>CM031378.1:20642162-21285404 GCA_018208015.1 Medicago ruthenica
TCATAGTTGAAATATCATGGGCCTCTTCAATTGCTGTTACCTTCATATCAAACCTTCTGGGCAGGGACCTGAGGATTTTTCTGACTAACTTCTCATCAGACATCTTTTCACCAAGAGAGTCAAATGAATTTGCCATATCCAGCACATTCATGTAAAAATCCTGAATGGATTCATCTTCCTTCATCTTCAGGTTCTCAAATTTGGTGGTCAGCAGCTGCAATCTGGACATCTTTACCTTAGAAGTTCCTTCATGAGTGGTCTTCAGAATTTCCCAAGCATCCTTAGCCACAGTACATTGTTTGATAAGTCTGAACATGTTCTGATCAACACCATTAAAGATAGCATTCAAAGCTTTTGAATTTCCCAGTGACAGTCATCTTCAGCTTTGGTCCATTCCTCCTCAGGCTTCAGAACCTCAGTCTTGTTACCACTTTGTCTGATATACACAGGATGATCCCAGCCTTTAATCACAGCTTTCCAAGTCCTGCTGTCAATAGACTTTAGAAAAGCACACATCCTGACTTCCAATACTCATAGTTTGTGCCATCTAGTAGGGGTGGGTCTATTGACATAGCCTTCTTCTCTATCCATGCTTGCCAGATATTAAGTCCTCTGGATCTCACCCAAATTACAGGCAGGGTGCCTGCTCTGATGCCAATTGAAATTCTGGCCAGGCAATACTTAAGAGATAAACGCAGGTTCTGAACCAACAGGTTCTGAACAGAACTTAGCACAATATAAAAGCAGATAAACAGCAGAAAAGTAAAGTGCAGGAAAGCTAAAAACACACAGAGGTTTGTTAACCCAGTTCGGAGTAAACACCTCCTACTCTGGGGGATACCAATCCAGGAAGGAAATCCACTATTGGATTTAATCCTTAAGACTCAGACACTGACTCCCAGTTCTTATCCCAAGCAATTAACCTCCACCTAGTAAGACTTCTACCCAACTCTGAGTAATAGAAACCATTATCTTCCTATTCAAGTAACTAAACCCAGTTACTGAAACCCTTAATCAAAGACACTCTGTTTTTCAGAAAACTTCAAAAACACAAAGACTTCATTCGTACCTAAAGGCTTAGAATGAATTACAACTCTATAAAACTCTAAACCAACTCAAACTGAGTGGTGCACAATAAAGCTAAAAGCTTAAAATACTAAGACTCAATTTTCTGATCTTAAACTCTATAAATCGTATCTTGAATAGCAGCAGCCCTCCTCTATTGCCTTCAGTCTTGCAGAATAAAATAACAAACTAATCTTTCTGATTTGATTTGTTACTGAAAAAGATTGGTCCAATAATGTAACAAATAAAACTGTACTGAATCTTTTAAAGATTATAACAGGAAAATATGAATTTCATATCTTTGAACCAAATCTTCAATAAAATCTTCTCCAAATAAATCAACATTCTAGAAGCCATATGCGTGGATAAATCTTCATAATCTTGCAAAGATTCGCAATAGAAAAACCTTGAAAATAACCAGCTTCTGATGAAGTCAACATAAGTCAACGCTGGCATCAGAACCTGAATTCAGCTTCTGAAGTGCTAACAGTGCATTCAGCTTCTGATGACATTTTCAGCTTCTGAATGGCTTCAAAAAACTACAAAACTGCAACTGAAGAAATGTTCAAATATGGAGATGCTTCTATTCAATACTTTGGTTTTGCCAAAACATGCAGCCAACACCAAAAGACTCAACACTTTCCTTTCCAGAGACCGTCCTCCAAGATGTTGTCCAGTGATGCCTTCGTAGACATCGGCCAGCGCATAGGCAGCTTCGGTGGGATCAAGGCACTTTAGGAGCGGAGTTGAGAATCCCCTTTTGAATAGAGTCCCTTCGATAATCATGTGCCTGCAAGCTCTTCGCTTAGTCGCTTTAACCTCGGCATGATCCGTTGGGAGTTTCCCCTCTTCGATGTACCCCTTGATGGGAGTCATCCACGTTGTCTGGGCGGTCACATCTACTACTAGCACGGTCTTGACGCTTCTCTCGTAGCTGGGCCTCTCAAGTGTTTCTTCTATGAAGGAGTTGTTTACTCCTTTCGATCGCGTGCTGGCCAGTTTGGACAAAACATCCGCTGTGGTATTCTGTTCCTTGGGGATGTGGGTGATTTCCACGGAGTCAAACTTGTTGATTCTTTCCCTAACGGTCCCCAGATGTTTCTGCAGCAACACATCTTTTACATGTGCTTCTCCTTTAACCTGGGACACCACTAGCTGGGCGTCCGTTTTTATTTGGACTTCCATTGCGCCAGGATATTGGGCAATGTTTAGTCCTGTTATCACCGCCTCGTATTCTGTTTGGTTGTTGGTAGCCGAGAAGCTGAATCGTAGGGACAATTCTACTACCAACCCCTCTGTACTTTCAAGGATGACCCATGCTCCCCCGCCTCTCGTGTTGGAGGATCCGTCAGGTGAAACAGTCCATTTCGAGCACGACTCTGTAGTGGCTGAGGTAAACTCTGCCAAGAAATCGGCGAACACCTGAGCCTTCAAAGTCCTCCTAGCTTCGAACGCTATATCAAACTCAGATAACTCGATGGACCACTTGGGCATTCTTCCGGCCAAGTCGGGGGGAAATAAGACATTCTTCAATGGTTGGTCCGTTCTGACTACTTTAGAATGGGCCAGAAAGTATCTCCTCAGCTTCCTGGCTGCTACCATGAGTGCGAGCGCCACTTTTTTTTTTTTTTTAGAATTGATGTGCCTATGATGATCACATCATGGTATCATTAAAAGAAAAATGGAGTACAAAAAAAGGAGGGGGTACTAAACCAAACCCTCAAAATGTTAGGAAAATCTATAATATGGAAGACTTAGCCAATTTTTAACTAAATCTTCTCTAATCTGCATAGGTGTAGAGGACCATCACTGAAAGCCATTCTGAGTAAGACCTAATGCAGCTAACTTATCTGCACAATGATTGCCCTCTCTGAAGATGTGAGATAACAAAAAGTTCATAGATTTCAATAATGTGAGACAATTGAACCGTCTGTTTTTGATTTGCCAAGGAACAATTTGGGGAGAAAGATGAGAGTGTATATTATGTATAATGTATATTATGTATAGATTTGCCATGGATTTCAAAATATACAATGTTTTTTATTTGCCAAGGAACAATTATATATAAGAGTGTATATTTTAACATAAAAGAAAGATAAGTGTAATTAAATCATCACTTCATCAAATTAAATAGACAGTTCATTGTAGAGCGATAGTTTTAGGTGCTTATAGAGAAGTGTGTTCATGGATCATACTTAATAAACTATATAAAATAAATGAATATTGTTGAAATGCAATTATATATAATTATTAATGCGATCTATTTAATAGTTTTCTTTAAGCGTTATTGAGTTGGAGAAACTGAGTGCTTATTATATATTATATATTAATATTAAAAAAATCATAAAATGTATATGTACATGCATGACTCATTTAAACACCCAAATGAAAGAACTCTCTTATAGATGTTCGAAGGGTATTGGTTTTTTTTCTTCCCAAAATAAATTACTCTTTATTTTAAGAGAAGATATGACATTCAATGTACTAAACCACTAAATGCTATGTCTTTAAAAGAAATATTTTAACCCCTTACAAATTAGTCATATTATTTAGACTCAAATGATGAGTAAACTCTCATATATGATGAGTCATAATTCTAGTCAAACTTTAGATTACCAATTGATGAAACAACGTATAAATGCAATTTTTTTTGTAAATAAAATTTCAAAATTTTAACGTCAAATATGTACAACTTTTTCCCGAGAAAACCCTCCGTTTTTAACACTAACAAAAAAAATCCTCCTCCTTATTTCCTATTTTTCGGGTACAACCCTTATCTCTATTTTTTTTTTTAAGAATACAATCCTTATCTATTATTTAGTTAAAGGAAAGTAAAGTAAAAATTTATGTTGATAAACGCATTCTAAATATTTCTTCAAAAATTCTAAATAATTTTTTAAAACCGTACACATTCATGGATTTAATAATTAAACATTATTATGTTAAAAATTTATGACTTTGTTCGATAAAAAAAAACAACGAATAGTTGATAAATCAAATGATAAAAAAACACATTTATAGATGGTGGTTTATAGCGGATAGAATTTATACTATTTAGTAAAATTATTGTTCCTGTAAGTTTAGTTCAGTTGGTAGGGACAACGCGAAATATATGCACGGACGAAGGTACGAACATGAACACCCCACTTATTCACCTTAAATGTGAATTTCTAGCCACTATGCTACTTAAAGAAAATCTCTTGAAGTTTGAAAAAAAATCATTAGTTGAACTAAGATATTTTTTTTGGTAGATTGGCTAAAGAAGAAAAAAGAAAAACTAAAAACAGAGGGAAAAGTACTAAGCTCGAAGGTGCATCACCCTTCACGAGTCAGACAAAATGATGATCTCCAAGTCTTCTGTAGGAATCTCCTAAACAGTGAATTTCTCATCATTGGCCGAACCCACTTTTGTCAAAAAGTTTACGCTGAAATTACCCTCTCTAAGAGAATGAGAAAGGATAACATCCCACTTCAACTTCAATAAATCTTTGATACTAGCTATGATTACAGTATAACAATGGAAAGGATTATGATCCTCAGAAATCAGATCAAGTACATTTTAAGAATTAGAGTAGCAAATTATACGATTGTATCCAAGATTCCTAGTCATCTTCAAACCATGGTAGATTGCCATAAGTTCAGCAGAAGTCTTATTAGATATCCCAAGAAAGCCACTAAAGCTAATAATCCAATTGTCATCATCCCCTTTATGAATCAACTCTCCAAATCTAGCTCCACCGGATCACCAAGACAACTACCATCTACATTTAGAACGAATCCATCAACTCTAGAGGGATGTCAAGAATTCCATGTAGGAGGTTTAGGAGCTGCAATCAAAATAGGAAAACAAATAGAAATCAGTGATGCAAGTTTTTTGACCTCCGAAGACACATGGAAAAATATGGATTTGTTCATTACCCACACAAACAATATTTCGAGCTCTCCAATTCCACCACAAACCGGCAAGGAATAAGCTAGCATTAGGATTTAGGTCCACATGAATTATGTCCCAACCAACGATCCAAATCACTAGTTCTAAAGAAATAAATATTTGAAAAACCCAATACTTTTCAAATACTATTATCTATATTATGAGTATTGGAATTGAATCTTACTTTTAAGAGATGAAATATGAAACATATGAAATATTAAACATATAAAATTTATATTATATTTGCTATATTTTTTATTGCACTGAAAAGGATAAGTACGATTTTTTTGGAAAAAGTTAAGTATGACTTATCACAATTTAAAAGTGAGAAATAATCATCTATTTTTTTTAGGGGGGGACATATCCATATTATTTTTTTGGAGAGGATCCATCTATTCTTATTATCTTACTATATTGATTATAACAATATATAAAGGGAATACATAATTTTTTTTTTGTCTAAATTTTTCTTTGGTCTGATTTTTTTTGGTTTGAAATTTACTTTTATGAATGCTATATTATTAATGTTATTAAAAAAATAATTTTTATTATATTTGTTATATTATTGATAAAAAATAATCATAGTTTTTTACTATTTAAAAATCACAAACATTTTTTTAGAAATAAAAAATCACAAACAATTATACATATAATTTGAATAAAAATAAAAATTTCATAAAAAAATATTGTTTATAATTTTTCGGAGTTAGCACTGTAAAAAAAACCGGACGTCTAGAGGATATGTATGATTTTGGGATGACTTCTTCACTTCTAACTATACTCTTAAACAAATTTGTGTATAAGAATGTTTATATCGGTGATGTTATTCAAAAAAATAAAAATGTATATTATATTTACTATATTTTTTGTTTAATTGAAAAGAATAAGTATGGTTTCTACTATTTGAAATGGAGAAATATCCATACCTATAACTTGAATCAAATTCAAAGTTTCATTAGAATATTGTTCATAATTATACGCATTAGTGGAGAGTAGACTGACGAATACAGAGTAGTCCAATATACCATTAATTTGTTTTATGACTGATGTAATTACACTCTTAAACTTTTTTTTTGAAAGAATTATACTCTTAAAACATGATTTGTTTGAGTTTGTTATACTGTATTTTGATTCTCTATGTTTTTTGTTTCTCTCACTTAAATGTTTCTCTCTCTAAAGCTCCATATAAATAGCATAACTATAACCAAACGCCGTCACTCTCCTTCACTCACACACACTCCAGTATTAGTGGTCTCTGTGAGCTCTCACTCTCTCTCTAGAACATTTCCGCAGCCACCACTTTCTCTCTCTCTCTAGAAATGATCGCATAATCACAGTATTTCACCGTCACCGGAAAATCGGAGATCTCTCAATCTCCGACGACCTTAATTACTCTCTTTTTCTTAATTTATTCACTTCCGATTAGGTTAGGGTTTATTGATTTTTATCATAAATTATTGATTTTGATTATGGCTTCGGAAAGCATGGCTTCGGAGGATGTGAAGAGTGGCGAATCGGCGGTGACGAAGATCGTGAATTTGGCGGAGGAAGCGAAGCTCGCTAGAGAAGGTGTTGTTAAAACGAAGCCTAACTATGCGTTTGGTAGCATCTGCAAATCTCTCGTTGCTGGTGGTGTCGCCGGAGGAGTGTCAGTTCCGTTTCTCATTTCCTGTTTTTTTTTTTTTTTTTTTGAAGAATTAATTTTAATTTTTTTTCGAATTAATTTGCAACGTATTTGCGAATTTAATGAATGATTGATCGGGTGTATTTGAGGTTATATTTGTTTATTATATAATTTTGATGATTGAAATTGTTGTGTGTTTTTTTTTTGGCATAAATTGTTGCGTTTATATTGTTAGGGAATAATGAAGATTAAAGCATGTGGCTTTTATTTAAAAAAATTGTTGGGTTGATTTGGTAGAGTAATTGATGATTGATATGAAAAATTGTTAATTTATTTGGTGTAGTGTGATTATATGATTCATGATCTGTTAAATATACCAAAAAAAATAAAATGAACTGTTAAATACACCCAACGATGATGAACTATTAAATGTAAAAGCTTTTGTTCTTTGGGAAGTTGTTAGGTTTGGATTTGTTCATATTTACAAATGCTATAGCATCTTGATTACATTATTTTTCCAGCGAGGAAATCAGAAAATTAAGGAACCTGTTGATAATTGGCAAAAATACAGACTGTTGTTGGCGATAAAAAATGAGATATATTTTGGGCTCTGTACGCGGTTGTAGTGGCTGCTATAGAGACATTGCGTTGTGAAGTAGCCCCTAGTTGTTATTCAAAACCCTAATGCGTTGCGTTTGAGAATTGGCCATATATGGGCTCTAGCAGCCCGACAGTGAAGCTCCTGTAAAAGTGGAATGAACCCTCAACTTATAGTCGTGCTGTATGTTTTTGGACTTTTTGGTTATTTCACTCTAAAACTTATTTGCTTTGTATTGGGCTTGGATATTTGTAGCAATGAAATTTGATTGTTAGTTATGAATGTCTTTAATTTTGTGTATTCTGCTGTTTTTGAGCATTTTCACGTGTATGCTTCTTATTTGCTTTGGATTGAATCACTTGTGAAGAAAACCTCCAATTTTTTTGGGGCTTTGGAACTAGATTTGGTTTCTTGTGATTGTATGTGTTTTATAAATGTAACTAGAAGATTTCCATTCCCTTCATATCTTGATAGTAAATTCCTTCCTAACATTACAAATCCTGCCAATGCATGAATGTATGCTGTGGGTTGCATTTAGGTTTCAGTCAGCTGCGGTATAATTAAAATTCCAACGACCTATAATCCAATTTTACTGGAACCTATTTCTTTTTGATAATTCCAAAATAGTTTTTTTTGGTGTTATGATGAATTCGAATCAAACCAATTTTTTTTTTGTATCTTGCAGATCACGAACCGCTGTTGCTCCGCTCGAACGAATGAAAATTTTGCTACAGGTTAGTTTGGTTGTTTAGATTTACACTGGTATCATCTCTTCTTGCTTTTATATGCCACGACGAACATTATACTAATATATTTATATGCCGCGACGAACATTAGACTGTATATCAGCATGCTTGTTTGGATGTATCCTAATTTCTACAAATTGCATGTCGCTTGGTCTTTCCATCTGCAGGTCCAGAATCCTCATAACATAAAATACAATGGAACAATACAAGGCCTGAAATATATATGGAGAACTGAAGGATTCCGTGGACTGTTCAAGGGAAATGGTACTAATTGTGCTAGAATTGTCCCAAATTCTGCTGTGAAGTTTTTCAGTTATGAGCAAGCTTCTAAGTAAGTTTTACTTGTATACAAAACGAAGCATTAATTGTATCTTTGTCTAGAATCTCTTTTTTTTACCTATCATTCAGGTGCAATATGTGATGGCTAATTGGCTTCTGCAATCCTCTTTTAACATTATTCTTAACTGTTTTTCTCCTATTTATTTCCCTGACAATTCCTTCTTTTGACAGAGGTATACTGCATTTGTATCGGCAGCAAACTGGAAATGGTATGTCTACCATCTTTATTGTGGTTGGATTGGATTTTTTTTTTAAAAAATTGAGGAAGGGCAATGTTAGATTATATTTGAACGTTAATGAATTTGACCAGCCGGCTTTGCTCCAGATTTTTAAAAATGGACTGCAATTGCAGTGTCAGTGTTTTCGATGGCTTTGCAAATTGAGACAGTAATTGCGCTGCATCAGCTGTATTTGAATCATACAACAAATTTAATGTTTTCATCAAAACTTCATACCATATATCAAGCAAGCCAAAATACCTAAAGCTGGCACAAATCAACTTCTCAATAAATAGTAGTTTGTTTTATTAAGTGGCAAATTAAAATAGAACTTTGTAGCAAAACATGGTGGTCTTTTGTGAGGGTTGGCTTGTATTTAAGTGATAGCAAGTTAGCAACTTAATAAAATGCTCCACCGCCTAAGTGTACATAGTAAAGTTTGAAAAGAAAGAAGTACTTAGGTATGCAAGCATATGTACCCAACCAGTACTGGGATGGTTATATACCTAGTATAGGAATGGCTACCATTTAATAGTAGTCATACTCATGCATCATAAATACTGAAGCCATGTGGTGTCTAGGGGCCAGCTTGAATATCCAATACACTAATACAGTGCTGAAAGTGAATATTTTTAATACAAATGATTTATTGGTGTTTCTTAAATACATTATTTCAGTAATCTTTTACATTTTTATTTTAAAATTATCAAACAACTCCAGTTTTCATATGGCACCATTGGGTGAAAAGATATGCTTATGTAATTGTAAAAAAATTAGTAGATAATATTTCTGACCGTCGAAGTATATTCCCTTGCACTTTCTGCAGAGGATGCTCAGCTGACTCCTGTTTTACGTCTTGGAGCTGGAGCATGTGCTGGAATAATTGCTATGTCCGCAACTTATCCGATGGATATGGTCCGAGGCAGGATAACTGTTCAGGTCCATTTTTCTTTTTACCAAATGATTGCTTTTGTTGTTGTGGATTATAAAGGGGGTTGTAATATTGATTGGAAAAAAGTTTTTTGACAGAAAGTTTGACAGAATGTTTTTTGCCTTGTATTGGCAGACTGAGAAATCCCCTTATCAGTACAGAGGGATGTTCCATGCTTTGAGTACTGTGCTCAGGGAAGAAGGACCACGTGCTTTATATAAGGGCTGGCTTCCTTCAGTAATTGGAGTTGTGAGTAATCTTTCCTGAATATCTCTTTTATGATAATTATGACCATGAATCCATTATGGAACATACTTTTTTTGGGTATAATTATGTAAACATGCTTTATTTACAATCTTCATGAGAAGTTGATACTGCATTTTAAAGCAACATAGAACATGCATTTGTGGGAGGGACCTTGATCCCGAGAACGAGAAAAAAAAAACTCTGAAATATAAAACTGAATTCGTGCTAAGGTTGCTTGGATGTGTAGTTCTATGCCATCTTATGTTCCTTCATTTTTGCAAACATTTACATGCTTGGACTCGTTTCTCTGTTAAATGGCTTAATAAGTGGGTTGAGCCTTTTTTATTCATTTAGTTTTTTCAAACCGGATCTTTAATTTCTAACAATGGTTGTAGGATTTTAGGCAGGGTGCATCCCTAGGTTCTCTGTTCTTGGCTGTTTATGGTAGGATCTATTGGTAGATACACATATTCAATTAGTCATGTTATACCATTGGGCTTAAGACATTGAAGAGCAACATTGAGGTATTTATTTGGATAGTACTTACCTCACAACCGTGTACAATGAAAGGCAGATTGCATGATTCCCTACAGGCCCAAAAGTGAAAAGCAAATGCATTACATTACATGTTCTCTACATTTAGGATCACAATTTTACAATTTTTTAAACACAATTCTTAGTAAATTCTGATTATTGTTAGCAGTTAGCACTGCCATAAGCCTCTGGTGTTATAGCTTAGCCACCTGCTATTGGATCTTGGTAGATATATATAGGCCCAAAAGTGAAAAACCAATGCATTGCATTACATGTTCTCTACATTTAGGATCACAATTTTACAATTTTTTAAACACAATTCTTAGTAAATTCTGATTATTGTTAGCAGTTAGCACTACCATAAGCCTCTGGTGTTATAGCTTAGCCACCTGCTATTGGATCTTGGTAGATATATTATATATCATTCTATCTTGCTTCATTACTTTTAGTTTTATGTAGCGTATAGTTTGGAGAGGAATGCCAAGGACATCCTCATACACACTCTAATCTATTGGGCCACATCATCTATGTTTTCCAACCCCTTACCTGTTAACTGTTAAACAAGTTGGCCTTTTTTCTATTTTATTTTAGATTATTGCCCCCTCTCGACGGTCTGCACTGCCCATTACCCTGCATGATCCCTCAAGGGCTAATGACACAAATGTCTCCATCGGTTTCTCAATCTTAGCCAACACAGGATCCATCACGGAGGAGCAAGTGGGATAGACACGGGGGTTTTACAATAGAGTATGTACATAGAGCATGTACAGTTCCCAAATGTTCCATTCCACCGAAAAATGAGACATCCAGCGATTCTCAAGATCATTGATGAGGACATCATGGAGTTGGAAGAAAACAGAAAAGTTGATATGGACCTGGTGCTGGTTTTGTCATCTGTACGCAGTTAAGAATATAGAGATAGATAGAATAGTTTGTCTTTGTTTATGATTTTTAGAAGGGAAAATTTCAGAAGCAAAATAAAAACAGCACAATACCATATGTTCATATCAGACTGGGCATTCAAGATTTGTAGGGTATGACGATTTTACTGACCAAAATAGATGGTGGTCTGAAACCCAATAACTTAAAAAATAAAAAATTAAACGTGTTAAAAGGTGAGTAACCGCTAATCAACCAAGAGGTTGACAAATTGGATGATGTGGTTCAATGGATGAGACTGTGTTAATGTGATGTGTCAGAGGGTGTGTCCTTAACATTCCTATAGTTTCGAACAAAAATGGGGTTAATTGTATCGACCTTTACCTAATATTGGTGCAATTAAAATTAAACTAAGAGATATGATCACATGCAAGGTTACTGTTTTGCAATGTCCTTTGCATGTTTCATAATTATATTTATAATTGACTGTTATTGTAATTTTGCGCAGAAGCAAGTTCTTTTCATTGCTTCTGTTATATTGATATTTTCTTTTTCTCTTCCGCAGATTCCTTATGTAGGTCTCAACTTTGCTGTGTATGAGTCTTTGAAAGATTATTTGATTAAATCTAAACCATTTGGTCTAGCCCAAGATTCTGAGTTGAGTGTGACAACACGCCTTGCTTGCGGTGCTGCTGCTGGAACCATTGGACAAACTGTCGCTTACCCTCTTGATGTCATTCGTCGAAGAATGCAGATGACCGGTTGGCACAATGCTGCTTCTGTTATAACTGGGGATGGAGTAGGCAAAGTCCCACTTGAATATACTGGAATGATTGATGCATTTAGGAAAACTGTTCGGCATGAGGGATTTGGTGCATTATACAAGGGTCTGGTGCCCAATTCTGTTAAGGTCAGTCTTCATCTAACTGTCATGATCAATTTTGGCAAACTTGTATCTACTTGATCTTATCTTTTAAAAGGAAGACTTGCATTTCCTTCCATTTTTTTTTATAAAGATACCACTATTGATATGCATCTCTGGAAAATATGAGACGCTTCACTTCACACAGATGATTCCTGTGTTGGATTCCCTTATCATACAGTGAGATGGGAATGAGATTTGACATGATAAGATTAAGGTCATGTGAAATATGTGTTTCTATCTATTTCTTTATGAACATTCATAAATTGTTTAGACAAATCTTTTACACGATAAGTTCATTTCAGTTTTGATAAAATAGGAGTGTTACAAAATAAGCTTGTGTTTATTGAATATTTATTCACCTGAAATTAGTTTTACTGGTCTTAATTGAACATTTTTTTGGGCTCCCCTAATTACAACATTCTTTAACTCACTTGTTGTTTTACAGGTGGTTCCATCCATAGCACTCGCGTTTGTATCATATGAGATGGTGAAGGACATTTTAGGAGTGGAGATCAGAATATCAGACTAAAGTTCGATAGCCGCCCCATATTATCTGTTTACGCGGTGGTGTGGTTTTCTCCTCTCTTTTTTGGTAGGCAAGGGGATGTAGAGATGGCAACTTAAAATTATTTTCTTGTTTTTCGTCTCACTGAGGATGAGTTTAGAACTCTAGAGTTAGTGTCTATAAATTTATTCCCTTGTTCCTATTTGTTTTCTTTGCAAACGTGCTGTAGTTTTCAGCTTCTTATTCATATTCCATGTCAATAAGTGTTGTGGAAAAACAATGCAATGACACATCTGCCTAGCTTTCTGCACTAGTTAAGAAAGCATTTTTCTTGGTGGAATTTGATGTGCTTGATATTTCCATTGCATGCCTACCCTACACTATCCCCCAAAATAATATGTTTGGAATGAATGCGTTAAATACAATGTTGTGAGTAGAAAGGTTAATTCAATTGCAATGATAATGTGATTTTACTTTGTTTAACAACAGTGTTATTGATTTTTGCATAAGAAATTAGGACGCATGATTTATCTTACCTTCTAGTATGACTGCAATGTAATTGATGAGAGGATGCTTCAATTCCTAATTTTTGGGGGCATAATCACGGAAGTTTTATTGTTTTTCTTGGAGTCAATAAGAATTAGCAGGGCAGGACAAACTCCTATTACTGTTCTGTTTGCCATTGAAGTGTAACCGTATCTGCCCGTGTTTCTATTCAGCATTCTAAGTAGAAGCTGAGACATCAAGTAGACTATGCATGTTGATCCTTAATGACTATATAATAGTAATAATGATAATAGGGACGTATCTTTTTCCTTCATATCTAGACTAACGCCGTCATCTTTCGGGTACTCGAGGCTGGGTAACCATAAAGGCTATTTCCATGTTCAAATGAAGCTCCAATTTCCAGCGCTTTTAGTTTCACGTTGAAACAAGCTTTGGGATGTGAGATTTTTGCCGCAACTGCTGTTCCAAACATGTCATGTTTTTAACCATTTTGCATCCGAAAGCTGTCCCCAGCCATTTCATCTCTTTCTAAATATAACTAAGCAGCGCTAATGGGGTAAAGTTCGTATATGAATCACTGTTTTATTTTTGGTCAAGCATACAAATCATGTTATGGATACCAACATTGAGCCAAATGCACTTGCTATTGAGGAGATGGACCTGAGTGAAGGAGAAGAGCATGAAGAGGACTTGGCCCATGTCACCCCTATTCGGGCCAAGAGAAACCGTACCAGACCCAAGTATCTAAGGGACTATGTGGATCAGTAAAGCATATGATTCCTTTTGTTTGCCTATTAGGATTGGATAAGGCCTTAGTGGAACATTCCAATATTTCCACCAGCTGTATGACCGTTAGGACACAGCTGTAGCAGTAGCCAGAGACTGTCCTTGAAGGATGAGTCACCAATGTAATATTCCCCTATATATACTACCATCTAATGAAATAAAGGCAGACAATCATTTTATCAACAAAGTTAGCATAGTCAGTAGCTTTATTTGTTTCTTTCTCTCTTATCATCCCCTTTCATTGGTGCTTTCATTTGTTTGCAACCATGAGCTCAAACGAATCACCTGACATAGCAGAAACCTTGAACCAAATCCTACGTAACCAACAATCTTGTCAAAATGATATCAGCAACCTCTCCTCTGAAATGAGCAACTTAAGAACTCGTTTTCCACCACCTGGTTTCACTCATCCTATGCCAATACATCCAACCCCCATGCTTTCTCTACCACCGCCATAAAATTAGACATACCCCGTTTCGACGGCACCGACCCACTAGGTTGGATCTTTAAGATCAACCAATTCTTTGAATTTCATCAAACAGTGGAAGACCAACGCCTTCGTATTGCGTCATTCTACATGGAAGGTGACGCGTTATCCTGGTATCAATGGATGTATTCAAACGGCCAACTCCTTTCCTGGGCCACCTTCTTACATGTGTTGGAGCTGAGATTTGCACCATCAAAGTATGCCAAACTTCCACTGTGCGTGCGTACCAAGCGGAGTTTGAATCCTTGGCGAATCGCATCATCAGGCTCCCTCCACAGTTCTACCTCAGCTGCTTCATTTCTGGTCTCAAACCAGAGATTCGAAGAGAGGTACAAGCTTTTCAACCCTTATCTCTTCACCATGCTATCAGTTTGGCCAAGTTACAGGAAGAGAAACTTCTGGACCGTTTTACCCTTACCCAAAAACGACTAGAGCCACTAAACTTGAACCGTTTCCCCTTCATCCAGCCCTTACCACCACACCCACACCACCAAAACCACCACAAAGGCCCTCACCACCTATCAAACGCCTTTCTCCGGCTGAACTCCAGGCTCGTCATGATAAGAACCTGTGTTATAATTGCGACGAAACATTCCATCCTGGCCACCGCTGCCATCGTCAGTTCATGCTCTTAGTAGCCGACCCAGACGAGGAGAAGAACATTGAGGAACCCCTAACACAATTACTTCTCACTGAAATTCCACATAACCAAACCGACCCACAATCCACCACTTCAGATAACCCGACCCAAATCAGCCTTCATGCCCTTATGGGTCACTCCTTACCTCAAACCCTAAGAGTATTGGGCCAGATTAAAAATCACCCAGTCTCTTTTTTGATAGACAGTGGAAGTACACATAATTTTGTCCAGGATCGTGTTGTCAAACAATTGGGCCCCCCTCTCGAATCAGCCCATTTTTTTCAAGTCCTAGTTGGAAATGGAGAGCAGTTACCTTGCTCCTCATTCTGCCCTCAAATTCCACTCCAACTAGACTCTCATAATTTCTTGGTTGATCTTTTTGTGCTTCCCTTAAGTGGTGCAGAATTAGTATTAGGGGTACAATGGCTTAAAACACTAGGTCCAATCCTCACCGATTACGAACAATTAACCATGAAGTTTGTCAAAGAAGGTGAGATGGTTCAACTATTGGGCCAACAGAAGCCCAACCCGCTGTAATGATCCTTACACCAACTCAAGAGGATGGCAGACACACACCCCCTTGATACATACCTTAGCTTACATTTGTTCTCCCCATCACCAACACAACCACATTCATCACCAACCCTACCACCAGAAATCACTACACTCCTGACCAACTACAATGACCTTTTTTCTGAACCTAAGAAACTTCCTCCAAAGAGACAAACAGACCACCACATTCCACTTCACCACAACTCTGACCCCATTAATGTGCGCCCTTACCCGCTACCCTCAGTTTCAAAAGAAGGAGATCGAAACTCAGATAAGTGAAATGCTCCAGCAGGGTATTATTCAGCTCAGCAACAGTGCTTTCTCTTTGCCTGTTCTTTTGGTACTCAAGAAGGATGGATCCTGGCATTTTTGCGTCGATTATCGCGCTTTAAACGCTATAACAATCAAAGACCGATTTCCAATTCCAACAATTGAGGAGCTGTTTGATGAATTATATGGCACCCAGTGGTTTTCTAAATTGGATCTCCGCTCTGGCTATCACCAAATTCGAATGAATGAAGCAAATATCCACAAAACAGCTTTCCGCACTCATTTGGGACATTATGAATTTCTGGTGATGCCCTTTGGGCTTTGTAACGCGCCATCAACATTCCAGTCAACAATGAATATGTTATTCCAACCATATCTGAGGGAGCTTGTTATTGTCTTTTTTGATGATATTTTGGTCTATAGTATAACCTGGGAGGAGCATCTGCAGCATTTAGAGACTATGTTCCAGTGCTTAATCAAACACCAATTCTTTCTAAAGAAATCCAAGTGCATTATCACCCAGCCCTCTATCTCCTATTTGGGCCACATCGTTTCTGCTTCAGGCGTGGGACCAGATCTTGAAAAGATTGAGGCAATGGTGGACTGGCCGACACCCACATCTGTCAAGCAGTTAAGGGGATTTCTTGGTTTAACTGGGTTCTATCGCAAGTTCATCCATAATTACGCAATAATTGCGGCACCACTCACTGCGCTCCTCAAGAAAGATGCATTCCTTTGGAATGAAAATGCACAACAAGCTTTTATTCAGCTTAAAGAAGCGATGACCAAGGCACCAGTTTTAGTGCTACCGAACTTTGACGAGGACTTTGTTCTTGAAACTGATGCTTCTGGATTAGGAATGGGTGCTGTATTAAGTCAGGGAGGTCATCCAATCTGTTTCTACAGCAAGAAATTTTGTCCCAAATTGCTAAATTCTTCTACATATGTGAGAGAATTATGCGTCATCACCTCAGCAGTGAAGAAATGGCACCGTAAGTTTACTATACACACATGCCAATAGAGTTTACGCGAATTGATGACACAAATTATTCAAACTCCTGAACAACATTTGTACTTGGCAAAGCTATTGGGTTATTCGTATCAGATCGTATACAAACCAGGAGCTCAGAATAAAGTGGTTGATGCCTTGTCCCGCATCCATAGTATCACAACTCATCACTTGGCAATCACGATTCCTCATTGGATTTCATCAAGAAGTTGTAGAAATCTTTTTTGGAAGATGATCAGTTACAAAACTTAATTCAACAAGTGTAACAAGAACCACAGAAACATGAAGGGTTCACAATCATCAATGGATTATTGTTCTTCAAAAACAAGTTGTACATCCCTCCCTCTTCGCCACTAAAACAAAGTTCACTTGAGGAATTTCATTCATCTCTCTTTGGCGGGCACAGTGGCATCCACAAAACTTGGGGGCGAATCAAAGAGAACGTGTATTGGGAAGGTATGAAAGCTGATGTTACCAAGTTTGTAAACTCCTGCCAGATTTGTCAACAAACCAAAATCCCAGCATAATTACCTTACGGCTTGCTGCAGCCACTACCCATTCCTATCGAAGTATGGGAAGACATATCCTTGGATTTCATGACAGGGCTCCCTTCCTTCCAAAGTTTCACTGTCATCTTAGTTGTCGTAGATCGTTTCTCAAAGGCTGCTCACTTTGGGATGTTACCCACACACTTCACAGCAATACAAGTTGTAGCCTTGTTCGCCAAGATGATTTGCAAGCTACATGGTATGCCCAAGAGCATTGTGTCCGATAGAGACCCAATTTTTCTAAGAAAATTTTGGCAACAACTCTTCCGGCTAAGTGGAACTCAGTTACGTATGTCAACAGCCTACCATCCACAGAGCGATGGACAAACCGAAATCGTAAACAAGGCTTTACAGCAATATCTGAGGTGTTTTGTGCACAACAAACCATCCAAATGGGGTCAATACTTGCATTGGGCAGAATGACATTATAACACATCCGTGCATTCCACCACTGGCCTTTCACCATTTCAGGTGGTTTATGGAAAACCTCCACCATCACTACCTCAATATGTAGCAGGGTGCAGTCAATTGGAGGCAGTGGATACCGAGCTGAAAGGTAGAGAAGAAATTCTGGAAGTACTTAAGAAAAAGTTAAAAAAGGCTCAGGACACCATGAAGAAGTTTGCTGATAGGCGCAGGTTGGCACATAAATTCCGGCAAGGGGACATGGTGTTTGTTAAGCTGCGACCTCATAGGCATGTTTCAGTAGCTGGTCATCGGGTGCGCAAGTTATCTAAGCGGCATTATGGACCCTATAAGATCAACAAGAAGATCGGGGAAGTAGCTTTTGAACTAGAGCTACCACCGGCCAGCCGAAATCATCCCGTCTTTCACGCCTCTCTTCTCAAACCATGCAGAGGTTTAACTGCTGCATCCTTGGATTTACCTCCGGAAACAATGGACAATTAACCAGTGATTCAACCATTGGCTATTGTGGGATGGAAGAAGGATGAGGACACATCCAAGACCTTGGTATTGGTACAGTGGAAAGGACTTTATCCAGAAGATACTTCTTGGGAAAACCTAGTGGAATTAAAAAAGGAGTACCCCCTCTTGAACCTTGAGGACAAGGTCAATTTTGAAGAAGAAGGGGGTGTTATGGATACCAACATTGAGCCAAATGCACTTGCTATTGAGGAGATGGACCTAAGTGAAGGAGAAGAGCATGAAGAGGACCTGGCCCATGTCACCCCTATTCGGGCCAAGAGAAACTGTACCCGACCCAAGTATCTAAGGGACTACATGACTCAGTAAAGCATAGGATTCCTTTTGTTTGCCTATTAGGATTGGATAAGGCCTTAGTGGAACATTCCAGTATTTCCACCAGCTGTATGACCGTTAGGACACAGCTGTAGCAGTAGCCAGAGACTGTCCTTGAAGGATGAGTCACCAATGTAATATTCCCCTATATATACTACCATCTAATGAAATAAAGGCAGACAATCATTTTATCAACAAAGTTAGCATAGTCAGTAGCTTTATTTGTTTCTTTCTCTCATCATTTTTTAACCATTTTGAATCCGAAAGCTGTCCCCAGCCATTTCATCTCTTTCTAAATATAACTAAGCAGTGCTAATGGGGTAAAGTTCGTATATGAATCAGTGTTTTATTTTTGGTCAAGCATACGAATCACTTTTACTACATGAGACATGATTTTTCTAGTTTATACGAATCATATGATTTTTGTTAACAAAAGTGAAACTATTATTAATTTATTACTATATGCCTAATTAAAACGCAACACAACATTTTGCCTGAATTTTACATTACCTACAAACGTCTTTCTTTTTTATGATAAAAAAAATATTGCATCAACAGACAAATAGAGAAACATCAACATAAACACACTATACCCGTCTTCCATGAATGGTTGCTTGCAGAGAACAATACGAGAACCACTTGTATGACATTGTGGTAAGAATATTACATAACATTGTCTAACCACAATGTGACATATGACTTTTTCATCTTAAAATAAAACAAAAAATCTTGTGAAAGAGAGAAAAGAAAAAAAAAACTATGTGTTAGATTGTGGTTGGACAATATCATGTGACATTCCCACCACAATGTCACACAAGTGGTTTCCGGTATGACCTTACTGTACATTTGTTAATACGCTGACAACTCTTAAAACAAGTAAATAGCACAATGTCAATCCAACACACCCCAAAAGCATCACAAGCTTAGAGTAGACAAAAACAACAATTTGCAGGCTTTAGCATAACCCAACACTAATATCAAGTTCCACCACCAATTATTATTCTAGCATATATACAAGTTTGCACAAGGAGAAACCAATCCATTCGTGGCACCGGTCTATTAAATCTGCATTAGAACTTCTGTTTCATCAATCCTCAACAATAGTTGCTGTCATCTAAAAATCATCACCCTAACCAAAACCAAACCTTGCATTGTTTAATTAATTAAGCACTCCAATTGAATAAATTTCCAACCACCATACACCTGAGATCTCATAAAACAAACAATAATAGAGACACGACACTAACACCGTTTGAATTCACACACAAGTTGTTAAATAATACTTGAAGATACAAACATGCTCACTCACACACACCAAAACCAACCACAAGCACGAGGCAAAGGTGACTCATATTTCTGTTACAACAATGCAACACTGTCATTGCAAAACAACACTCACTATGTATCATTGTTCTCTAACAATGTAACAGTGCACTCTCTCTCTCTCTCTCTCTCTCTCTCTCTCTCTCTCTCTCTCTCTCTCTCTCTCTCTCTCCCCATGGAATCAGTATTCTCCAGCATTCTCATCATTCTCGCTATTCTCTTCGTCACCTTCATCCTTTCACTTTTGCTCCGTTTCCTTCATCTCCGCCTCAATCGCCGTCGTCTCCTCTCCAATTCAACACCACCGCCACCGTTGATGACGATTGTTACCGAGTCGCCGCCAGCTTCAGTAATCATCGACTCACTTCCTCCGACTCCGCCGTCGCAACTACCTCCACCGGCTCCGGAAATACAACGAGCAATCGACTCACTTCCTACGTTTGATTTCTCCTCCATTTCCAACGCCACCATTACTGCCGACTGCGCAGTTTGCCTCATCACGTTCACCAACACCGACCTCCTCCGCGCTCTCCCTCGATGTTGTCACGCCTTTCACTCCAACTGTATAGACAATTGGCTCCGTTCTTCCAACATCTCCTGCTGTCCGCTCTGCCGTTCCACTATTTTCGCTTCAGAATCCGACCTCGCCGCGATTCTCCGATCACCTTCTGACAGTTTCCGAGTTGAAATTGGAAACGTGAGCCGCCGAGAAACCAACCCCGGAGCCATCGCCGGAGACGCCTTGTCATCATATTCCATCAGAGGATCATTCGATTATCGTGTAATGGAGGCATCGCAGGTTCCGGTGAGTGCAGTTTCGTCATTTCGCGGTTCTGGAAGGTTCTTCGGTGGAGGTATCGATAACAGAATTGGTGAGGAGTTTACCGAAATGTTTCGTTGGCTTTCAGGGGATTATTAGAAGATTAGACTAGATTAATTAATATTGCTAATTTCTAATTTGATTAAAACTTATAAGTTTAGTGTTTTAAACCTCACTTTTGATTTTACTTTGAGGAGGCATTATCAGTAAAGGAAGTTTACATGGACACCCAATTAGAAACCAATTAACTGCCACGTCATACATATGTTATCATCAAATGAAGGTGATATTGGTGAAAATGACTATTGTATTTTCAAATGTCCGTGTATATATGCATTTCAATCATAAGTATACCAACATGGTGCTAAATAATTTTTCTATAACTACTTTTTCATACACTTTGCAATTGCATACTAGACTAATATGCAATTTCTTAGTCCAAAGTAACATCTTTAACATTAGCACTACTAGTATTATTACGGCTAAAGATGTTACTTTACACTATAATTTAAGAGACTATTTAATCGTTGTTCATTTTAAAATGTATTTGAAGTTTGGGACCTTATAAATTTTTGAGTACTTTAGAATTTGTGTGTTTATACTTGCAAATTAAAGCCGTGAATTCTAGAAAATATGATGATTATTTAAGATTTTTTTTTACACAATAATTATTGAGAATGAAGTATTTTATCCTTGTTTAAAGTTTGTTTTGGACGAGGCCTCAGATCACGTCACGAACCCAACACATGACGGTCCAATAACCCATAATCCTCACCATATGAGGTATGCAAAAGAGTTTCCACTACTTTTCATTGCACATGAGCGCAACTCCATCAACCACGACATCCCTAATGAACGTATGCTTTTCCAGCCAAGTTTTACGGAATTAGTTACAGTTGGAAACCCTTGTATAAAGACGGCTTCACGTCACAATGAGGGGGATACACATTTTTCACCACTTTTCCACCGACTCTCCTTTAGAGTTTGCACCGTAATATCATAGTATCTTCGTTGTATCGATATTTATTAGCATTTGTTGGAAACCCATTATTAGTAAAAAGATCATGTCCCACTTTTTCTCCCTTACCGCATTTGTTGAGTGTTTTTTTTTTAGAGAATGAATTGTCATTTGTCGAGTGTTAAATACCATGGTACCAATAAAATCAACCAAAAATTTAACATAATAACAAAAATAAAGACTATATTTATTAGCGTCAATAAACAATAAAATGGTAAAATATAATTAGTTGAAGGGTAAAATTAAAAGATAAAATGTTATACTAATTTTTTAATTGATAGTTTAAATAATGTTATAAATGTGATAAAATAAAGCTAAAAGCGTAAAAATGAAAACAAAAATTCAACCCAAAAGAGTATGTCCTCTTTAATTGATAGTTGTAAACCTCTCCTTTTATTTTTATTTTTAAATAAACTTCTCCTTTTTTTAAGGAAAATAAACCTCTCCTTTTATTACCCTTTAAAATAACACTGATGTTTGGTAAGAAAAAAAAATGACACTAAATGTATTGTTGACATCAATAACAATCTGACCACCGTTGTGCCACCACATGCAACTTTTTGACCATAAAATCATACTCGTGTCACCTTATCAGCCACCTAATAATATCATTTCATGTAATTATTCCATCTAAAATAAAAACATTTACGTTCAAAAAAGATAAACTATATCATACTTACCAAAAGTAAAACAAACTATTAGAAACTAAACTAGCAAAATGGAATCAAAACAAAAAATTGTAGCATCCTTTGCCGTCTTCGTCTATCTTTTCCATATAATATAACAACTCCAACCGATCTTACGTAGAATGTCTAACTACATTAAAAGAGGTAAAGGTACATTGTTCGAATCACCATACAAAAAAAAATATTAACTTAATAATTAATCTGCTAACATTTGTCATTGAAATTAGTTAAAAAATTGTAAAAAATACATTTACATGATGCATATGTAAAATAATGTTGCGCAACGTACAAGTTGTCTTCAACTATTGCATCAATAAATTTCATCATTTTTTTCTTCATTTAATTTAATAGGAAGATTTATTGATCCATTGATAAAAACAAACTTATAAATAATGCAACACTTATTTTACTTGTGCGCCATAGAACTATCTACCAGGAATATACTAAATAATTATTTGCGTGGCACATAAAACATGCTTAAGACACAATTGAAATTGCTACACACATTAAACACCAATTATTACAATCATGCTTAATTTTTATGTATGGTTCAAAAATAGTATCTATCTATCTATAGTATACTATAGCTTTTGTTTTTTTTACAATAAAGTATATAGCTTCTTTAAATGTGTGAATCAGGCGGCATCATATGAAACACTAATATCGTGGCTGCACTTTTTGCCTCAGACGTGGACAGCCCCATCTACACTGATTCTAATTAATGAAAAATACAAATATTATTAAATTCTGTCCATAAAAATTCTTATAAATATCTTCTGAGCACAAACAATACTCCTAATTTTTTTCTTTATTCTGAATTCAAGTATTTATTGGTTTCACTATACATTACTTGTCATTGTTGTGATCAAGATATTTTCCTCTCCAATAGCAATAACTCTGGTTAGTCCATATGTTCCTTATTTTATCCTTTCTAAATTTTCTGATATCTTGTTTTTAGTATCATTGTTATTCTCTCTCCAAAGGGTTACCTTGTTCATTGGTAATTTAGTGTTATTGCTACAAATTCTATTTAGTACATCATATGTGACCAAATTTATCTTATGCTATTCAACATGTCTATTCTTTTTCTTGTTATAAAGAAAATATATTCTATACATCTATGTTCATGCAATCAATTGAAGGTATATATATATTTTTTTTAGTTGGTTGTTGATTTTCAATCATATTCACAATATATGTTGAAGTTTTTTTTTTTTGTGATGATATATATTGTAAAATAAACTTATATATTGATCTAAATTTGATTGAAGGAACTGCATGAATTGGTTACTTATAAGACATGACTGCAAATAGTGGGAGAGGAACTGAAGAGCATAAGAGGAAAATCAATGACCCTTTGCCAAGGTCACTTAGATTATGCACACCTATTAGGAAGGACAATGTGATTGGTAATGAGAATAATATTTTGACTAGAAATTTTGCTTCCTTAGCTGGATCTGGACCTCCCAGTACTAGTTTTTGTTCCACCACAGATCCTAAACAAATTGTTGAAAAGTTACATGTTAGGAATAATAAGAACTTGAATGTAGCTTTAGGTATCCCTCCACATAATTTTAGACAGCATCAGAGGAATCAATTAGCTATTGAGTCTAAGTATAATAATAGCTTGAGTAGAGAAATTGCACAGATACCACTCAGATTAAGCAAAGGACAAAAGGGAATTGATTCTAGAAGGAACTTGAATCATGAACAACATAAAGCTTTTGCTAATATAGGCAATATGGACAATACACATTTTGTTAGCAGTAAAAGGCAAAGTTCTTCAGCTACATCTAGTTATCCTCAATTGTTAGGAGAGAAAACAGTGAAGGGAAAGGGAATTCTTCACAAAGATTTAGACAATGTGATGTCCGGCGCGGAATGTTTTAACGATGGACTCAACTTAAGAGCGTGGATGAAGTCTGAAAGTCATAAAGTGAAGAAATCAGAAAGGCTGTATATATTTAAACAGATTTTGGAATTGGTTGATTTTGCACACTCTCAAGGATTTGTCTTGGAAGACATAAAACCATCTTGTTTCGTCTTATCGCCTTTGAATAAAATTAAATACATTGGTTCATATAGCCAACATGTGTTTGATGACCAAAAATCATGTTTCACCTTATTTAAGTCATGCCTTAAGGCCATCATGACCTGCAATGGAACAAGGAAAATGCCTTGGGAACAGTATACCTGTGCATGCCAAAATTTGAGTGCGAAGAAGCAAAAGCTATGTGAAGAGACAGCATCTCTTAAGGAGCAGAATCACTTCAACTGTATTCATGGCTGTGACACAAAAATGGACATGGAATCAAGGGTTAATAAAGAAAGGTTGTGCCTAGATGGTTCCAGTTATCAACAAGCTTTTGCAGAAGAAAAACAGTTTATTTCTGAAACAATTCAGTTTGAAGAGAAGTGGTATTTTTGTCCAGAAGTGCTCAATGAGGAAGCTTGTACATTTTCATCAAATGTTTATAGCCTTGGAGTTCTTCTTTTTGAGGTCAGCAAATTTTTAACACATTTTTATTACTTTCATAAACCTTTATCCTGAGTAATTTCCTCTTGATAGCCAAAATATTTTGTTAAGTTTTACTAATTAAAATAACCATAGGGCTGTTGTGCACAATTTAATCTAACCTTAGGAAATGAAATTTGATACATATATGTTTTGACTTACATGTTTTATTCCAATTTCTTGGATTAGTTATGCTATCATTTTTAACTATTGAGTTGCTTCTCAGTTTTTAGATCATCACCCTATAATTATTCATAACCTATTTTGTTAACATTTTAGTGGATGCTTCTCACAGTTGCTGTGCAATATTGAGTCATTGGAAGCACATTCAACTGTGATGTTTGATATGCGTCATAGAATCTTACCGCCAAAATTTCTATCACAAAATGCAAAGGAAGCTGGTTTTTGTCTATGGCTTCTACACCCTGAACCGTCTTCTCGTCCCAATACCAGGTAAAGCATTATGATGTTGTTCTTACGCTTGATGCTATTATTCTGAACATATGATTTTTAATGGCTGATAGAATATTGATATTGATGTTCGAGGACTATTCTGTTTCATTTATAATATCTTAATTATTTTTTTATGTATAACAGGATGATTTTAGAATCTGAATTTATACGCGAATTAGAGGCATCAAATTCTGGTGATAATATTGTTATAGTATCTGAAGATGATGTAGCTGACACACAGGAATTACTGCATTTTCTAATTTCAGTTGAAGAAGAAAAGAAAAAACAGGAAGCTAAATTGGCAGAAGAGCTACATTGTTTGAACGAAGATATTAAGGAGGTAGAAAGAAATCATTTGTATGGAAGTGATTCAGCATTTCCTTTGTCACAATTGAACTATCTACCTTATCACGATTCTTCCAGTAAAATTGTTAGTAGATCTTTTCCAAGTTCATTTGTTGATGAAGCAAAATTTATGAATAACATAAGTCAGCTAGAGAATAGTTACTTTTCCATGAGATTCCAAGGCCCGCTCAAGGAAGCTGCAGCTGTCAAGAGCAGTGATAAAAGTGTGATGGAAACCAGATGGGTATTGCCTCATTTAGAGAATGTTGGTAATGAGCCAAAGAGAATTCAAGGTTCTATTGGTTGTCTAGGACCTTTCTTTGAAGGTATATGCAAATTTGCTCGTTACAGCAAGTTCGAAGAGCGCGGAACGTTGAGAAATAGTGATCTTCTTAGTTCTGCCAATGTCATATGTGCCTTAAGTTTTGACCGCGATGAAGACTACATTGCAGCAGGTGGAATTTCAAAGAAAATAAAGATATTTGACCTCAATGGTATTTCAAGTGATTCTACAGACATTCAGTACCCCGTCGTCGAGATGTCAAACAAATCAAAGCTCAGTTGTGTGTGCTGGAACAGTTATATAAAAAACCATCTGGCATCTACTGATTATGATGGTGTGGTTCAGGTTTGTATGTGTAATACTTGCAATATTTACACTACATTTGATGAAAACTAAGATATCATTGCTTTTTATTCTGATTGTTTCTAAGTTTTCATTAACAATTTTATGTGACATGGATGGATTCAGATGTGGGATGCAGGGACTGGTCAGCCACTGTCTCAATACATGGAGCACCAAAAGAGAGCTTGGTCTATTCACTTTTCGGTGTCCGACCCAAAAATGTTTGCCAGTGGAAGTGATGATTGTTCTGTCAAACTATGGAATATCAGCGAGGCATGCTTCTTTTTATGCATTTTGATTACAAACCATAACTTAAAACGGCATTTTGATATAATCTCAGAACTTATGTAGCAGAATAATATAAAAAGAAATATAACTATGTGACGGGAAGGACAATTGATGAGTAGAATGTTTATGCTTCACAAAGATAATATAATTATCTCATAATGCGGTTGTTTTTTGCAGAGAAATTCTATAGGAACCATAATGAGCCCGGCAAATGTATGTTGTGTTCAGTTCTCTGAATACTCCACAAATCTTTTGTTTTTTGGATCGGCTGATTACAAGGTGTACGGT
This sequence comes from Medicago ruthenica, assembly GCA_018208015.1. Taxonomy (NCBI): domain Eukaryota; kingdom Viridiplantae; phylum Streptophyta; class Magnoliopsida; order Fabales; family Fabaceae; genus Medicago; species Medicago ruthenica. The sequence continues at coordinate 20,669,124 of CM031378.1, forward strand.
TATGATCTTCGTAACACCAAAATCCCTTGGTGTACATTACCTGGTCATGGTAAAGCTGTTAGCTATGTAAAATTTATAGATGCACAAACAGTTGTGTCTGCTTCCACTGATAACTCTTTGAAGCTGTGGGACTTGAAGAAAACTAGCTCAGACGAGTTGTCATCTGATGCTTGTGACTTAACCTTTAGAGGTCATAGTAATGGAAAGGTTGGTTTCTCTACTCATGTCACCTCACTTTTTGTTCTCTTTTGTCTATTCTAATTGTTTCTTGTTCATCTTTCTTCTCCAGAATTTCGTTGGTTTATCTGTTTTGGATGGATACATTGCATGTGGTTCAGAATCTAATGAGGTATACTTTTTAATTTATTGTATTCTTGATTTTATGATATAGTACATTAGTCTTTCTGGATCTCTGGTAAGCTGATTGTATTGTGAGACTAGCAAACCGTCTCACATTCTAGGCTACATTTGGCCGAAGAAATTAGTCTCTCATAATTTTTGTGGAATTTATTCTTTTTATTACTCTACGGCGTTTTGGGAGTCTCATCATACAAGAGAGTTACATATAGACTAGGCTCAATTAATATTGTTCTTGCTTTCATAATTCATGATTAGAAGTTCTTGTTTCATTTCAGTCTTGATGAAACTCCTTGCAGATACTACTTAAAATCCTATGTCGGATAATTAGTTGAATTCGACATCAAATGTGGGATCAAAAGATACACATTATGGTTTCATTTTAAACATTTCTATTTTTTCTACCTTTCAGGTTTACTGTTATCACAAATCTCTGCCAGTGCCAATGGCTTCTCACAAATTCGAGTCAATCGATCCCATTTCTGGTCATTCAAATAGCAGTGATAACAATGGACAGTTTGTTTCTAGTGTCTGCTGGAGAAAGAAGTCTAACATGCTTGTTGCAGCCAACTCAGTTGGAATTGTGAAACTACTTCAGATGGTGTGACAGATACATTTTACTTGGCTCAGACCAGTGATTTATTCAGGCTTCAATGATTAATGAGGAATAAAGTTTAAATGGAGAGGGTATAGAGTTTAAATTGTTTCGAAGAGGCGTGCAACAATGTCTCTTTAGTTTTCATAGATAGGTAATCTTGTTAAGATTTTGTTATCTACAACATGACATGAAGACACTTTTTTTTCCTAAAATATGAACAAAATAAGCCGAACAAGAGATGTATGAAGCATGTACATATATATAGGCTTTTGAATTTAATCACAGGTGAAGCTGTAGCATGCAAGTATCTTTAAAATATCATCAAGTGGCAAGTGAAATTCTTCTCATTCATTACTGCAATGCAGAAGTTTTCACTTCAAGAACTTTACATACATGTGATGTATCAAATAGGAACACCAGTAGATTGAACTTGAAACTATGTCAAATTTGTTGTTTTACAGAATAGCTCCTTCTTGCTTCTATATATCCATGCTTGTAAGACTGCATTCTGTTGAGGAAGTGAGGGACATATTACTAAAGCAGATGACATCCCTATATATTCTAAATTTCCAAATAACTTTTATCCAAAAAAAAAAAGTACATGATATCATTCAGCTTAACACCATCATATAAAGTTATGTAAAAGTTGAGTTGCATGAAAAACTATATCTTTGTTGAAGATTGGCAAGGAATGCAATCTTAGGTGGGATGGTTTAAACTTTTTTCTATTTTTCGTTTTAGTTTTCTGTTATTTTTGAATGATTTTTCTAGCCAGCACCATAATATTGTAATCTTTGGTTTATCTTTCCACCTAGTCAGAAAGGATAAGAAAATTGTGGAGGAAATTTTTTTCAATTTTCATGCATTGAAGAGACTCTTGTTGTGGTATGAATTCAAGGAGTCAATCACAGTACTTTTTGCTTTTCCTATCCTTATTCACAAACTACTTATGTCAAGAACTCCTTAATTTAAACTATACTTGAGTTGATTATGTGAATCCTTCCTTGCAAATTGCAAATGATATGTTGTGATCTAAGCTAGCTCAGAGTCTGAGACATGACCAGAAGATGATCTTCTTATTATCCTTGGACTTGATAGTAGATGTTTAGCTGAATTAATCCGCATGCTTCGCAATCGAGGGGACATTTGTGGAGGTCTATCTAGTCTCCCTTTCGGTGTACCTGCATCGACAAGCACATGAAAATGTTAAAAAACAGTTAGAATTTATTCAAACATTAATCTTCACACACCTTTGAAAGTAATGATAGTACCAAGTTCAATATTATGTTACATGCGATTTTTGGATTCCTGATATTATAGGTAAAGTCCTAAATCACAGGTTTTCAAGTTACTTTGCATGCCACATAATAATAGCTATTTGCTTTTTTTTTATTGAGCATTGATGTCAACATGGAATGCAAATAAATTTGAAAGCTAAAATACTTATGAGGTTCTTCCTTGCAGGCAATTTTGCATCATTAGCATGATGTGATGATGTAAGTAACTTAAAAATAGATGATCAAGTTAGTAAAATTCACCAAATTGTCAATAATGAATTTCTATCCTTTTAGAACATTAGCTTCTTAAACAAACCGGCATTGCTGTATTAAAGAATTTCGTGCATACTACTTACAAGAGTCGAAGAAAAGTTCGAAGCTAACCTGGTTGTTTGATCCTCATATCTAGAGATTTCCTGGTCGTAAGCCTCCTGTTGTTTATAATCTCAGGTCCAAGTGAAGATTTCTTTTCTGTTACGGATAGAATTGGCTCGTCACCAGAAGTAACAAGCTCATCACCACATGCCGAAGCATCACTTCCAGATTCAGAGTAATCCCTAGTGCATGTTCTTACTTTTTCACGCTCAATAACTCGATAAGCAAACATTTGAAAAGGAATATTAGATATTTGCGACAATTCAGAACTTCCCCAAGAAGGAAACTTCCTCAAAAGTGCTGACTCTATATCACAGTAATCTACAAGTGGCACTGGTGGGTCTGTCTCTCTATTGTAACCAGGATTCAATACAAGAAATCTTTTTACATAACGAAGAACTCTACATATGGACGAAAAATTCGGACGTTGATTCGGATCGGTATGCCAACATCTCTTTGTTAAGTTGATAACATATTTCGGTGAATTGAGTGGAAAAAGTGGCCTCTCTCCTGCCCTTATGTTTCTGCTCATTTTCTCCCCTTGAAGATGACTATCTTCAAAAGGAACTTTTCCAGTGAGAAGCTCAAAGCAAACCATTCCAAAACTATACACATCGGATTTCTCTGTGTACTTGGAAATAGACGCACCCCCTGATTGTTCTTGCTCTTCAAGTACCTCTGGAGAGTACCAAATGAATGAGAGGGTTCCATTTTGATTTGCATTCCCTTTCTGGTTCAAATCCTTAACAGAAGGTAGACCGAAACCTGATACCTTGCAATGCAAGTAACCTTCTGGAGAGGTACTTCTAGGCTTAACAAGAATGTTTGAAGGGTTTAATTCTCCATGATACACTTTCTTTGAATGAAGATATTCCATTCCTCTTGCAATCTGAAGCATAATATCAACTGCGACATGAAGCAAGAATGGTAATCGCTTCCTCGGACCATGAACCTCTTTAATATGATTGCTAAGTGTTTTGCTCATCAGTTCCATCAACAGAAAACATTCTTTCTTCTCCTCATCAGTAAAACCACAAAGACAATCCATTATATTTGGATGTGAAAGAGATAAAAGTTCTTTAATCGCACTTTCCAAAGCATCAGTGTCACCAGAACATTGTCTTAAAACAAAACATTCACCTAACCATTGAATCTCTTTGTACTGACTTCCATTCCCTATTCTTCTCCTCACCTGATAGTCCTTAGAACCAACCAATATTGAACTTGGAAGAAGCTTAGCTTCGAGTGATTCTGATACTTTTGAATTCCTCGAAAGTAAATCGATTAATTTTTTCTCGTACTTTGTTGCATCTGACACTTTTTTTTCATGGATTTTGTTGAAAAGAAACCATCTATCTTCCTTCCAAGCCGTATCATAGCGGTTGCACAAATCCTGAGTAATGAGGTACTGCTTCCCAAATTTCCACTTGAAAAGCTTCATGTCTCTAAATTCTTTTCTATACTTATTGGAATTGATAAGCCTCTTCCTTTGCATCTCATCTTGATCCCAACCTGATGTCTCGGAAGCCGATTCAATAGCTTCGATCACAATAGGCATGCAACATAGCAAATTGTGTATGTAAAACTCAACACAATCTGTGTTGCGACACAAGGTAATGGCTTTAGCCCAAAAATCCTTTATTTCCAAACAATGCCTAATGTAAACTTCTCCTTCTTTGAAAATCTTATGGATCTCTCTTAAGGGGTGTTCTAGAACTTTCCACTTTCCATTCTTCTCTTCAAATTTCAGATTCTGTATGATCTCATCTGCAATAGATTCATATGCAAAGCTGAAGACATCTAGAAGAAGACAACATTGTCTCTGATTGATTTGAATGTTCTCTCTGAACACCATCACAGCTTTCAAACTTCCAAGTGCCTCACCAATCTGTCTAAATTGTTCCATAACTTAAACTCTGGTTCTGATCTTAAACAAAATCTGTAAATAAAAGAAGTGGTGAATATTCATTCACATTCACAAACAAAAACCAATATAATTCACAATGTAACACAGACACGACACTAGCACATGTGGTTACATTCAATCACTTCAATTTTCTTAAATTATTACTGATGTCTACGTGACAGTGTCGTGTTTGGTATTTATGTCTGCGTTAGTGCTTCATCATAGATAATTCATCAATTAGTTTAGATGCTAACCAGATAAGAATTGTGGCAAAGAAGGAGATTGATAGATCAAGCTCCTTCTATTGTAAAACTGATGCAGTTTAAACCATTTTCAATGTGACTTAGAACTAATGAAAAATTCCTTAATTCATGTACATTAAAATGAATATAAAAAAATTTAAAAAAAAAAAAGAAGATGTGTTCTTGGTTATCTATGTAAGATGTGACACCACTAATTTTTCAAGAGATTGAAATTGTAAGGAACCAAAAAAAAAATATTGAAAAAAATGGGTCTTTGTTAAAATGTTGAACTTTGTAACATTAGAAAAGACTAAACAACAAAATTTCCGGATTGTGCTATGATTCAAGATTAGATTATCTTTTGAGTTTTGAGGTAAACCACTCAAACATTCCATTATGAACGGTTCTGTGGGGGACATAACATTTCTCCGAGTCTTATGGCTTTTTCTGGTTTGTTTCATATGACCAATTCTTTCTATGCATACTCATGACTTTATACGTGTCACATGACAAGCAATCTTCAAATATTCTTCATCTAGTATACTTCTTGTCGTATACCAAAAAACATCAAAAATTTACAAAGATAGAGAAATAAGAAGTGTAAAAAAGTTTTTCGCGTACATCTAATGATGTGTTGCACATCAATTAATGAAGTATGATAAGTCATGCATTTTTAACTGGTTAAATGATCTGGAAACACATCATTAAATACATGTGTAAAACTTTTTTACACTGACGTTATATATAAATTAAACTCAGAAAAATAAATATAAACATTACTATTATAAGATAATTAGATATTTGGTTATAGCTGTTGGTATTGATGATGGAAGAAGTAAGAACTTCGGTTGAAAAACTTTAGGGCATCTTTTCTGAAGTAGTGCATGCATGCATACAATGCACTTGTTTACACATTCAAGAAAGAATGGAAGCATGCATGCATGCATTATCTATAAGCTGATCAGACCTTTTTTCTTCTTCTCCTCTCTTTTAATTATCTCTTCAATATTCCTCTTGGAACCCTCACGAATATTGAAGGTGCGTGTCACTCTCTGCATGCTATGAATTTTCCACATGCCTCTTATATATCGTTTGTAGTTATAGCTGTGAATGTGGACTCCATCCTCCCTCTGACACTTTCTATATTGTTAATTAATAAATGGGATTTAATTTACACTTTTTTTTCTTCACAAAATGGGATTTGTTTAAATGTTTTACCTAAAGTAATTAAAAATATAATAATTTATATGCACTAACTCGTGCACGGAATCAAATCACACAAGAGTTCCGCATGTAATTTAATTGAATATATGTGTAAAAATAAATTATTTAATTATTGTATAAAATTTAAAATAGGTTTCATAAAAATGATCATTGGAGACGCTCTAATATATTTTCAGTATTATGAAGTGAAATCAATTCTTTCAACCAGCCCTAATTTCTCAACATAAACTATTCGTCACAGTATTAGGGTTTTATTTTATTGGAGATTAATTTCTAATTGGTTGAATGATAAATTTGAAGTTTGAAAATCAATTGCAGAGATAAAAGTTTAAAATTTTCGAAATCTATTTAATTTTTGTATGCATCGTCCATTAATAATTTCATTACTCTAGACCCAGTAAGAGTGAATGATCTTAGATTAAGTGGTTCATTTACTTGAAATGAACTTAACAGGAGTTGAACACATGATCAAAAACTTGGAGGTGAGGTGTTTAACCGCTATGCTAGATTGTTAACACATGATTTACAATGCAAACGATATTATATATAACGTAACATTTAGCTAAAAATGTCGATATATACCTATTAAAAATGAAATATTTAGACTTTGGGGAGGCCATGGTCCTCCCATGGCCCTCCCATGTCCCCCCTGGCTCCGCCTCTGCTTTACATCATAATTGTTGCATATGAACTTTATCATTTTTTCGCTAGTTAGATAGGGTTAGGTCTATCAATTTAACCAATTAGAGTCAATCAAGGGTATGTGGTAAAATTCTAAAATTCATAGATAAAAGTGGTTCCTTTAAATGAAAATTTAAGAATTTAGTTATTAAAGTGGTTCCTTTAGATGGAAATAGGACTCTTTTATTTGTTTATGGGGTTCAAATGATTGGGGGGACCGAATAAATGGGGATGTTGGAAAAGGGGGAGGGGTTGGCACATGGGGCATTGGGAGTGCATGAGATGAATGAGCAAAAACTCCATTTTTGTGCCACAAATTGCATACTGTTATTGGATTATTAGTCTGTAAAATAATTACTAACAAAAGATAAAATTAAGAAATACCTGTAAAGAGAAAGAATTATGAAGAATTGACGCAGGAAAAATTGAAATTATAAAATGTGAATAGTTACATATGAAGCTGAGATATTTTATATGATACGGATACGATACGACATCAATCCAGAAAAATTTAAAATTCAAGATACGATACGGAAATACTTAATTGCACAATATATAAATATAAATAATATTGATAATAAAGAGAGTGACAATTAGTCAATTACATATAGACTTTTTCTAGTCTCACCCCAAATAGTTCTAGTTACACCCAATTTTTTTAAAAAAATTTACAATAATACCGAAATTGCCCTCTCCGCGTAAATTTCTTTCAAAACTTTTTTTCATTATCACTTTGAACCTTCATCCCTTTTCACCCACAAACCACCATGAATGTGCAACCAATACCTACCAAAATTAAAGATTGAATCAACATCTTTTTCATTGATCCGCACTCTATTCATACAAGTAAGTGATTTATTTTTTTCATTATCGTTTGTTTCATGATTTATTCGATGTTGTTAATTTCACCATGGATGTTTGTCGATGTCGTTTTGCTTGTTCCATGATATAACGTGATTTAAGTTCACGTGGACCGGGTAGCGTAATTTAAGTTTACGTAGGTCACATGTGAATTTAATTTACGTATATATTTCAAAAAGGGGTAGTGTAATTTAAGATTACGTAGGTCACATGTGAATTTAATTTATGTATATATAACTAATGTACAAACTCAATTTATACATGTACATGTAAACTCAATTTACATAAACTGCGTAAACTGAATTTACGTTAGTTTACTTAACTTATGTAAACTGAGTTTACATAAACTGCGTAAAGTAAATTTACATATATATAACTAATGTGTCTGAACACGTGAACATGTACACGTAAACTTAGTTCTGCGGAAGGAAGGAGATGAAGGCGTCCAGGCGTGTGCGTGCTTCTTTCTGGGTTTGACAGGGTTTGAGGATGAATACATGAACTGTTTCTAGGTTTTGAGATTGAGTGAGAGTGCGAGACACATGAAAGGGTTTTTAATTAAATTGAAATTTTTATTTTAATTAAAGGGTATATTGGTAATTTTGGGGTGTAACTTGGATTATTTGGGGTGTGAGTAGTATATGTCTTACATATATTCGAAAATGATCATTCTTAAAAAAAAAATTGAAGAGGAAAACATCATTATTTAGTCAATTACATATATCCTATAAAGAACATCATTACCTACTGTATAATATATTATACTCCCTCTGGAATGAATTCTAAGCAAAAGTGATAGTTGAAAAATCAATGAATGTGATTAAAAATTTAGTTCGCGTACATCAACTTTTCAACTACCTTTTTTACTTATATTTCATTCCGGGAGGAGCGATGTTTTTTCATTTTTCTTATATTTTAAAAGAAAAAAAGGAAATTAGAAAAATCATGTTTTCTCTTTTTTTATATAAAAAACAAACAGAAAACAAAATAATAAATAATCAAATATCCCACACTTATCGGTTCATGTCGTCATATCACTCGCGTATCCCAAAAGTATCTAAAATGTATTGGACAATTAATTTTTTTAAAAGAAAATTCAATCATCGAATACTATTCATGTATGTATCAGAGGCGTGTCGGACACATATTGGTGCCGAATATGTATTAAATGACCGGTACTTCATCAATTTTAAAGTATCTGGGATTCACATTAAATTGCATTGTTTGAAATTAAGTTGATTTATGAAATGATAAATTTGATTTTAAGTATTCAATAATTACATTGCAATTTTTTAACTAAAATTGATTTATCAAATGATAAATTTGATTTTTAAGTAGTCAACATTGAAGAGTAATATGAAATATTTGCTTACAAAATTCTACCCTCTTTAAATATTTGCTTACAAAATGTAACGTCTGGACTCTAATATTTTTATCATTTTATTGAATTCAAGGACTAACTTACAGTGTTTTACATTTTTTCAGTAAAAATAATAATAATAACAAACAATCTCAGTATATGAATAGTAGATATCCTCTCACAAAGTACAATGTAGTCTACAGAATATATTGTTAAAAACATTTATTTACTACTTCAAAAAAAAAAAAACATTTATGTATTTGTACAAAAAATATATATTTGTTTAATAATGTTTTATTTTATTTTATTTTTGTGTTTACTAAAGTTTACCTCTATCAGGTTAATCTTATGCAGAACACAAAATGTATCACTTTTCTTACTTAGAATTCAGATTTTGATTTTGTGGGTATGTAGTCTCTTATACACGATTTCTATTGATAAAATATTTATTTATTCTTTTTGTTTTTGGTTAAAAATATTTATTTATTCTACTTGTTTGGTTTCAGAGCTTCTGTATTCCACCGTCAGCTATTAAATTTGACCAATTATATTTCCAACCCGTGGTAGGCACAGCTGGTAGTGAGCATTTTTAGAGATAGTCCTGCAAATAATATTTTAAAAAAAATTGGATTTATTTATGATTAGTGAATACTATAGTTTTACGTCTCAATGATTGAAAATGGAGTGAGCACTTAACATTAAAAAAAATATTGAGTAAAACTCAATTTAATAATAAAATCCTAAATGAATGAATTACCAATTGTATTTATGATCCAACGAAGACCAATGTTTGGGTTGAATTTTATTATCTACTTCCTCTAGGCACATGATAAAGATGATGTCATAGTCTCATAGAGATATATGTTATATATTTATGTACAACTACTACACCACCATTCTTCTACCACATGCATTCAATTGTACATGGAACATGCCTTCTGATGAAGTAGACAAACAAAAACACTGCCATAAAATACAAATCCCCTTCCATTTTCATAACATATTTGGTCGGTGTCACAATTTTTAATTTATACTTCATTTCCTCTTTTAAAAATAAAACACACATATAAAGTGGAATAAAAACTTTATATTTAGTCCACGGCCAGTCTATATTGCATGAGTAATCTTTATAGTATTTTTTTTGGTTAAGTAGTTGATCAAATGAAGAAAAATTTGAGATGCAAACCTCGATCCCAGCATACTACAATGTCCCTTATGCTCACATGAACTATTTATGTTATCTTTTTTTTATCAAGTAGTATAATGACTAAAAATTTATTTTTTAAAAGGTGGATAAGTGGGGTGTCCGGAGTTCAAACTCCGACCTCTACATATTATAATGTATTGTCTCTACCAATTGAGTTAAGTTCACATACTCTATTATCTTTTAGTTAAATGTTTCCGGACAGTTTGTTTTTGTAAAAATGTTTTGAAGTCGATAATACGGCAATGTATTATCGGTGACAACGTATTATTGGATGATATGTGTACAAAAAATCTATCATTTACGGTCATATACTTCTATAGTTCTATCATATGTAACAAATGATAAGTACAAATGTTGGAAAGATGCTTTTATTCTCAGTTTTGTAGGGGGGATAAGATACGTCCAATTATAGATTTTAATTAATATCATATATTATACTAAAACTGATATTTTAACTATAGGTATCATGTGATGAGTTAGGCACATCTGATAGAACCTTCTGATCACCTTAATTGTAACGTATTCAATGTTAGAGTTCCTTCACTTATAATTATTTTTTGTTGATAATTATAAATTAATTTTACACTTCAGTTATTCGAGGATTAAAATATAGCCATCATATATGACATTGTATGTGTTTATCTATAAGTCATTGTATGTATCTCTCAATCTCTCTTACTTTTTATCTTATGTAATGTAACTTGCACACATTTGAATAAAAAACACAAACTAAATAATATTTGTATTTGACAACAAAAATTTGATGTTTACAAACCATTTCTCTGAATTTTATCATTAATTCTTAAGTTTCTGGAATTTTTTGACCTTGCCAAATTTCAATCTAAATTTTTTGTTATAAAAAACATGTAAGTTTGATATTTTGTACTAGTAGTACTTATTTGTCTTGACTATAATTATTTTGCAGTAACAAAAACTTGTGACAGAAAACCATTTGCCAATCTGACAAGTTAGAATTCAGCTAAACCGACTCAACCCTTTTGAGGTTTGTAGTATCTTATTTTGAAATGTGAAACTGGCTCAGTCAGAAATTATTTGTCAATTTAGAAAACTACATTATATCTATTAATAGCTAATTGGCAACCAAATGTTGTCTCCAATTTGCCATTTGAATTGCTTTGTACACAACATTATGATACATAACCTTCATAAAAGGCACAAGCTTATTTTTCTCAGAAAATATTCTACTCTATATATATAATCTAGTATATATAACCCAAATCTTTTACAAGGATTTTTACAATTTAACAAAAAATAAAATATTCATTTGGGCCAGACCATAAATGCACCCTCCATGACCCCATCAAAATCACCTGGTTAAAGGTTGTTTTTCTAACAGAAGATGCAGCCAAGATGTCACAGTGACACTAATGAGATATACAGACACCTAACTGCATATTTGGAATCGCACTAAATTTGACGAAATCACAATAGCACCGTAATTTTGTTGAAGCTTCAAAGTGCAGCTTTTGCCTAAATCACAGCGACATATTGATTCTATCTAACTCACTGCCAATCCAAACATGCGCTAAGGAGATGAACTATCATCATCTGAGGAGCTGTAATGTCTCTTTCCATGTAATCCAGGAAGTGGTTGTGGAAGCATAGGGTTCACTGGAACAGGAAATCTATGAGCAGAACTAATCATGGTCCTTTCATTTATATTACCAACTTCTTTGCATACCCTATCAAGAACTGTTAAGAAGTCTCTTACTACCATAAAGATTCTAAATGGATGAGCTTCTTCTTTAGACAAGTTACCATGAAAATACTCTGTGATCTCTTTCACAAGTGATAAAGCAACACTTTCTTGTGCTTGAATTCTTAAAATCTCCTCCTCGGCCATCCTCATAAACTTGTTCATTGATTCTGCGAATTTAAGAACGGTTTCATCTGATCCCGCCGTTTGATTCAATTTCACGATCTCGGCAATGTGTGTGATTCCTTTTGAAAGTTTAGAGACTTCGCTCGTGAGGACTTCGGAGTCCATTGCCGCGGCCTTCTTCACATTCGCTAGATCGGAACTTAGACTAGATACTACTTGAAGACCAAGTCTTCTGCACTTGGCATCGTCACTCAATGTTGCGCTCGGTGTTTGATTAGTAGAAGTGTCTGAATGACGAGCTCCTTCTGTTCTAATGATTTCTTGTACAACAAAGTGTAGAAGAGTTGTTTTTCCATCTGCGCCTTTGACATCAACCAGCTTGAGAAGTGTATCAAGCTTGAATGCATGTGCATCACCTCGGTTTGTTCCAACATTCATGCGGTTCCCAGTTTTGAGCACGGCTTCTAGTAGTTTCAAGAACATTCTACTGTTTCGCAGCTCTTCACATGCAACCTGCAAATGCATCAATCAGAAAATGGAAAGAACCATAAAATTATGGGACATCATTACCGGATTCTATGACGCTATGATTACACTTTACCTCTAGAGTTTGAAAGGATTTCCGAAGATACTCCACTTCAGATTCAAAATTGGCTATGTAAAGCATAGCTTCCACCCTTTTAAATGCAAAAGGTACGTCGAGAACTGCCTTCAAAAATTTCTCAGCAGAACCGAGTTTGTTTGGAGAGTCATCTTTATGTTCCTTCAATTTGCGCTCTTCTTCCTTGCTTGGCGCCATTTTTAACAAACTTTCAAGTAGTTCAGTTCCAAGTGTATCAGTAACACCTGTTAAAAAGGCAAATTGATTTATCTTATTTACTTAATCAATATCTAAACAAGGTCCACAGGAAAACTTTTAAACACATTATAACAAGAGTTTAATTTTTGTAAAAAGTTTAACGCTGTTACGAAATCATAATCAGTCATATTTATGACTTTAGAAGTAGCTATGATTGAAGTCAAATGTTTTTAATGGTCTAACGATTATGATTTATTAACAATGCAATAAAACTTTACATCGACAGTGTATATACATTTAAATCCTTATATCGATTCACTTTTATGCAAAGATAAAACTTAGAGAGAACATCATAACAGAGAGACAACGAAAGCATTGATTTATGATGCACACATTTATGCTTTTAGTAACCAGAGGATAGCTATAAAACAGCATAACAAACTGTCCACTAGCTTCAATTCAATCAATTGATATATGTAGTAATAATAACACCACCTAACTTCTTAAATTAAATCAAAGCAAAAGATGTTTGCCAAATTAGTGTTGGTATAACTCTATTGTTTTTCCTTTAAATGTGCAACTACCATTTGCATACCATTAACTAAAAATCATGTTCAAGTAGGTAACAAATCTAATCCAAAGGATTACGAAGAAACAAAAACAGACAAGGATTTACATAAGTGATGGCTTAACCACAACACTTAAATTAGAAATTGTTCAACAACAGATCTAATCAATAATTACTTACAACAAAACATGAGGGGAAAATAAAATACAAACCTTCCAACAGTGCTTCACACACTTCCTCTACCGTAACATTAACCGCTCGAAGTAAGATAGCAATATTTTGAGACTTTTTCGGATCCAATACCCTATCCTCGTGATTTGGAGGTGTAAGAACCGAACGTGGAGTAGCATCCTTTGGTTTTGGATTTGGTGTGTTCACCACAAATAATGTTTCTATCATCTCCTCATTCAACCTGCACCCAATTCAATTCAAACCAAACAGCTTTAGATTTTAAAAACACACATTGCAATATAGTACTACATAAACATCAGAATAATCAACTACTTATAACTAACACTCCAAAAATAGTAACATTAACAATTATCAATAATCTATAAAAAGCAAGAATCAACAACATAACAATAAGATAATGGCATGGTGATGATAATTGAATTGAAACCCTTACTTAAAAGAGCTGGACCTCAAATGATCCCAAACCATTTCACGATCAGAACTAGCCCTCACTTTATCCCAATGCAAAGGCTTCAACTTTGGTTTAGAAACCTCTTCATTCTCCTCAAAACTAGGTGGCAACTCAACTGGAGAAACCAATGTATTTGAAGGAGTTTGCAACACAAAAGGCCTTGAAGGAGGTTTCAATTCCGGCGGCCTACAAACCACCGGTTGACCAACAGGAGTTGTTGGAGAAGGTACTTCCCATTGCTTCCGCTGCCTCATCGGCATTTCCAGTGGAGGTGGAGGTGGTGGTGGTGGTGGTGGTGGTGGTGGTGGAGGAGCTGAAACTCTACTAGAAGGTGTAACTGGTGTTGAAAGAACAGGAATTTCCCATTGTTTTCTCTGAGAAACACCATTCTGATTCAAAACAGTTGGTGATTCAACAATTGGTGTTAACAGGTCAGGAATCTCCCAATGCTTCCTAGAAGCTGGTTGTGGCGGCGGTGGTGGTGGTTGACTGCTCATCTCTCTCTCTGGCGACGATAGAAGCGTCGGTGAAAGTGGCAATGATGAAAGAGGAGAATGTCTAAACCGATCTGAAACATCAGAAATTGTTGGAGACTGATCCAACCCATGATTGCTATGAAGATTCATCATCGTCATTTTCTCCGGTGACGGCAAAGTAAACGCTGACGACGAAGAAGACGATGATTTACCACTAGAAGCATTCGATAATCTCGGCGAAGAAGAACCATCTTCATTACAAGATTGAGTCTTTTCAACTTTAACAAAAGACCCATCTAAATTTTTCGTCGGTGAAAGATTCAACGGTGATAAAGACGGTGACTTACATTCTCCGGCGAAGATTTTCTCCGGAGATGAAGACATAGAAGAACAAGACTGTACGTGACGGTTAGAAGAAGCTCGTGACGACGACAAGCTTCTTCCACCGTCACTAGTAAGTAGTGGCTGTGTCGGTGCTGGAGTTACAACATTTTCCGGCGACTTTGGTTGTGATCTTCTTGGACTCAAACTCACCGGCGGAGAGAGACTGATCGAATGAGAACGATCCGGTGAAGCAGAAGAAGATGAATACGAAGAAGATGAAGAAGTAGATTCACTGTTACTTCGACCCACCAAAATCTCAGCCGAAATTCCGGCGAAAACTCTCCGAGAACCCGACCCATTTCCGTTCAAAGAACCTCTCGGAGAATAAAACTCTTCTTCATCATCTTCACCAACCGTAGCAGTAGCAGTAGCACCACCAGCACCTTCATCATACATCAAGCCTTGTCGCATAAGCGGCGGTAACGGCTGTAGCTCCGGCGAGTCCATTTTTCTCGGATTCCGACCACCACCGGGGCCATGTGGATCAGGTTGTTCATCGCTACGAGAGTTAGCAATAGTACCAAGGTAAAGAAACTCAGAGCTAGTAGAAGAAACGTTTCTCGATTTAGCGACGGCAGCGACGCCACCGTCGCGAGGGAAGAGACGAATACTACTGTCGGATCTGAGTGTTTTATCATCAGCTAAGAAACTTTTATTGCGACTTCTGCGACAGTAAATGAAAGCTGAGATTGCGACGACAGCGACGGCGGCGATGACGGCGGTAATGGCGACGGCGAGGAGTTTGGAAGACGATGATTTGGGTTTTTGGGTTTGTGGGATAGTTAGAGATGAAATGTTAGCTGGGAATGAAGCTAAGGAAGAAGGTGAAGGTGGTGGTGGGGTTGAGGGGTATGTAGGGAAAAAGGGGGGTGTAGAAGATGAAGATGAAGTGTTAGGGGGTGTAGTAGAAAATGGGTATTTTGGATTTGGTGATGGAGGTGGTGATGAAGGAGGTGATGGAGATGGAGGTTGTGAGGGTGAGAGATTGTTGTTTTGTGGAAAAGGTTGATGGAGGAATCTTCTTGGTTCATTTGATGAGATTGGTTTGAAGAAGATGAGAATGCATAAGAAGAAGAAGATGAGATAGTAATTGCACATTGTGAACTTGTGTTTCTGTTGTTCTCTCTTTTTGGAGTAGTGAATGTGTTTAGAGAGAGAGAGAGAGGGAGAGAGAGTAGAGAAGAGTGATGAAGGAAGAGAGATGAGAAAGAGAGGAGAAGTGGGAAAGAAGAGAGTGTGAAAAGGTTGAAAAACATGAGATGGTAAAATTTGGGTAATGGTGGATCCAGCTAAGATTCTGCTTGTCCTTGTGTTTTTATTTTTTTATTTTGTTTATGTCATATGATCTATTTGCATTATTCACTCCATCGGTTACTTTTTGATTAATTATTGTCCACTCATCAGTTATATATAAATCCTAAGCAGTCTGATAAACACTTTTGCAACCTTAAAATAGAAACAATTCATGCTGAGAGTTGAACTCCAGACCAAGTTCTGGTAGATCACAATCATTACCACTAGATCACTAAAGTTTTTTGTGACTTATAGTTGCTTTCATTTTATTTATCTAGCACAAATGCGAGTTCACTTTAAGTCATTCTCACAACCCTGAATTCCAACATCATTTGAACACGAATTGAACGTCATTCACACACATCATGCGATTCAACTTCATTTTCACCGCCGCCGGTGACCCTAATAACAACATCCCGCCACCGTTGCAACTGCCACTTCAACAACACATGCCGTCGTAACTGCCACCGCCAGAAAATCACTTTCTCTCACTGATCCACACACATCACGCCGCCGCCGCAACTGCCACCTCACCAACAACTGACTGCCGTAAATGTCATTGCCGATAACTCGCTTTCTCTCACCGATTCACACCATCTTTCATCGAATTGACAAAAAATTATGACCAATGTTGATATTGATTGTCTGAATTTTGTTATGACAAAAAATTATGACAAAAAAAAATATGCAAGGAATTGAATCAGATAACACATGAAAATGTCATTTTTTTAAAAGTCACTAACGTCATTGCAATTCCTTTTTTGATAGTAGTTCCTTTTCATTATTAGCGGTTCCTTTTTATTATTATTATTTTTTATTTCAATTACCACGTAACGTTGCTTTTTATTTTTTTTCTTTCGGTTACTAAATAACAATTCATTTTCCTTATTTTTTTTCTTTCGATTAACAACTTTTGCGGTTAGGATCAATTTCTTGGTGCTAGCTTTTGTATATATTTTTTCTTTTGATTTGTCATTTTTATTGCAGTCCATCTTTTATTTTTGTTACTTTTTGAGATAGTTTGATAACATAATATTGAATATAACTATAAAAGTAATAATATAGTCATTTGATAGTTATATATGAAGCTATACAAAACCCGTGCATCGCACGGGTTAGAGTCTAGTAAGAATGTTAAATACTCTTTCGCCCCATTTTAAATAACCTGATTTAAAAATATTCATATTACATATTTTGACTAATTTTTTTTACTAATATACAATGACAAATTGTATAATATAAAATGTTGTTGGATTTGTCTCCACCGGTATTCAGCTTCACCGATGAGCATAAAGGTTGCGTAAACAACTCTTCTCTCTAGTGGACACATCATTGATTCAAATATCTTTTCCATTTCTTGGATCCATAATTCAGCTTTGTCTGGATCATACTTACCATTAAATTGAGAGGGTTTGTTACGGCGAAATTCCGTCAAGCCTTGATATTCATTTGTTCCCTCATTTCGTAGGTTATTATTTAGATTTTGCAACAATGCTGCCGTCATATCCCTAATAGCTTGAATAGCTTCAACCATTTCTCTGTTACTCCCACCATTACTTCCACGTGTCATGGCTTCCTACATAATTAAATAAGTTAGTCTTACCAGGACTTTAACTCAATCTCTCATCAATCCTATTTATCTTATAGTCGTCACATAAACATCCACAGTACAAACGTAGTTAGTCCACACCCGGTCCCTATAAATCTAAACCTTGCTCTGATACCACTAATGTGACACCTCGAGAAACCTCATTTATAGTAATGAGATACCTCAAGAAATCACAGTTATCGATAACTCAAAATTATTACTAATACTTCTTTTCTTAAAAATAAAATAAATGAGAGTAATTAATGTACATAAAAGTTAAGTTATATATATTATAACTTTAATACATAACTTTAGACATAAGCTGCACTCATTATAGTTAAGATACTCTAGCCAACAAATGTTCTACCTCTGAACTTTGCTACTACCAGCCATACTATATGCATCTAATACATGTACATATATTACATTAGTGATCCATTTATCTAACTAGACCCTCTAGGGGTTAGGAGTACGGATAGGCTCTGCATACACTGAAGCGGTCCACATTTCAGCAAGGGGTAAGTACAAAGTCACAGCACGGTGACGAGTCCTAGTAATAAAGTTGGGCTATTTGCCGGAAGTGATGTGAATAGCAATTACACCGTCATAAGTCACAGTAAAATTAGGGTAGTCAGTGATCCATGTTCCGTCAACAAACTCCAGACGAACTGCAGGGCGGGGATCGTGGTTCTCCATCTTTAAGTGATTAAAATATAAAACCAAAACAACAAACAAGGGTGAGTTCACATCAACAAATTTCACAAGTAGTAGAATCTTCAACAATTATTATTATTATTATTAGTAAAATAACAATATTCACAGTGTGAGTATGCAATGAAATGCACATGCATTTTATTTATCATGTATGTGACTCTTTCCTACTCCATGGAGGTTCTATATGAGAGGAGCAATCGGGAGTACATGTTCTGTCTCAATTCTCATTGGTACATTTCTCTTCTTTTTTTAATCATGTTTACCTGAACACTCTCCACCGATCATGAGTTATTGCAGTGTCACGTCAAGTTCGTCAATGTGAGGCATCGAATACCACGACACAGGGGAGCTACCACCTGGTCACTTGTGGGGTTTCGCACCGTGACGCCCTCAAGGTCTCTTAACCTTCACTTACGCACTCTCGTTTGTACCAAAGCGTGACTCACTCTTGGACTCATGTGAATTTATTTTAAAATCTCAGCATTATTTCTTGGTACAACATGTAGATTTATTCTACTTCTTTGATTCATTTCTTATAACTAAGAATGATCATTTTTAAGAAAATGCTTCACCTGCATAATTAGAGTAAATGAAATACCTTCCGTGACACTTTAAAATACATTAATAAGTAGTTAGTACCTTCAACCTAATCCAAGTATATAAATTTTATTTATTATTAGTACCTTCAGATTCTGAAGATCAGAGTCTGAAGAACAGCGTCTGAAGATTAGAGTCTGAAGACCAGAGTCTGAAGGTCAGAGTCTGAAGATCAGAGTCCGAACTGAAGATCAGAGTCTGAAATACTTGTTTACTTGCAGACTAATCTATTTCATTTTTGTTAAGTTTCTGGATGCTGGTTCTTAAGCTAATCAATCCTATCCCCCCATTTATCATTATAATTATTATTATTAAATATTATTACTACTATTATTAGTTTTCATTCTAAAGAGTTATAATACCATGTTGTTATTCCATTGACAAGAGCAAAATCATACAAAAAAACTATTCACAATACCATATACTAGTTGTTGCTGCACATTTCCAGATACTAGTTATTGCTGCACATTTCCAGAAAATGTTATGCCATTATGTCAATACTACAACTACAAGAAGTTTAACCTTAACTACACACATTTTTGTTAACCTGGTTAGAATATATAGCTTTTGTAGTAGGTACTATACACACACATACATAGCAGAGCACATCTATAAATATCATGGGTAAACTTAATTCATGATTAGTGCAGATTGTAAAAGCCTTTTAAAATTAAAAAGAGTTAGGGCCATTCTTGACTCAATTGATTCTACCATACTATCATTGTTGAGATTCCTCACCCCCTACCTTGATAGTTTCTCTTCTTGTTGAAAATTATTAGAATCTTCTCAAATCTAAACAAAAACAGAATTTCATCAAAATGAGTTTTTACCTAAAGAAAAGAAAATCATAAAAAAAAAAAGTGTAGTAGAAATGAATATGAGGTCATTTCACCTTTAGGATCTACTAGTGAGATGCACAACTCCAACTTTAATGTTTTTACTTTAAAGTGATGAGATGAAAGCTTGAAGATGATATTAGTTAAGGAGGTTAAAGAAGGTGACTAATTTCGTATCTAGCTTGCATAGTGGAATATTGTTGGTTTGTTGCGTGAGTAACTTAAGCCAAGGGTGTAGGTATTTATAGTGAAAGTGGAAGAGTAAAAAGTTCATCTCATGGTTAAAATTAGTGCAAAGTGTCATTCAATTAAGTTAGCCATATAATTACTAAGATAAGGTCAAATTTACCATTGGATAGATTCAATGCACATGTGCTTAATTACTATTTTTTTTATTCTAGTTCCATGCATCTAGTTACTATATTATTTCTAAATTAATTAATAAGTTTTAGTTACTAAATGTTCCATATATTTATATATATATATATATATATATATATATATATATATAAAAATTGTATGACTAATGAAATCTCATATTTTGAGTTGCTAAATATACTACATGTAACATATTTTCTCAAGCTAATACTAATTGATGCTATAATGTATATTTTACTGAAAATATAATATTTTAAAATGGGATGTTACAGATGATGGCGTGGGTAAAGAAAAAGTGAAAGAAATAAGGATAAGGGGAAACAAATTGAGGATTTTTTTTTGGATGTTTACAAGAACTAGAATTGGGTTTCAATGTGACGGTGAAAACTGAGAGTAACTAAATTCTAAGTTGTTAAAATTTCCTTTTATATCACTTGAGTTCGAGTAGACCGAGGTGGTTATTATCATAACCAAGTCCGACCTTCTAAACCACATGGACCTGAATTCCTTGGCATGTGGACCTGCTCACCTGTCAGAATCTAATTGTGGCGCAAAAATAAGTATCTGTTCAAACGGATTCAATTGAGTTTGAACTCTTTACCCAACCCTCAGGAGAAAATGAGACTTTTGGCACTCTTTACCCATCCACAATAATCATATATCAACAAAATGTCATGTTCTTGTTCAACACGCCCTGTTGAGAAAAAATACAAAAAATTACGTTATTGAATTTTGTTCATTGTAATGAATCCATAAACTATTGCTCCAACAATTTTTTTATAGGTTTTAATTTCTGATTATAGGTTCGAGATCTCTCATGGGTTAGAGAAAAAGAAGTTGTTGATGATGATGATTGAAATTGCAGCTTCAATTTAGTTTTTCTTTGATTTTGATTAAATATCTCTTTTTCACGTAGATTTTCAAAAACCTCATTTTCTCCGGAGAAATTTATGGGTTTGATATTCATAAACATAAATGAGTTTGAAGATGTAACATCTGGTGGCTCCCAATGGGCTGGCCTCCCTATCTTTCAAGGGCCGAGATGTACTCATGGTCTTCTCCACCCCCCAAGTGGAGTTTCATGCCTTCCGTGGGAATCGAACCACGTACCCTGGAGGCTATAAGTACATGGCCAATGCATTCCCACTACCAATTGAGCTACTGTTACAAAAAAGTTAGCTCAATTGGTAGTGGGAATGCATTGGCCATGTACTTATAGCCTCCAGGGTACGTGGTTCGATTCCCACGGAAGGCATAAAACTCCACTTGGGGGGTGGAGAAGACCATGAGTACATCTCGGCCCTTGAAAGATAGGGAGGCCAGCCCATTGGGAGCCACCAGATGTTACAAAAAAAAGGCGCCTTTTTTGTAACATCATGTGGCTCCCAATGGGCTGGCCTCCCTATCTTTCAAGGGCCGAGATGTACTCATGGTCTTCTCCACCCCCCAAGTGGAGTTTCATGCCTTCCGTGGGAATCGAACCGTGTACCCTGGAGGCTATAAGTACACGCTCAATGCATTCCCACTACTAGCTCAATTGGTAGTGGGAATGCATTGAGCGTGTACTTATAGCCTCCAGGGTACACGGTTCGATTCCCACGGAAGGCATGAAACTCCACTTGGGGGGTGGAGAAGACCATGAGTACATCTCGGCCCTTGAAAGATAGGGAGGCCAGCCCATTGGGAGCCACCGGATGTTACAGAAGAACATGAACATAGTTGGTGGGGGAAATTGATTTAAAAAAAAGGAAATGGTGTATGCGTTTTATGACTTATATGACTAATCTCATACAAAAAAAACTTATAGAACTAACTTGTAAAAACATCTAACTTAAAGAATTATGTGATGTATTTGCCCTAAATAAAATTACGTTATTGAATTCATTAAAAACTTCATTGGTACTAGTAAGCATTAAAAAGTTCTAAAAACTAACAATCATTTTAGAATCCTTTTAATATACATAAGTGAATTACATGTCGTATGGTTCATAACTTCTTTTATTATTGAATTGAAGGAATTCACCAAATATTATGGTACAATATACATACCAAATCTTGTCATATCTCTTCCAATCCATTTGATAAGTGCTCTTCGTCGCTTCATATCACGAAATTGTCTGAGTTATCAACGCAGATGAAGAGTTTGTGGGGTCACAACAAAGGATAAAAAGGGAGTATTTGGAGAGGTAGACAATTAGAGAAAGAGGGTTAGGGTCCTAGGAGTGAGGTGTTGAACCAAAATGAGTTTTGAACAATACCTCTAAAGTTTTGATGATAATAAAGTATCGAAGAACAACTGGATATGGTAATATTTGTTCAAGTTTCCAAGACCATAGAATTAAATTATAACTCTTAAAGTCAAGTTTATGTTCTGAAATATCAAGCCTCTGAATACAAAGGAAAGCATTTGTATCTAAAGAGAAGCTATTATAACTTCTAACAAGATATGAAGAAAGGTCAACCATAAAGCCAACACTTTAATTAGAATAGACACTTTGCTAAGAAGCTTTTGTTGGAATCAGACTCCAAATGATAGAGCTTCTGAAGATAACGTCAGCAACCTTAAGACTTTGACCTGGTTTGTCGTCTTCTGAAGGAATATCGCTATCAGACTTTGAATAGTACATTTTGTCTTCTTCTGACCAAGTGCATAAACAAACAAGAAAATTCAAGGACAAAGAGAATATAACATATATCATTCTATTAGAAGAAAAGGATTTTCAAATAACTATTCAACGACATTATCCATAAGAGACAAATTTTCAACGTCTCTGATCAAACTTCTCAAGGACTTAATTGATACACTGACACCTCTTCAACAACGGCTCTCTCATTCTCTCCTATATAAGGACATGACTATCATTGTACTAATGTCATTACTCTGTCAAATTCAATAGCGCACAAACACATAGAAAAATTCTTACAAACTTTCAATCTTAGAATTTCTTAAGTGTTCAGAAGTCACTTGCACTTTAAGTTTCTTTGACCTCTAAGTGTACATCCACTGTAAACATAATCTCATTTATTTGTTAAACTCTGATTGTAGAAGTAATGTTGTGTGAGGCAAAGGTAGTCTTTTACTGTGTGTTTGACCAAATTGTAATCTTGATTGATTATAATGAAAACTCCATTGGAAGTGCAATGAGACTTGACTACTCTCGGATTGTAAGGGGAACCAGGATAATTTACTTGTGTCATCTCTTTCTCTCGCTGTGTGCGCGCTCGCGCGTGTTTACTTTGATTTCACTGCATACTCTGTTTTAGACTCTAATTGAACTCTGTTTCTGATCAGACTCTAAACTATTTTTTATAAACACTTAGAAAAGTTTTTGAAAAAGGCAACACAATTCAACCCCCTTATTATTGTGTTTTTCTCACCTTCACGAGGCACTGCAGCGGGAGTTTGGTGTTGGAGAATTCTGAAATGACGATATCGAGGACTTGGAGGCATTTTCCAGGGTTAAGAAAATATCTTCATTGATCTTTAGATAGATGATTTCATGTCGTAGACAAAGAAGGTGAGGTTCAAGGGTTTTGTTTTGAACAAGACGGCTTGTCTTAGGGTGAGGATGAGGTGAGGCTACCACGTAGTTCACCGCTAGATGCACATAGGCGCACTATCATTTAAGATATGTTATCGTTACAATATTGTAAACCTTTCTTCTTAGTTGCATCTCAATGTGGGTGCATCAGTGAGCAACCGACATGTGTCCTTATTTATTGGTCTTTCCTATCATAAGAAACAACTTTCCTTTCTAGGCTAAACCCCCACCTAAATGTAGTACTTTTTAGTTTGACAATTGACAAGAAAAATTGATAGGAAAAAAAATAACAATTTTTTTACACATAACATAAAGAAGAAAAAATCTTTTGATGCGTTAAAGTTGAGGAGAGGATTGATCAAAGCAAATCAATCATAAAGAATAAAGAAAAGGCTGAAAAGGAAAGCAACAAACTTTCTTAAGCACTACCCGTTATTTTATCTTATTTTCTTCTTTTCGATCTATCCAAAATTATTATTTCATAGATAGATTCAAACATTTCAACTAATGGCAAAGAAATGAAAAACACAAAAATAGATAGAGAAACAAAATGAAGAGTGAAAGTGAAATTAGTACTCCCTCAATTCATATTAAATGTCAGTTCAATTTTCACAAAAATTATAAAATGTAATTAAATGTAAAAAGTATAATTTTTTATGAAATAATCTTAGTAAATTATCAAAACTTCAAAAGTGTCATTTATTTTCTTACATGTACAATTGACTTGAAAGCCTTGTATCTAACGCGGAGTATTATTTAAAATTAAAAAAAAAATCTATAATAAGCAAATTTGCATATGTTAAAAAATTTAAAGTAATAACTTTGCATTGAAACTTGTATATTTTGTAATAAATATATAACTTTTATAGATAATTGTTGTTATTAAATAAAAAATTAATACTTTTAGTTATTTTAATATATACATTATTGCACATATTAGACAAACACAAATTAAAAAAAAAAAGGAGAAGTGAGCTATGAAGGCATGACCGGTGTAGTGACATGGCTGTCGGTCATCGAAAACGGTGTGTTCTCACTCTCACTCACCAGCTTGGCACAAACCTCCATACTTCATTACATGACTTCAAAGCTTTTGAAAAATACAGTCATATAACATATATAAAATTATACGATTTTTTAATATACAAAAGTTAATACTTTTAATTGTTTAAATAATGTCTTATGATATTTGTTAGCATTTTTTTTAATCTTATATCATCCTTAAGATTGATTCTAATTGTATTGTGCATTATTTGTTCTTTATATGTCTGAGTTCTCTCAAATAAAATTTGTGTTGCTTTCATAATTGATTCTATATTAAAATTTATTTTGAAGTTTTTATTCTTGAAATTATTTTTAGACTAATGTTTTTTTAACTCTCTAACTTTATTTTATTTTGGTATAAGGTGAACTCACATGTATTAAAATATAAACCAATTTATATTTAAGTTACTTTTAATCATAATATATATACAATTGATTCATTTAAAATTAATTATTATAACCGCATAATCAAATACACAACTAAATAAACTTTCTATGGATTGAAATGTTATACTCTACTATTCTTAATTATAATACTCGTTTTTTTTTTTGAAGAAACCAAAATGAAATATATTAAGGTAACCAAAAAGTCCCTCCTAGCACAAGGCGTGCCAGAAGAGAACTCAAAACAAACTATCACTAGTCAAAACCATACAAAAGGAAAACCACAAAACACTTAGTCGATACCCAGACAAACAAGTGGGTTCGACCACCACAAATGAGAGCACAAACCAATGTTCACATAAGAGGCCTATAGCCACCAAAAAGAATTAATTTTAACTTTATCAAGCATTTGTTGAACAGTGCTTGACGTGGTCCTGAAAATGCGGTTATTGCGTTCGGTCCATAACACCCACACACAACAAAGCCAAATAAGATGAAGAAAAGAGCGACGGGCGCGCAAACCACCAGAAGAATGTATGAACTGGACAAGATGAT
The DNA here is from genome assembly GCA_018208015.1 of Medicago ruthenica. Lineage (NCBI taxonomy): Eukaryota > Viridiplantae > Streptophyta > Magnoliopsida > Fabales > Fabaceae > Medicago > Medicago ruthenica. Next base: position 20,694,856 of record CM031378.1, read on the forward strand.
CAGATATCAACCGCGGATCAGCCGACGAAACACCAATCCAAGACCTAACCAAATTCCACAAAGGTGAAGTAACGGGACAATCAAGAAACACATGAGGAGCTGTTTCCATACCCCCGCACCCTAAAGCACAAAATTGGGAATCATGAGGAATTATGTTACGCTTTACCAAACCATCCTTAGTCGGCAACCTGTTACGGAGAAGCCTCCAAGCCAAAATAGAGACCTTCAGAGGCAGCTGTTTGTGCCAAATATAGTCAAAGGTAGGATCCGCAACATTGGACACCTGTGTCGTAAGAAGATTATAAGCAGCCTTCACAGAGTAGTCACCACTAGGATCATGACTCCAGCTCCAAGTATCTGAAATGTTAGAAGACAAAGAACAAACCGAAAGTGAAGTAGTGCATTCCCCTAACAACTCCTCCTCCCACACCCTTAACTCACGACGCCAACGCCAAGCCCCCCCGCCAACCTCCCACCCCAACTCACACATACTCGCAACCGAGCACGACTTGTTAGAAGCCAAGTCGAAAAGCCGCGGGTACTTCACACAAAGCAAAACCCCATCTAACTAAGGATCCGTCCAGAATAACGTATCCACACCAGAGCCAACCTTCTTCACAATACTGTCAACAAACCAACCTCCTCCAACAGGATCCACCCCATCCCAAATTTTAATAATCTCCCACCACCACAAAGAACCACTCCGGCCCCCATCCGCCAACCTCCCTGCCTCCTCGCCATACCTAGCAACCAACACTTTATACCACAAACCTACTCTATCAACCAACATCCTCCAACACCACTTCCCTAGTAAAGCAATATTAAACTCCTTCAATCTCCTAACACCCAACCCACCAAACTCCTTTCCTAAACAAACATTAGTCCAACTAATCCAAGACAATTTTTTATTTTCCTCACACCCTCCCCAAAAAAATTTAGACAGTAAAGAATCAATAGAGGAGAGAATACCTGACGGCGCCTTGAAGAAGGAAAGAGCATAGATAGGAAGAGAGGTCAAGACAGATTTAAGCAGGATCAAACAGCCACCAAAAGAGAGAAAACAGCTCTTCCACCCAGACAAACGGGAACGAATACGAGATACAATCGGATCCCAGAAGGACAAACGACGAGGGTCACCACCAATAGGGAGGCCTAAATACAAAAAAGGGACCTTCCCCACAGAACACCCCAAAGCCGACGTCGCCTCAATCATCCAGGAATCAGAAATATTCACCCCAGCCAGCATACTTTTGTTAAAATTTACCTTCAACCCAGACGCCCTTTCGAACAGCACTAACACCGCCCGCAATGCGCGAACATTCGCCCAACTTTTGACCCCCAACAAGAGCGTATCATCCGCAAACTGAAGATGAGAAATAACAGTGTTGTCTGAAGAACCAATACTATAGCCGTAAAAAGATTAGATTGAACCATGGTCGTCATCATAACATTCAAGCCCTCAGCCACCAATAAAAAGAGAAAAGGTGAGAGAGGATCACCTTGTCTAAGACCCCTCTCCAAAGGAAACTCAGAATCATAGGCTTTCTCAAAATCAACCTTAAACAATAAAAGCTCTTTCTTTAATTTCTTAGCCTCATCTACCACCTCATTCGCAATCAAAATCCCATTAAGAATTTGTCTGGCTTTAACAAACGCGGTTTGAGCCTCAGAAATGACACTTCCAATAACCATTCGCAGTCTATTAGCAAGAACTTTCGCCAATATCTTGTAAAGACTACCCACTAAAGAGATAGGCCGAAAATCATTTAACTTTTGGGGACACTCAACCTTAGGAATTAGAGCAATGAAAGTCGAATTGATACCTTTAGCCAATTTACCATTCCGATTAAATTCTGTAATAAACCGGAAGATGTCATCTTTCATAATATGCCAGAACTCTTTTAAAAAGCCAAAATTAATACCATCGGGACCCGGGCTCTTATAGCTATCACAATCCCAAACGGCAGCTCTGACTTCATCAACAGAAAAAGGACGTATCAGACCCCCACTTTCCGCAACGGATAAGGAACGAAAATGCAAGTCGTCCACTGAAGGCCGCTCCACACCAAGACCTTTAAAGTGAGAAGAGAAGTGAGTGAACACAACTTGGCGGATGGGCTGTACTCCCTCCACCCTCACGCCATCTACCATAATAGAGTAAATAGAGTTGCGTCGCCGACGACCAGAAAGAACAGAATGAAAATATTTGGAGTTTGCATCACCATCACGGAGCCAACTGAGACGAGACTGCTGCCAAGAAATACTAGTATTCATCCGAGACAAGGAATGAATGTTCACCGAGATATCACGTAATTCAGCAACCTCAACATCCGACAACACCTGATTTTCCCCCTTGCATTCTAAGTCAGACAAACGAGCCTTTAGAGAAACAATTTTACCCGGAATATTTTTAGAATTAGAGGCGTGCCACTCTTTGAGAGCCAATTTGATCAACTTCAACTTTTCTTTGATAACATATCCGTCCCATCCATCAATTTGCAGGGAGTTCCACTTATCAACGACAAATTGCTTATAACCGGGAGTATCTTGCCAACACTTCAACATCCGCAAAGGTCGAGGACCCCAATTTTCCTCATCCATCGACAAGCACAAAGGACAGTGATCCGACAAGCCCCGTAAGTGAGCCGTTTGCACAACATTAGGCCACACCAGACACCACTCCTCGGACAACAGAAACTGTAACACCCATACTAAATTATCTAGAATATTTAGCATGTGTATTATTCTGATATCGGATACATTAAAATTTTCAATAATAATAATACAAACAATACAACTGAATGAGTACATTTGGCTCGTCTATACAGTTATCCAAATATCATAAAATACACTTTCATATACGCATATAATCTGACAACCTCCTGAGCGTGTCCATGACGAGCAACTGCACTCCATCCAGCGTCTTCCTGAAGATCTTCATCTGAAAAATCTCTTGCTAACCTGTAAACCTGCACCAGAAGGATTGGGGTGAGGCATAATGTCTCAGTGAGCTCCAGCCCAACCTACTGTTGGCAACTACGGGGGAAACCTAAGGTCGCCGTGCCTACTCTTGGCAATCTTGGGGATTCCTACGATCGCCGTCATTCTCTACATATTTCGCGATCAAGGGGGAAACTTAGGATCGATACTTGCCTTTATCATATTCTAACTTTAAACTTAAACTTATACTTAGTGATCTGGGGACATCCTATGATCACTTTCTTTCTCTGCTGACTACTTGTCATATTCTCATCATAATTTCATAAACATCAATATATATGTATATATTTATATCATTCTTAATCATTAAGTTAGTAAGTCAGCGTTGAACAAACAATCATTATCTTGGTTCATTTTACGGAGTGCATCCAGGTGGAGTAACCCCAGAATACATCTCCCTTCTACCGGTGAAACTCCTATCATCTCAGGCTATCACCAAACTCCTCTTTTCTTTAGTGTGGCTGCCCTCGCGAGCGGTAACTTCACCGTTCCAGCTGCCATTTAAGGCGGTAACTTCACCGGAACCCCCTGTATACTAACTAGCGAGCAGACAGGAGACAGAACACCCAAAACAGCTAAGCTGTCATGGCTGTTCTGGGGCTGGTCGTTGTAGCGAGATCTAGCGACCGTAGGCAGAACAAAATCATGCCTGGTCGCTGTAGCGAGCTCCAGCTCGCTGTAGCGACCATGACAGGTCCAGAAAACCCAGAAAATGCAATTTTCATCATTCCAAACCATTCTAACACACCCAAGCTTCCCCAAAGGTATAAAAAGGATTTTCTTAAGCATATAAACAATTAAATCATAGCTGGAACAAGGAATTAGCAAATAACATCAATTAGGGCACTTTACTAAAAAAATTAATCAAAGTACAAATAACTCTCAAACTTACTCAAAACGGGTTCTAAAACCCTAGGGAGCTCACCTAAGCCTTGATTGGTGCTTATTGAGTCCTGAACTTCAAACCCTAGCTTATCCCCTTGATTCTTCCTTGCTTCTCTTCTTATTTTCTCTTGTTCTAAACTTCCAAAACTTGAGCTTGCTTGCATAAACCTCACAAGAATTGGATGAAGTTTTGATAGGTGAAGACTAGAGTGAGGAGGGCGTGAGTTTGAGGGAGGGGAAGAGGAGAATTCTGATGTGGAGAGAATGAAGGGAAAGAAGAAAAGTGATAAGAAAATATCTTGTCCCCTTTTAAATAATTCTTCCATTCCCACATATTTACAAAATCGCCATGCTTGCATAATAAGCTTCTAACACTGATAACTGTTACTTCTAAGCGGGATATTACAATCTACCCCCCTTAAAGAAATTTCGTCCTCGAAATTTAGATTCCTCTCGTTCTCATATATGAATGAATCTCTCATACTACTTTCTCTACTAGCCAAAACTCCAGTTCGTCTTACTTATCACAATTCCTTAGTTTTCCAACTCTATATAAGTCGATTATATTCGACAATCTTTTCTTTAACTGAGATACCTGATGTACATTACACAACTCTTGCGTAGTAGGACGTGAGGTTATCCGAGCCATCGTATACACTTCTTGCAAACCCAATCTAGAGTTATCCAGTCCTAACGCTTGTTCTGAATCTTATAAATCCCTTCATAGTCCATGCATTCTTATTCTGACGACATTGGATCGTTCTTATCATCCTCAATATTCCCACTCTTCACTGGGTTTCTTGCACTGCATCTAATTCTACTGAATTATTACCTTTATCTTTCGTCTCATACGTCAACATCTTACTTATAGACCTACATCATACCTTTCCATATAGAATCATTCTTACACCGAACGTCTGATATAGTGTACTCACATGCATATGCAAGGATTTTTTTTTCCAACTTCATTATTATTCTAGGTACAAGCAGGAGTTTCACCTCTAGCACCTGCTCCTTTCTTCCTGACATCACGATGTGCTGCTTATCACAATCGCAATCATTACCCTCACTATGAAATTCTCAAAGATTTGCGGAATTCTTACAGATTACTCGTACTCCGCTACAGCTAGTCTATGGCGTCAACGCGTATCTCAATAACTTAGGAATCATACTTCATACTGGGAGTTTGCTAATCTCCCATCATTCTTGTCACTACTTATTCTCAAATTCTTGCCGTAGCATAAATATTTTCTATACCTATAATCCAAAACTCATAGGAGTTTATCCCAAGCGATGAGTGGTGTAAACCGTCTCACATAACATTATATTACAATTTAAAGCACATAGCTTACATACATGATCAAGTACGTGTACACTACTAATGGGTACACTGCACGTCGTATTATCTTTGTCTGACTAATGGGACATCATTCTTGGTCTTAACATATTTGAGACACTACCACATCAATTGGGAATCTTTTCTTACTCTTAACTCATTTTGTAACATCCGGGATTTGCCTTTCAACTGGCTTGCCAGGTTTGCCCCGCCAATGTTACTCGTGTTTATTTCTTAAGTGTACAATAACCTATAACATAAATTATGGCTTACATGCCACTGCATTGTCGCTTCTGACCAATGCTTCGACTCCATATTACTTCGCAACCACAGCCTTTACTGTTGTTGCCTCATGAATAATCCTTTCTTGGCTGAACTTACTCTTCAGGTCTACCTGAAATTATGGAGCTAAAATAGCTGGGTTACCTTACTAGCGGTAACTTCATTCACTTAAAACTTAACCTAGTAGGAACACATTCTTCTTATATCTTACCACATACTCTTAAATTATTTCGATATTCCTTTTCTCATGGGATTCGAGGTTTGAGTATTCCTCAACTTAACTTCCAAAAATTTCTATTAGAACTTGTGATATGTTCAAGTCGTCTCTACTTACTGCTATTCCGTATTATAAGAATTAAGCACATAACATCTTCTCGTTCTCTAAGCTTCAGCTCAGCATTATTCATTAATTCATTCTTGGATTGCTACTCCGCTGCGCAACTCTGATTCTTAACAATTCTAGTCAAGATTTGGAGCAATACACCACTATTGTCACATAAAATTTCGTCGACCAATCCTTTTCCTCTATCACTTTGTAATTACCGTAACAAAACCATCTGACGTTATCATTTCTCTTGTGGCCTAAACCATCTGCTTAACTTACGGATTGGTCATCTCCTGACTTTGTGTTTCCTTTCGGACATAAACCTCATACTTACTTTCGCAATAATACGCCAAAACCTGTAAACGGTTTTCAGCAACTGTTACGAGCCTAACAATGCTCCTATCAACGGCTCATACTCTGGTTCTAACTTTACTCTCCATATTCTGAATTCCGTAACCATCTCTTGGTCAACACATCATATAATCATTAAACATTGTGGAAACCCGATTGAAAGCATGCTTGAGGCAACTTAAATTCACACACAATCACTTGTGGCAACTTCTAAAAACGACTTATGGGTTCTGGACGTTCACATCTTTCATGCACTGAATCCACTGGGGTTTGAGTCCCGTTACTAACCATTCTATCTTTTATCCATAAGGATTTCACATCCATAATCTTTTCGAGACAACTTCGGTCTCCTTAGCTCTATCATGTCCCTTAAGTTACCCCTTCGAGTTTCTACGAAACAATCCGTCCTGAATAAGATTCAAACTCTTATTGGTCCTCTAGTGAATTTAATTATAGATTACGTCTCTTCGAGTACCCGATTAATTGATCTTAATTTCAACGTTTATCATTACCTATTGGATTCCTCCAGTAACTCGTTATTGTATTCTCAATTCAATCTTGATCTTATTAGCCGAATGATTCTTCATATAATTGAACAACCCCAAAGTCTGTACATTATACCACCTTTGAAGCATACTATCATAAGGTAATCACTTCCGGCTTTCCAAAATAATTGTATAAGGAAATCCATCAATTGAACATAGAACTTCTTACATTAACCACACATTAACTTGCGTACTAGTGCCGATCTTTCTGATAATAAAGCCTCCAAATAAAACTCGGCTAAATTCTGATTATTTCTCAAAACACTGGTCTACTCTAATCTCGTGTTATTATGAACTCGCCTTCTTCGTCCAATAGAGGAAATTCGACTTTATTCGTCCATCAGTTCCCTAAATCCCAATGACTGACCATTCAATATCCACCTTTCGTTGAGTAAATTTCCAGTTAAGCTTAGCTTGCTTCCAATCTTCTCACTAATAGGACACATCTGCATATCCGATTCACACTTCAACATGCAACGGGTCTTATTACTAGTACTTACTCATCCATCTTAGTTCTTAGGTTGCATACCGTCTTCTCTTCTTAATTTCCAAATCTAGCATTTGTGGTTTGGGAGGTGCGGCTGATCTGATGGGGTTAATCTTACTTGCGAGTCATGCTCAAAGACCACACTGGAGTGATTAGCTTCATTTGTCCAAATAATTCACTTAATCCATAATTAATTCCCTTAACTGTCTGGACATTAAAATCTCATCCGTTTCGAGTTCGATTCTTCAACACTCTATCTTTGCTGAGAGTCAGAGGTTTCAAAACTGACTGATAATTCCTCACTTCGAGTCTCTAGGTTTGGTACTACAATTCCTTAACTCTGTACTCAGATTCACTTTTACTTCTCAAACTGCGGTTCCCATCAAGGTTCCACGTCATTCCTTAGAGTATCCCATGATTCCTTAATCCTTATGTCCTCCGCGGACGAGGTATCACCCAACGACGCGTCCAACTGGGTTGAGGTGCTTCACCTTACTCTTAAGTATCTCTTATGCTCCTGAAACTTCGTCATTAACAGACTTAGCTACCTCACGGTTGATGGCCACCATTTGGCATTGAATACTTCTTCGCCAATTCCGTCTTAAAATTCTGTCACCTTAATCTTCGCCCCACATACACTTCATTCCTCCTTGGTCACATTCAGCTCCCGGACATTTATCCTAACTGTCATATACTAGATTGAGTTGATCAGGCTCAACTAGATGTGACATTTAGAACAACACCCGGAACCCAATGGTTCCACTACTTTATTGAATTTTTTAATGACCCAAGGCACGGTCTGAATCGACCTGCTCTGATACCAATTGTAACACCCATACTAAATTATCTAGAATATTTAGCATGTGTATTATTCTGATATCGGATACATTAAAATTTTCAATAATAATATTACAAACAATACAACTGAATGAGTACATTTGGCTCATATATACAGTTATCCAAATATCATAAAATACACTTTCATATACGCATATAATCTGACAACCTCCTGAGCGTGTCCATGACGAGCAACTGCACTCCATCCAGTGTCTTCCTGAAGATCTTCATCTGAAAAATCTCTTGCTAACCTGTAAACCTGCACCAGAAGGATTGGGGTGAGGCATAATGTCTCAGTGAGCTCCAGCCCAACCTACTGTTGGTAACCACGGGGGAAACCTAAGGTCGTCGTGCCTACTCTTGGCAATCTTGGGGATTCCTACGATCGCCGTCATTCTCTACATATTTCGCGATCAAGGGGGAAACTTAGGATCGCTACTTGCCTTTATCAAATTCTAACTTTAAACTTAAACTTATACTTAGTGATCTGGGGACATCCTATGATCACTTTCTTTCTCTGCTGACTACTTGTCATATTCTCATCATAATTTCATAAACATCAATATATATGTATATATTTATATCATTCTTAATCATTAAGTTAGTAAGTCAGCGTTGAACAAACAATCATTATCTTGGTTCATTTTACGGAGTGCATCCAGGTGGAGTAACCCCAAAATACATCTCCCTTCTACCGGTGAAACTCCTATCATATCAGGCTATCACCGGACTCCTCTTTTCTTTAGTGTGGCTGCCCTCGCGAGCGGTAACTTCACCGTTCCAGCTGCCATTTAAGGCGGTAACTTCACCGGAACCCCCTGTATACTAACTAGCGAGCAGACAGGAGACACATTAACTTTCTTGACTTGGATGTGTAGTTGCCCTCACGAGCGGTAACTTCACCGTTCCAGCTGTCATTTAAGGCGGTAACTTCACCGGAACCCCCTGTATACTAACTAACGAGTAGACAGGAGACACATCTAGTCATTTAATTACTTTGTTCTTATTCTTTGTATATATATACATATAACTTATAACTTTAACTTATGCATATCTGATGCATTCTTTGAGTATTCATTCTTAAAAGCTTAACCTATAAATAGGCTCTTAACTTTTATCATTAAATCTTCCCTTTGTGCATACGCACACTTAATTGAGTGCATCTTAAACTTGCTACACTAGGTGCATTCTCATTCTCATTATTCCTTATCCTAAGTACTTGAAAGTACGTCTCATAATTTACCACAAGCTTTTGCATATTTAATGCATTCCTTGAGGGAACTAATCTCCCAATAAATATCATATGAGTATAGGATCATAGGCTTATCGTTATCATAAGCCACTACTTGGTTATTGGAAACATTCCCATAACCGTCCAAACTTTGCCCTTACAATTCTAAACTATTCTAAGTCATTGCTCAATCCTTATTCCTTACATTTTCATCCTTTTTGGGAGCCTCTTGGATGAGTTAAAATGGTAGTTATTGTTTCTAAAATGTTTACCGAGAAAACGGATGCGAAAAAACCATGCCTACGCGCTCCAGAACACCCAAAACAGCTAAGTTGTCATGGCTGTTCTGGGGCTGGTCGCTTGTAGCGAGCTCTAGCGACCGTAGGCAGAACAAAATCATGCCTGGTCGCTGTAGCGATCATGACAGGTCCAGAAAACCCAAAAAATGCAATTTTCATCATTCCAAACCATTCTAACACACCCAAGCTTCCCCAAAGGTATAAAAAGGATTTTCTTAAGCATATAAACAATTAAATCATAGCTGGAACAAGGAATTAGCAAATAACATCAATTAGGGCACTTTACTAAAAAAATTAATCAAAGTACAAATAACTCTCAAACTTACTCAAAACGGGTTCTAAAACCCTAGGGAGCTCACCTAAGCCTTGATTGGTGCTTATTGAGTCCTGAACTTCAAACCCTAGCTTATCCCCTTGATTCTTCCTTGCTTCTCTTCTTATTTTTTCTTGTTCTAAACTTCCAAAACTTGAGCTTGCTTGCATAAACCTCACAAGAATTGGATGAAGTTTTGATGGGTGAAGACTAAAGTGAGGAGGGCGTGAGTTTGAGGGAGGGGAAGAGGAGAATTCTGATGTGGAGAGAATGAAGGGAAAGAAGAAAAGTGATAAGAAAATATCTTTTCCCCTTTTAAATAATTCTTCCATTCCCACATATTTACAAAATCGCAATGCTTGCATAATAAGCTTCTAACACTGATAACTGTTACTTCTAAGCGGGATATTACAGAAACCTATCAATACGGCTCATGGAAAGACCGTCGCCCTTATACCAAGTAAACTGCCGACCACACAAAGGAAGATCAACCAAACTAGAAACATCAATGAAATGATTAAAGGATACATGATCTGAAGACCGAAAACTGAGACTAACGGTCCGTCTTTCCTCAACCTTACGGACAACATTAAAATCACCACAAACACAAATCTTCTGACCACCCACCAACTGCAAACGAGTACTTAAATCATCCCATAACACTTGTTTCGCCAAATTGTCACAAGGAGCATATATGTTGAATAAAAAGAAATCCTCCTGAGACTTTTTGAAATGGCCATTAATCATCACACCATGGTCAAAACTAACAGAAGACCAAACCTCCACTTCCTCAGAATCCCACAAAGTAATCAAACCCCCTGACGCCCCCGCGGAAGGACAAAAAGAGTACCCATGAGGCGCAGGGCCCCACAGGGAGTCACACAAGCGATCATCACATATACCTAACTTAGTTTCCTGAAGACACAAAATGTACGGATTCTTTTCCACGACCAAGTTCCTAACCTCCCGCCTCTTCTCCAACCCACCCAAACCCCTTACATTCCACGAAATAATCTTCATTACAAAAACACCTAAACCCCTCACCGCCCCCCACACAACTAACAACCGTCCCCATCCACTCCCTCTCCCTCCCCAACCACCGCCCCCTTCACCTTCTTCCTACCCCTCCCTGCACCAGACAGCACACTAAAGGAATTAGCAAGATCATGATTAAACTTAACTCCTATAGCCTTACCAAACCCCCTAACATCCTCCATCGCCACCCTCTCATCACCCTGCAAAGCAATCCAATTCTCCCAATCCTTATTAACAGAAGATGAAGAAGAAACAGAATCTGAAGAAGCCTGGGGAACCACCTCACCAGTTGTACAAACTCCTTTTCTCCCACCACGGCGTCTGACATTTTTTTTCAAAATTTTCAGGACCTCTTTCCGATCTTTACTAGGTAAACGAGCCACTTTTTTCAAATTTCTCATAGTTTGACGCAAAGTCCCACCTGTCTTCTTTCTTTTAGGAATTCGGGCTAAGCTAGTGCTATGATGACTGTGAGATGGGAACTGTTTCTTAAGCTTCTTATAAGAGGAAAAAATTACACCTGTGTCTCCGTGATGATGATCATTAAGCCACTCCATACTCCACGACCTAGACAAAGCGGAGCGCCCTCGAACTGGTGGACAAGAAAGAGTTCGCTTGTGACTAGCCGTAGAAGACTCACCAACCGTATTCGGACCATCTAAAGCCGACCTGTGAAGAGGGTCCGCTGCTATAATACTCGTTTTTATATTGGTATAATTCATCAATGTTAGTAGAGTTTAATTTGCATACATTGTCAATGTAGTATAACTTTTTTACACATGTATTTAATGATGTGTTGTCACATTAATTAATAATGTATGATAAGTCAAGTGTTTATGACTCGTTAAATTATGTGTAAAACTTTTTTATATTGACGATATATATCAATTAAACTAATATTATTATAGGACATTCTTTAAATTTTCACATGCATTAATGATTTCTTTACATTCTTACAAATAATATGATAAAATTAAAGTGATAGAATACGATCATGTCTTCAGATTTGCAATGTTGACGCTCAAATCATTGATTTAAAAGTTGATCTTTCAATAGGAACTGAATGAACACCATAATAAGACGACAAATAAAACAACATGGCAAACATACTAGATTTATGTGAAAATAATTTATTTAGATTGAAATATAGAGAAAAAGATAAAGAGGGACGGTTTCAAATTCAAAATTGACCCAAAACCACTCCCTCAATGAAGAAAATGGAAAAGAGAACTTAGAAAAAGAAAACTAGGGTTGATTGTTGGAGATGGAAGAGCTACATATGTCTCAAAAAATTGTCACTTTCAAATATCAATGAAATATTTATTATTATTTTTTCTTAAAATATATTCTTATTTATTGAATTTTCCCCCACTTAGTTAATATTCCACTAACTGTAATTAATAATAATGCTTTAGTAAATTTTACTAATTTTACCATTAAAATCAATTCAACTAATAATTTCCTTAAAAATCACATACAACTTAAATGTGACGTTTAATCTAAGACGAAGAGAGTTCTAATACATTTTGTGTATATAGATGTTGGATTTTCATATTATATAACATATTAGTAATATTAATTAGGAAAATCTTTAAAAATGCATCTCATAAGTTTTTCTATCATGTGCAAATTTGCACATGTTAAGAAGTTTAAAATAGTAACTTTATCTTGGAACTTGTGCATTTTATATTAAATATGTAGCTTTTTAATAAATAATTGTTGATTTTTCAATAAAAAATTACCACTTTTGTTGCTTTAACATGTGCAATATTGCACATGTTAGACAAACCCTTTGAAATTTATATTTAGTCACAATTATTTTCCTTAAAAAAAATTAAAGACGTAGCGAGAAAGATTTAAATCAATTATAAGTGGTTGTACTAAATTTTCTTCTAATTTTTTTTTGGAAGGAAACTAAGTTTTACTCTAATGGTGGTTACATACAAGCAATTTATTTACATATCTAATCTCTTAGATATATTTGTAGATTTGTTTGAATTAGTTTGACATATTGATTAAGGTATAGTTACTGGTTAGTTATGATTAGTTTTTATTTTTAACAAAGTTATAATTAGTTGTTGGCTATATTAGTTATTTTTTTTTGTGTGAATCCAATATCATCTTTATGCAATTGTACAGACTAATTCCTCGAACCAGATAAGATCATAATAGGTGGCAAACTTCCCTCAAGAGAATTAACAGTGCTTCATTTCCTAAAATTGAATACAAACATGTGACCTCTGGTAAGATGAAACATGTCTCTTACTTTAAAATCACTATATAAAGTGCATTCTTTTTTTTAAAAAAAAAAAAAAACCAAAGTGGGAAATTCGAGCATTGCCTCACCAAAATATATTAATGTAAAAAAGATATACAAAAGGAATAGAGAGAGGCCAAACCAAAACCCTCTTAAAAGTTTGAGAATCTAAAACTTGGAAGACCAAGTTTGTTCCTCGCAAAAGGCTCTCTAATCTCATTAGGTATGTTATTCCAATATGAAAAACTATCAACTGTTAAAATCAAATTGGTCAAAATATCAGCACAACAATTCCCATATATATATATATATATATATATATATATATATATATATATATATATATCATTGCACAAAACCAAAACATTTTTCCAATGGTTGCTTATCTTCCAAGGAACCAAAGATTTAGACTTGAAAGCTAACATTGCAAGCCGAGAATTTGTTTCAATGCAGAGGTTTCTCCAACCTTTACCTTGAGCTACTTCTATGGCTTTCATTACAGCTAACAACTCTGCAATAAAAGCTGTGCAATATAAAGTGCGTTCTACCGACATTATAATCATCAAATTCATTCTATAAATTCCAAAATCAATATTTCTACATTTTTTATGACAAATATTAATAGTTAATTTATTAGATTAATATTTTATTCATTCATCTGAGTTTAATAAAGCTTAGAATTACCTCCAACTTTTTTTTTCTAGCTCAAAATAGTTGAGCTAATCAATCTCCCTCATGTTTTATTCTTCTATTTGTTAAATTCTATCATTCCTCTCAACATAATAATTTTTATTCTCAATCTTTCTATACAATTGGATCTAGTTTTTTACATGAATTATTATTTCTCAATTATCATGTTATCGTTACAAAATTTTCATAGCTGTAACAAAATAATTGCGAGTTGGAAAATTTTCACAGCAATTTAACAATAATTATTTTCCGTCTAGAAATTAGTAAAACATGCAATACAAGTTTTTTTCTCTCCATCAAATTTCTTTCATACACAAATGCCAAGTAACCAACATTTTTCCATCAAAAAATAACTTTCTAGATTCTATATACAGGATGATATCCCCTAATTTAAAATTTTTCTTGCTGCCACACCTCGACTCACTCCAAATCTTTTATGAAATCGTTGTAAAAATTATTAATTTATTATTGTCACTACGACACTTCTCCACTTTTTCTTTTTTAAATCTAGTACTACTCCGTCTCATAATAAGTGAGTTTTTTTCACACATATTAAGATAAGTATGAAGTAAAAAATGGATCGATACATAAAAGAAAGAACTTGAATATTGTATCGAAATTTGTTGTTATATTTCTTGTAATTTGATGTACATATATACATATATATATATATATATATATATATATATATATATATATATATATATATATATATATATATATATATATAAGAGTACAAGAATCTGTATACTAATTGCCTATAATTGTCTAGTCTATAATTGCCTATAATAGAAATCTTATTTAAATACAATTATGATACAATTTCCTGATATACTTTGACAGCTATATGGATATGCATTGACATCATGTTTGCTTGGGTTTGACCTTCTTGAATGTCTTAATATTTGCTTTGACCTTCTTTAATGTGAATAATATGTGCTTATCCTTAACACCCCCCTCAAGTTGGAGGTGGGATTGAAATCTCAAGAACACCCAACTTGCCGAGTAGTCGTTTATAAGTATCTCCTCCAAGAGGTTTAGTAAATATGTCAGCTAGATGGTCAAAAGATCGGAGATAAGAAGGGCTGATAAGACCTGATTTAATTTTCTCACGAACTAAATGACAATCAATTTCAATGTGTTTTGTGCGTTCATGAAAAACAGGGTTTTCGGCGATGTGAATAGCAGCTTGACTATCACAGTGAACGGTGATCAGTTGAGGATGATCAATGCCGAGATCCGAGAGAAGATATTTTAACCATTGTAACTCGGAAGATAAAGTTGCAAGGGAACGATATTATGCTTCAGCAGAGGAACGAGAAATTGTTGGTTACTTCTTGGTTTTCCATGATATAGGATTAGATCCCAACATGGTAAAATAGCCGGTAGTGGAGCGACGAGTAGTAGGGCAACCAGCCCAATCTGAGTCGGCATATCCAACTAAATTGAGGGAGCTAGAAGTCGAAAGAAATAAGCCTTTGTCGACACTCCCTTTAAGATATTGGAGAACTCGTGTGGCCGCATCGAGATGAGTTGTACATGGAGATTGCATGAATTGACTGAGAGTGTTAACAACGTATTGGATGTCGGGCCGTGTCACTGTTAAATATAATAGACGACCAATGAGGCGACGATAGATTGTCGGATCAGGAAGAGGGCTTCCTTCATTGGGCCGTAGACGGAGGTGTTGCTCCATAGGAAAATCTGATGGTCGGCAACCAGTCATACCAGAGTCGGATAAAATGTCAAGTGTATATTTCCTTTGACATAAGAATATTCCCTTTTTAGAACGGGATACTTCGATGCCTAAGAAGTATGAAAGATTACCAAGGTCTTTGATGGAAAAGGTCTGGGCGAGAAATTTCTTGATGTTGGAGATAGCGTCTTCGTTATTTCCAGTGATGATGATGTCATCTACATAAACGAGTACAAATATAGTCGTGTGATTACTTTTGAAAGTGAATAGACTATAATCAGAGATGGATTGATGAAAACCCTTTTGAATGAGGGTGGTGGAGAATTTTGAGAACCATTGACGGGATGCCTGTTTGAGACCATAGATGGATTTGTTTAATTTGCAAACACATGGTTTCCCTTTATGAGAGAAGTCGGGTGGTAATTTCATGTAAACTTCTTCATTAAGGTCTCCTTGGAGGAAAGCATTGTTAACATCAAGTTGATGTAATGGCCAGTTTTTAATGGCAGCAATGGAGAGAAGGAGTCGAATCGTGACAAGTTTGGCAACCGGTGCGAATGTTTCATGGTAGTCAATAACATGTACTTGATTGTAGCCTTTGGCGACTAAACGAGCCTTATATCGCTCAACGGTACCATTAGAGTGATATTTAATTTTGTATACCCACTTACAACCTATGGCGGTTTTGCCATTCGGGAGAGGAGATAAAACCCAGGTGTTGTTGGATTCAAGGGCGTGGATTTCTTTAGCCATAGCGTCACGCCATTCAGCTGATTTGATAGCTTGAGAATAAGATGTTGGTTCTTTATTCTCAATGATATTAACAAGAAGAGCTCGATGAGAAGTGCTCAAATTGGATAAAGAGAAATAATTCTTTAATGGGAAGGCACTCTGTGATGTGACATTATTAATGTCACATACGTGGTCCGTGAGGCGAACGGAAGGAGTACGAAGACGTTGAGGATAACGACATTCTGCAGGATTGATCGCTGTAGGTGAATGTTGTTGGGGAGTTTCTACAGGAATGGATGGAATATTGGATGGAATAGTAGATGAGTTATCATCCTGAGGAGTGGGAATAGGCACAATTGTGTCATCATGATGACTAATGCCGGGAGAGATACTTGATGCAGGTGATAAGTTGGAAGAGAAATCATCAAATTCACAATCGAGGATTTGAGTGTTGATGCTTACGTCGTTAGCGAAGGAAGGAGTTTGAAGGTCGTGATATGGAAACATGGTTTCAAAAAATTGAACATCGCGAGAGACATATATTTTGCGAGTGTGCATATCGTAGATGCGGTATCCTTTTTGATTAAAAGGGTAACTGACAAAAATACCAGGTTTGGCCCGTTCATCGAATTTGTGTTGAATGTTCATATTTTTGGCAAAACAGAGACATCCAAATACACCAAGTGATGAGTATGAAGGAGGAGAACCGAGTAAAATTTGATGAGGAGATTTATATTTCAGGATGGGAGTAAGAAGTTTGTTTATGAGATAAGCGGCAGTGAGAACGCATTCACCCCAAAAGGAAAGGGGTAATTTCGCTTGGAAACGTAATGCTCTTGCGACGTCGAGAAGATGACGATGCTTGCGCTCCACAACACCATTTTGTTGAGGGGTTGCAACGCAGCTGCGTTGATCAATAATGCCATGATCATGAAACCATTTTTGGATTTGTTTGGACAAAAACTCCGAACCATTGTCGGAACGAATAGCTTGAAGTTGGGGAAGAAAGATGCCCTCATCGCCGGAATTAATTTTACTAATTTTAGTGTTGAATTGGCGATTGATTTGATGAAAAAAATGAATTAGCGTAGTAAATGTTTCAGATTTATGATGCATGAGATATAACCAAGTACATCGTGAATAATGTCGACAATTGTTAAAAAATATTGTGATCCATTGTGTGATGGAGTAGAGAATGGACCCCAAATATCGACATGAATTAACTCAAAACAATGAGATGAATATGATGTTCTTGAAGAAAAGGTAAACGTGATTGTTTTGCACGCGGACAAACGTCACAAACAAAATCTTTATTTGCATTAATATTTGGAGAGTACTTAACAATAAATTGAAAGCGGGAAATAGATGGGTGACCGAGGCGTAAATGCCATAGGTCGGCCTTATTACATTGCTTAGAACTAAAAAAAAGAACTTGATGGATGGTCAAGGCAATAGTGATCCTTGTCATCTTTATTTAAGCTTCATTCAGGTAGAAGAGTCCATTCCGAGCACTACCCCGACCAATCGTCTTCTTCGTTGCTCGGTCCTGAAATATGCAACCAGAGGATGAGAAAATAATATCACAATGTATTGATTTTGTTAATTGTGAAAGAGATAATAGATTATATTTGAAAGATGGAATGTGATAAACATTCGTGAGTGTAAGTGACGGCGAGCAATGAATATTGCCGATGTGTTTCATGGACGCGTGAGAGCCGTCGGGTAATTGAACAAGTATATTTTTATGAACAGGTGAATATGAAGAAAAATGAGAAAGAGATGTGCATATGTGATTTGAAGCGCCAGAATCAATAATCCAAGAAAAAGGAACACAAGTAAAAGCGGTACCTGCTAAATTCACATATGATCCCATAGTGTCCTCTTTGGCTAAGAGAGATAGGAGTTTTTGATATTGTGCGCTTGAGAGTTGAGTAGCGGAAGTAGATGAGGATGGTTCAGATTTCTTTGGTGGCTTATTTGGAAAGCCATAAATCTGATAGCAAGTAGCAATAGTGTGACCATACTTATTGCAATTCTCACAGTATGGACGTTGTCGTTTGCCTTGAGTGCGATACTGCACTTTAGAAGCTTGAAGCGCTAATGATTCCTCAGCAGGGAGGGGTTGAAAATTAATCTCTTGTTGTTTCTCTTCCTGGCGTACGATGTTATAAATACGCTGAATTGTAGGAAAAGGATCCATGAGGAGAATTTGGCTGCGGACGGCCGAGAATCAGTCATGGACGCCCTGAAGAAATTCCATGGCCCGGTCCTGATTTTGTTGATCAATAATACTCTTGGCATTACCGCAGATGCACGGATTGATAGGTACGATGGAATGGAGTTCATCCCAGAGAGATTTCAACTGAGTGAAATACAGAGATACAGACATGCCCTCTTGTTTTAGGGCAGAGATAGATTGTTTCAATTGATAGATTTTTGGAGCGTTGGACTGAGATAAACGATCCTTGAGATCGGTCCAGATTTGTGCCGCCGTTTCAGCATAGAGAATGCTAGGGCGAATCTCGGTTGAAACCGAGTTGAGAATCCAGCTTGCAACCATATCGTTGCAGCGGCGCCACTTAGAGATATCATCGGCCTTCTTTGGGCAGGTTAGGGTTCCATCGACAAACCCGAATTTGTTTTTGGCACGAAGTGCCATTGTTACGGCTCGGCTCCATGAACCATAGTTGTCGACTGTGAGCAGAGGTGTAACAAGGACAGTTGCAGGGTTGTCGGAATGATGGATGACGCATGGATCGGTGTTGGAGGTGGTGGCGGATTGATCATGGATCGGCAGGTTTTGTGAAGGGATTGGGATGGTCGTTGGTGGAACATTAGACATGATGATGCGAGTGAGTGAGTGAGTGAGGCGATGAGAAGGGTTGAAACAGGATGATAAACACAAACTGAGGGAGATTAACCAGAGAAAAACTGATACCATATGAAGTAAAAAATGGATCGATACATAAAAGAAAGCACTTGAATATTGTATCGGAATTTGTTGTTATATTTCTTGTAATTTGATGTATATATATATATATATATATATATATATATATATATATATATATAAGAGTACAAGAATCTGTATACTAATTGCCTATAATTGTCTAGTCTATAATTGCCTATAATAGAAACCCTATTTAAATACAATTATGATACAATTTCCTGATATACTTTGACAGCTATATGGATATGCATTGCCATCATGTTTGCTTGGGTTTGATCTTCTTGAATGTCTTGATATTTGCTTGACCTTCTTTAATGTGAATAATATGTGCTTATCCTTAACAATAAGTGTATAAGTGAAAGAGAGAGAAAAATGGTTTTTGAGTGTCTTTGTCAAGTATTGGTGTATTTACTGTTATCATAAATACAAAGTGGAGGATGTTAAATTGGGAATGATAAAAGTAGTATATAATTATAGTGTATAATTAATATTGCATTGAAAAATAAAATAAATCAGTTATTTTTAGACACTATTTTATTATAAATGACTCAATTATTTTGAGATGGATGAAATACTAATTTTCCAGTGAATAGAACGAGTATCCACGAAGATAAATGACCACGTCCATCATTGAGAAATTGTGCACAATGTAGCCTATAATTATTGAAAATGATTACAAGGACATTATTCTCCCCTCTTCATTATGAAAGCACACTGAATTACTAGTGATATTATAACCTGTAATTATGACTCAATTGTGGATATAAATTACTCTCTCTGTCCCTTTTTATAGAAGTAGTTTATAAAAAAAAAAATTGTCCATAAATATAAGATTATATACAAATTTTTAGATGCATTGATTACTCTTTTTCCAAATATACCCCTTATTAATACTACAAATTTGTCTTGGTATATGAAAAGTTAACATTAAATATATATTTAATTAAGGGTAATCTAGTAATAGTCACACACATTTATGACAACTTTATTACTCCAACAACTTTTCTTAATACACGTGATTCTTGTAAACTACTCCTATAAAAAGGGACGGAAAGAGTACATTTACATGCAGATGGAACATCTTACTCCACCGTTACTTTGAATAAAACAAATCAGATTCTCAAATTTTACAGACCATCATTCCCCCAAAGAAATATTATGTGTACAGTACGTAACATTAATTTAAATGTCCCCATATTGGTCCCCAACTTATTTATTTGTGACTCTTTACGTACACCCATAATACTTTATGGCAAATAGTCGGTTAATCTTTTATTTATTTTTTTTATTGTGTGTCGCTATCTAAATGATATGATTCATTTGTTTCCATTATATGTTTATTTGTAAATGATTAGAATTACATCTAAAAAATGATTGGAATTCATTTGTTTTCACTCACACTAATGTAATCTTAAATTTAATTTAGAATTCACAAATTTAGTTTTTAATTATAAAAAATAAACTACATAACTTTAAAGATAATCCAAAGATTTATTTTATTTGAAATACTCTTACTTTCTTCTTCTATTAGGGTGACTAGAAATTGGCATTCATGTTTTAAACTAAAAAAATTTATTTATAATATTTCATCTTTATATATTAATCCAAGAATTTTTTTATTTAGGGGAATCCAAGAAAACTTATTTGTAAACAGTTAAATTAAAATTTTAAATATTTATAGATGCCATTTTGAAAATAATATATTCTTCGTCTAGCTGCTGAAAATTATTTTGTTAGACTTTAAAGATCATATTAGATTTTTCATGTTGTTTATCTCCACATATATCCATCTCAAGCTTTTTGACAAGCTACTATTCTATTTACAAAAGTTAAAGTCTTTACGATTTACCAATATGATTGCCGTAAGGAAAGTGGATTTAAACCGAATCAACTTTTTATGATTTGGGTATTTTTGCTAGCCTTTTTTAATTATTACCGTTTATGAACGTTAAGTTGCGGCTCTTTTTGCATTATGAAGAAAAAATTGTTTAGTACATTATGTGCAGATCTTTGTCTTTGTTTGAACAGTAAGAGTTCGAGTGCATGGGATGCTACTTATAAAGGAGACACTTCTCATTAAAGAAAATAGTTGTCTGATTTGGAATATATATATGCAATTAGAACTACAAATGGTGAGGTGGTCAATGATCAAGATATCAAATGCTTATGCAATTTCGTTTGTTTATTGCCTATTGCTGCAAGTAAACCTTCCTAAAAAGAAAAAAGAAAAGCTGTAAAATGCCTATTGACCTATTAATTATGTTTATATTTAAATACATCAATTTAAAATAAGCTTTTAAACAAGCTTTAGGATAAATATATACTTTTAAAAAGGTCATACTAGACCTTAAAAAATGTCATATGACCGGTAATAAGTCATACATAAACCTTATATTTGAAAATAGTCTAAGCCTAATTAAATCAAGGGTTAGACTAAAATGTGCCCATATTCTATTAATAGAAAGTATTTATTAATAAAAATTAATTTTCAATTAAAAAAAAGATAAATTGATACAATTTCCAATACATAATTTTAACATATACCCTTATAACGCATATTAGCCTTTTCCTTAAGTTAAATATATCCCGACCTAATCTATTTCTATCCATATGTATATAGTACAACTAGTTTAGCGAAATGAACAAAATCATAGTAGTAATTCGTATGGTAAAAGAGAGAAATTAACATTACAAAAAGAAAAATTATTACCCGATATTAAACATGATATTCGTGGGATATTTCATGAGGAACAAAAATGAAAACTGCAGTTAATAGAAATGAAGATCAATCCCCATGAATTTAGCTCAGTTGGTAGGGATATTGCATATTATATGCAGGGGTCAGGGTTCGAACTCCGAACACCCCACTTCTCCACATTTGAAATATATGAGCTCTAGCCACTAGACTAATTAACCAAAAAAAATGAAGAGGATTCCTTAAAAAAAATGAAATGAAGAAGAGCATTCCTTACGAATTGTTCTCGTTCTCTAAAAGTTCCAAATATAAGCCTCAATGCCAATTGAATAACCATGGCTTCTATCACAACTTAGTTTGTTCATCAGCAAGAACAACAATCCTCTTGCACCCTTCAATGATCTTCAACCAAACTAATAGCAGTTCTATATATGCTATTTACATTAAGAATTTTACACCCCAAACGAAACTAAATAATTTTTCTGTAACCCAAGTTCTTCTTCTTCTTGAACTTCTACTATAAACAATTAACCATAAGAGATACTTTTTAAATAAACAGACCCAAAAAACGAGAAAAAAATCCAAAAAATTCTGAAAAATCCACGTGTCTCTCTAACTATTACTTCCCACGGTCAAATTTATTTTCACTTAGTTTTGTGATTCACATTAAGCCATTTTTAAAAAACAAAATTACACCTTTCTTAACAAATGACCCTTATAATTATATTTTGTCTTACACTTTATATATATATATTCCCTCCAATCACATTTATAAGGAAAAAATATATGTATATAGATATATTAATTATTCAATAAGTATAAAAAGTTTTTTGTCATAAAAAAATATAATTTTTTTTTACTTGTAAATATGATCGGAGAAAGTATGTATACGTACCAATAGACCCGTTATTCTTTGAGGGAAGCATCAAATGGAAAAAAAAGACATTATTGTTTTGCATTATGCGACAAAAGACAAATGTCTTAAATGATTCAATTAATACACACTATATCGTGGCATTATGTGCAGCATTTAGAGTGCATAGTCGGTTTCGTATGCACACTAGTACATTAATAAAATTTAAAACTAAATAAAAAATTGTTGGAAAAAATCGTATAATTAGAAAAACCTAAGATTTTAGATTTTTTTTTAAGGGGAACTTAAGATTTTAGATGAAAATACAAACAAACACAACCCAAATAACACTTATCTACTCACAACTCACAAGAGACATCGCACAACTACAAGTGAGCTCACATTCTCTCTTCTCCAAAACTAGTGTCAATGAAATATATCAACAATACCATAATCAAAAGTGTTAACACCTTTAGAAATCTCAATCTTCTTGATCATCTTCCAAATATATATCATAATATCAATGCCATAATAATCAGATATTGAACCCAACAACTTACAATATATTGGAATTTATAACTTCAATAATATTGGGAAATTAACATAGATTGTTTTTTAATAAATCTTCTCTCAACTAAATAGAAAACATTATTTTATTTTCTTCTCATTTTTCTATCCACGCATAACAATCTCCTACCCTTGTACACCTTGCATATCCAATTTGAACCAACAAACTTGTACCCTTGACCTCTCATCTATCCCAAGGAAATATTATTGACAATATATAACAAAAAGTACAAACCTGACATTATATGGAGTGTTATAGAGCTCCATTCTCGTATTTAACCTCCATTTTATCACTATTTCCTAACTTAAATTGGCTCGTAACAATATTTGTGAAAATAACAAATTATAGAATTGATTGAATTAGAAGTTATAGCATTGACATGGAAGTTATGCTAACGTGTGAGTTTCATTCAAAATTGAAAACTCTTTCTTTTTTGACTGAAAAACTCCTATCATCAAACAACTAAATCAGCTAAAACAATGGAAGAAATACAAGAAGGATCATCCTCAATCCAATTAGTATCAATAGAAGAAATCGTAACTTTAACTAAATGGTGAGCCACACCATTTGCACCATGCTTCACATATGAAAATATAAACGAATGGAAGAAATTACAAAGCTTAGTACGGTCATCAAGCACCACATTAAGAGGATCACTTTCAAGTTGCACTTGCAGAAATATCTTTTCAAGAGCAAACTACAAGACTAGTCTCAAATAGCTTCACACAAAATACTCATAACTACCAATGATATTTTAAATCCATGATTTTTTTCAAAGGTTGTTCTAAGTACACAAAGTGAATTTAATGTGAAGAACCACACAAAAAACACCTGAAAAAATGCACCCAAGTTTTGTATTTACGACATTTTTTGTATTATAAATGTGTTAGTTTCTCCATATGTAGTTGATTTCTTAAGAAGCAACTTTTTTTGTTGAGCAACTCAAGTAAGTTGATATGTATATTCTTTTTTAGTCTTTTTTTTATCACTACGAACTCTCAGCACAACTTGATTTCTCCATGTTTTAAAAATGTAAAACTTACATAAGTATTTAAAAAAAATATAATTTTTCAATCGAGTTGCAAGTAATTTCAATTGTATCTAACTTATTTTAAAAAAAACCATGTATAATAAATAAAAGGAAATATTTTTTTTACAAAAAGAAAATGAATTAATTATTTTATGCAGACAAAAATAACTATATTTTAATCAAGATTTCTCCTCTTTATAAATGTTTATAATAATAATAATAATAATAATTTTTACTATATATAAAGAGAATAGGGGGTTTCAGAAAGATTTTGGGCTGACTTTTTTGTTATTCCAATTATACCCATAAACAAATTTTTTCTATAATAATGTTATATTGTTGGTGTTATTAAAAAGATAAGATTTTTTTTTATACTTGTTATATTATTGTTGTTATTGAAAAATGGTTTGTTGAGTTTGTTACATTTTTTTTAAAGAAGAGTTTGTTACATTTGAAAGTCACAAATATATATACTTATAATTTTAATCTATATAAAAAAAGTTATATAAAATATGGTTTGTAATTTACATGCAAAATGTCTATAAAATATCGTTGATAATCTACATGCGTTAACGCAATAAAAAGAGCGGAAAGATGGGGATGTAATAATAATAATAATAATTATAATAAATTCGTCAAGTTGTGTTCCAAGAAGATTTCATCGGTCTTCAATTCCTCAAAGTGAGTAGAAAAATTAAAATAAATAAATATGGATATTTTAAAGTGTGAGACTCATAATGATTTCATCCAATAAATAACGAGTGTTAAAGTGATCAATGTTGAAAAGGAAATGTATTAAGCACTAATAATCATTAAGTTCACTTTGATTAATTTTTTTTGACAAAATGTTCACTTTGATTTTTCAAATGTCACATTAAAGAAGAATAAAAGAAACCACCAAGAAAAGAACAATAAAAAAAAGAAAATTAAATATTTTTTAGGCAGGATTTTTTTTTAAATTATATGGATGATGAATATAAAAACTTTGTACACCATCAAACAATCATAACCATTGGACCCTTAAAAATATTTGACTTCAATCATAAATATTTTTTATAAAGACATTATAATATCGTACAACTTTTTACAATAACATGGTATAAAAATAAACTTTATCTTAAAATGACAGGTCTAGCCCACGGCACGAGTGCCTATACTAGTACAACTATAATAGGAGATTAAACTCTTTAATACAACTACTGAAATATTAAAATCGCAGAATCATTTTCTACTCTTATTGAATTGAACTAGTAAAAAAACTAAACTAAACTAAACAGCCGAGAATTCCTTGAACAAACGTCAACCGTGATGGGACAAAGAGATGTGATTCATTTTCTACTGTTTATTTTACTTCTTTCCCTTCAATTTCAATTTGTTTCGGTCGTTGAGACCTGTGGCAGAGGAGTTCATCTGAATGACGTGTCAGTGTTGCTTTTAGAACGGACGTTGTTGTTAACAGCCTTAGTATCGTGATACATCCACGTTACTGTTATTAAGCTTTGGCTTCGCTTTTGACTGCAACTTGAACAAAAGTTCTTTCCACTGCATCTAAGAAATCAAAGCAGTAGGCACGATCCATGTCGTTGCGGCACCAATCGTGAAGTGTACATCAACGAAGAGTAAGATCACAAGGTTGAGAATGCAATTCATCACAATAGTGATCAATATCTGAACAATGATATAATGCTTGGGTTTCTTCAATGCAGTCATCACAATGACTGACATCAAGAAGAAGAGAATCACATTGTTGCAAACATAAACCTCTTGACGAAAGTTAGGTTGAAACTCTCCCCAAGAAATAACACCGAGCAAAATGATCAACTGAATCGTAGTTGAACCACAAATCTAAAGGTGATCCATGCTTGTGAGGCAAGCATTCTCACCGCTTTGAAACACTTCTATTGAGCAAGAGAATGAAAGAGATGGGAGAAAGAGAGAATGAAGAAATTTTATTTTGAATTTGTAACTGATTTATGAATGAGAGACAGTGTGTGTTTAAATAGAAAATCCAAAGGATATGCGAGAAATTTTTAATGCGATTGAATTTTCCATGTTAGAAACTTCTTCTTTTAACCTGATGATAGACTTTTAGCAAGTGTACTAAAAATGCATCGAAGTAATAAAATTTATAAGTTCGTATCCACAGGGACTGTTTCAACTTCTACTCTGCAATGTCGTTATTATTAAGGATGTATTAAATGGGGGGTTGCCCTAGGCAGTTGGTTTGATTTCATAAAAGGTAAATAAGCTGATAAAAGTTGTTTTGAAAATATAAGGAGAGATGAGATCAAGTCTTTCGAATCCTCTGATTAATTCTGTTTGGTAAACTGCACCTATTTCTATGAATACTCCTCTAGTTTTACGACAGTTAACAAAAATAGTCATAATCAATCCCTTGAGTTAAAACCCTCTTCTTGGATTACAGCCCCTAATTCCTTAGGCGATCTAATATTCCTCGAAGGTTTTACAAACGTTAACCTATTATCACAAATAAACGATTATCCATTCCTAGACTAGCCCTGTTTATTTGAACAATTCAATTAGGTCTAAGTTGAAAGCTAGGGTCAGTAGTCATTCATTCTTACGAATTCATGTTATATATTGTCAGTATATAAAAAGCATTAAGAACAATTGAATTGAATAAAACTAGATTAATATTCATAAGCCATAGAGTTTCACAGCCACATGTGTTCAAACAGATTACATCAAATTCATCTCCAGACCTAATCTCTAAGAGATTTAGCTACTCATAATATGAATTACAAATGACATAATCAATTGAAGCATAAAAACATACATAAACTGACTATGAGTTGGATGGAATGGCCACCTCTTCAGTTTTGTGCTCTCAAAATCGTGCCTCCAATCTCCAAAATTCTCCACCCTTGTTTCTGAAAACAAATCAGCTTAAATAGGCAATCTGCGCCTAAAATTGTGACACGATTCAATAATCGTGACACAATTCTTCATTAAAAGGCCCAAGGGTTCTCAAAATTTAGTTACATAATCATGTCACGATTATACAATCGTGTCACGATTTCATAGACAGAAACTTCCTTCAATCTGGTCAGAAAAATCGTGACACGATGCCCAAATCGTGTCACGATGCACTTAGTTCAGGTTCTTGATGTTTTCCTGCTTTTTGCACCTCCAAGCTGTCTAATAATGCTACAGACTCAATAAAAACATTAAAACAAGTGATAAAAACATGTAATGACGACATGTCATCACAACCCCAAACTTGAATCATTCCTTGTCCTCAAGGAATTTACTTGTAGAATTGACAAAAGACAGTAAAATAACAATTTACCTAACCAAGTGATAGTACCAAAAGTTTGGCCAGCTGGCTTGACTACATCCACAATTCACAACTCCACACAACAGTTTGATAAGAGTTTTCCCACAGTCGACATGCAGGTCTACATATTACCATACGCTTGAAAATTTTCTAAACATCAATCAAAGTCCATGTCAACACACACCGTAAAGGTCTTTAAGGGTTATAATGGGGCTTAGGTGAAGGAGAGATAATTTTTGGAAAAGTAGGTTAAACAAATATTGGAGTTAAGCTTCCTACTATATTGGAAAATTTGAACATTTACCTCATTCACCCCATAAAATAAACACAAGTACTAGAGAACTCTTTCATCTTTGAGACAATAATATTTTCATTGATTCATTTATCTTGTCTCTTCTCTTTTTTTTTCTTGCACCTTTTGTGCATTTCTCTTTTTTTCGATTTTCAATCTCAAAGAGGTATTTGACTCTCTTTAGTTCTCTAGTACCCCTACCCCAAACTTAGTTGGTTGCAAATTCCAAAAGCAACCCCAAACTTATGTTTTAGCAACATCCTACAGCCTAACTCCAAACCAATATTTGGGTCATATAACTTTAAAGTCTATAGGCTTAATATGTAGCTTTTTACAGAACAAAAGGATCTACACCTACCGGCTCAAATTGGCTTTTCAAAAGGATAATATTCAAACAAAAATACTCCAGGTAGGCTTCAAAAAGGCTCATGGTACCAAGCACTTCGCCTTAGTGTGTGTATGACAAGACCAATCAACAATAAAGAAAAATCACAAGTTCTAGAAATGTAGTTGCACGGAACACTCTTTATAAGTAAATTGGAAAATAAACATTTTGGCAATGACCTTACAAGTTATGATTTCTGGGAGTTGTGACTACTGATCCGCACAATATCTACACTTCGCCTTTGAATTCCAAGCCTCAACCTCCTCATGAACTTTTTGAGTACCACTTGATCTAACAATTGTTACTAAACTGGAATAAGTCAATTAAACAAACAAATTCATCAATAATAAACAAGTGAAAATTCATTACAAAATAAGGGCATACTCGAAATTATTCCAACATGCTGATAATTATTCAACTCAACAATGGAAACAAACAAAATAAAAATAAATAAAAAAAACATTAGAAAAAAGGGTGGGTTGCCTCCCATCAAGCGCTTTCTTTTATGTCATTGAGCTTGACGCTTCAACCACTGTTAGAGTGGCAAAAATGACAGAAAAAATATATCATCCTTCTTCTTCCTATTGTTTGGTAGGAATTCCATGAATTTGGCACAATGAATCAGATACTTCCATGCACCCACTGTTAAACCTTTGGAATTTGAGCTCTCCCACATTAGAGAAGGACATGTATCCATTTGCACATGAGTGGTTTCTTTAAACCCCATTTGTTGAGACTTCAGATAGAGACCAACATTCCACACTTGTGGATTTTCTTCAACCACAATAGCCTGGTGTGCGCACCTCGTTTTTTTCCTCGGGAAAAAGACGCGCAAATCCTCCGAGGTCGTTCGCAAACGCTCGGAGGGGCCTTTGTGAAGCCGCCACCAAAGTTTTTGTGTAAAGGGAACGTTGATAAACCCTTAAGTTTTTTTTTGTTGTAAAGGGAAACGATAATAAAACCCTTTAGACGATGAGGATAAGGATTTGGTCATCGCAACCATTGTCGGGTTCGGGAGTCGATTACGCAAGGGGAAGGTATTAGCACCCCTCACGTCCGTTGTACTCAACGGGAACCTTCTATTTGGTCAAAGCTTGAATTGTTTTTTTTTATATTTGCGCGCATGTTCATTTATGTTAAAAATATAGTAAAAGGGGGGAAAGAGATAAAAACAAACGAAAGAAAAAAAAGTTTTTATTATTATTGCGCTTGACAAGATGTCGATCTTGCTCCTACGTATCTCCCGGTAGTCGGAGAATTCAAAGCGTACGTAGTTCTTTGGTAGAAAAACGTACATATGTTGGTTGATTTTAAATGGACGATGTTTTAACCGAATTCTTGCGATTAGAACGTAGCTTGTATGCTCGCACTTGGAGACTTATTAAGCGTTTGTTCGTGAATCACATTAGAATTGTTAAAAGGTACGTCCGTTAGAGTAAAGGGTTGAATTGGTCGCTATGGGACCAAGGGAGGTGCAATGGACTCATACAAGTCAAACATTGACCGAGTGGACTCAAACGAGTCGGGCGATTGTTCGATTGATCCACTGAGATCAAGAACGGGTACAATGGACTCGGACGAGTCGAACATTGACCGAGTGGACTCAAACGAGTCGAGGGGTTGAGTCTAATGGCCAACGGGGGACCAAAAGGTTTGGATTGACCACAAGGGGCCAAGATTTGGTTTGGTTAGGGTTGTACATATTGAAAAAAGGGGAATGACGATTGTCCGAGCGACGAGACATACGTCACGCATTCGTACAATCGGGGCGATGGAGAGACATACGTCACACCATCCCTTTTTCATTCATGTTTTTGGGTTGAATCCTTTAGAAATCCCAAGGTATGTCAAAACATTTGGTTTGAAAACCCAAAATGGGAAGGTTTAGCAAATTTGCTAAAAAAACGCGCAAGTTCGTCTCATTTTGCGAAAATGCGAACGTAAACGGTGTATGTTCATCTTTGAGTTTTGAACATCATGAACAATATTTATTGTTCAAGTTTAGATTGAAATGATGAACATAGCTTGTTTGTTCATGCTTGTTTGAGAGTTTGGGAAGATAACTTGTTTTGCAAGTTATCCACAAAATGGTCATACGAACTTGTGATTTTGTCAAAATTATGCAAAATCCTTGTTGTGGTTTGAAGAACATGGGTTTAAAAACTCTTAGGTTCTGAGCTCTGGGGCTAGAACCTCAAAAATTGGTCATTTTGACACAAAAACTCAGGTTCTGAGTTCTGTCATGGTCGCACTGCGACCATGACTTCGCACTGCGAAGCATGCGAAATTTTGGGTTCAGAAGCTGTTTCTGAACTTTTGTTCAGAAACAACTTCTGAACACACTCAGGACCTTATAGATGGGTGAAAAACTTTGAGTTTTTGGGGTGGAAAAGGTTGGACAAACCAGTTTTGATGTTTTGAAAACCTTGGGATTTCTTTGAAATTCAAAAGGGGTTTTTTAGAATCAAATGGTTTTGAACCAAAATAGCTATGCAAACACAATTATAAATGCAAGATAAGTGCTTAGAAACTTACAGAACTCCTTAGCAAAGCTCCAGCTGCACTTGATTTGATTTTGTTGAAGGCTTTCACAAGAGGTTTGAATATTGGTGAAGGTTTTGGAACTTTGGAAAGCTTTGTGTTGGATGGATTGTTTCTGGTTATTTTGTGGAGTTTTGTAGGCTAAAATGAGTAGAGTTTCTGCTCTTGAAATGCTGTTGTTAACTGTGTTTGTATCCTTGGGCATTGCCTTCTATTTATAGGCCAAAACCAAATCTTTTTCATCATTACACAATCCCAAAATTCAGCTGATTTGTGGCCAAGATTAAGCTGAATCCCTTTGCATTAAATGCTAATGGATAGAGGCAACCCTGCCTTGTACCAAGGGGCAAGATCCAGCTTGATTTCAGCCACAAATTCAACTAATTCTAGAAGGTAATGATGAAGAACAAAGCTGATTTGCCATTGGCTAATGCTTGGGGATCAATCCTTGCAATCTCAATGGTTGGCAAATGAAAACGTGCACTGTAATGTGCAGAGATTGAGGGATGAAAAGGCTACTTATGGCTGGTGTGAGAGGGTGAAAAGCTGCTGCAAAACAGAGTAGGCAATCATGGTTTTTTCAAGTGAAAAAATCCAGCTGGTTTGACTGGTTTTGGGGAGAGCAAGCAGGAGGAAGGTCCTCAAGCAGGTGGCTGGCAACCTTGTGGTGGTCAGCAGGTCACATGGGAGGGACTAGAGCTGCCCAAGGGCAAGCCCACTTGCTTGTCACATGCTAGGTTGGAAGAAAAAGCTTCCAACCTTGGCATTAATGGCAAGTCCTTCAACTCTGGCTTTGCTTGGCCCAATTAGCCATGAATGCTACTTAAAATAATTATAGAAATGATATGCAACAAATTCTGGAATTAAATCAAAGAAACCAAAAATCTGCAGAAAAATCGCAGACTTCGCAGTGCGAAGTGAGCTTCGCATTGCGAAGTCCTCAATTTTGAAATGTTGACTTTTCTGTTGACTTTTGTTGACTTTTGACTTTTTCCCCTCTTTGATTTTTTTTGATTTTTGTTTTAAAATGCGTAGGACAAAATTAGGGTACTACAGCTGCCCCTACTTAATTGTGTCTTCGCATAGAGCGCGTGAGTGCCGAGGGCATCTCATGAACTCTTTGCGAAGATCAATTAAGTACAAAAGAAGGACCCGAATTTTGTCCTTCGCGAAATGCAAATGCAATGGTTGGTAAAGGTTGATCGTATCCAGCCGCTAACACTGGAGGTAGATCCACTGGGGGATGATGGTAATCTTATCTAGGCACTGCTTCTAGAGGTCGATTCCTGAGGATGGTGATTTACTCTAGGATGTCACTAGAGGTGGAACGTTGAGGTAGGTGATCTTATCTAGGTACTGCTTCTAGAGGTCGATACCTAAGATGGAGGTTTACTCTAGGTACTGCTTCTAGAGGTGGATACCTAAGCTAGGTGATCTTATTCAGGTACTGCTTCTGAATGTCGATTCCTAACGAGCTGTGATCTTATTCAGCCGCTAACACTGAAGGTCGATACACTGGGGGAGGTGATCTACTCTAGGTACTGCTTCTAGAGATTGATACCTAAACTAGGTGGTCTTATTCAGGCACTGCTTCTGAATATCGATTCCTAACAAGCTGCAGTCTTACCCTAAATAGGTGCCCCTGGTTGAATGTTGATGGATGTTGGTGAATATGTGATACTCACTGGAGGATCCTTGTTGAGGATGCATGTTTTATGAAGTGAAATGCATGTGTATGAATGGCTTTAAATATGCATGCATGAAATGAAATAATGTTGGTTGGGTGCCGAGCAGAGTCGGTCTTTGTTTGTGGTTGTGTTCATGACAGTTGGGCTTTCTCTTTTTTGTTGGTTTTTTGGTTGGTCGGTTTGGAAGGACAAGGTCCTTTGCCTACATACCCAAATGGGATCAAAACCGGTGTAGTTCGAGCCTAAGCCCGAAAATTTGTGTTTGTCTGCCAATGATGATTGGACTTTTCTTTTTGTGTTTTGTTTATTTTTTGATTGGTCGGTTTGGAAGGACAAGGTCCTTTGCCTACATACCCAAATGGGATCAAAACCGGTGTAGTTCGAGCCTAAGCCCGAAAATTTGTGGTTGTCTGCCAATGATGATTGGACTTTTCTTTTTGCTGTTTGAGACTCCCTGGGGAGTATCAATGAGGTTTGGCTTATGGGGATAAAGGATCATTTTGGAAGCATGATCGATATCCAGCCTTGTTTGGGGTTTGGATGCTTAGGGTGTTTACTGGGGAATCTGCTCCTCCTAACCCTCGTGGGTTTTTGCGCTCCGCGTGCCGCGAGCTACGCACTTGCCGTTGCTAAGGAGCATAAGTCCTTTGGTGCAATATTTTGGTGGGAATTACCGCAATTCTTTCAGAATTCACGAAGATTCAAAATAAAGCGATGTTTGTTTTTTCTCTTTTTGGAAGAAAATTCTTTTGTTTATTTCCCATGTTTTAAAGCATTTTCATCATGAATAAAACAAAATTTTATGCGCTACTGAGAACATAAAAATAACAAAAGGAAATTTATTCAATGCAGATTTGACCTCTTGAATGGGTAAAAATACAAATTGAGAAGTGGGATAGAGAAAGACAAGAAAAAGCAAAAAGAAAATGTTGGTTTTGGCACAACACATGCTATTTCCTTATGACTTCGAGATTTTCGTTTGGTGGAAGACGCTGACGAGACCGATTCCTCTCCTCTTGAATCTTGTCTGGAGCTTGGATGCTGCAGTCATTGCCTTTCTTTTTGTTAACCCCTAACTTTTGCCTGGATCGCTCTTTCGAGTTTTTCAATCCACCGGGGTGTATTTCCTTTTTTGATGTCCTTAATTTTTGCCTAGACCGCCTTTTCAGGTTTTCAATCTAGCAGGACGCTCTCTATTGCCTAAATCGCCCTTTCAGGTTTTCGATTTAGCGAGCTTTTTTTCTTTTTTTCTTTAGGCATAATACCTCTTGACTGCATCGGAGTTTATTGAGAGTGGGAACTCTTCTCCGTCCATAGTGGTGATGATCAGGGCTCCGCCTGAGAAAGCTTTCTTTACCACGTACGGCCCATCATAGCTGGGAGTCCACTTCCCTCGGGGATCTTTGTGGATAGGTAATATCTTCTTGAGCACTAGGTCTCCTTCTTTGAATTCTCGAGGACGGACCTTCTTGTCGAATGCTCTCTTGAGCCTCCTTTGATAGA
The DNA here is from genome assembly GCA_018208015.1 of Medicago ruthenica. Classification (NCBI taxonomy): domain Eukaryota; kingdom Viridiplantae; phylum Streptophyta; class Magnoliopsida; order Fabales; family Fabaceae; genus Medicago; species Medicago ruthenica. Next base: position 20,728,960 of record CM031378.1, read on the forward strand.
GTTGGCCATGACATATTGCCGTCAGACGCTTCTCCTCTATGAGATTCAGTTGATCGAACCTTGTTTGGACCCATTCAGCTTCTTCTAGCTTGGTTTCCATCAAGACCCTTAGCGAAGGAATTTCCACCTCTACGGGGAGAACAGCTTCCATACCGTATACTAAGGAGAAGGGGGTTGCCCCAGTTGAAGTGCGAATGGCTGTTCTGTAGCCATGTAGCGCAAAGGGAAGCATCTCATGCCAATCCTTATATGTTGTCACCATCTTTTGGATGATCTTCTTTATGTTCTTATTGGCTGCTTCTACCGCACCGTTCATCTTTGGTCGGTAAGGGGAGGAATTATGGTGCTCAATCTTGAAATCTTTGCACAACTCCTTCATTGTCTTGTTGTTTAGGTTTGCCCCATTATCGGTGATGATTTTGTGGGGAGTACCATAACGGCAAATGATTTCCTTCTTGACAAATCGGGCTACCACTTGTTTGGTTACGTTTGCATACGAAGCTGCTTCTACCCATTTGGTGAAGTAGTCGATGGCAACGAGGATGAAGCGATGTCCATTTGACGCTTTGGGCTCGATCATTCCAATCATGTCTATGCCCCACATAGAGAAAGGCCAAGGTGAAGTCATGACGTTCAGTGGAGTTGGTGGCACATGCACTTTGTCGGCGTAAATCTGGCACTTGTGACAAGTCTTGGCATAGTGGAAACAATCAGCTTCCATGGTTAACCAATAGTAGCCCGCCCTTAGGATTTTCTTTGCCATTGCATGCCCATTAGCATGGGTTCCAAAAGATCCCTCGTGGATTTCTTTGATGAGCATGTCCGCTTCATGTTTATCCACACATCTGAGCAGGACCATGTCATAATTTCTTTTGTAGAGGGTATTTCCACTGAGGAAGAATTGGGATGCCAATCTTCTGAGGGTCCTCTTGTCGGTGTGCGAGACATTTTCTGGATACTCTTGCTCTTCGAGGTATCGCTTGATGTCGTAGAACCAAGGTTTGTTGTCAAGTCCCTCTTCGACTGATGCACATACAACTGGTTTGTCTCTACGATCCATCCTTATGATTGGTGCTTGGTTGTAGGAATTTACTTGGTACATTGATGATAATGTAGCCAAAGCGTCTGCCATCTGATTTTCTTCTCGAGGTATGTGGTGGAAATTGATTTCATCAAAATGCTTGATCAATTCTACAACCCGGGCTTGGTAGGGAATTAAATTGGGATGTCTCGTTTCCCATTCTCCTTTGACTTGATAGATGACTAAGGCTGAGTCACCGTATACTTCAAGGTTTTTGATCCTTAGATCAATTGCTGCTTCGAGGCCTAGGATACATGCTTCATACTCTGCCATGTTATTGGTGCAGTCAAAGCACAACCTTGCTGTGAAGGGTTGGTATCCATTTCTTGGGGAGATTAAAACTGCTCCGATACCGTGCCCCATGGCATTTGAGGCGCCGTCGAAAGCGAGCTTCCATTGAGCTCCTGGTTCTGGTCCTTCATCATTGCTTGTGACTTCTTCGTCCATTCAAAGCTACGACATCTTCGTCTGGGAAGTCGAATTGTATGGGTTGATAATCCTCCAATGGTTGGTGAGCAAGGTGCTCGGATAAAACACTCCCTTTGATGGCTTTTTGTAGCAACATATTGGATGTCATACTCAGACAGCAGCATTTGCCAACGGGCTATCTTCCCTGTGAGGGCAGGCTTTTCGAAGATGTACTTGATGGGATCCATCTTCGATATCAACCAAGTTGTATGGGTCAACATGTACTTGCCTTAGACGTCGAGCAGCCCATGCTAAAGCGCAGCAAGTCTTTTCAAGTGAAGTATACCTTGTTTCACAGTCGGTAAACTTCTTGCTTAGGTAGTAGATTGCGTGCTCTTTTCTTCCCGTTTCATCTTGTTGTCCTAACACACAACCCATTGATCCTTCAAGTACGGTTAGGTATAAGATGAGGGGTTTACCCGGAACCGGAGGTATTAAAATTGGTGGTTCTTGCAGGTATTGTTTGATCTTGTCAAACGCCTTCTTGGCAATCCTCATTCCAATGAACGGCTTGGTTTTTCCTTAGCAGCTTGAAGATTGGTTCGCAGGTAGCTGTCATGTGTGAGATGAACCTGGCGATGTAGTTCAATCTTCCTAAGAAACCCCAGGACTTCTTTCTCGGTATTTGGCGCTGGCATTTCTTGGATGGCCTTCACCTTATCAGGGATCCACTTCAATACCTCTTTGGCTGACGATGAAGCCCAATAACTTCCCGGATCTAACGCCAAATGTGCACTTGTTAGGATTTAAGCGCAGCTTGAACTTTCTTAGGCGTTCGAAAAGCTTTTGTAGATGGACTAGATGATCCTCCTCCGTTTGGGATTTGGCAATCATATCGTCGACGTAGACCTCAATTTCCTTATGGATCATGTCATGGAAAAGAGTCACCATTGCTCTTTGGTATGTTGCCCCGGCATTTGTTAATCCGAAAGGCATTACCTTATAGCAGAATGTTCCCCATGGGGTGATGAATGTAGTTTTCTCCATGTCCTCTGGAGCCATCTTGATTTGGTTATATCCCGAGAAGCCATCCATAAAGGAAAAGACTGAGAATTGGGCTGTGTTGTCCACCAATATGTCGATGTGTGGTAGCGGGAAATCATCCTTTGGGCTTGCTTTATTCAAGTCCCGATAATCCACACACATTCTCACCTTGCCATCCTTCTTCGGAACTGGCACAATGTTTGCAACCCATGTTGGATACTTGGTTACGGCTAAGAAACCGGCATCGAATTGCCTTTTGACCTCCTCTCTGATCTTGAGAGCCATATCGGGTCGAGTTCTTCTCAATTTCTGCTTCACTGGCGGGCATTCCGGCTTGAGTGGCAGCTTGTGTACAACGATGTTAGGGTCTAAACCCGGCATGTCTTGATACGACCAAGCGAATACGTCCACGTACTCTTGCAGAAGCTTGATCAACTTTCCTTTCACACCCTCGTGCAGGGAGGCTCCTATCTTGACCTCTTTCTTATCCTCTTCGGTTCCCAAGTTGACCTTTTCAACTGATTCTTGGTGAGGTTGTATTACCCTATCCCCTTGATTTGCAAGTCTAGACAATTCTTCAGGCGGTTCACAATCGTCCTCTTCATCATCTTCCGTTTGATTAATCGGGCAATCGAAGTCATAAGGGTTTAAGGTAGTGTTGTTTTTGGAGGGTGGATTTGTAGATCTGCATGAGTATGATTTTTTTTTTAGGCTTTTTGTAGAATTTTTTTTTTTTTTTTAAACAAATGCAAAAAGAAAAAGACTCAAATGAACATAAAAGATTGCTTTTATTCATGATTGTAAACAACTTTTAAAACATGGGGGCCCCACACGACTAATCATTTGCCTTGGGCAGAGCTAAATGATTTTTTTTTATTTAAAAGTAAAAAACAAACAAACATGGTTTATTACTTGATCCTGGTAATGATCTCGGGAATTGCGATAGCCCTCCAATTGTTCAAAGCTTCATCCGAAGCGCAACGATACACCAAATCAGGCACGTCTTCGTCTACATCTTCGAGTAGAGCCACTTGATCTTCATGGATAAACCCCGCACTGATGAATGTTTCCGAAATGGGGAGGATCCCTTGCTTTGAAGGCTTTGAGAAAGTTTCGGCTGATGGATGATACCCCAACCCGAAGCGATTTTTCTTCTCCGGTATGTCCACTAACTTGCCCCATCCGGTGGGTCGGCTTTCTTCTAGGGCCTCTCTTATCGCCCTCCATGATGACATGGCTGTCCTAGCCTCTTCCTTGGGCTTCGAGCTCAATGTCACGACATTCGCCACTTCCAAAGATTGGAATGGGACGTCCACAGCTTCTTCATCCGTTTCTATATAACGGAAAGATGAGAGATGGCTTACCATCATGTCCTCCTGCCCGGAAACTACAATCATTTGGTTATCAATGATGAATTTCAGCTTCTGGTGCAGGGTAGAGGTAATGGCTCCGGCCGCATGGATCCATGGTCGTCCGAGAAGACAACTGTACGTTGGATTAATATCCATGACTTGGAAGGTTATGGTGAAAACCTTAGGTCCGATTTGGACCGGTAAGTCGATCTCTCCTATGACGGCTCTTCTTGACCCATCGAAAGCTTTTACGACCAAGGCGCTGGGCTTCATTACGGTCCCTTCACATGATAGTTTGAGGAGGGTAGTCTTGGGCATGACATTCAATGATGACCCCGTATCCACTAGCACTCTTGAGAGGATGTGGTCCATGCATTTTACGGAGATATGTAAGGCGCGGTTATGAATGTGCCTCTCGTCGGTTAGCTCATCGCCATTGAAACCCAAGTACCTACTTGAGGTGATATTTCTGACTATCCCGTCGAATTGGTCCACCGGAATGTCCTTGGTGACATGTGCCTCACTGAGGATCCGCAGTAGTGCTTCTCGGTGTGCTTCCGAGCTGAGTAGTAAGGATAGCATGGAGATCTTGGAGGGAGTTTGACCTAGCTGGTCAATGATCTTGTACTCACTCTTTTGGATTATCCTTAGGAACTCTTCGGCCTCTTTTTGCGGGATTGTCTTTTGAGAAGGCCCCGCTTGGTTCTCTTCTTCCTCCACGCTCTTTTCTTTGAGCGTTCTCCTTGGTAGTACAGCTGGCGTCTTCCCGAGTTCTTTCGGAGCGAAGACTCTACCACTTCTAGTCATTCCTCCAACACCGGTAATGTTAGTGATGCTGGGCTCAATTTTGGCTAGTGGTTTTCCTTCCACATAGGCCACAGGTTGGTAATTCCATGGTACCCTCTTTGTGCTTTCAAAAGAGAAGGGTGCAGGTACGTGGAATGTTATGGGTTGTATTGGCATTGGTACCTCTCTCCTTTGGTATGGAATCTCGAGAGGTTTTGGGCTGTTAGACTCTAAGGTAGCAACTGTCCGTGCCATCCTTTATATAACCAATTTGGATCCAACCTTGGTCCATTAACTCTTGAAGACAGCTCCTCAACTCTTCGCACTCATTCGGGTTGACCTTGCAGGCTTCACAGTTGGCGTGCATTTCCTTCGAACAGTCCCAAAGCCGGTTAAACGCTCCCTTATGGTTGACAGGGGAGTTTTAACATTGGATACCCTTTTGACTGGACCAAAGTCCTCTTGTTCCTCCACCGCATTTACAGAGGGACCCGCATGCCCCGGCAATGGGTTGTTCTTCACATTGGGGCTTTCCTCTTTGAAGGATAACAGCTTCTTGTCAATAAGATCCTGCACCTTGTGTTTGAAAACTCTACAGTTTTCGACATTGTGCCCCACGGATCCTGCGTGGAAATCGCATTTGGCGTTTGCGTCGTACCACTGTGGATATGGTGGCGACATTGGTGGTAGTAGTCTTGTCTCGACCATACCCTTTTGGATTAGGTATGGCAGGATTTGACCATAAGACATAGGGTACAGGATCAAACTGCCTATTAAAATAACTGTTCCTCGAGCTCGCTTGATTCCTTGGTGGGTACCCGCCTTGTTGCTGTTGCTGTTGATTTTGCTGCGGCAACACTACTGGTTGTCGAGGTGGAGTTGCGGGAATTACTTGAGGTGAGTAACGCCCTTGAGCCGTTGCTGCTGCCACATAAGGATAGTGGTAGTGAGGCATTTGATTCGGTGGTGGGTAGGATGGTCCCATTAGAACGGCATTTGTCTCCCCCTCTTTCTTTTTGTGAAAGTTGCTGGGGGGCTTTCTAGCTCCACCTTGAGCTTCTGAAGAGCCTTGGATTTTTCCTCTCTTCACTCCGTCTTCTATTCTTTCACCAACCATGACTAGATCGGAGAAACCGGCAGACGTGCTTCCAATCATCTTGTCGTAATATGGGCCTTGAAGTGTGCCCATAAAGGTGTCGACAAGTTCTCTTTCCAATAGTGGTGGTTGCACACGAGAAGCTAGTTCTCTCCACCGCTGAGCGTACTCCTTAAATGACTCATTGCTTCTTTGCAGGAGGTTTTGTAGTTGCATCCTATTTGGAGCCATGTCCAAATTATATTTGTATTGCTTTAGGAAGGCATCGGCTAGATCCTTCCAAGTTTGGACATGGGTACGCTCGAGCTGCATGTACCAATCCAAGGACGCCCCGCTTAAACTATCTTGAAACACATGCACCATGAGTTTCTCGTTCATTGCGTAGGCTGCCATCTTCCTACAGAACATCCTTAGATGGTTCCGAGGGCATTGAATTCCTTTGTATTTCTCGAAGTCCGGTACTTTGAACTTCGGAGGAATTACCACGTCGGGCACTAGGCACATATCCAAGGCGTTGTGGGCACCGTATGAGCTGAACCCTTCGACAGCTTTCAACCTCTCTTCCAAAAATCGATACATTTGGGTGGTATCATTGTCTTGGTGGGTGGTGTCGGGAGCGGATTGCCTTAGCTGGCTATTTTCCACATCATGGGGAATTACTTCATGCTGAGTAGTGGAAGTTCCTTGAGGACGACGCTCTTCATTCCTTACGGGGATTGTGAGCGGTGGGGGTGGTCCGTGACCCTCATTTTCAAAGGGTGGGGTATAACCCACAGGTAAACCATAAGGAGGCCATTGCACATTGGATGCATCCGTTGTTGGGCGAGGGTGGCTTTCTCGTGCCGATAGAGCTTGCATTAATTCTAGCATCTGATCCATCTTTCCCTTCATTCCATCAACCTCTTCTCTCAAAGCCGCTTGAGTTTGCTCCAAATTGTCCATGATCCTTTGTTTGTTAGCTCGTGTTCCGTACGAGTGTTGAATATCTGGTTCTTGGACCGAAGGCTTTCGGGGTTTTCGGGCTATGATTGCTTTGAACTGTTTTTAGGGAAATGAATGAGTTTTTTTTTTTGAAAAAAATGCATGAAGATGCATGTGGATGTATGTATGCTATGAGTATGCAAAAATATGCCCCTTTATTTTGTTTATGCGAAAAAATTTTCATGAATGCAAATGCATGGTATGCAGGGGTTTGGTTTATGAAGGTTCGGAACTTCCCCCCATCCTCACATGTAGGCTCTAAATGGTGAAATCTCCTAAGAAGAGGTCCTTAGAGTCATAGACCTCACATGGAATTAGGGTTGTCTATGGACATACGTCGACATGACTTCAATTAATTCCACGTGAAAATCTCATCTAAGCGGGGTTGGACATCCCACCTCACGGACATACGTCAACGCGGGCTTCCGCACACAACCTCCTTCTAACTTAGTTTTTTTCTCAAGCTCGGGTAGAGAGCCTCACACGTCCGGCATTAACCCGAACAATGTGGAGTAACATCACTCAAGTAACCCCCACATTTGATATATATATGATATGAATATAAAGCAAAATAAAGCAAATATAAACATAAAGCATAAATATGAAGTAGATAAATAAAACAAGAGCATGGCGCGCAAATAAAATAAAAACAATTGGCTTTAAAAGCCAAATAGGTTGGGCTTGACTCGCTAGTGGGAAAAGCATCCCCAGTGGAGTCGCCAGCTGTGCGCACCTCATTTTTTTCCTCGGGAAAAAGACGCGCAAATCCTCCGAGGTCGTTCGCAAACGCTCGGAGGGGCCTTTGTGAAGCCGCCACCAAAGTTTTTGTGTAAAGGGAACGTTGATAAACCCTTAAGTTTTTTTTTTGTTGTAAAGGGAAACGATAATAAAACCCTTTAGACGATGAGGATAAGGATTTGGTCATCGCAACCATTGTCGGGTTCGGGAGTCGATTACGCAAGGGGAAGGTATTAGCACCCCTCACGTCCGTTGTACTCAACGGGAACCTTCTATTTGGTCAAAGCTTGAATTGTTTTTTTTTATATTTGCGCGCATGTTCATTTATGTTAAAAATATAGTAAAAGGGGGGAAAGAGATAAAAACAAACGAAAGAAAAAAAAGTTTTTATTATTATTGCGCTTGACAAGATGTCGATCTTGCTCCTACGTATCTCCCGGTAGTCGGAGAATTCAAAGCGTACGTAGTTCTTTGGTAGAAAAACGTACATATGTTGGTTGATTTTAAATGGACGATGTTTTAACCGAATTCTTGCGATTAGAACGTAGCTTGTATGCTCGCACTTGGAGACTTATTAAGCGTTTGTTCGTGAATCACATTAGAATTGTTAAAAGGTACGTCCGTTAGAGTAAAGGGTTGAATTGGTCGCTATGGGACCAAGGGAGGTGCAATGGACTCATACAAGTCAAACATTGACCGAGTGGACTCAAACGAGTCGGGCGATTGTTCGATTGATCCACTGAGATCAAGAACGGGTACAATGGACTCGGACGAGTCGAACATTGACCGAGTGGACTCAAACGAGTCGAGGGGTTGAGTCTAATGGCCAACGGGGGACCAAAAGGTTTGGATTGACCACAAGGGGCCAAGATTTGGTTTGGTTAGGGTTGTACATATTGAAAAAAGGGGAATGACGATTGTCCGAGCGACGAGACATACGTCACGCATTCGTACAATCGGGGCGATGGAGAGACATACGTCACACCATCCCTTTTTCATTCATGTTTTTGGGTTGAATCCTTTAGAAATCCCAAGGTATGTCAAAACATTTGGTTTGAAAACCCAAAATGGGAAGGTTTAGCAAATTTGCTAAAAAAACGCGCAAGTTCGTCTCATTTTGCGAAAATGCGAACGTAAACGGTGTATGTTCATCTTTGAGTTTTGAACATCATGAACAATATTTATTGTTCAAGTTTAGATTGAAATGATGAACATAGCTTGTTTGTTCATGCTTGTTTGAGAGTTTGGGAAGATAACTTGTTTTGCAAGTTATCCACAAAATGGTCATACGAACTTGTGATTTTGTCAAAATTATGCAAAATCCTTGTTGTGGTTTGAAGAACATGGGTTTAAAAACTCTTAGGTTCTGAGCTCTGGGGCTAGAACCTCAAAAATTGGTCATTTTGACACAAAAACTCAGGTTCTGAGTTCTGTCATGGTCGCACTGCGACCATGACTTCGCACTGCGAAGCATGCGAAATTTTGGGTTAAGAAGCTGTTTCTGAACTTTTGTTCAGAAACAACTTCTGAACACACTCAGGACCTTATAGATGGGTGAAAAACTTTGAGTTTTTGGGGTGGAAAAGGTTGGACAAACCAGTTTTGATGTTTTGAAAACCTTGGGATTTCTTTGAAATTCAAAAGGGGTTTTTTAGAATCAAATGGTTTTGAACCAAAATAGCTATGCAAACACAATTATAAATGCAAGATAAGCGCTTAGAAACTTACAGAACTCCTTAGCAAAGCTCCAGCTGCAATTTATTTGATTTTGTTGAAGGCTTTCACAAGAGGTTTGAATATTGGTGAAGGTTTTGGAACTTTGGAAAGCTTTGTGTTGGATGGATTGTTTCTGGTTATTTTGTGGAGTTTTGTAGGCTAAAATGAGTAGAGTTTCTGCTCTTGAAATGCTGTTGTTAACTGTGTTTGTATCCTTGGGCATTGCCTTCTATTTATAGGCCAAAACCAAATCTTTTTCATCATTACACAATCCCAAAATTCAGCTGATTTGTGGCCAAGATTAAGCTGAATCCCTTTGCATTAAATGCTAATGGATAGAGGCAACCCTGCCTTGTACCAAGGGGCAAGATCCAGCTTGATTTCAGCCACAAATTCAACTAATTCTAGAAGGTAATGATGAAGAACAAAGCTGATTTGCCATTGGCTAATGCTTGGGGATCAATCCTTGCAATCTCAATGGTTGGCAAATGAAAACGTGCACTGTAATGTGCAGAGATTGAGGGATGAAAAGGCTACTTATGGCTGGTGTGAGAGGGTGAAAAGCTGCTGCAAAACAGAGTAGGCAATCATGGTTTTTTCAAGTGAAAAAATCCAGCTGGTTTGACTGGTTTTGGGGAGAGCAAGCAGGAGGAAGGTCCTCAAGCAGGTGGCTGGCAACCTTGTGGTGGTCAGCAGGTCACATGGGAGGGACTAGAGCTGCCCAAGGGCAAGCCCACTTGCTTGTCACATGCTAGGTTGGAAGAAAAAGCTTCCAACCTTGGCATTAATGGCAAGTCCTTCAACTCTGGCTTTGCTTGGCCCAATTAGCCATGAATGCTACTTAAAATAATTATAGAAATGATATGCAACAAATTCTGGAATTAAATCAAAGAAACCAAAAATCTGCAGAAAAATCGCAGACTTCGCAGTGCGAAGTGAGCTTCGCATTGCGAAGTCCTCAATTTTGAAATGTTGACTTTTCTGTTGACTTTTGTTGACTTTTGACTTTTTCCCCTCTTTGATTTTTTTTTATTTTTGTTTTAAAATGCGTAGGACAAAATTAGGGTACTACACCTGGCACTCAGTCTCCATCTCAACCAAATTCTTCTGAGACTCATATGCTTTCTCAACAAGATCACCACACTGAAATTCAAATTTCTCAAATGAAACTCGATTTAACCTCAAGAATTCATCTAAAATATTTTGTAGTTGAGTATTGTAATCGACGTTGATCACATCTTGCTCTTCTTTTTCTATGAATTGCTTCTCACAATAGTAACTATTATGATAACCTCCACAAAAATCGCAGCTCATACTCAATCTTGCTTTTAAATCTTTTATATGTAGAGAGATCATCCATTTTTCATAACAAAGGATACCGATCTCTTCTGAATCAATCAGCGATCGACTATCCCACATTGCTACAAAACTCAAAGAAACCTTTCAGTAGTAAAGCACAAAGAAATAGACATGAAGAGCATATATCATAATTTTTTTTATATATTTTTTTTCACTATACAAACAAAAACGTAAATGACAGAAATCCAAAATAATAACGAAATTTCACAGTTGAAATGATTCAACAGTCCCCGGCAACGACGCCAAAAACTTGATAGACTTTTAGCAAGTGTACTAAAAATGCATCGAAGTAATAAAATTTATAAGTTCGTATCCACAGGGACTGTTTCAACTTCTACTCTGCAATGTCGTTATTATTAAGGATGTATTAAATGGGGGGTTGCCCTAGGCAGTTGGTTTGATTTCATAAAAGGTAAATAAGCTGATAAAAGTTGTTTTGAAAATATAAGGAGAGATGAGATCAAGTCTTTCGAATCCTCTGATTAATTCTGTTTGGTAAACTGCACCTATTTCTATGAATACTCCTCTAGTTTTACGACAGTTAACAAAAATAGTCATAATCAATCCCTTGAGTTAAAACCCTCTTCTTGGATTACAGCCCCTAATTCCTTAGGCGATCTAATATTCCTCGAAGGTTTTACAAACGTTAACCTATTATCACAAATAAACGATTATCCATTCCTAGACTAACCCTGTTTATTTGAACAATTCAATTAGGTCTAAGTTGAAAGCTAGGGTCAGTAGTCATTCATTCTTACGAATTCATGTTATATATTGTCAGTATATAAAAAGCATTAAGAACAATTGAATTGAATAAAACTAGATTAATATTCATAAGCCATAGAGTTTCACAGCCACATGTGTTCAAACAGATTACATCAGATTCATCTCCAGACCTAATCTCTAAGAGATTTAGCTACTCATAATATGAATTACAAATAACATAATCAATTGAAGCATAAAAACATACATAAACTGACTATGAGTTGGATGGAATGGCCACCTCTTCAGTTTTGTGCTCTCAAAATCGTGCCTCCAATCTCCAAAATTCTCCACCCTTGTTTCTGAATACAAATCAGCTTAAATAGGCAATCTGCGCCTAAAATCGTAACACGATTCAATGATCGTGACACGATTCTTCATTAAAAGGCCCCAGGGTTCTCAATATTTAGTTACATAATCGTGTCACGATTATACAATCGTGTCACGATTTCATAGACAGAAACTTCCTTCAATTTGGTCAGAAAAATCATGACACGATGCCCAAATCGTGTCATGATGCACTTAGTTCAGGTTCTTGATGTTTTCCTGCTTTTTGCACCTCCAGGCTGTCTAATAATGCTACAGACTTAATAAAAACATCAAAACAAGTTATAAAAACATGTAATGACGACATGTCATCACCTGCCTTTTATTTACATTACCAAAATTATAAACTAAACTACTATAGTTTTTTTTAAATAACTTTTAACAACATTTTATTTGCTTGGAAACTTAAATTTAACTAAATGGTTTGATTAAATCTTTCAAAAAAAATGGTTGGACTAAAGTATTATTATTCTTTTAAATGGTTTAACTCTAGTCATTAATAAACTTCAGTTAAAAAAAAATCATTCAAGTGAGTTTGTGTTTGAACTATATTGGAACAGTGCCATTAATCATAATTTATTTACCTCACGACTAAGCTTCATATTATTTGAACCCCTTCTCCTATATAGCAATCAAAAGACAAAATTTAAAATATGAAATATGAAAGGGCTCTCTCTCCATCCCTCCCTCTCTATCAGGAATGATCTAGAGATAAATAATAAAAAATACATAATTTTTAATAGAATATTATGGTGTCGTTTAATTCAAGTAGCCGACTCCACTGAGTTACATATCCTTGGTTGTTTCTTGTAAAAAAAAATTGATCTTACCTGATCAGAAATGGACTACCGGTGCAGTAAATATACGGTGTTTGAGAATGTTCGATGTTGGCTGGAACGGTGGGGGGTGTGTACCTGCAGGCACTCTGATGCTCAAGTCAATATGAGTATGAAGAGGTAGGTTAAGAGAGTAAGAAGAATCTAACCTTGGAGACTGCTCAGAGTCCCCGTTTTATAGAGGTGGGTGGTGTAGGAGCCGTTGTGTGGCACACGTGTGGCGCGGCGGTTACAAATTCGTAGGAAGCGTAACCGCCGAGGAGAGATTCGCGGGAACGTGTGAGAGACGTTACTGACTGTTTGAATCAGTCTCTATTTGCTCCGAGCACCCCCCTCGCGGGGATGTGGTGTGTTGCGAGTAATTTACCAGATGTTGGATCTGGGTCAGTTTATATTGGGCATAAGTAAATGGGCCTAATACTATTTGCTTACTCCAGAACAGAAGCCCCCCAAGTCGTTGTTCTCGGCAAAAAGTGATGACTTTGAAGGTGTAAAGGCCTTGTTCTACAAAAGTTTTTTGGAGGTGAGGAACTCAATTGTTTAGAAGAAGAGGTGTTCGTGCAGAACTAGTTCGAATGAGGGGCAAGCGGTTCGTAGGTGAGCGGACTGACCCATTTTGGAATGATGTTGTTCATAAGGGGATGTGATGTTCTCTCTTACCAAGGATATCTTCGACGTATTTCCCTGTCCACTAGAGGAGTTCAGATTGAGGAAGATTAAGAACGTTCAACTGAATCTTGAACTCGAGGGAGATCAAGAACGATCAACCGAATCTTGCTCGGAGACCTTGAGGAAAGTCAAGAATGATCACTTGAGTCTTGAACTTGAGGAAGATCAAGAGTGATCAACTGAATCCTGCGCGGAGACCTTGAGGAAAGTCAAGAATGATCACTTGAATCTTGAACTTGAGGAAGATCAAGAATGATCAACTGAATCCTGCTCGGAGGTCTCGCTCGCTGGGATCGTTGAGAAGTTCGCTTTGCCATGATAGGAGCAAACTCATTAAGTTGAGGGAAGTTGTATTTGTACATCAGTTCGTCCCTCGATCTCTGGGTCGCTGAGGTTGCAAGATTCCTTCATTAGATAGTTGGTCGTCTATTGATCTGCATTTAATGCCCACGTCTTGAGGTCGTGAGTGAAGGGACAGGACGTTTGGGTTTTGGTTGCCACATGTAAAGGCTAACAATGCACTTGATAACATAGACCCTTGAGTGCATCTTGGGAACCATTCTCGATGTTCCATCATCACCGTTGGTGAATCCTGATGTTTGGGACTCCTACGGGGTTGATCAAGACCGTTGGATATCTGATGGGATGCAATCTGAACCGTTGCTTTGATTCTCTGCATGAGGTCACATGTGAAGGGCAGCAGTGGATCAGACTCGTTGTGTTCTGAAAGGTTGCGAAGGAGGTATAAATAACTCTAAGTGTTTTCGGAAAACACTTTCGCCATTTTTGCTATGCAAGTTTCTGATTCTCAGAAGTTCAAGGAGATTTTTCAGTGAAGTTCTGGCGTGTTTGACTCTTCATCCCTTCACCGGTCAACCTTCAACATCATCTTCGTCTAACAAGGTACGACTGCCTCATCATTATGCTTTCCTTTTTTGTGCTTCTGCCATTTTGTCATCGTGATTGAGTAGGCTAGTCTTTTTCCGGTAGGAAGTTGATGGATTCCACCGTAGATGGTGGTTTTTTCCGCCATAGGTTGGACCTTTTAGGATGTAGGATCACCTTTATTTTTTTGTGAGCCATCGGTGGCAAGTTTTTAACCTGTTAGAGGCTTAACCTGTCGCCACCGTGAGTGGCGTAGTTCCGTCATACGCGGAGGCCCTTTGGCCTTGCCTTTTGGTTTTCCCTCCAAACTATTAGTTTTTTAAAACTTTTGATCTTTCCGTTAGGGAGGACGATGAGCCCTTCCTCGCCGTGATCGGACTAGAGGTGGAAGAAGGGTGGATTTGAATGCGAAATTCACTTCTTTTCCTTCCTCCTCTTTTCAGGTATAATCATGATCGAAAATCCAAACAGAAATGAGGCCGAAGAATACGACCCATCTTGGATAGGAGACGAGCCGTTGAAGGCGGTTTCTACGTTTGCGCCGGATGGCACGGTGGAGAAACCGTTCAGTAATATCGAACACTAAGAGGATTGGGAGGTCTGTCTCCTGAGCGTATCTGATAGGATATGCTCTCATTACACGGGGAACAAGTTCCCTATGTATGAGGTTATATTCAAAGACATGGGATTCAGACTCTCTTTCTCCCCCTTCGAACAATCCGTCCTGAGGTGGACGGAGTTATTGCCTTCGCAGCTCCATTCAAACTACTATCCTTTCATGAAGGACTTCAAATTAGTGTGTAGGCATCTGGAGGTCGAGCCTACTGTAAATTTGTTCTTCTCATTCTTCACTGTCCAGCGAGGGACAGAAAAAAGCGGGGGTCACACTTGGGTTTCCTTCCGCCAGACGAGAAAGCTTTTCTCCCTTTTTGTGGGCAAGGTGAGGCCCTTCAAGGATCGTTTCTTTTTGGTGCGACCGAAGACAGCGGTTGCTTTGAAGAACGTCCTGACGACGGTTAAGACGACCCGAAGAGGAGGAGGGGAAGACCTCTTTAGGGTTCCCATTTTTCCTGTTTACTAGTGCAGGGACCATTACGGGCACAAGTCTTCCGACTTCGGCTCTGGGTATGCCAGGTTGAATGAGGGGGGAAAAGAAGAGTTACAAAAAGTTATGGGCTTTCGTATCTTCTTTTGTGCCCGCCAAGATGTTGACGGAAGATGGTGTCTCCTTGGTTGATTCAGCTGGGCAGGAGGTTGCGGAGCCTCGATACATCAACATGCACGATCTCGTGCTTTCTGAAAACCCGATGGAATTGCTCGGTAGAACTTTGTTGGATTTGTGTTCAATTTTGTATTGATGTTTTCTAAGTCTGTTACTGACTTGTTCTGCTCTTTTTGTTCGCAGGGAAAATGTCTTCAATGAATGAGCTGCTTAGACGTTCGACCAATAAGGTTAGCAACCGCGGGGCTGCCTGGCGGAGTGACATTCACAGTGTGAACCACTTGATCATTGGGGCTGCTGGGGGCTCTTCTTCTTGCACGCTTATAATGCCCCTGCAGGTGCTCGAGGATGACCCAGTGGAGGAGGTCGCTGAATCTTTCAAGAAGAAGAAGGTGGTCTATGCTGGAAAGGGGCAGACTGTGCTCCCCACCTCCTCATCTACTCAGCCTGAGGGCGGGGAGTTACTGATGCTGCCGAACGTATGGTCTGACCCAGATCGTTATGATGACATTCCTCCCTTTGCCTGAGTGACCCTAAATTAAAGGTTATTCATGATTTAGGTGCTGCTGGTCGGAGCAACGCAATGACCGAAGGGATCATCTCTGCGATGAAGGCCTTGGAAATTGTTGTGGCCCTGAATAACTCTTCCACTAAGGACATGGTCCGGGCTGATCTGCTGGTGAAGGAGAATGAGAACTTGGTAGCCAAAGTGGCTAAGCTGGAAACCGACCTTGCTGCGGTGGTGAAGGAGAAAGACAACCAAATAGCTTCTTTGGAGAAGAAGGCAAAGAAGGACCTTCTCAAGTTAGAGGAGTTGGAGGAAGCTAGCCGCAAGTGGGAGGAGGACAGGAAGGAACTCCTAGTTGCTATCAATCCGAGCGCCGAAGAAGCCGAGGACACTGTTGGTATGGATCGTGTCGGCTTGGTGGCGAGGATCGGTGAGTTGGAGTCTAGCATCGTGGAATCGGCCACTCATGCCTTTGACAATGCTGTGTAGTTGATGAAGATTGTGAACCCTGGGGTTGAGCTCTCAACTGAAGGGATTCATCTTTTAAAGTGGGTTGAAGATGGCGCTCTCAAGTCCCCTCCTCAAGAAGAAAATGATGGGCATGTTGAATAGGGCCGGGCCTTAATGGCCTTGTAATATTTGAACAATTTTTATTTGGTGTGTAACCGGCCTTATGCCATAACAATGTGCGCCCGTTGTGGTTATCACGCCTTTATTTTTTGTACAATTTATCTTCGTTTTTTATTTCTGCTCGCTTCTTTCTTTTATACCTTGGGAAAATGTATGTTTAATTTTCTAAGTATAGTGTGCGATCAGAATGCTCGTTGTGTGAGGCTTTTATATTCGACGTATGGCGAGTATCCTCACGGATGAGGATTGTTTCTACTTTAGATGTATGCTCGTAGTCGTAGGGTTAGCTTTAAGTTTTAAATAACCAAGCATTTTTTAATCAAGAGTAGATTGAGTGGGCCAAGGGTAGGGCCCGCCCCCTCGTAGCCGTTGCTTTGTTGCAAAGTAGCGGCTAGATTTGATGCGAGGGTTAGAAACGGTGAATGTCGAAGGACTTGCCCGTCTTTTCAAGTTGAAACTTAGAGACGTTGCCTTTCCTCTCCCAAGTGTTTGCTCCGATCGTAGGGATAACGTACACTTGTGTGTTTTGTACAGGGGAAACCGAGCGTGATAGTTCTGAACTTTACGTCAGAAGTGTTCACATTCAAGAGATGTTTATCTGAACTATACGTCAGAAGTGTTCACATTCATGAGATGTTTATCTGAATATGTGTTCAAATCTGGAGTTCAAACGTGAAATTCCTGGCAGGACTGGTTCTTAACCGTAAAACAGAGTATGAAAATAGCAGTTCAGAAGCAGTAATATAAAGGATAGAAAGAAAAGAACACAGATGATTTGTTAACCCAGTTCGGTGCAAACTTCACCTACATCTGAAGGCTACCAAGCCAGGAAGGAAATAAAATAGTATCAATTCGAAGTTGTATGACACAACCCCTATGACAACACCCCCTGTTTCACAGCCCCTTCTCACTTAATCACTACCCGTGGTATTTCAACCTAGGAACTCATAGACCTGAGACCCCTCTCACTTCCCTCAGTCAATCACTGCCCCAGTGATTATCAGACTTTAACAAATCAAACAAAGTTGAAGACACACTTCAAAACAACAAAGTCACTTTTGCTTAAAAGCTTTAAGTGAATTACAACTCAATAAAAACAACCAACTCTAAACACTTTGAGTGGTGCACAAAAACAAAGCATTAAGCTTACACAAACTCAAAACACTAAGTATGACTCTCTCTTCTGTTTTGAATGACGTTCTTCAATAGCAGCGTCCTCTTTATATAGTCATCAGCTGCAACATAATTCTTGACCCTAATCTTCAAAGATATAGTCCCAGAATTCTTTAGAAGGCTTGGGGTATTTGATGCCCGCCTCCTTCAGATCGGCTGCTGTAATCTCAGTGAGGATCTTTTCCCTCGATGCCGCGAGGGGCGTATACTCAGCAAAGCGACCAATGGGTCCTTTGCTCTCGCGAGTAGGCTGTTTACCTTCTCGAGCAACTTGCTTGCCTTCCCTCTTTTTCTCTTGGAAGGGCTTTTTGGAGGATTCAGCAGCAGGTTCCTCCTTCCTTGACTTATTCAGGTTGTCGGCGTACAGCTCCTCTTCGTACCTGATGTAAGTCTTTGCGATCGCTAGGAACTCGTCTAGAGTCCTTGGGATATCTAGTTGTACAACCTTCTTCATGTCGGTGCCGTGACGAAGTCCCTTAGAAATAAGGTACTTCTTCATTGTCTCGTCTACACCTTTGACTTGTACAGCTTCCTTATTGAACCTCTCAATGTAGTCTCTGAGGGGTTCGTTCTTCCCTTGCACAATAGCTTCAAGGGACGCCACAATTTTTGGTTGGGTCCTTGAATCCATGAAGTGTGCAGTGAATTCATGGCACATGTCGTTCCAGGAATCGATGGAGTTCCTTCGGAGACCCTTACACCATGCCATCGCTCCTCGCCTTAAAGTGGTGACGAAGAACTTGCATTTGACGGCTCCCACACCTCTCTGTAGGTGAGGACGACCTCAATGTTCTCTATGTGCTCGTCGGGGTCAGTCGTCCCGTCATACGAGTCCATTTGCGGGGGCTTGTATAGCCCATGTGGGATGCAAGCCTCGCGAATACGCCTTGTGAAAGGGTCGTACGCGGGGCGTTTGTCACCAGATGCTGATGCAGAGGTCGAGCGCCTGCTCCGCCTGGGTGGAGTCCTTTCAGGAGACCGTCTGGAGGATCTCCTGCTGGGCGACCTTCAGTTAGGCGATCTTCTGATTGGAGATCTCCAGCTGACTGAATGTCTGGGTGACCTTGATCTGGAAGGACGAGGGCTCCCTCCCATTCTTCTACGTGGTGAAGAGAGAGGCCTTCTGGGAGATAGATTTTGTCGTTTTGGATGCTCATTCTCTATCTCCATCAGGCGCCGGTCCTTCTCCTCGATAATCAACGTTAACGTTGTACCGTGTAGAGGATGTTGGTGAGCATGGCGTCTGTGGGGGACGAGTTGTTTGCTTCCTCGCTAGGCCAATGGGGACCGTATAGAGGTTGCTCCTGTAGTGGTACGAAGACCTGAGGGATTTGGTGGTGTGCCTCCTCCCTAGGACTATCTGCAGAGGACAGTGTAGAAGTGTGTCCGTCGCAGTAGACGCGGTGGACTTCACTCCGTATTTGAGATGTAGCACCATTGGTAGTTGTGGTATATATGAGTATATATTTATGGAAGCTTTGGTTTTTTGTTGGTTAAAAAATGGGGAGAGCTTGTAATTCCCACATACGGCGCCACTGATCTTACCTGATCAGGAATAGACTACCGGTGCAGTAAATAGATGGTGTTTGAGAATGTTTGCTGTTGGCTGGAACGGCGGGGGGGGGGGGGGGGGGGTGTTTACCTGCAGGCACTCCGACGCTCAAGTCAATATGAGTGTGAAAAAAGGAGTTTAAGAGAGTAAGAAGAATCTAACCTTGGGGACTGCTCAGAGTCCCCGTTTTATAGAGGTGGGTGGTGCAGGAGCCGTTGTGTGGCACACGTGTCGCTCGGCGGTTACAAATTCGTAGGAAGGGTAACCGCCGAGGAGAGATTCGCGGGAACGTGTGAGAGATGTTACTGACTGTTTGAATCAGTCTCTGTTTGCTCCGAGCACCCCCCCTCGCGGAGAGGAGGTGTGTTGCGAGTAATTTACCAGATGTTGGATCTGGGTCAGTTTATATTGGGCCTAAGTAAATGGGCCTAATACTATTTGCTTACTCCAGAACAAAAATAAATAAACCTTGGTTGTTTTTGTATCAAATTGTACTAAATCGGTTGATGATTTTTTTGAACAATCCAAAATTGAACTTATATTAAACGACAAAAGATACTCCTCTTAGCACAAGGTGTGCCAAGGAAGAGCAACAAAGTTCAAATACAACACTTCACCAAAAAAAGAAGCAAAGTAAAAACATCTAACCAGCGTTCAAGCAATCTAAAGAACGTTGCCTCCACCCAAATAACCCAAAAGAAACATTTACAACATTTTTCCTTAGCCACCACATCGATAAATGCTTGACCTTATCCAACAAGTGAGGCATAGAGTTTGCCTTATTATTAAAGATTCTATCATTTCTTTCTTGTCAAATCACTCAAACTGTAGCAAGCCACAATAAACGCATAAAAGATTGCCGTTTCGAACCACTTGACAAATAAACATAACGATGGAAATGATCCACTATATAATTTGGATCAACTGCCGAGACGCCACCCAATCATGAACCAAGTACCATAGAAAGCCAAAAATATTACAATTTAAAAACAAATGGTGAGCCGATTCCACCCCACCACATCCAGAAACACACAGAGAGCCCTCAGCAAGTAAGACACCACGCCTACCTAAATCATCTTTGGTAGGCAACATGTTCAGAAGGAGGCGCCAAGCCAAAACGGAAACCTTCAACGAGACATCCTTATGCCACATCAACTCGGAAACCACTCCTGCCTGATGCATTTGCGGGCTAGTAAGATAATGATATACCACTCGGACATAGTACATTCCACTTCTATCTAACCATCAATGCAATATGTCAGTCACATCAATCTGCAAATGAATGTTAGAAATAACCATCGAACACTCCATGGTCAACTCCTCCTCCCAAGCCAACAAAAGACGCAAACACTTCCAAGCCTCACCGCCCTCCCCCCAACCTAGCGCCTACATATCAGCCACCGACACCCACTTATCCACCAACAAATCAAACAACCTGGTAAACCTCTCCCTCAACGGAACCTCCCCCATCCACCTATCCGACCAGAAATGAGTATATGTCCCACTACCAACCTTCATACACACATTCTCCTCAAACCAACTACCTCCCTTAAAGCCTTTACCATCTCAAATCCTACCTATATCACTCCCTCGATCCACTCCGCCCCCCGCCAAATATTTATAACACTATTTTTTAGAACAATATGAATTAACATTTATAAAATATTAATAAAAATAACCTTATATAGACGCTAATTGTTGACATTTTAATTAAATAATGAATATTCCCTGAAAAAATAATGAATATAATATTCATAAAAGGCATCTATATTTATATAACTAAGCAAATAAAAAGAAAGTATGTATTAACATAACAAGCCAAGAACTTCTTATTCTTATTATTTATACATGTTTAAGAATTCAACACATATATAAAAACAATATATAATATATTAAATTAATATTTTAAGATACAAAATACTATAATATGTTATCAAGTTTAATTATATATTTATCATAATCAATCTCATAAATTATTAATGTGTATATATATCACTATTTTTTACCACAGCCAGAAAAATATGATTTCAAAATGATTTTTTTTAAGAAATGATTTCAAAATGATTGAAAAATTGTAATATATAAACATTAATTTTATTAGGATATGAGTATTCATTTCTTTCTTGTTTTTTTTTCTTTCACGTGGGAGTGTTATTATTTTCATATCCACAAATGAGCATAATTTTGTCACCTCTAGTTAGTTCTAATAATATTTTTCATTATCTTCTCATGTTTCTCTTCTCGATTCTTCTTCAAAGATTGGACAAAGCTTTGGAATATCTAAATCAAACATGTTTACTTGGTTTGAAGATTGTTCATGACAAGAAGTTTGTTCACAAGCTATGGTTATTGACCCCTCTTGCTTGCAGTGTGATGATGTTGAATAAGATATTGATCATATCTTTAAAGATTGTTTACGGACGAAACATGGTTGATTCCAATCCACTGCCTCTCGATGTTATTAGGGACACATGTATGTTCTAGCAATGGTTTCTAGGTCTTTTGAGTTTTGAGAGGGTTTATTTATTTTAATTTTCTTATTCACTTTGAGGAATTGAAGACCAATGAAATCTTCTTGCAAATAAATCCTATTATTATTATTATTACGTCCCCATCTTTCCGCTCCTTTTATTGCGCTAACGCATGTAGATTATCAACAATATTTTATAGAAATTTTGCATGTAAATTACAAACTATATTTTATATAACTTTTTTGATATAGATTAAAATTATAAGTATATATATTTGTGACTTTCAAATGTAACAAACTCTTCTTTTAAAAAAAATGTAACAAACTCAACAAACCATATTTATCTTTTTCAATGACAACAATAATATAACAAATATAAAAAAAATTCTTATCTTTTTAATAACACCAACAATATAACATTATTATAGAAAAAAATTGTTTATGGGTATAATTGGAATAACAAAAAAGTTAGCCCAAAATCTTTCTGAAACCCCTTATTCTCTTTATATATAGTATAAATTATTATTAGTATTATTATTATTATTATTATTATTATTATTATTATTATTATTATTATTATAGATATAAACATTTATAAAGAGGAGAAATCTTGATTAAAATATAGTTATTTTTGTTTGCGTAAAATAATTAATTTATTTTCTTTTTGTAAAAAAATTATTTCCTTTTATTTATTATACATGGTTTTTTTTTTTTAAAAATAAGTTAGATACAATTGAAATTACTTGCAACTCGATTGAAAAATTATATTTTTTTTAAATACTTACGTAAGTTTTACGTTTTTTAAAACATGGAGAAATCAAGTTGTGCTGAGAGTTCGTATTGATAAAAAAAAGACTAAAAAAGAATATACATATCAACTTACTTACTTGAGAGTTGCTCAAAAAAAAAAATTTTGCTTCTTAAGAAATCAATTACATATGGAGAAACTAACACATTTATAATACAAAAAATGTCGTGATCACAAAACTTTGGTGCATTTTTTTAAGTTCTTTTTGTGTGGTTCTTCAAATTAAATTCACTTTGTGTACTTATAACAACCTTTGAAAAAAAATCATGGATTTAAAACATCATTGATAGTTATGAGTATTTTGTGTGAAGAACCACACGAAAAACACTTAAAAATGCACATAATCAGGAAAGATGAAGCAACAAACCTACGAAGCAAAATGTGTGTGAATCAAAGAAGTAAATTTGATTTCATTTGCGGATCTTACACACCATACATGTCACACACAATAATCAGTTTAAGATAACAAAATAAAAGAAAAAGGTTAAAATAATAAAAACTAAATTTGAATAACTCAAAAACTATGGTCATAAAAATATAAGAGCATCTCCAAATGGAGTGTGAAAATTTGTGTCTTAATTTTTCATTCCATTAAAAGAACTTGATGTGACAAAGTGAGTATCATAAAAATGGTTGACACATCTTAAATAAGATAAGGTATCATAGAAGTTGATCAATTAATATTTAAATTTGAAACTATAATAAGTAGACATAAAAACTACATAAAAATGTTGGTTGCTTTAGAGTTCTAATTATTATCTACGTCGAACATAGAAACAAATACTAAGAGAAAAAACTTTTTTGGCAAAAGAGTGTAAAGGAATTAGTGTGGAGTTTTTTTTTTTTTTAGGAATGAATTAGCGTAGAGTTCTCAACCATAAAATACACAATCTTCTATCCCAAAAAAAATGTTATCCATAATCTATCAAATGGTTAACTATTAGTACCCATATTTTTGCTAACACGCCTACCTCTTTGAAAGTTTATATTCGAATATTTTTTTTATACGTATTTTACTGTTTAGAAGTTATTTTTTGAACAACTTTTACTAGGTGGAGTTTAACATGAAAAAGGTGAATCATTTCCCACCATGGAAAAGTTTTTTTAACCATTAGATTGAAAGGGAACATTGATCTTACTATAGGTTGTCCACACTATATTTTTTATGTCATTCACGGCTTAGCTTTCTGCTTCCATTCATGCCATATGACAGAATGATGGGCAATCTGTTGAAAAAATTAGACATAGAATTATCATTAAATATAAATCTAAGAATAAACATTAACACAAATAAATTGATCGTAAGTAAAATAAGTTGAGTGTAAGAAACTTATCGATTATTGGCGTGCAAAATTGCACTGGGCTCAAGAGTATTTCGCCACCACGGATAGGTTACTCGATGCGGTTGGTCTTATAGCTAGTACTCTCTAGTATACAAAATCTCTTCTTGCTAGCACCGCACGTGAATTAACAAAGTCTTAAGAACAACCTTTAGATGCTCAAGGAAACTTATAATTGGTTTGTGTTGTGTGCTATGAAGCCCGGATACTCTAAAATGGTGTCGTACCCGTGTTGGATACGTATCGGATACCGAAACGCCGCGGATACGCCCGGATACGTATCCCAGAAGTATCCGAATGATTTAATTTAAGTTTTATTTAAAAAAATACGGGATACGTTACGGATACGTTCGAGATACGGAGAAATAATTCGGGATACGGCTTAATAGATAGGTTACTCGATGGGACGGGATACGTGTGTTAAAAATACAACATGAGTTTATTTATTTATTTATTTTTTGTGAACCATTTGCTGTACTAGTTTTATACTTTTATTATACATGTGAATTATAAATTATAATATAGGGGTCAAAACATATTTTGATTTAGACAAAACTCTAATTTGTATTTTGATCACAAGTATTATTTTTTTTGTAAATTGTGATCATTATACTAGTCATGACTTGAAAAGGGTGACTATCTTCATACTACCTTGATATCTTCATAGTACAAGTTGTTTATATGGTATGTTTTGGTTTAAAGAATTACTATCTTAGTTGGTGAATCGTGATCCATTATAGTTTGACTTGGTGTAATTGGTTTTAAGATTTCATGCTATTTATTTTTTATGTGTGTGTATGTCTAATATATATATTAAAGAAATTGTAAACGTATCAAAACCGTATCTTATCCTAAATTTAAAATTTTTGACGTATCCGCGTACCCGTATCGTATCGTACTCGTACCCGTATCTGGGCTTCATAGGTTGTGTGACATTTTTATTAGAAAACCCAAGAAACAAAACTATATGTTTTTTTTTTTGACAAATCAAAACTATATGTTGTTGAGCTGTATTTTTCTGTCGTGTGTTCTCAACCCATTTTTCACCCATATTACATATAACCCATTAAATAAATAAATATCAAGGTAACCGTTCCAAAGTTTTCTCAAAGCAAAACCATGAATCCTAATTACTAGGACTGATTAACCATAAATCCCTTAAAGTAGGAGTTACAAAAAACGTGTACAAGACCAAGTAAAATTGCAACATGAATAAGTCAAAAGAAAACTAATTAATTAATAATTAATAAACATAATAATAAATATAATAATACTTTAAATAAATAATTAACCAATTAAAAATTCCAACGCAACCAAGCTCAGCCAAAGGAGACAAACAATAATAATAGTATCAATACGACCCAGCCAACGAATTCAATGGTAAATGATAGAGACAATAAAATCATCTTTAAGGATAATATTAGATCTACAACATTTATTGCAGAAATCAGAAGAACGCATACAAACAAAATTGTAGTTAAAAAACAAGATAAATGAATTGTGGAATCAGATATATATGAATAAGTAAAAATGCAAATGTAATGTTTTTATTTTCTTTTCTAGTAGTTTGGTTTGGAGTAAGTGGAAAAAGGCAGATTGCAAGCTTTCTAAAAAAAATCAATAGAAGAAAACATAAGCCGGAGAAGATGACCGGAAACTCTCCGTCGGTGGCTCTCCGGCAATATGCCCAGAATGAAAGAAAAAGTGTTCAATAGAGAGAACTTGCGACGATGATCACAGATCCAGTGTTTGTTTTCCTTCAGCAAGTTCAAGGTTGCCGGAAGAAGAACGTGAAATGAGGGCAAGAAAAAGTGTGGCGGTGCTGTTAAGTGATGAGCATATAAGATTTAGGCTGAAATCAATTGTTTAGGGGTGGCTCTTGGGTCTATTGGTGTCTCATGAGAGGTTGAAGACAGTGAAAAGAAATATGTAGTGTGGACAACCTATAGCAAGATCAATGTTCCCTTTCAATCTAATGGTTAAAGAAAATTTTCCTATGATGAAAATGGATTCAACTTTTCCATATTAAACTCCACCCTTTTACTATCCTTAATAAGTTCAAAGAGGTAAAATTTGTTCGGAAAAAACGGGGGTGTTAAGAATTTCCTCCATGTCGAATATTCCATAACTCGCAATCATCTAGTCTGGTGACCACATGCAAAAGCTGCACTATAGCCAACAGTCCAAGACCACACCACTCAAAAAAAAGTAGCTTTTATAGCATTTTATATCATGTAAACGTGGATGAGACCTAAAAAAAAATTAATATGTCAACGTGGAATCAGTATTTAAGAATATAAGTTTTCTCCGTCAAAAAAAAAAGAATATAAGTTTTTTTTTTTACTTCAAGAATACAAGTTGATGACCAAAAGATAACAATATAGCTTGTATTCTTGCTAAAAAAAGAATATAGCTTGCATTCAAAATAAAGTAGTAAAACAATTTATTAAAATATAAAGAATAAAATTACTATTTTGAAAAGTTATGTCAAGATTTGTATAAAGATAGCGTTTGACTTAGTTCTTTTTTTAATTATTTACAAACATGCTATTAGTGTGGAATATTCATCAACTTTGACGATTTGGCTAGTCATCTTTAATGAATCGACCATTCTAACCACGCTTTTTTATTCAAGAGACTCAAATCTTAGATTTTTTTTAAAAAATCCGAGTCTAGTTTTACTTGGACCAAACGTAATGTTGTTAGTGTTGTAGATTTTTAACACATTAACAGCTACTTCTAAATTTGAAGTTAAAGAGTTTCAAAAATTAAGTTAGAATTATTCGATAGTTTTCATATTTTTAAAACTTAAAATGGAGTTCTTAAGTTAAAAATTGTCCGGTAAAGCATTTCTATAGCATCATAGAGAGAGGATCCAGAGTAAAAGGGTACAGAATCTTTCACACGCTACTTGCTGAGCATTTCAATATTGAAATCATTTGGATTAATTAATGTTAACATTCGTACTAAGGAATAATAATGTCAAATAAACCCAAAAATAATATTATGATGGATAATTTTTAGACAAGTTCTATGGTTGGTCACTTTGATATGTGATCTATGATCGAATGTCACATTTTAAAAGTAAAAGTTTACTGCCCTCTTTGTATTCACAATCGAGATAGTGATTTGACAAAATTAATAGACAACGATATGTGTGACTCAAAATTCAACTCATATGTTTTATTTAATTTTTATCAAACTGATGTTGATCAGACCACCTTCTCAGTTGTGACTCGTGGAGGGAGAAAGAGCATCATGAACCTCTACTTTTAGGAGTGTGCCGTGAATCATTGTCAAGTTTTTGAATAATTTATGAATACTACAACCTATTAAAGTATTCCATTGTATTGTAAAAAAAGTACTCCATATTTTCTTCCATTGTAAAAATCACCTACTTCTTAAATAACAAGCTATATTATTGTTGTAGCTACAAGACTTTCGAAATGGCGCATTTTGACCAAAGTGAAGTTAATTATGTTTCATTGACAACCCTCCCATTGCAAATCTTCACACATTTCTAAAGTCAACACAATGTACACAAATAAGTCAAATACTTTTGACAAAACAATCCATATGATAACTTGTGTCTTGTATTTTGAATTTCATGCGGCCTTAGTAAGGAGTGCTATGGGTTTCTTCCGACTTCACTAAGCTTACAAAAGTACATCAATTAATTCTGTGTCATGACTCGTGAATGAGATTGTTAGAGTCTCTCAACTTCACTAGTTCGAGTTTTAAACTCATTCTTAAAAATGTTGCAACGTTACTCTAGAGTGTTTTGCATCATTTGATTTGATCGGACTTGAGGATTAGTTTCCCAGTTATCAATAAATCAATCACATTGTCAAAATTTCACATAGTATTCTTAGTAGGATAAGCAACTGTGGGATCATGTGAGCACATGGTATGGAGAAATTTTCAGCTATTTAGGTCATTTTATTATGGACCAGTCAAGGTGAGACGGTGAAAATAAAGTTAAAGGTCATATTTGTTTTTACTTGTTACAAAAAAATTATTTTTAAAAAGAAATCTTGTTGACCAAAAAAAAATCTAAGACTTTGATTGTCTCCAACTATTAAAACAAATCTGAATATAAACCTTTTAAATTGATGACTAATTTTAAAAATTATTGCTTTGATTCAAAACAATTTAGCAACAAAACTCTCATGCCGTGAAATGAAGAGTTGCGTGTTCGAATTCACACCTTAGTATATCAAACGTCCCTGCAACTTAGTAGTTACCATTTGAGTTGTACTCCCAAAACAAATAAAAAACTACTTTCGAATAACTTCTATTAAAAAAAATCGTAATCGTAATCAAAGACTAGCATATAGTTTGGAACAAGATAGAGAGCTCTTTCAAACTGCAGATTGGCAAGATAGATGAGATTTCCTTGATGCAAGCAAGTGCCTTTAGAGAAGGGTGTAGCTACCAGCACCCCCAATTTTTGTCACCCCATCTCCTTTTTATTTTTGTAAACCAAATGTATAACCTAACCCTCCCCCGACCCTAAACTCTTGTCACCCTCAACCTTGAAACACTCCCCTAGACGGCTAGACCCCTACCCCTCACTTGAGGGAGGCATCGGCTTATGACACAATTGGATTCAGTTAGATTTAAGGTTGATGTTTGGTGGCTTTGTCAGTATGGTTATGACTATGGACTGGTCCTATATGGTGGCAGAGGGTAGCGCGAAGAGGCGTCGTGAGGCACAACACCAGAGTAGGAGTTACACCAGTGACAGTTGCAAGACAGTGCAACTACATGCACAATGAAGTAGGGGTTACACCATTGACTATAACACGGCAAGGTGCAACAGCAACGTTTCGAAGCAGAGGTGCTGCAAAAGGGGGGGAATCTTTTCGGTATAGAGCTTGTGATTATGGAGGTATTCTCTGTGTTTGTATGCTTTTCAAAAACCAAGTTTCTTGCTGGAGAAACAAAAATTTGACCTCAAAACTAGTTTTTGGAAGTCAATTTTGTTTGCCTCTTCCCCAAAGACAAAAGAATGGACACCATTTTCCATCACATTTGCTGCTAACCTCCACCATATTATGATAAAAAAATATGTGCTCAGACCGCACAAATTGTTCAAAAATACGCATCCAGACGTGCAAAATTTATGCATTTGGGGGTGAAGAAAAGTAACTTCCGAAAGGAACAAAAGTATTTGGGCACTTTGATAAACATCGAGGATGGGGGTGTAAAAGTCAAAAATTGAGAATCGGGTAGCAATGTCCTTTGAGAGAAAAAACTTTGGTTTGCAAAAGAGCTGGTTGTGGCTTTTTAACTTATATATTTATAGCATTTGTTGAATTTTACCAACAAAGTGAAATGGGATAGATTATATTTAAATTTCATAGCATATAGTTTGGAAACTTTCCCACCCCTCAATTCAATAAAGAAAAAAAACCAGATATTTTCAAAAGTCTACTTCCCAACCCCACATTTCTGAAGAAGAAAAAAATCACCAATATTTTCGAAAGTCTACTTCAGAATGACACAAAATTCACGTTTTTTCCATCCGTCAAAGTAATATTAGGGCGTGGAAAGTTCCGCCCCATATAGTTTACAAATTAACTATGTACAGATCCATCCGCCGATGTTAAATAAATGGTAAGCGAGAGAGTTATCGATATACACACACGAGCCCCCTATAGTTATTTCAGTTATCCTAAACAAAAAGCTTCTAGATCTAGTTTAAACAAACTCTTAAAGTAAATTATAAAGTACAGAATATTTTTTTATATATAAAAAGAAAAAAAGTCAAAACAATGCATACAATGTTGAGATATATCCAGTGCTCCAAAAACTGGGAAAAGGAAGACCAAAGTTCACTAGCAATTCTATAAGGTAATTGTTATTATACAAGAATAGTTTATCTTCATCATATTTTACCTGCTTCCTTTTCCACCATCAGGTGAATTCACCATCATGATAATCTTATAGTCAGGTCCCCTAGCTACTCTGCAACAAAAAAAAAACAATTGGAAGACATCAGTATCATTTTATTTTTTATTTTTTTGGAGGAAATCAGTATCATTTTATGATGTATTTATGTATATATAACATATATTAAGCCATCAATAAATTTCCTAGTTCATTTTTTTTCCACTTTATCACACTGCTTTTAAGAATATATCCAGTTTGAGATTCATGAAAAATAAACAGAAATGAGTAAACTCCCGGTGATTCCCAGCAGAGTGAAATTATTATAATAATTTGGTGGGGGGGCGAGTAATGTGAGCCGGTAATTTATTACAGCATAATAATGGTAAAGAATTCCTTTTGACTACAAACTAGATTGCAAAACTTCCGGATTGTGCACCTCTGAAAAATCCAAGTTACAAAACACAGCAATAGATGTAGAAGAGAGAATGCACAAACTGAAACATGGAATTTTGTTGAAATATGAAGACAGCTAGTTCCTAACTTATTATGGAAATAACCAACATTTTATATTGCTCATAATCTAAAGACCTTAATTCTCTTAAATGACAAGAGACCCCATTAAATCCCTCTTATATATAGCCGAGGCAAGATGCATTGTTTTAGTAGCCAAAATGTTCCTCAGTATGACAAAAACTTCTTTTACGCCAATAACACACCAGAGTCAGGAGGTGGAGGTTTGGATTGATTGCATGAGTTGTGGCTCCTAGTTTAGAGGTGACAGACAGTCTGAACAAGAATAAGGGCACATGGGTATCATAGAACTTGTTTTTGTAGCTCTACCCTGCTGGACTTGCTTGGCTTATCACTTACAGAAGAGTCGGGCAAAGCTCGATTGTTTTCTTCGGTAACTCAAGGCAGGTCCATTAGGTCAACAGATTGAACCAAATGCTGTTAAAGCTAGTCCATTCCTACCCTTCCCTCCTCCCTTTCTCTCACAATATTTTCTGTGGAACCTATGTCATCCAGGGGTACTGTAGTTGCTGGACAGAATTCCTCTCTACCCGTATTATCGTCGACGAAGAAGCATCGGCCACAACCATTGCATTAACATATATCATCACTGGCATCCTACCCTCCAAGATCAGAGCTCTGATGCCGATTGATATCAACCGACATTGTATCACAGATTCACAGAAATAGAGAAGAATTCCCTTTGATTACATAACAGGTTGCAGAACTTTGAGGATTTGCACCTCCTCTCAAATGACAAAACACCCCTCGTGCTCAATCCCTTTTATTTATTGGCCACATTCCTTATTTCTCCTAATTGTCTCCCTAACTCACCTGCTAACTAACTACCTAGGGGTAACCCACCAAGGAGAAAAATGAGAGGGTCAAGAAGCACATTACTACACTGATAATGAAAGAAATTTTAAGATGCTATGATGTAAAAGAAAAAAAATCAATCAGGGTCTGAAAGGAAATGAAAGCACACACTGAATCTGCAACCCTGGCTATTGAACAACAGCAGCCAGGGTAGATTCGTCTTAGATCATAAATGATAAACAACTATCTCCAATTCCCTCTTCCTCCACTCCCCAACAATTAAATTTGAAATTGACAATAGAGATCAGTGTTGTCAATTGTGGAAAATAGTGTTGTGTTCGAATTCCGCTACGCTACAGTGGTATAGCGGCGTTATAGCTGGCTAATAAATAGCGCATTGGAGAACAATAGCGATTTGTTTAAATTCCGTTTAGCTATAGTGCTACAGCGCCGCTATAGCCACTATTTGAGAACACTGGTAGAGATTTGTTGCTCAATCCAGGAAAAATTGTTAACTACATAATGTGTTGCTGTCTGAGTCTTATAACTGGGAATCAAATGGGTGACTGATACAATTTTTTGCAAATAAAAGCAATTAAGGGTTCCCCATTAAAACTCCAAAGAAGAATGAAGTACATAGTCATGGAAATCAGAGAAAAAAATAAAAATTGTGGCACAGATATAATGACGTACCTCAAGAAATCTGAAAATGTCAGGCAAAAGTCTCCTTCACATACAAATGACAACAACCAATTGAGGAAAAGAGAGTGAACTAAGTACATAACTATTTCAGCCAGCAACCTTTATTGCCCCCAACTCATCAATTCTTGAGCTCTTATGCTGAAAAAAATTAAGAAATAGAGCACAGAAGTTCATTGAAGATTAGACACTGTCAACCACTAAGAAATATACACCAGAAATGTGCTGAGACAGAAAAGACAGAAAAAACTCATCACAAGACTAAGCTTCTTACTACTTTATTACCTTGCTCTTTTTGTGTTTGTGCACATCATTAGCATCATCATCTCCGTCATGCTTCCTCTTCTGAAAGATATTGAGCAAAAGTAAAAGGTTAATAAATAGAACTAAATGTCTGTAACTTGTCCAAATAGTATGTAGAGCAAATGTTGATATCAAACAGTGTTGTCAATGGTGGATCGCGGAAAATAGATGTTTGTTCAAATTCCACTATACAATAGTGTTATAGAGCCGCTATAACTGTTATTTCATAATATTTTGTGCTAAATAGGTATCGCGGAACAATAGCTATTTGTCCAAATTCTGCTATGCAATAACGCTATAGCGCCGCTATTTAACATCACTGATATCAAATTAAAATGATCTCCTTCACCGGACCCTAATCAGAGTTTACAAGTAATTGAGAGTTAACAGTATCAGCACGACAGTAATTAAAAATCATAAAAAACAGTCAAGTAAATTTGCAATGTTATCACATGACAGGATTTTCAGAACACATTTTCTCTCAATCTGAAGAATATAGATGCAGCAAACTAATTTCTTCAACCTTTTCATGATGTTTCTTTGAGTGATCAGCACTGGAATCACGATGCCCGCTTTTGTCTTTCTTTTTGTCCTTGTCTTTGTCTTTGCTTCTGTCCTTGTGACGATGTTTGTGCTTCTTATGCTCCCTGTCCTTGTCCTTATCCCTGTCTTTGTGCTTCTTATGCTTCTTCTCTTTGTCTTTCTCACTTTTTGATTTTCCTGCAATTGTTGGTATTCCTTTCTCCGCCTATCAGGGAAAATACAAGGAACAATCAAGATATAAGTCCAGAAAGAACACATCATCAAACTTTGTTAAAAAAAAAACTAAGCTTGACCAAAAAAAAAAAACTAAGATAGCATGCCGAATGATTTTAGCAAGAATTAAAAACCAAGTATGATCAAAATCACTGCACAATTTCTTACAGCAGGCAAATCGATGGGAGCTGTTTCCCTTAATTGGAAAGCCTCCTTGAGTATATCCAAGTCGAAAGGCTGTATCCGAGCACTTGTCTCTCTTGAGAAAGATGTATTCTGAATGAGTTCATCCAATTGCATGCCATCTCCTTTTCTTACTTCTGTGTCTCCTACTACACTGTGCAGGTAGTGTGTGTCCGCGATTGACACAGGAAGCGGCCTCTTGCAGAAAAATTCATAGTGCGGTATTAATTTGAAATGACTTATGAGATCCACAGCACCTGTCAACTCCCTCGGTCCTGAGCATTCAAAAACACAAAATGTCAAAAAACGCGGTTTTTCTTTGATGAGTAAGTGTTAACTAAATATAAAATATACACAAGAAAACATATTGTGCAAACTGTGAAAAGGGGTGATTGCATGGTAATTTTTATCTATGACTCAATCTTCAAAAGATGCTAAGAGAATTTAATCGTTTCCATTCAATTCCAAAAAATTTATCGGGTGATAATTGACAAAGTTTAAAATCTGCCAAAAGGGCAAATAAACAACTAAGATCATGAATAACTGATTAAAAATTTAACCAAGTATTGTCAATTAGATAACAAGTACAGTCAGTGCCATAAACATATGAAATCAGGACTTGTATATACAACAATACAAAACAGAGACATCAAATAAAGATTTTTATAGAATTAAGTATACAACAAAAAGCACTATCATAACAAACTTTTACCTCCTCCAAACTTTTTTCCTTCAGGATCCATGATTCAATCTTTCATGGTTCAATCTTCCACAGAACCTGATTAAAGCTGTCGGTTATTGGAACGAAAAGAACATTTACAAAATTATTAGGGAATACATAATGAAACAGATGATACCATATAAAAATCATCATTTGTCACATGAAAACCAACAAAATTATATAAATCATTCTTTCTCAAGCTACCCTCTTAAATTACGGTAAAGAAGGCTTCTAAGCCATTTAAAAAAACAATGACAGTCCAACAAAGAGACATTTAACGTGTGCCACAAAGCCCAAAACTTAAACAAACTAACTGGAAAAAAGTATTCCTATTCCTGCAACCATTATTGTACAGCTATAAGCTTTGTAGGAGACTAGCAAGATTTTAAGAAGCCCTAGCATTCAAGCAAAACACCATCTAAGACCAATTGGGAAAAACAAGTGTTCCCAGTAAGGCCAACAGAAAATATTAATCCATGCCCAAAGCTAATAATCTGCAAACAGAAAATGCACCATAGAATTCATTCACCTCATTTTCTTTTTCCATATTTCGAGAAATTGAAATATTCAAAAAACCATAGACCATAAAAATCATTCTAGACCAATGAAGCACTGAAACAAACGCGCACACCAGACACAACAGTGACACATCACCACCGGTAATAATTTGAAAATTAAATTAATTGAATGTAATCACATGTGTTGGTGTCGGTGTTACATGTCCCGTGTCGGACACGCCTTCGATCAAAAGTGTTGGTGCTTCAGAATTCTAGACAATCCCAAATCGCACATGAAATCATCAGTCATCACCCAAATAATACAGTTGATAAGTTAAATTCATACAGTTACAAGCCAACACACTAGCATAACAAAAACACGTTCAGCTTGTGTAAGCATAGATAGACGAAAAACATCAAACTACACATGACCAGCACCAATTTATATCAAGAGAAGCATTCAGTTTCACATGGATACAATGGCTCCTTTAGATGATCTAAATTGTAATTACTTTTCATTTAGTTTCATATAATCAACATGGATGACATGAACTTGATTGGTTCAGTTTTGAAAAGAACAGGGGTGGAACCAAGGGGGAAAAAACAGCACAATCAGGTGTTTTAAAGTGCTTATTTCAGCAATTTTCATGGTTTCAACCATCAATTGTTTCTCATCCTGTTTCAATTTCCACCTTGAAGATTGTTAAATATTCAAATCCAACGTTCAAAAAAAATTAACAGCTTTTCAAAAAGTGGTTTTCAACAAAAAAAAAAAAAATCTAAGTCTCAAAACACGGACCACAAAAAACCACAAAAACTTCATCACATTAATAACACAATTAACAAAACATGCTTACGCCCTAAAATATTTCAACTTCAAAAACAATCAAAACAGTGAAGAAAACCTCACCTGAAGAGTGAAAAATTCTCAATTCCCACAAGAACCACCAAATCTTCTTCAAATTGGCACAAACACAAACCTCCAGCAATTGCAAAACTTTAACCACCCCAACAAAAATTGCTGCGAAAGCTGCACAAAATTGAAACTTTTCATCAAAATAAGCCAAAATCATCAAAAGGGTAGTCAAGAATAACAATAAAAAAGGTAACTTTTTTATGTATTCATTGAAAATTTGGTAATTGACCCATGATAGAGATAGTGTGTAAAAGAATGAAACCTGAAAAATTGCAGATCCAAACAGTGAAAGAACAAGAAAGGGATTAAAGGGTTCTCACAAAAACATATAAAGGAAAGATCTTTGTTGAGGTTTCAGTGTTGGAACAATCTTTGTGTTTGTTCCTTCGGTAGTACTCGTGATTGTGTTGTGTTCTTTCTCTGTTTTTTTTTCTCTCTCAGTCTTATGAATGAAAAAGAGCAAAAACCCAAAATTCTTTTATGTTCCTAGTTGCCACCTCTTATATATATTTAGCTTCCATTTTCTACAATTTTTCAATTCTACCCTTTTGATATTGCTATGCTATTGGATCAAGTGTCAAAATTTACCCCTAATGGGTAACGGTGGACTATTTTTTCATACAAAAGATTTTTACTTCTAGAGAAAGAAAGACATTGAAAATTGGGGTATAAAGGTGTATTTGATCGGTTAAAAAACATTAGATATAACAATTTCAGTTGTATTATGTTCAATTGTAAAATTGTTCGAGTGATTAGATAAATTGAAGGTAAGAGATTGTCTTCACTAAATCATAACAGAATTTTTTATCTCAAGCCCAAGTTCTTTATCCCATTTTTTGCCATATCAAATGCCCTCGGTTTATGAATGAAGTAAAGTACAACAAATATGTCATGTTTGGATAAATACTTTAATATGCAAGTTACTCGAAAAGCGTTTATCATGTAAATTGCTATGAATAAGTTATTTCTATTTCTTATGATAAAATTAAATTGTTTTAGTATAAGCTATAAGTTGTTTTTATAAGCTATTTTAGAGAAGAAAAAAATAGTATCTAAATTGAGCAACTTCATTTAACATTTAACATGTATTACCAAATCAAATGTAGATATTATATACATTTCATAATATATCTCGTTTATTGAAATAACAACACCTAATTTTATCACTTTGTACTCTCCTTATTCTACTAGAGGAGTCAGATCTCTTATCAAAGTAGTAGTAGTGACCATGTTGAAGTGGTACATAACCAAACAAGATAGAATTGTGTCACTAATTCAAGTTTCAAAACACATTGAGAAAAATGTTACAGATAACTTAATTCCATAGCACAATGAAAATATTATAACGTGATCATCTGCACACATTAAAGTGTTAAAAATTTTGCTAACTCATATATAATAGTACAAGAAGGATATCCAAGGTTCAGATCTTAAAAACTAACATAACTACTAACTTACTAACATTTGTATATCTTAAAATAAGGGGGTTAGTAATAAAATATAAAATAAAAATAAGGACGGTTATGTAATTTTTTTCTTGTATTAAAGTTTTGCAAACTTTTTTTCTACAAGAATTAGCCTTTACAAACTTGATTTTGTTGAGAAAAGAATATTATGTTCAAATTGATGAAAAAAATACAAGAGGCACAAAGTAATACTAAGTAAAATTGTATATATGTGACCCAAGAACGCTTAGATGAGATGACACAAGTCTCTTCTAACTTAACCAAAGTTCTGGGTTCGAACAGTCTTAGGCATGAACCAACGTTAAAACTCTTAGAGAGAGTTTGTCGTCCATTTAGGTCCCACAAAGCTCAGGGGATTAGTCTATGCAGTTGCACGTGCGGAGGATACCCGATTTACACCAAAAAAATTGTATATAGGTGACATTGATGAGATTTTTCAAGAGAGTAGCACAATTAAATCAACATTAATTGATACAATTTTGCACTCATCTAATCAAATCTAAATTAAATCAATATGATCAACAATGAATTGAATTTGATATTAATCATTAGATTTATTATTTTTCATATCTTGCTCATAAAATCAACATTCCTTGAAACTAGATATCATGGCCACCACTTATTGTTATCAGAAATTAAGAGTAAATTTTTTAGAAACGGAGCTCACCGTAGTTTGTCGACGTTGCTGAGATTTTATTCTTGTTTTCTTCATATCTATCAACAACAGGAATCTTGTTGCCATCGAACTATGAGATAAACCAATAGTGTGGATGATGTATGACACAGTAACACAATGTGTAATGACTGTCATGTTTGATTTAACATCTATTCATCCCAAACCCTGAAAATGTTTGTCGTCAAGCCAGACAATACAAAGGATAAATGTTTTTTCTTGAGTACATTTTCATTGAAAACTTCTTCAAAACAAAGATATGGTCTCTCTGACGTTCGCCGCCGTGAGGCAAACAAAGAATAAAACGCCGAATTGAAATCTTCGATTTTGGTGTCTTAGATCAAATTAGGGCAAGAAAGTCAAAATGCTTTTGAATACTATTTTTTTTGTTGACGTTTTTTTGAATACTAGTTTTTTTTTTTTTGGACAAGAAATACTAGTTATATCATGACATATCCGCATTGTACAGTCATTTGTGCAAAACACTTGTTTTAAACAAATATGAATATTATATTAACTATATAACGATCGCATTTTAGTATATCTGAAATGAATTTGGATTGGGCCAATGATATGTCTTTTTTGGGCCTTTTTTAGACTATGTGTTGTGGCTGTGTTAGAAAAAAATTTGTTTATTTAAGTTTGTACTGAATTGCAAACTACTTCCATTGCAATCAACAATTATTAGAGGAGTGGAGTTAATTTTTTTTTTTAGATAAATAGATATCAAAATGTGTTGCGCTAAATTAATATTTATAACATTTGACATGAACTCAATTTTTTTAATATGTCATTGAGATATATCAATATTAGCATCATACACACTTTAAAATTCAAAATAAAGACCAATTAATTATATGTATTGTGTACTCCATAATCAATTCAAGATACACAAAAGAGATATCTCATCACTATGCTTATATTTCATTTGAAAAAGAGTATATCTTATCTTAATTTTAATATATATAATGTTATTATAATTAATAAAGTTAGTTAAGGCATACCCAAAAGAAATGAAAAGAGATCGGGGTCGATAGTTGGCAAGGAACTTGATCCCCCCAAAACAAAAAAGGGGCAGGTCGAACTTAGAGGGCGCCTCCTCTTTGGACGTGTCTTCGACAACCTGGCGTTTGTTCGATCTCCACTTTTTTTTGGAGGCAGGAGTGCTTGGTCGCTGGGGTTAAATGCACTCCAAGTTTATTTTCTCATCAAAATACACATGTGATTGGAACCCGTTTAAAATTTCATATAATATTTGATTTGACATTATTTGAAATTGTGATGAAAAAATAAATAGTAAAATTCCTCACCTAAGTTATGCTAAAGCTTTGATATGATTGAATGTGCTTTTGTAAATTCATATATTAGAATAGTAAATAAATGCTTATTATTAATTATGGATTGTGAAGTGGTAGAAAATAAATGTGTAAAATGGGAAAAAGAAATCTTTATTAACAACTTGAGCCCAAACCCTGGTCTATGTGATTTGCTTCTTATTAGTTGACTAAGTCAACCCCCTTTCCTTCCCTTTAGCAGACCCACTCATACATATTTTTCTTAATTTAGTCTTTCACGAAGCTCACAAAAGAAAATAGAAGGAAGAATGGAAGAAAAGGAGAAAAAGAATACATAGAAGTCCATGAGATGGAGGAGAAGAGTACGAAGTAGTGCATTCAAATTTAAGAGGAAATAAAGGAGAAAAAGGGAAGATAGAGATGAAGCCTCAATAATTTCCTCACCACAACATGGTAGGAGAGTAGTCAAAATATTTCTTTTTCTTATGGTTATGGGTTCATAAAGACGGAGAAGAAAGTGAAATCAAGTTAGAGTTCAAGGAAGGAGATGAAGTTATAAGAAATATTTATCTCTTTTCTAAGAATAAAATGTAATATAGGAATTCCCCACAAAACCTCTATTAGGGATTGACTAGGATCTTTGATTTATACATGTTATTAAAAGTTTGTGTTTTGGGTTGGGTGTTTTCACAACCTTAGGCATTTGTGTATTTTGTAAGCATATGGTAAGGCGGGGGACTGCAAATCCTTTTTCCCCAGTTCAAATCCGGGTGTCGCCTGATCAATAAGAGAATTCAAATAATTTATTTCGTTTTGTTGATATAGAAAACTTTTATTTTTGACTTAATGAAATGTGTGCCTTATATATCCCCTCTTCAAATAAGTAGATGAGTTCTAGAAAGGAGACTCCCTTTAATTGAAGTTACATGTTGAGTTTTATAATGGATGATGTATGAATATAAATGGTTTAGGTAGGTAACCTAGACTTTTCACTTGTAATCTCAATGTGCAGAGTCTAAATTCCTTCAAAATTAATGGTTATATAATGACTATCAATAGTACTTTATTAATAAAAAATTTCCCTTTACCTAATCTATGAAAAAAAAACTCGGTATTGTAAAAGACGGAATTCTTGATATTCGTTGATCAATTGAGTATAAGAGATATTGATGTTAAATTTGATTAAATGTATTTGCATGTTAAGATTAGGGTTTTGAGTGTTCGAGTATTGTTAGACCATTTACAATGGTTCAACACCTCAACACACATTCAACACACACTTTTTCAATTCCCAACACTCCACATCATATAGACCTGCTAAAAATCATGTTTTTAGCAGGGCAGGTCTGATGGAGGGAGCTAGGTGCTGCATTGTGGGAGATAGGCACCTTGAAACAAAGAGCATACACCTATATGGGCACCAAGCTCCCTAGAACAACTTTTTCATGTTGTTTCACCTCATTTTCAGTGATTTTTCTATATTACTTGTACTTGTTAGTTATATGATTATATTGGTATGTTTTTATGTCAATGCATGAACTTTTAAGGATATGTAATCATTAATACCAGCATATACTTGTTAGATAAACTTAAGACTTAAGGGTATCACTTGAATGGAGAACTAAGTACAAGTTATAATGAGGTGTAAAGGATTTCTCCCAAAAATGAAGGAAACTCTCCTTCTAAAGAAGGGACATGTGTAAGGGCAAAATATCGGGATGCCGCTTGTGGTGTAAGGACATACCTTGTACATGAGTTACAAGTTCATGGATTACTTACATGTGAAGGATTGACAAAAAACATTGCAATGTTAATTATGGTTTATCCGATAGTAGAAGGAACTCTCCTTCTAAAGAGGGAACATATGTAAAGGCGGAGATAATGAGATGCCTCTTGTGGTCAAAGGGATTACCTTACATATGGATTACAATCTCTTGGAATAGGAATACTCACGTTTGAGGTATTTGTATAAAAGACTTAATATCATATTAAGTAAGTATGAATGTTACAGTGTATCGAGATGTATTACATTGGTATATGAGATACTAATGCAATCAAGTAAGATGTAGCTTAATGCCTAACACATCACACATGACTATGAAACATCTAGAAATAAATCTTTTACATTCTATGTTATTGAGTTTAAACGAACAATGTTTGGGTGATGCTTTTTAGGTGATAGTAACATTGAAGAACTGGAGAGTATATTTGGATTTCTAATCAATTATCTAATGTAAAATGTCGTCGTTCCAACAGATCACAAACGAAGTCATAAATTAAGAGTTTTATACTTAGCTGTCTTTTGGATTTTGTATTCTTTAACACTCATTCTCTTAAAATTATAGTATTTTTGAAGGTTTAAGTACATCTTAACATTTTTAAACTTATATTTTGTTTTAAATTCATATGTCTTTAAGATTTGACGTTACACAAATAAAATATATTTTTTGACAACGAATGTTAGTATATATAGTTAGTGTGTTGTTAACCTAAGAACGCCTCCATGACCTAGCACATGTCACTTCCGACTTAAGAAATGTCATGGGTTCAAAATTGAGTTTATGTGTGGAATAAAGTTTAAAAAAATCTTTGAAAGAGTTTGCTGCTCATTTGGGTTCCACAAGACCTAAGGGATTAGTCTATATAGTTGCACGCAGAAGATACAATTGGTTACACAAAAACACGATGTGTATTCTTTTTTGAAGAAAATAATGTGTTTTTTTTAATAAGCATTCAGTGTGTTGTTATATTAGTGGAATAATTAAACCAATTATTTACTTATCACTCTTCTCATTGTTCCATCTTTTTTTAGTAAATCAAGGTTTCCCCTCTACACAAAAACTAATCCTTTGGGATAATTGAAATTTATTTAAGGAGTCGACCTCTTCCAACTTATATTTCTTCGTATGCACCGTTTAGAAGATATACCTAAATCGGAAACATATATTAAAATAAAAGGGGAAAAACTTGAAGAAACGTATACCTAACAAAGATATAAAAAAGAATAAACATATTTAAGAGTGTTACTATTGTAAAAAAAAAAAGGAGTGTTACTTTTTTCTTTGAATTTATTTTATTTGAAAAAAGTAGTAATTTTTTTGGTTAAAAAATAAGAAATTTTGATTACTTTTTAAGTTGTGATTCAATTTTATATTCATCTTTTTTGAAAGTTTATTATAGTTGACCTCTCAATTACCCTAATTTGTCTTTGTTCGTAATTCTATCATTTGTTTAAAAAAAAAAACAGGGGCTTTAAGAATTTCCACTCAATTGAACTTTTGTGACTTGATTGTCACAATCTATATTATTAAACAAAATTATAATTTTTGCACATATTTCTCACTTTTAATTTATTTTAAAAATACTAATATCTTATAATTAATTATTTTTCTATAGAAATAAGTTACCCATTTTGCTCCTTATAAAAAAATTCCCATTTTACAAAAAAAAAATCAATTTTTATATATTTAGAAATCTTAATTCTTTTCTTTTAATAATATCTTTATTTAGTCTATAAAAATATTCTATTACCATAATCATTTAAATGTTAATATTTTTAAAAATAAAATATTAATATGTTGAAACTACTTTCTATGGAAATAACTTTATATTTTACAAAAAAAAATCTCATAATTTATGTAGATTGAAAATCTGCCTTCCTTCATTTCTTTAATATTTTTTATTTGTTTTATGAATATTTTTTTGACTAAATTTATGTATTAGTTTTTATAATCAATTTATGTATTAATTCAAGCTTGAGGACTGTAAATTGATGACAACGCCAATGCATCCAACCTGTAACTTAAGCAAAGAAGACACATGTTCAAAGGTAGATCAGAAGTTGTACAGAGGTATGATTGGTTCTCTGTTATACTTAACAGCTTCTAGACCAGATATTTTATTCAGTGTATGCTTATGTGTAAGATTCCAATCAGATCCTAGAGAATCTCATATGAAGGGTACAACTAATCTTGGACTTCTGTATAAGAAATCCTTAGATTATAAGTTGGTTGGATTCTGTGATGCTGATTATGCTGGTGATAGGATTGAAAGAAAATCAACTAGTGGAAATTGTCAATTCCTTGGTGAGAATCTGATATCCTGGGCCAGTAAAAGACAATCAATTATTGCATTGTCAACAGCAAAAGCAGAATACATTTCAGCTGCAAGTTGTTGCACACAACTACCCTTGATGAAACATCAGTTGGAAGACTATCAGATTCATGAAAACAACATTCCTATCTTTTGTGATAATATTGCTGATATCTGTTTGTCTAAAAATCCTATTCTACATTCAAGAGCCAAGCACATCGAAATTAAACATCATTTTATTAGAGATTATGTTCAGAAGGGTGTTTTGGATATTCAATTCATTGATACAGATCATCAGTGGGCTGATATATTTACAAAACCCCTAGCAAAAGATAGATTTGATTTTATTAAAAAGAATCTGAACATGCATTTCATCTCTGAAAAATCTGCTTGACTCTGAATAAAACTGAGAATCTAAAGTACATCAGAAGCTCACTTTGAGAGTCTGAAGAAAGTTCAGCTTCTGAAGCCATCAGAGTCTGAGTTTCAGAATCTGAATTTTTAGCTTATGATAAAACTCATTGTAAGTGGACACTTTACATGTGGCCCACTAATGAGAGTGAATATGAACAGTAGTCTGACACGTGGTCTGTAACTGTTGGGTAATAACTGCTAGGCTATGATGAATTAGCTTTGAAAGTTGTACTTTGCGCCCCCTATCGTCGTTAATGTGCAGTTGTGTTTAATGCTTTTTGTCTGCTTTCAGTTTCTGAATCGTTTTAACAAAAACACTTAATCACTCTCACACTTTCACATCTTACACGTTCATCTTTCTAACCTAAAAACTCTTCCTTTTCAAAAACCTCCTTAGAACTCTAAAACCTCAATCCTTCATAATCAAATGGTTAATTCATCGTCTTCTTCTCAGAAACTCGCAATGGACGTACATTCTCAAGAAGCTACTATCATCAAACCCAAAACCATGCATCTCAACAAGGAGGATTTACAACTTATCATTGAGAGTGCCGTGGATTTTGAGTCATTGGCTTTGAATGGGTGCGACATCTCAGAGTATCTAGACCATCAACAATGGAGGCCATTCTTCAACATGCTAAATGGTCCATCTTACACAGAACTGGTCAAAGACTTCTGGGTCAGAAGTGAAGTCTTTGATAAAGAAGAAGCAAGAAAGGAAGAAGCTCAGAAGGTTGCTGAGAATCCAGGATTGAAAGGGAAATCAAGAAATGAAATGGGTTTTAAAGAGTTCAGTGGTACTGAAGTT
This sequence comes from Medicago ruthenica, assembly GCA_018208015.1. NCBI lineage: Eukaryota > Viridiplantae > Streptophyta > Magnoliopsida > Fabales > Fabaceae > Medicago > Medicago ruthenica. The sequence goes on from CM031378.1 coordinate 20,772,747, forward strand.
AGGTCTTCTGTTTTGGGAATACCAGTGACAACCACTCAAGAGATTATAGCAAAGGTTATTGGTGCCAAGAGAGGAGGTTTGTTTCAGACAAACACCAAGAAAACTAGCACCTGGGTTCCTCTGATGAGACAAACTCTGTTTCTAGGGAGAGAGTCTGAGAAGATATTTGACATGAAAGCTGAGCACAGGGTCATGCACAAGTTGCTGCTCCAATGCATAGTTCCCAGATCAGGAGGACCGGATTACAAGTTCTGGGATCTAATGCATATGATGACTTGGTGGTATTTGAAGAGACCAGTCAACTTGGCAGCTTACATCTTCAACCATCTCTGCACTTCCATCAGAGAAAGTTTGAAAGGAGAGGTTCAAGTTCCATACACCAGACTCCTGTCTGAAATCTTTCACCAAGGAAAGCTAGTTGATAATCTGAAAGCTTTTGGAGTTGGATCAGACTCTAAGCTTGGAGTCTGCAGTGGTGCAATAATCTCTGGAACAACCTTGGGTCATATGAAGATCATTCCCAAGAAAGAGGTGATAACTTCTGAACAAGATTTGTAGTTCAGAATGGGACACTCTGAATTTCTTGATGACTTCCCTCCTATCTCAAAGGAAGATCCTCATGAGGTGTTGGCACACTTTGTTGCACATCACTTCAAGGAAACAGGAGTTGCTATCACTTGGGATATGATTCCTGATAAACCAAATGAACCCTGGAAGGCTGTGAAGAATAGGCAACATTCTTCAGAATCTGAACAACCTGAACAGTCTGAACCTGTGAAGAAGGCTAAAGTTCAGAAGCCTGTGCAGAAACCAGCTGTCAAGACTAAAGTGTCTGAAGCTGTGGTGGAAGCTGAAGAATTGGATCAAGTGGAGATCCTTCCCACCAGAACTAGAAGCAAAGTGACAAGAAAAGCAAAGTCAGAAGCTGAAGGAGCTTCTGAACCAAAAAGAAGAAAGCTTTGGAAAATGATTGTGGAATCTGATGAGCAAGAAGAAGAAGTTTAGATGACACATGAAGAGGAAACTGCAGAAAATAACAGGATTAGAGAAATTCTGAGGCAAAGTGCTATTAGAAAGGGTACTCTACCTGGTGTTCAAGAAGCTGTTGAGGAAGAACCTCTGATAAGGAAGGGAAAGGCTGTGGTAAGTGCATCTGAAGCACAAGTGGCAAACAAAATGAAGGAAGATCTAGAGAAGGCTGTAAGTTTAGCTAAGTAACTGGAGCATTCAACAGTTTCAGGAGCAAGGGAAATTCTCTCTTCTCATCTAGAGATGAAGAGAGAAAGTACCTCTGAGGCACAACAGTCAGAACCTGCTTCTGATAAAGGTAATGTTGAAATCTTAATTAATTTAAATTCTGATGATGTTCCTGACCTTAACTCTCAACTACAAATAGCCCCATCCAAACCTTCTTCACCCTCTGAATCTTCTCTCTTGAGAGAACTTAACACCAATGATTTTTTTAGATGCTCTCAACAAGAAAAGAGCACGCATTCTTGCTGAAAGAGATCACTCTAACATAGAAGAAGATGCTTCTGATCATGTTGAGACAACTAATCAGTCATCCCCACCTACTTCATTTAAAACCATTTCTTCCCCTCAACCTTTAGATATACCATCTCTCCAAACTTGCTTACCTGGTGAGACACCAAATCTTGAGAGAACTTATCAACCCCAAACTGAAGCCTTTGTAACCAGGATCATACATAACAGAATTCTAAGTGATGATGGTGGTATACCTCAATCCTGCATCCTAACTGTACCATCCTTCAGTTCCAGTTCCTCATCATCCTTAGAAGAACTGGAGAAACACTTAGGTGGTGAGTTTCCTACTGAATCAACCTTAACCATACCATCTGACATAACCCCTCATACCATCCAACCTGTTACCACTTCTGATGTTGACTCAGTATCAGAAGTTGAACCAATAATTTCTCAACCAATTTAATGTGCCAAACCTGAAGGCTTTGATGTTCTTCTCCTATGTGGAGCATCAGAATCTGACTTGCCTACATCAGAATTTGACCTTCCAACATCAGACCCTAAACCTGCCTCTGATGCAAAACTGATAAATGTTTCAGAACCTCATACTGAAACCTATGATCAGATTGTATCAGAATCAACCCAAACACTTTATCCTGAACAAATTGCACTCCCATCACCCAGTTATCAAAATATTGCCCAAACACCAAATCCCTCATCAGATTTAAATATAAAAGAGGTTTGCAGCAATATCTTCAAAAGCTTAGAACAACTTGTGCAAGCTAGACAGAATCCCATCCAGTCTGTTAACTATGTTGAGAAATGGAATAGTCTAAGAGAGCTTGTCAATACTACTCTTGATACACTGCAGTTTGTCTAAGTGGTATCTCAACATGAAGCTTTACAGAAGTGGTTGTCTGAAGTGGTCAAGAGTATGGAAAGTGTAGAATTCAGAAGAGACCCCTCAAGACAATTGCCCAGTAGCTCTTCATCAGTAGTAGAAGTAGCACCTGAAGTTCTTGAGATTCTGAAATATGGACTTCAGAACTCATTTCTAGGCAAGGCTACTCAGAAAGCCTCTGGACTTTGAAGCTCTGAAACTAGAACTGGGAGAGCCTATGTTGAAGCACATGGTAGATCAGATGCAAGTTGAACTGGTTTCACAAAGGGCAAGGCAAGATGCATTACAGAGCAAGATTCAAGACCTGAGTACCAAACAAGATGTCATGGCAGAACAACAAGCAGTTATGGCATAACAACAAATTCAGATTTTGTCAAGTCAAGAAGAAATGAAGTCTGGGATAAGTGTCATTTTGGAGCTTCTGAAGAAACCTCCCCAACCTTAGAATGCACACCCTAGTCTTTAGTTTTAAATTTGCTTCTGAATAGTGTTAATTTGTCTTGCTTCTGAACATCATCCTCAGAATGCAATGTTTATGTATGCTCTGATATGTTTGATATGATACTTACTTTTGATATATCACCACCTAAGATCAGACTCAGGGGGAGCTTACAAACCTCAGATCATGAAGTCAACTTGTTAATTAAATTAACAACAATTTTCTATTAATACTTATGTTTGTCATCATCAAAAAGGGGGAGATTGTTGGAACAAAATGTATGAACAAGTCCCTTTTAAGTTTTGATGATAACAAGGTGTTAAAAAGAAAAATTGGATATGTTAATGTTTGTTCTAAGTGTGCAGGACCATTCATTTATATCATGTATCTAATAGTGGTTCTGAAAGATCAAGCTAAGAGCAAAAGAAAATATTGAAGCTTGGGTATCAAGTCAGAATCTGAAGACTAGAGTCTGAAGTTCGGAGTCTGAAGACTGGAGTCTAAAATCTGAAGTCTGAAGGAGAATCAGAAGTCAACTGTTGTTACTGTCAAAAGGACATAGTACGACAAGACCTCTGCAAACCTGCTCTGAAACATTGTCTCCTTAGACGAAACATCCAATCCATTTTAAGGAAAGGATTCAAACGTTATTCTTCCTGGTACGCATACCAAATCAAGGAATAAATCAACGTTGGTTGAAGCTTCAATTCAAACAACTCTATTGATGATCTGACACCTTCTCAACGTCTTTCTATCCCTCTATAAAAGGACTGAAGACTTGAAGAAGAAAAATATGACTCTACAATTTTGAAAGTGCCAATACTCTGTCAAATTCACTACGCATCAATAACTTAGAAATTCTTTCTAACTTTCTCATCTTAGAATTTCTTAAGTCTAGAGTCTGAAAATTGTGTTGTATTTTGTGAACACCACTGATAGTATATCAAGTGTTCAACTCAAACATATTTCTTTGTGACTCTGTTTGATTAGAAGTCTCTTGCTTTTGTGCTTGAGCAATCAGAAGTCTCTTGCTTGTGTGCTTGAGCAATCAGAAGTCTCTTACTGTGTGTTTGAGCATTTGGAAGTCTCTTGCTTGTGGGCTTGAGCATTTGTAACTATTTGGATTATAGTGAAAAATCTCTTGTAAGTAACAAGGGGACTGGACTACTTCCGGGTTGTGGAAGGAACCAGGATTATTGCTTGTGTCCTCTCTTTCTATCTCTCTTTTACTTTACATCCGCTGCATCATAACTCAGAATTTAGTTTCAGATTCTGACCTCCATCAAAAGTTGAACTAACTCTAAGTTTTTGAGAAAGAAAAAGGCTAACACAATTCAACCCCCCCTTCTTGTGTTTTTCTCTCCTTCAATATGTAGAAATTACTTATTTTCTATGGCCTATTAGCAATAAGTTACATATTTTACAAAATGAAAAAAAAATTAATGCATGTACATATGAAAATCTGAACTTATTCATTTAATTAATATTTTAATGGGTTAATATCTCAAATAGACCTCATAATTTGGGCTATGTAACATTCACCGATATTCATGTAGTAGTAAGTACCCATATAAGTATATTAAGTGTTTAATTATACTATGAGAATAATTATTAGAATAACATCTTAGTAAATATTAGTAACTTAAGGGCATATTAGTCAATTAATCGCTAGACTTGAAAAACACATAAAGGAGTAGGAAAGGCTTTCAAAACAAAGAAACTCAATCCTCGCTTCATAGGACCCTTTCAGATTATCAAGAGAATAGGTTCGATTGAAACACACTGTTCCTTTATTAAAAAATAAAACAAAACAAATAAAATAAAAATATAAACTAAAGAAAACCCAACCTCGCCTCCCCAACCCCCTAGTTTCTCTCCCTCTCTCAAACTTTCCTCTTCTTTCTTTCAACTTCTATTTCCAGTACCATCCCTCACCCGCAACCCATTCTTCTTCTCTCTCTCAATCACCAAATTTCTTCCATCTATCATGCACTCTTGAGTTCAATTACACTTCTAATCAAAGATATCTCATAGTATAAGTTCAATTGAGTAGGATTTTGAGTTAGGGTTTGTGCTTTAAGGAAGGAGAATGATACTCATGCCATGGAAGTTGCTCACTCGAACTCTTTGAGGTAAATACACAACATATAAGTCAAATAACACATCTTTGGGCATATGTAGTTTGATTTGAAAATTAATTTTGGGGATTAGATGTGATATTGGAGAATTTTATGGTTACCTGTGTTGGAACAAGAAGAGTCTTATATAATTCCTCTCAGCTTTTGATAATAACAAAGTATTGAAGAACAATTGGATATACTAATATTTGTTCAAGTGTGCATGATCATAGAATGTATCCATCAAATATTGAACATGTATTAAAGCATCAGAAGCACAAGAGAAGCTCGAAAGACTATGGTAGAAGATCTGGAAAAAAAGTCAACCAAAAGTCAACACATTAGATCAGAAGAAAATGACGCCTCTCAGAAGCTGAAGAGATCATCAGACTCAGAAGACCTAGTCAGACACACATGAACCTATAAGACTTGTAAAACCTTCATGAATTAGTGAGCCGGTCACAATTAGTGTTTTTGGGTCGTGATAGGTAGTGTATCAGTTAGCTCTACCACCGAGCTTGTCAGACCTCCACGATGTATTCCATGTATCAGAACGCAAGAAGTACATTCCAGACCCATTTCAACCATTGGCTTTTGAGGCAGAGGAGTTGAATAACACAAAATACTAGAGTATATAAACATTCGGTTAATGTATTGAGTTTTGAAAGTATTGAAGTTATGAAAATATCATTAAAAAACTCTCAGTAGAAAAGTTATAATGTAATTGTTTCTAAACTCAATTTTACTGGTTACATATTACTCATAGTATTTTATGGTTTAAATAAAGAACTCATTGAGATGTAATCTCATTGTTTTAGTTTTATGTTTTTCAGATGAGCAGGTGACTAAAGGTAAAGATAAGGCTATGTGAAGTTGTTCTGACCATATATATGATGCTAATATGCTTTAATGGAATTTTAACTTTGCATATGTTTTGATTTATGTAAAGTGAGTAACTTCACATATGTAATCCAACTTAGAAACTTGTATTTTGAAGACAAGTGTTTGGATTTGTAATGTATAATTTGAAGTGGAAGTAAATGTCACTAGAAGGGGGTTGAATAATGACGCTTTAAAATTTCTCTATTCTCTTGAAAATTGAACTCTCAAAATTTTGTTTGGAGTAAGATGGTTAGTAAAACGGAATATATGAATATGCAGTACTAGAATAAATAAAGCGGAAAGTAAAGAGTAGAGTTTAAGAGAGATCACACAGAGAAGTTATCTTGGTTCCCCCAATATTGGTTCCATAGCTTTTGTGAGATTATCCACTAGTTCTTAGGAGTTTCTTCCTCCTCTTTGCAATGTGCAAAAATATGTATTCTCTTAGCCTCACCAGGATTACACTATCACTCGTACTTTTGAAGAGCTTGAGGATATCCAACTATGTATTCTCTTAGCCTCATCAGGCTTACACTATCACTCGTGCTTTTGAAGAGCTTGAGGATATACAACCAACTATGTATTTTCTTAGCCCCACCAGGCTTACAACACTGATATTATTAGCTTCAGCAAGCTTACACTATCACTCAAGTTTTTACAAGCTTGAGGATATACAATCAAAATGAGATTTGATGTTTGGATCAATTTATAACTTTCAAGCTACTAAGAGGATGATAGCTTGTTTTTCGTAATACTCTTAAGAAGATGATCCGAAAATATAATTGAGATTTGTAAGAGTATTTGATATTGAGATTGATTGATGAATTTTTCACTTGTTTGTAGGCTTATGATTCTTTCCAAAATTCATGCTTTCTTTGTTGAGAGGAAGCTTATATTTATAGCCAATTTTCATCCTTCAATATCTTGACACTGTTCATTCTTGTATAGACAACCTTCATGTTTGATAAGAATTGCAAAATTGTCATTTTCCCATTCTTTTGTATGCTGAGCTCGAGTGTGTCATCGTCATGCTCGACCTTATAACTAAGAGGATAAACATGTCACTTTTCCAAAAAGTACATGAACAGTAAAATGTCTTATCATTTTTACCACTTTTTCTTCCTTGTGCTTCAAGATGCATTATTTTTATTTGTCCTTGCATTGCTTTGTCTCCAAGACATTATTTCTTAATTATTTTGCATAATTGGTCACCAAGTTATATAACTTTATGCTTTTTGCTTTGCTTGCTCACCAAGACTTATCCTAGAGCCTTGTCATCATCTTTTTTCTTTAGTAAATGTTTAACACATGTTTGAAAGAATAATGTTTGTCAATTTAACTTGCAAGGGTGCATGCCTTCCTTATTTTGATGCTTTTGGATAAATTCAATAAATATTCTTTCTTAATTAAATATTGAATTATCATCATATTCTTCTTGAGAAGCTTGATCAATATTATCAAAGGACACATGACTTTATCATATTGTGAGAAATGAATTTCCTGTCCTTGATAAAGTCCACTCAAGAGCACACATTAAATAACAATATTAAATCATAATCTTAATTTTATCACAAGAGTTTGTTTATCATTTAAAAACAATTTTAAAGGGATTTTTGCTTCAACATAATTAAGCACTTTCTGTAATTATTCGTATCAATGTGTAATGTTTTGTATTATGTACTAGTCTATAATACATGATGTTATAGGCTAGGTCGGGAAAAACCCCTATAAAATAAAAATCACAAATTGCATACCTGTAATTTTGGATTCTTCATTTTTTACCCTCATCCTATTAAAAAAATATTTAGGTGAAGATTGAAGGTAGCCCTTGAAAAGGGTTAAAATGTCTAAAAATAGCACTATAAAAGGTTAAAATATGAAGAATTCAAAATCACAAGAGTGGAATATGTACTTTTTATTTTATATAGTGGCTATTTTTAGACCTCGCCCAAATTACATGGGCTATTTGAGGTATTAACCCTCTTTTTATTTAAGTATATGAATAATTTAACTATTGTTATCCTCAAAAATATTATTGTGTTGTGATTACTTGTTTTCTACACCAATAAGTTATTTAAAAAATTGTTGGAGAAAATTACAAATACAAGAGTGCACGCGCACACACAAATTAGTGTGTTTGTAACATTGATAACTATAGCGACAATCAAAATATTTTAAGTTATCACATCTACAAAGACATGTGGTATAACTTCGTCTTGCAATAACTTCTATAGTTAGGATTTTGGAAGTTTTGTTGGTTCATAAACACTAAAGCAATAAAAGATGATGAAATTAACAAATAAATAAACTTGTTGTGATTAGACATCTTTAACTATTTTTTTAATGTATCATTAAAAAAATTCAAATTATCATTGATATCTTCACCCATCTCACTTTAAATGTTTTTATTCTCGATAATTGATGGGAGATTTATCGTATTAATTAACTTCAAATTCCCCACTTAGTTAACAAATACGGTAGCATTATGATCTATCGTTTTATGTGACTTTAAATCTAAATATATTCCGAGAATATAACATCCACACATAAATTATCCTAAATCGGTATTTAAAAGGTATTTTCCAATCACTAATTAAATCAAATATCATTCTTATTAGTTATCAATTCAAAAAAGCATTAAAAACAAGGATAAATCATCAATGTCATGACTAACTAGAATATATATAATCGCCAAATCTAAAGAAATACATTAGAGGCATAGTAAAACACATCTAGTTCCAACAAAAAAGAATTAGTTATTCATACTGATGGTAGCTTTACACAAAAAGAGTATATGGAGATGAAATGAACATCCAAGATGATTCCTCACTCTTGAATAACCTATCCACCTTGCTTGTTACATTTTTTATTGATAACCACGAAAATGTTGGCAATTACCTTTCATTTTGCCTCATTATTTAAGTACCTTTTGAGTGATTGCATGACATAATTCTCATATTCTGTGTCTATTTAGGCAATCAACATGCAAACATTGTCATTTAACCACTTAAAAGAAGAGATGTGTTATTTGAACAACTATTTTAGTGACAACTTTTGGGACAACCATAAATTTAGAAAGAAAAGAAGATATTGACACGAAAACTAAAGCAATAGAAAGAGAAAGAAAAATATAATGTGAGTATGAAAGAGAAAATTGTCAAAAAATGGTTGTATAAATATAATTTTTCTTAAAACAAACATGTTGAAGTACACAAGTCAAACTAAAACTTGTGTACATACATCCAACAAAACAACATTTTCAACAAAGGCTTAATTGATCTTTTGGTCTCCTAATTAATTTACAGTTTTCATTTTGGTCCCATAACTTGTAAAATCAACATTTTGGTCCCTTTTCTTTCTCTCCGTTATTCAAAAAAGTCCCTGACTGTTAACTTTAACCCCCAAATGTCTATGGTGGACCAACCTTAAGAGTGGTCCACCATAGACCCTATTAATTATTTTAATTTAAACCGTTCGATCTTTTTTTTTTTTAAAAAGTAGACCATTGGATTACGCAGGTCTATTTTATCTTATGATGTACCACCAACATCTAACTTTTTTTCCCTTTTCTTCATCTTCTTCCCTCAACTTCTTCATCATCTTCATATCATCTTCACTAACATTCATAAAAAAAAACAGAAAAAATAAAAAACCCATAATCAAACACTATCAACAACAACATCATCGTCAACATCATCATCATCATGGTTTTTGTCTTTGCCAAAAACAACAACCAATATCATCATCATCTGCATCATCCATCACTATCGTTCATCAATAACATAATTTCTTTTCTCCCACATTTATCATCTACTCCATCTTTCATTTTTTTTATCATCTTCCTATAACTCTTCCTTCTCCCCACCGCCAAGCCCTCATGTTCCCAGCGAACCCAGATTCACCATTGAATGCCATAATTCATTCACCGAGATTCATATTCTCAAATTCATAGATCCATATACACCATGGCATGCCTAGATTTGTTTACCCTAATTCTCAATTTTTTGAATCTGCCAATAAATAAAAAAATCAAATGGAGAATGGAAACGAAGCAAATGGTCTGAGTTTGTGTTGTTGGTGTTGAACAATTTCAAATGGATCTGAAGAATTGACAAGCGCGAATGGGCACAGGCAACAATATTTATTTATTTTTTTTAATTAATTATCATCTTCTTTACCCGATTTGCAGAGAAACGGGTCGGTACGACCCGAATTTAATCTGGTTCGATCTCTCTCTCTCTCTCTCTCTCTCTCTCTCTCTCTCTCTATGCCATGATATGCGACGATTTGACATGGTTTTGATCGTATTGATTCGTTTAACATAAGCCCTTTATAAATTTCATGAACCACTTGTAGAATTTGGATTTTTAGAATCGTAAAAATTTCATGAACAGAACAATGGAGCTAGGTTCGTGAATCTCATGCAAAGATTGGTGAAGTAGGCCATATGGGAGTACGAAGATGAGAGAACGAAGATGGAGGATACGAAGTTGAGAGAACAAGAGATGGAGGAAGAAGACGAGAGATGCTTCAACATATGAGTGTGATTTGGGAATTAGGTTTCCATTATTATATTAATAATTAAAATGTGATGGTGTTTGATGTTTATGGATTTTCTGTTATTGATGATGATGTTGATGGTGTTTGAGGGAAGAAGATGAAGAAAAGGGAAAAAAGTTAGGTGTTGGTGATACATCGTAATATAAAATAGACATGCGTAATCCAATGAACCACTTTTTTTAAAAAGATCAAACAGTTTAAATTAAAATAATTAATAGGATCTATGGTAGACTACTCTTAATGTTGGTCCACCATAGACATTTGAGGTTAAAGTTAACAGCCATAGACTTTTTTGAATAACAGAGAGAAAATTAACAGCCATTGACTTTACGAGTTATGAGACCAAAATGAAAACTGAAAATTAATTAGGGGACCAACGGACCAATTAAGCCTTCAACAAAATACATCCCACACATGAAAACAGAAATTCAAATATTCAAAGGTAAAACTAAAAACTAGAAACCGGATGACTTGAATTGAAAGAAATAAATGAAAGAAAACATTAGAAAAAAATTCACAGTTTTCGATGAACTTTCAATTTCATTTCAAGCATTCTTTAACTCATCAATATCAGTTCCTTCAATGTATTTTGCCACTTCTTTCGTTTCTTCACTTTCTCCTTCTTCTTCATCGCCATCATCAATTTCCTTCCTTGTCAAATTATACTACAATAGATGAGAGATGTCCAGGGTTGGAGATGATATGTGGCTCTTTGGTTTGATATCATGTAGAATCATGGGTAGATACACTTGTGCCATAGTCACCATATCATGACTCTTGAATCAGACAGTGGACTTCAAAATTTAAGACTTTGATCAAAATATATTTAACTCACTCGAAATATTATTATTTGAATTTTACATATAACAAGATCTTAAGAAATAAATCATACAAATCCTCTTAGAGTTCAAAACTTGCTATAAAAACATGCTATGGTTGGATCGAAACTTGGTGGAGCATAGACTGCCTTTAAATCCCATAAAGTCAATCAAGCAAAGACCAATGAGGTTTGTGGTTGAAGTCATTGCAAAGATCAAGGAAAAAATTGAAACGTTGCTTGGAGTTAAATCCATTCAAACTACAATGTATGTTGACTGGATTTCAAATGTAGTACTTGTTAAAGATAAAAATGTCTCTTTAAGAGTATGTATAGATCTTAGAGATTCAAATATTGTTACTCCTAAAGATGATCATCGTATGCATGTTGCTGACATGTTAGTAGATTCATTTGTTGGCAAAGAAATTCTAAGTCTAATGGATGGGTATTCGAAATATAATCAAATTTTTATTGCAGAAGAAGATGTACCTAAAATTGCATTTAGATGTTCGAATAATCTTGGAACTTTAGCTAGATGTTTGAGCAAAGAAGATGCTTGTGTAGCCTTAGCTGAAGTACATAAAGTTATTTGTGGTTCACATCAGTTTGGCGATAAAATGAATTGGGTTTTGAAGAGATAAAATGTATTTTGGCCTACAATGGTCAGAAGATTGCTTTAAATTTGTCAAAAGTTGTGAGAAATGTAAAAAAACATAATAATATTCAGCATGTTCCTGCTGTTGAGTTGCTTTCAATCATCAAGCCTGACCTTTTCGAGCATGGGATTTAAACTTAATTAGTCAGATTCATCCAAACTTTTTGAAGGGTCGTATGTAGCATCCCGCTTAAGACTTAGATAATTATCAGAGTTGAGTCGATGTATCAAAGATATTTTTAAGGAAGGACATTTTGGTAAATTGAGGATTTAGGCTATTTAAGCCAATTACCCCCAAATTTCCTCATAATTCTCTACACTTTCTCTCTCTAACATTTTCTTCACCAACTTCTCTCTAATCTTTCTCTCAATTTCCCTCATTCAAATCATTCCAACTTTCACCATTATCCATCAATTTCCATCCCAATCTCTTAGCTTCCACTTGCAAGCACATCTTTTTGGAATTTTTAAGACAAGAAAAGATTAAGGAATCAAGAAAGGAAGAGGAATCAAGCTAGGGTTTTGGGGTAGTAAGCTTGGCAAGGATCAAAACAATTGCTAGGTGAGTTCCTTTAGTTTAGAACCCACCTTGGGTTAGTTTGGGAGAGAATTTATCTTTTGAGCAAAGTTTAACATTTGTGCCCTAAATTCCTAATGCTTGTTAATTCCTTGTTCATCCATGTTTATAACGATCAATTTACAGTAGGAAATCATCCCTAATATTGTTGGAAAGCTTGGGTAAGATTGGATAAGTCAAAATGGTGAAAAAAATCACGTTTTTGAACATTTTCAGCACTGCCAGGCTCGCTGCAGCTGGCACATGGCTCGTGGCTACTAGACCAACTCGCCATGGCAAGATGTAGCTCGCTGGGAGAGTTATGACAGTCCCTCATGGGCTATTGTACTTTGTACAGCGAGCCGTGTGCGCGTCGGGCAAGGCATTTTGCAACCATTTTCAACGAAACCCCTATTTTTCTCAAGGAACACTATTTTGACATATCTGAAAGGCTACCAACGAATAAAATATAAGGGAACAAGGATTAGGCAATGTATTAGGATTGCGAGAGCAAAGGTTAGATGAGTAGGGTGATGTTATGTGTAATATGTTGAACCCTTAAGTACGGCCTATGATAACGATAGGTCTAGAATCTCATAAGGGGTTAGTGAGAATAAAGATGTACCTAGGTAAGCGTATGATAGAACCAAGAATGTGGTTTCACATTCAAAGTTTTAGATAAGGCTAAGTTAGGTCGTGCCTCTTATTGGACCTCTAGTTGGTACCTTGAGTGTCGCGTCCAAGTTAAGAATTAATTAAAGTTAAATTTGTGTCTCCTGTTTTCTCGCTAGTTAGAACACAGGGGGTTCCGAATAGAGCTGGAATGGTGAAGTTACCATCCATGAGGATAGCCACACAAAAAGCAAGTTAATTTAATGGTTAAGTGTGTCTCTTGTTTTCTCGCTAGTTAGAACACAATGGGTTCCGACGAGCTGGAACAGTGGAGTTACCATCCGCGAGGATAGCCACACACGATAAGAGGAGTCCGGTGTTAGCCTGATATGATAGGAATCTCACCGGTAGCATGGGAATGTATCCGGGGTTACTCCACTCGGGTTCATTCCATAAAATGAACCAAGCTATAATTGTTTGTTACACGCTAACATACTAACTTATAAATATCAGAAAATACCTTATTATGACAAGTCAGGAATCAGTTATCAGAAAGTGACCCTAGTTTCCCCCTTGGTCACTAAGTTAGTAGATTGTAGTCTAGATTTCACGATTGCACAGTATAGAAGGCACATACACGTATAAACCCGAAATGGGTTGAGATTAATATATGACGACCGTAGGTTTCCCCCAAGGTTGTCATGCAGCCTAGGATAGGTGGAGCTCACTGAGACATTATGTCTCATCCCATTCATTTTGATTTCAGGTACTCAGGTAGCACACGGGAAAGGTAAGGAGAAGGCTGATGAGTGATTGTGCCGATCTATGCTTCTCATTTAGACTATGTTGTTTTTTCGGATATGATGTTTTGTAGTATTACCTTCAGACAGTTTGTGTAATAATATTCGTTATAATGATATTATTATGCACATGTATCTTCTCAAACTAAATGTTATGTATTGTAATTAATGTATCCAATACGAAATTTTAACGCTTGTATGAGATCCTATGCAATTTCTATATGGGTGTTACAATTTGGTATCAGAGCAGGTCGATTCAGATCGTGCCTTGGGTCATTAAAATACAATCCAAGTACATGGACCATTTGGATCCAGGACATTATTCTAAATGTTATATCTGGTTAAACTTGATCACTTTGACTTGTGTATGACAACTAGGATAAGATGTCCGGGAGACGAAGAGGTCCAGGAAGGCCTAGAGTCAATCAGGCCAATGAGGAATAAGGAGACCCTAATGTGAATTTCTGGGCTCAAATGATGCAGCAGCAGCAAGCGTTGCAACAACAGTATTAGGAGCAACAGGCTCAGAACGCATTACAACATCAGTAAATGATGTTGATGATGCAGCAACAAGTGCAACAGCAGGCCCAATCACAACAACAATGGATGGAGATGATGCATCAGGGGCATGGATTCCATCAGCAGCCTCCACCGCCTCCAATTGTTGGTAATCCAGTCTTCCGAGAGTTCAACAGGAATCACCCTCTCGAGTTCAATGGAGAGGGCGATCCTCAGGAAGCTAAGAGGTGGCTAAAGCAAATGGAAAAGATCTTCCGGATGGCTGAGTGCACGGATTCTGATAAGGTGGTGTACGCCACAAACCAGTTCAGAGGCGCAGCAGAAAACTGGTGGGAATCTACCCAACGCAGAATGTTAGCAAATGAAATGGAAGTGAATTGGGCAAATTTCAAGGACATGATGCTAGAGAAGTAGTTGCCACTATCATACAAAGTGAAGAAGGAGCAAGAGTTCCTAAATTGAAGAAAGGTAACATGTCAGTCACAGAGTTCACTAAGAAGTTCGAGTAGTTATCATATTACTCCACCCACAACGAATATGCAGGAAATGAAAATTGGAAGATAAATCAGTACAAGCATGGGTTGAGAGGAGAAATTGACACTGCTGTGAGCCTCCATAAAACCACAAGTTACGACGAATTGGTGCATGACAGTTTGGTTGCTGAAGCGAGTTTTGCTAAGACCGTTAGAGAGAAAGCTGCAACATTTGAGAAGAGAAAGGGTAAATTTCAAGATAAGTATCATGACAAATTGAAGCCGAAGGGCTCCCCTCAGAGGGAAAAGCAATCTGGTTCACCTCCAACTTTTTCTGCCTGCAAGACATGTGGAAAGACTCATAAAGGAGAATGCATGCTAGGTGCGGGTGTCTGTTATGGGTACAACCTGGACACTACCTACACGAATGTCCCAACAGACGTGGTAAGGGAGCATCTGAAGGTGTTACGACAAGCAAAGGCAGGGTGTACTCCCTAGATGGCAAGAAAGCTCTGGCTAATGAAGATTTGATTGCTGGTATGTGTTATCTTGGCCAGAATCCTATTAGAGTTCTTTTTGATTGTGGTGCAACTTGTTCATTTATTTCGTATAAGTGTGTAGAAACACTGCAGTTACCTTTATCTCCATTGATTCCCCCAATAACGGTGTCTACCGCTACAGATGGCGGAATCGTGGCAAGCTATGTTTGTGAAAACTGTCCTATTACCGTGTCCAGTAAGACATACTATATAGATTTAGTGTGTCTCTCCATGGAGCATCTTGATGTAATTATAGGCATGGATTGGCTCTCCGCTAACCATGTGTATATTGGATGTGCTGAAAAGAGTATCTTTATGCCTACAAGTGATACGACCGAAGGTGTGGCTTTATCTGAATTGATTAATCGTACCCACCAGTTAATTCAGTTTATTTGTGCTAAGGATATGGGTTTCTATGTTATGCTCACTGTGACTTCAGAACCAGAGCTAAGTCCCAGTGACATTCCGATTGTTAATGAATATCCAGATGTTTTTCCTCCCAATATAACCACTCTACCTCCAGAGCGTGAAGTTGAATTCTCCATTGATCTTATTCCGGGAGCGGAGCCAGTGTCTGTGGCACCGTATAGAATGTCGCCTTCAGAACTTAAGGAGTTGAAATCTCAGCTAGAGGAATTGATCCAGAAACATTTCATCAGACCTAGTGTATCTCCTTGGGGTGCACCAGTTTTATTAGTTAAGAAGAAAGATGGTAGCATGAGATTGTGCATAGACTACCACCAACTGAATAAGGTGACTATCAAGAACAAGTATCCTCTTCCAAGGATTGATGACCTCCTAGATCAAGTTAAGGGAGCGATGGTATTCTCCAAGATTGATCTTAGATCCGGTTACCACCAGATTCACATTAAGTCCTCGGATGTGTCCAAAACGGCGTTCAGAACGCGCTATGGGCACTACGAATTCTTGGTTATGCCTTTCGGCGTAACTAATGCTCCAGCTGTGTTTATGGATTATATGAATAGGATTTTTTCAACCTTATCTGGATCAGTTTGTAGTAATCTTCATCGATGACATCCTGATCTATTCCAAGGACCCTCATGAGCATGCCCAACATCTGAGGATCGTTTTGAATGTTCTCAGGGAGAAGAAGCTATATGCCAAATTCAGTAAGTGTGAATTTTGGTTGTCTGAAGTTAAGTTTTTAGGTCATGTTATTTCTAAACGAGGAGTGATGGTGGATCCGTCTAAAGTTGAAGCTGTTCTCAATTGGGTCAGACCCAAGAATGTGGCTGAAGTTAGAAGTTTCTTGGGTTTAGCCGGTTATTACCGCAAATTCATTATGAAGTTTTCCCAGATTGCCTTACCTTTGATACGACTCACCAGGAAGGATGTACCCTTTATTTAGGACGAAGAATGCGAGGAGAGTTTCAGAACTTTGAAGAGAAAATTGACTAAAGCACCTGTGTTGGCGATACCAGATCCTGACAAGAGATACACCGTGCGATGCATCCTCTAAGGGACATGGTA
Source organism: Medicago ruthenica (assembly GCA_018208015.1). Classification (NCBI taxonomy): domain Eukaryota; kingdom Viridiplantae; phylum Streptophyta; class Magnoliopsida; order Fabales; family Fabaceae; genus Medicago; species Medicago ruthenica. The sequence goes on from CM031378.1 coordinate 20,789,590, forward strand.
GTGTACTTATGCAAGGGGAGAATGTGATAGCATATGCGTCTAGACAGCTTAAGACTCATGAGGAGAATTACCCCACTCATGACCTTGAGTTAGCGACCATAGACTTTTGCATTGAAAGTGTGGAGGCATCATTTATATGGTGCATAGTTTGATCTGTTCAGTGACCATAAACGCTTGAAGTATTTGTTTGATCAACGGGAACTGAACATGAGGCAGAGAAGGTGGATGAAGTATTTGAATGATTTTGATTTTGATCTAAAGTACCACCCGGGAAAGGCGAACGTGGTAGTTGACGCCTTAAGCAGGAAGACTTTAGTTAAGGCAGAAGTGATGATGCATACGTGTGGTCTGTATGAGAAGTTTAGAGATCTTAATCTCAACGTCACCGAGGTGGATGGTGGCATATTATTTGAAATATTATAAACCAATTATTCATGAAATCAAAATAAACTTAGATTAATAAGGGTCATGAGCCAAGATTTTACATTATGATTACACACAAACAAGACGAAAGAAGCTTGAAAACGTTTAAGTTCTTTGCATTTATTCAAATCTAAAATGTCAATTTCAAATTTGTTGAAAAATGACATTTGGGGGCACATGTTACATGCAAATTTCGATTAAAGTATTTTTTGATTTGATTAATTACATACAAAATATCATTAGTTCGAAGTTCAATGTTATAGTCAGAGGCATCTTGTCAAGTGTTTGAAGAATATTATTTTAAGGACCAGCGTTAAAGGAAATTCAAAGTACAACATTCAGTTTAAAACTGCATAACTTCTAAAAACTGTCACATTAAAGTACATCCCTTAAGTTTGTCAAGTAAGCAGTTGTTGATTTTTAGCGCAAAGGATTCAAATATAAGAAGTAAACTTGAAAAATAAAACTCGTGGAAGTTAGAAGATACATGCCATCCATGCATATTAGGAGTTAGTTTATTTTCTAGTCTATAAATTGTAGAAGCAAATTGGAGTTTGGAAATTCATTTCCGTTCCAAAAAACTACATCTACTAGATAACACTACCACCCTTATAGAATAATACATCTTAATGACATGTTGAAACGAACGATGTATGCAACTCACTTTTATCTAAAATATATTTTTCCCTTTTATCTTTTACTTTTTTGCACACTTTGTGTATATATTTTTTCTTTCTTGTGCATTTTACTTTATCAATCACATTCACACCATTTTTTTTGCATCTTAAACGGTAAACTTGTATATCCTTAAACCTATCAACTAAGAACTGCCTTAAAGATCTAACATTAATCATAGATTGATCTTTTGAGTACTATACCAGAAGATGTTTAGGTGTGAATACTCTTACAATTTGATATTTGTTTTTTGTTGGGGTCGATATCATCATTATGTTTTGGTGCTTTTATTTTGCCTTTTGTAACCTATCTTGGCACTTCTCGTGCTTTAATTGTTCTATTTAATAAATGTTTTTTGCATCTTAAAAAAAAATATTCTTTTATGTTTATTTGTTGGAAGGAAAGATTTCTACGACAACACTAGTAATTTGCCAAAGAAAAACAAGATCAGTTCATAAAAAAAATAAATAAAGGAAAATGGCAATTAACCCATAACCATAGAAAAATAATAGCATACTAATTAGATTTATGAATTGAATATGTAAATTAAAACAAGAGTGGACACTCATCGACAAAAACATTGAGACCCATTTTAATCTCTCATAATAAAAAATGCAACTTTTAGTCCCTAAAAAAACCGACATACTTTAATCTTTAATTGAACCACCATCTATTTTTTTTTTGCTTGACATGTAATGCTTTCATCAAATGTTCACCATGTCATGATATTGCCTACATTTTGTGTGATTGAATTAAGGGACACTATGATCTCTGACAATAATTAAAAGGACGAGTTAATCCCTATACATGATCTAAATCCTTAAATTGTATGTTCTTCCTCAAAACACACAAACCTCTATTAAAGTATATATTTATTTAGTCTAAAAGAATCAACAATTTTGAGATTTATTGAAATTTATGTTGCATATAACCTCTCCATAATGTGGATATTTTCTCTTTTGTAAAGTTAAATCAGCATCAACAACTTTGGGATTAAAATCTCATCAAGCTTTTCATATCCTAAGAAATATCTTTTAAGGGATCCATTTTCATGTATTCATAAACAAGTGCCTATCAAGTTTCTTTTAAAGAAAAACTCAAATAACCAAGTGACTTGACTCAAGAGGTTAATGGGTCCCCATATTAGAATAATTATTGATCAAAATTTACTTACCTTTCAACCGAACTCCAACTTACTAGGACCCCTTTTTCTTTGGAACCAAACAGTTAACACAAAAAAAAAAACAAAATTCATATACCCTAACAAGAGTTAAGTGATGAAGGTGCTTAAATGGAGGTTTAAATGGATTTAGATCAAGTATATAGACTAAAGTGTCTCTTTTAATCATTGTGAGGAATCAAAATGTCTCTTAATTCAATCACATAACACATAGGCAATATCATGACAAAGTGAACTTACACATTGGACGAAAACATCACATTAACAAAAATACCAAATTTCTCGATAGAGATTCAATTAAGGACTAAAGTGTTCCTGATTTATTTTTGTGACGACTAAAAATTATATTTATTATTGCGATGAGCCAAACCTAAGTTTCAATATTTTTGTCAGAACTAAAAAGGGGATCTTCACTCTTAAAACAAAAGCATTTCATCGAGTCAATTACATAACTGATCCAATACCCGATTAACAATATACTCGGTTCAACTAACCACTTCTTTGGGTCCGGTTTTTAAAACTCTAATGTAAGAGTTCTCATCTCCTATTGATTGTGTTACCAAAACCTAAAACCCAAAAACCCACAACATTATAACTTAAGCAGCAAAAAACCCCATTCACTGTCACAAACCCAAGGTTTCAACCTCTTGGTGTTGTTCCAATGGCAACCTTCGACCACTTCAGCAACATGTACGACATTGCACTCAAACCCCGTCTCCTCAACACTCTCATCAGAGACAATCTCCCTACAGTGGACCACCCCTTTTCCAACCCTTCCCAACTCTCCAACGTTGTCTCTTTGATCAAAACACACTCTCTCTTATCTGAGGATGTCACAGAATCTATGGACCCTAAAAAAATTAAAGCTTGGAAATCATCTGTTGCTTCGTGGGTCGACCGCGTTTTGCTTCTTCTTTCTAGTCACGAGGTAAATTTCAATGCTTTTCACTACTATGCTTTCTGGGTATTCAACAGTTTTCTTTTTAGAAGAGTATACATGCTTATTTTTATTGGGTTTTATTTTTGTTATTGATGATTTTTGGGTCTGTTTAATTAAGTTTATGCACCGGCATAAGTACACTATTTGAGAGAGTTATGAAAAGAGCTTATGACATGTCTAAAAACAGTTTTCAGCTTATTTGAACCAGCTCTCCAGAATAGCTTATGAAAATAGCTTATAGCTTATATGAAAACAATTGTAGTTTATTTAGCATCTGTTTGTTTCCACGTCTAGGAGGTACTAGAAGCACGTTTTTTGTGAAGCTACTATTCTTAGCTTCTTGTTTTCACGGCCAAAAGGGACTGAAACGAAGGATTGATGTTGCCAAACGCACCACCAAACACATGGTTAGTGTATGTTTGGTTTCACTTCTAGAGGGGCCAAAATTGATTCTGGAGATATAGAGTTGATTCTACCATGTTTCGTTGCTATTAAGTAGAATTGATCTCGCCTCCATAGTTGATTTTACTTACATGAATGTATCTAAACACAAATCACTTTACCTTCAACTCACTTTTACTCAAAATCAATTTTACAAAAACAATTCACTCAAAATCATTTCTTATCATTGCAAAACCAAACATACACTTGAACTGTTGTTATAAAAATAGCTTATAAGCACTTAATTAAGTTGTGTATCCAAATATATCCCCTTTTTTTTTGACATCTGGGTGAAAATTATTTTTGTCTAATTTATTTGCCAAAAAAGGTATTGGAGTTTTTTGATGTGAAGTGATTACACTTGAAGTTTGAAGTTTTTTTTGGTTATTCACTTTGAGTTGACTAAATTAATTAATTGAAATGGCTGGATTTTCCTTTTTTTTTTCTTTTCCAGCCAGATAAACGTTGGGCAGGAATATCCTTGCTAGGGGTTACTTGTGAAGAGTGCAGTTCTGATCGTTTCCAAGAATCTTACACCGTGTGGTTCCAGAAGTTGCTGACTTCTCTACAGGTAATTGATTGTTCTTGTACTGTGGCTGCACATAATTCTCTTGCTAGCTTTCTTGTATTCTTCCTTTTGGGAATATATCAAATATTGTTCAGTGCATGAGCGTCAATATGGCCTTAAAATGTATTATATAAATGGGAGGCATCCCTCACCTTACAGAGCGGTTTTGTAGGGTTGAGTTAGTCCCAACCCAAATTTTAAGATAGTATTGATATCAAAGCCTGTCCTAGATCCGTTGGGCCACCCGCTATCGAGCCACACTCCAACCCTTGTCGCGATTGGCGTGTGTTAAGAGTCCCACATTGGATGAGATATAATTTGAAAATGTATTTATAAGTGGGAGGCATCCATCATCTTATAAGTCGATTTTGCCAGGTTGAGTCAGTCCCAACCCAAATTTCAAGACTTTGTTCTGTAGATAAAACTTAAAGATGAGTAGTATCACCTTGTTGCTCTAAATTTGACGCACAAACCAAATTCCATACTATAAAATTGACAATATCTTTATCCCGCTTTATCTAATGGTTAACGTATGTGTCGTATCTGCTCTTTATCTAATGGATATCCTATGTGCCGTATCTGCCTAGTTGAATCATTTAGACTTCATTTGCGCTCAAACACAGATGTCTCTTATTCATTTATATCTTTAGATCTCTGAATATTAATGTTCAAATTTCTGAAACAAAATCTTAACCTGTATGCAATCGTGATGTGTTCCATGATCTTTATATAAAACAGTCACCGGAAGATTCTCATTTAGTGAGGGTGGCTGCTTGTGCTTCCATATCTGATCTACTTGCAAGGTTTGATATTTCTTTTCTTACTAAAAGAAAGTCTTATTGGTTGATTCAATTATTGAAATACATTGTATTATACTTATGTTTGGTGCTGCTTGATTGAATCCCTTCCTTGATATCTCCCTCTCTCTGTCTGTTTTTTTTTTTAACTGCAAAATTATTATTGATAATGGAAATAAGTACAAAAGGTACTTTACCCACAAATCGGGATTAAGTACAAGGGGTACTTGACCCATTGAGAACATACCACACAAAAACAAAGAACAAAGAAACAACTCCCTCTCTCTGTCTGCTTGTCTCTGTCTGCTTGTCTGCAAGTGCGTATGCATTGTGAACAATAAGACTAGGTCACTTGTCAAAGAACATTTGATAATCTTGAAATGTAGATTTGCAATATTCTATTAACTATTTACCAACGACGTTCCTATCAATTTGCCTACATTAGACATTTCAATTCCATATGCTTATTTGCAAGCTGAATTTCTGAACTATATATAGATCATAGGATCTCTTTCAAAACAATGTTACTATAGTGGTGCATTTAGTCTTAAAACTAGAGTAAGTCCAATACTTATTTTGTTGAGTATTTTCTCTCAGTAGTTTGTGTTATGAATAGTATAGTCTGTCGGCTGTCGGCTATTTTCTAGTCCTGTTGCTGGTAAGCTCCGACTTCATTGAATTAGCTGGAAGCTACCTGTATTAACTTTCTTTTTTTATATATATATATATATATATATATATATATGTATATATATATTAGGTTAAGTGGATTTCCAAAATTCAAGAAAGATGGGTCTGCCTCTGCTGTGAAAGTTGTTCAGCCTGTTCTAAAGATGTTACATGATGACAATTCAGAGGCAGTATGGGTAAGTTATTAATTCAAATATTAATTTGAGTTTTTAGCTTCTATTCAACATAGACAATGAAAAAGCTTTCATTATACATGGATGTAGGCATATTTATATTTTTAGTGGTTGCGTAATATTTTTATGTCAACAGCAAAAGTGATAAACTCTACATTCCTGTAAAGTAGTTGAAGGAGTAATTCTTGTTTTGAAGTATACGTAGTTGTGCTTAGAGTTGCATTTAAACATTGGTATTGAACATATGTTGATGGATCATAGATGGAATCATTGCTTCATTACATAGTGCTTAGTTAATATAGACAGAAATCATATACAAACTATTGTAAGTATGCAACTGATTTCACATGGAAGTATACTTCATTGCTGCATCTGCAATAATCAACTGCAAAGTACTATCTGTTTTACTCATTGTTGTAGTCTTCTCTGACCCATGCATATGTGTATGCTAAGAGATGAAATATATTATGCTAAACTTAGCATAAGTGACAGATAAAAAGTTTACTATTTGGCTCATGCTTGCTGAATGAAGAAAAATCTTTGAGTATATAATTTTCTTTGCATGCTCCTTCTTTGATAATAGACCCTACTTTTTATGTCATTTCTCATATACCTGTTATTTATCTGGACATAAATTATCTGCTTTATTTGACTACGAGTTTTATCTATTCTTCAAAATGTGGTGAATGCAGGAAGCTGCAGTTCATGTGATATATACCTTGATAACTTCATTCCCATTTTCTATTCAGCGTCATTATGATAGTGTAAGCTTCTTCTTCCTTTGTTGCAAGATTTACTACATTATTAATTCATGTATATATAGTTAATTTGTTTCTTGTATAAATTCCACAACTTCCTTTAATACTTATTTAACCAAAACAAGAACTTCAAACTTCAGAGAAATTTTGATTACAGATCTAATTCTCAGAGGTTGACCATTCCTTAATGGGTGAATTATACAAATAAGAGATAATGTTAGGTTGAGGAAATACCTCCAAGGAAGGAACATTCACCACCCAAATGACCTCTTCAAAATTGAGCTGAGTGCCATCACCCGCAATGAAAAAACTAGTGGTATAATAAAGTCATCATCTTGAAGATAGAAATAAACATCTGGACTCTCATGAGTTGTAGTGATTGCAGGGTTGACATTGCAGCGCCTTCCAATCTAAACTACACAAACTCTGTATTACTTGGGGCCATAATGATTAATGAACACCCTAGGCTAATTTAAAGCATGATTTCTGTAAGGTTGACAAGCAGGACTTGGAGAGCTCTTTTGATTTACCATTTATTTAAAAGAATCATACAACCTACAATTGAATAGAGGGATGAACGTGTGTGGTTGTATTTGCATATTTTTGAGACATTGATGTTTTTGCAGTTTGTATCTATTGACACAGTTTTCTTATTCGAGTCCAAGACTCGTTGGTGCTTCCCTATGACCTGCATGATTAAAAAACAAGGGCATGGTGTGGTTCCATGTAATCCGTACCAGTTTTTCCTGTTGCTTTTATGAGGAAAATGTGCAGGAAAGCTCAAGAGTTTCGTTTCTTCTGTATTCACGATTTGATGAGTGGTTTGAACTTATGCAGGTTGAATCTGCTACTTGCTGCTAAACTTGTGTCTGGAGGATGCAGTCATGATATGATGAAGGTAATGTGATTATCAAAGTTTTAAGAGCTTCTTCTAGGGTATGTTTGGATTGTTGCCATGTTGGCACGAGAGTGGATGGAGGGGACAAAAAAAGGTCTTTGGCAGGGTCCAAAGAGAGATATATTAGACTATTAGTACAAAGTTGAAAATAATTTGTGTTAATTTGGTCTGTAATTTGTTAACTTAAAACTAAATTCATGTTCCCAATTCTATTTGTTCTGTTATGTTTTTCTAACAAAGAGAAAAAATTGAAGTTAATGAAAAATATTTGGGGAGTATAAGCTTTTGGCTTTAATGTTTGTTTCAGTATTGGATGATTTTTATGAGTTGCATTAGTTGATATCCAATATGCTGTGTGCACTCATTAAGGAGTTTATTTTCCTCTTGTTTAGAAGGATGCCTCATCCTTAACATGAGATTCTCAGTTTTAGATGGAAACTTTCTCTGATAAATACAAACATATGCTCATAGAGTCATAGCCTCATTCTGACATGTTCTGTCATCTTATTTGGTTTTGTACATCCAGAAACTTGTACATTGCCTAGCATTACTTCCAAAATCAAAAGGAGATGAAGAAAGCTGGTCTGTGATGATGCAGAAAATTTTGATTTCAATAAATGAACAATTAAATTTGACATTTGAAGGTGTAGAAGAAGGTAGGTAGATGTTTGTGCTATGTGTTTAATAAAAGCCACTCTTGAAAAGTAGGTCATGACCATCTTTTTTCATCCATTGCAGAATTCATTCTAAAGGAGTTCAATGGATTGTTGATTCTTCCTGGGAAACAACCTCCACCACCTTTAGGAGGCAATGTATCAAATGAAGAAGCTAGTAGCAACACAACAAAGAGGTCCAAACAATCACGAACATATAATGTCCCTATACTTATGTCTGGTTGTTGTATGCTGCTCACAAATACATATCCAGTTAAGGTACTGTTTACTTTATCCGAAAATGTATATTCCTACAGTGAGTTCTGCGAATTTCTCTTAATTTGGGAGAAGAATGATGAAAAGTAATGTGATTTAATTGTCAGGTTAATGTACCTGTTCGCCTATTATTGGTCCTTGTTGAGAGAATTCTAACGGTAAATGGCGCTTTGCCAGCGATGTCATTGCCATTCATGACCGCCAGACAGCAAGAGATCATTTGTTCCGAACTTCCAGTTTTGCATATGTGTAGCCTGGAATTGCTTACAGCTATTATAAAGGCAACAGGAAGGTATGGCTGTGTGATATCCATACCCCTTCCCTTCAAAAGAAAAATAGCCTAAATTGAAAAAAAATGGCGATTTGAGCTTTGGAAAATTATTTGCATATAAGTTCTTGGATCCTTGACGTTGCAAATTAGTGTGTTTAATGCCAATAATGGCTGATTGATGTTATAAATATAATGAATCTTCTTTGTCCTATCTTGTGTTGTCAAATACCGATTATAGCGTAGCCAAATTGGAATAAACTGCTATTTCCCAGGATCTGCAATTGATAACTCTGTTCCTATCATCTGGCTTACCTTGCACTCATATGTGTTTCAATTCTGCTCCCGTGCACAATTTCTATGTTTCCTCTGGTAAATCCTTTATGTATTTATTTCTTGATAGAATGCAGAATCCTACTCATTGCCCATATTTGTATTGCAGTCAGCTATTACCACATGCTGCCTCTATTGTACGTTTCATTATAAAGTACTTCAACACGTGTGTGCTGCCAGATTTAAGGATTAAAGTCTATTCAATTGCAAAGACTCTGCTCATATCCATGGGTGTTGGTATGCGAAAACTCTTAACGAAGTTCCTTTCTGCTCATAGTTTACCAATAACGGCAGAGCAGCGGCCCGCTGTTCTCTAGCCATAGTGTTGTAGATTAAGGGAGTCTCCTATGGCGGTTCCAATCACGGTCAAATAGCGGCGCTATTGCCCCAACCATGGGAGGGGATCTCGAAAACCCAAAACACCATGTTTTAGATGGGTTTATTTTGGTGAATTTAGGGTTTAATTTGTCTATTAGTGGAAATGTTTTTACCTAGAATCCTTTTGCAGTTTTACTTTTATTGTCTATCAAAAAGAAAAAGAAAATACACAGGTAGAGAAATGGAAAGGGGGGAGGATATATGAATGAAGCTAAGTGTATTTAATTTTATTTCCATATATTTTCTGCTCTCATCATCCTACATCTGATTGCATGTAATAGTATTTATATTTAGTATTTCCTGATAAATTGTTTTGATAACTGCCTTGATGGTTTTTTCCTTTTTCAGCTCCATATTTTTTGATGCACTGAATTCGTTTGTTTCCCCTTCCTAGATGTTTGACCTATATTTACCATACACAATGACTACTACTGATTATTAATTATATTGAACAGGAATTGCTTTAAGCCTGTTAAAGGAAGTTGTCAATAATGCTATTGCTGATTTGAGTACTGTAGAGAAGAAGAATGGAGGCATATTGAATGGTTCTAATACAGATGTCTCCACTGTAACGCCGCTACCAGCAAGTAATAGAAAAAGGAAGCACAACAGTACAAATGGTTCTCTTCAGGAATATGACGCTGGTTGTGGTTTGGGAGTAGAAGTTCCAAATAAATGTCCTGTGACTCCAATTTCTCTGAGGGTAGCTGCACTTGAGGCATTAGAGGCTCTTATTACTGTGGTATGTATCTTTAGTTTGAAATAACTAAGATTCCTTCATAAATCTTTCCCTTTTGTGGCTATTCTTGTTCATAGTTTTTGTTGTAATTATAGGGTTGAAAGATGTTTGCATACAACATGAACATACACTTTTATTTGTCCAAACAGTAAGTTCTTTTACTTAGTTTTAAAAAAAGTATAAAAAAGAAAAACTTATTGGAGAGCAATTTAGTGACTAGAAGTTGTTGAAGGACAAGGTGTATCCTCTAAACAAGAAAAACTATATACCAAAGATAGTAGGAAAAACAAAAAACATGCAGTGAGCCTTTAGTATTAGTATAAGTTGTATATCCTAGATAGCAACTTCCTTGAAGCAGACATAAGTATAGCATAGCATCAAAGAGAAGCTCAAATTCCACTCTTTCCCTCAACACATAATTTCAGGTTTTAATATTCTTGAACTTCTGTATACTGGCATTATGATTCACAATATGCCACTGGAATGCAATTCTAGGGCCACATTTATCTAGGTTACATGTGTTAAACAAAGTAAGATACCAAGAACAGAAAATGAGGAAAAGATGTTATGTTTTAACTAGGTCGACGATCACAATGCGAGAAGTGGAGTTGTAAATGGCGGCGAGTAAGGTGGCGTGTGGAGCCCACATGCCAGTAGAAGACTAGTAACTGAGACTGTGCATGAGAACCGACAGTGGAACTTTGGTGTTTGGTAGATCGGCAGATTCTGTTTCTTTCTTCTATTGTGATCCCTGACCTTGCTCCCCCTGAGATATTCTCAGATGCTTTCTCTAACATTGTGGTCAAATATTCTAGTGCTGTTACCAGTCCTTTTTTCTTACTTCTGTAGTAAGTTCGGTATCCTCTTAATATATTTATCTGAGAAGTTTGGCGGTGAAATTCTTGCATAAAGTCCATCACTTGGAGTTCTCCTTAATTTTAAGGGTACATCGAAATGACCCTTGATAATGGAGATCATAATTTTGTTTTCAATTTTAAAGGGCCTGCATAATAGTTTTTTTTTTTCTTTTTGTTTACAGGCTGGCACTTTAAAATCGGAACAGTGGAGATCCAAAGTGGATAGTCTTTTGATAGTAATAGCAATGGATTCTTTTAGAGAAGGTTCATCTAGTGAAGAAATAAACGTGTTTAAGAAAAAGGATCATCATGCAACTGCCACAGATTTGCAGCTTGCCACACTGCGTGCTCTTTTAGCGTCTTTTCTATCTGTGTCGCTGCCCCCATATTTATCACAGGGCCTTGAACTTTTCCGAAGAGGTACTTCTATATCAATATGACCTTTTTTTTTCTTGTTGATGTTTATGTCCCTATTGATGATTACTTTAGCAGTAGTTAATATTAGGTTTCATGCATGTAACAGAGATTTAATGATAGTTTTTTTAAAGAAGCCAAACTAGCCCATCAAAATTGGCACCGGGGAGAGTCGAACATGAGACCTTGAGAGGAGCATACTCCAAGGTCCCAAGCCAACACCACTAGGCCAACCCAAGTGGGTTAGATTTAACGATAGTTATTATGAGTATTGGTTGTTTCTATGATTTGAAATCTGATAATTATTGTTACAAGACAGTTTTAAAAACGTTCACAATTGGTGCTGAGATTGTTGAAAAGTATTGATGTTTAAGGGCAGTATTTTTGCAATCAATAATTTAACATTTAGGGCTCGTTTGGTGCGCAGGATAGGATAGAGACATGATATGATAATATGTTGGATAAGGGTAGGATATGATAATGACAGGATATACACTTATCCTATCATGTGTTTTGTGCACACATGATAAGAAAGATGATAATGTTATTTGGGAAATGCTAACTTGTGCCCTTAAGGCACAAGTTAATGAGTCAAAAGTGGAAATAAATTGTTGTAATCAATGCATTTGAATTTAATTTTTTTACTTTTGATTAATTGAATGCACAAAATTTAAGAAAATGTTTCTACTTTTGGGTTGCTTAACATGTGCCCTTAGGACACAAGTTAGCATGACCCATATTATTTTTATCCTATCATATGTTTGGTGTACACTTGTTATTGACATGATAAGAAATATATGATATTAACCTAATTACAAACACTAGCCTAAACCAACATTTCATAGATTGTTCTGTTGAAGATCTTGAAGAGGTTGCATCTTCAAAATTACTCTTTGATATAAATGAGTCAGAAGGTATAAAAGAACATGATTATGAGGCAAGGGAACAAATCGATTGATTAATTAATCAATTGTGCACACCGATTTTTTTTTTTAACAAAACAAATTGATTGATTAATTAATCAATTGTGTACATCTATTTTTTTTAACAAATCATCACCAGTTCACCATATTAGATTAGGTCCATCAATTGATTAATAAATCGATTACAAATCCTCAACATAGTAGGTTGTGTATATCATTGATTAACAAATCGACATTGATATTTTATTTTAACAAATAATCAGCATAAGTAGAAAGATATAAGAAAATGAATATCCTGAAGGAAGAAGGAAAAAGAATGAACAAACATGAAGGAAGAAGGCATTTGCAGAGACGAGAGATTGAAGAAGAGGGTCAATGGAACACGAGAGAAAAGAAGCATGATTCTTAAAAAAAAAATTAAAAAAAAGGAAGTGTGAAATGCTAACTTGATGGGTTTAACTATCCTATCCTGTCTCTAACCCACCAAAAAGTAAGGATAAGAATAACAAAGAGCTAACATGATAGGATTAGTAATAGGTTTAAGTTATCATTTTCTATTTGTGCACCAAACACCGGATTTAAGTTGGATAAGATTGTTTTATCATATCTTGTCTTCTTATCCTGCGCACCAAACGGGCCCTTATTTGCTTATATTTTGGATTTATTGTCATGTTTATCTGGACTTCTGAATTGTTCAGGAAATCTTCCTCAGGATTGAGTATATATAACATGATTTACAATCTTGAATTTCAAGAAGCTAGGAAAACTGTAAAATAAATTCATATACAAATAAATTCCCAATTATAAACAGAAAATATACAACCCCTTAATGGGCGATCCTTTACATAACAAATCATATGCACCGAACATGTTATTGATAAAGTGATTATAAGGATCCCAAAGATAGTTTGTAAGGCGATGAACAGCAATTTACATGAGAAGAACTTTTTTGTAGACAGTGAAATTCAATTTGTATATGTTTGGCCCTCATATGGAAGATTGAATTTGAGCTGATATGTAAACCACCCTATCATCACGGTATATCTTAATATGATAAGCATTTCCAAATTTTGATTCATGACACAATTGTTGTACTTGTACCTATTGTGGTAGCTAGAACTGTTCACAAAAAATCAAACACTGAAATCAGCCGTTAAACCAACCAAACCACACTTAAAAGAATCGAACTGTGACTGGTAATTCACCTAAGCATGGTTCAGTTCAGTTCGTGAACTATCCGTTACAACTCAGTTCTTTTCGGTGCAGTTTGGTTTGGTTTCTTGTTTTTGATTCATGACACAATTGTTGTGTCCATTGTCATAGCCTGATATTAAGCCTCTACATTAGATCTAGCAACTGCATTTTGCTTTTACTTTTTCATGATCCCGAGTAACCACCAACTGAAATAAATATCATCGTGTGCTTGAAGAATCCATAAAACCACGATGTTACCTTGTGTTTATAGAGAAGCTATGCCTTGGACAGTTTGGCTACCATGTAGTAGGGATGTATCTTGACGCTTTACCAAACATGCTAGCAGTTTTGTCGCATTTGTCTTTCAGTAGTTGGCCTCACTGACTTTATCGATCTGGTTTTCAAAACATCGAGTTTGCACAACAAAGTTAAACTGGACTGATGTCAGAACAGGAATGGAATCAGATTTGGATATGCGGTTGGGGAAAGTGGATACTTGTGAAAGATAGCTCTAAGATATTTTAATATTTGAGCATGAGTGTTTTGTGTAAAATAAATTAAATTGATTAGATCCCCTCTATAAATTTCCATTTTTCAGTCATTTCCTGTTTTATCCTCCAATAGAGTTATTAAATCAAAAAACAGAATTTAAGCCTTCCTCATGCTCATACCTACAATTATATGATATTGTATTTGACTTTCTCCCTATTTGCTTGAACAAACTTGATATTTATGCCATTGCAGGAAAGCAACAAACTGGAACAAAGCTTGCCGAGTTCTGCGCTCATGCTATGTTAACCTTGGAAGTGCTTATACATCCTAGGGCACTTCCACTTGTTGATTATGTCCCTCCAAACAACCATAATTATGGTGAAGCTCAGTTCAGTTTCCGAGATGAATATATTAGCCGGAACAATACTACTCCATTTGGTTTGTCTCAAACAGAACCTCCCGAATCAGTTAATAATCTGTTTGCCGACTATTTGGCAAGTGGTGATGATGAGATGGGTGGGTTATGGACTGAAAATACAAAAAAAACTGAAGTGTCTTCTGAAATGGTGACACCCCTGCCTTCTAGTGCCAACATGCAAGAGAGGAGTGAGATGGTACCTGAGATAGCGACACGTGCAGATGTTGAGATGAGAACCGTCGAGAATGAAACCACATTCAAGTCAGATCATCCTGGAGAATATGTCATGCAATTTCAAGAACCTGTTCGTTGCATGACAAGCACTCCGGCCGGCGGTGACATTCACGGTGATGCAGCTACTGATATAGAGCCAGAGAGGATTGTTTCAGAAAGTGCAATAGCTCATAATGAAGCCAATCATGTGGAATCAGCTTCACAGAGCAAAAGTTCAGCACAGTCATCAGACATTAATATGCTTCAGCAAGTTGAATTCAAGCTAGATTATGGCAATTCAGTGGATGATGACGAGGATCCTTTTCCTGACATTGTGGATGGAGACCCTAATTCTGATTCTGAATAAGGGTAGCATTTTTGCAATTTCTTCCATTTAAAGAAGCACAATTCAGGATAGTAACAAAATGTATTCTTTCTCCTTTTATATGTTTTCCTTATTAATGCTGTGTGCAACTTTTTTGACTGACCAAAAATATATTTAGTCTCTTTTCTTGTTTTTTATACATTCCATAATGTTTCCATTCATCAGCATCAGCATTGTTCAAAATTTATGTAAAACTAGACAAGAGGAAGCATGTGTTGGTTGTTTGAAGGAATCCAAAAATATTAATAGGAAGTTACACATCATATAAACTTTTTTTTTTTGAAGGAAGGAAGTTACACACCATTAAACTTAACTATTAAGAGTAGTTGTCATTAAATTATAGACAAAAAATATATTAATTTTTAGCACAACAATTTTCGCAACGATTATGTCTATGACATCTTATCTTAAGAGTCGATTTTGCTATATTATTTCCTATATTAAACCAGCAAACAATTTGTACGTAAATTATTGACATGATAATATGAGCCACTGTAGCACTTCAAAAGGTTCTCTAACTTGTATTTGGATATATTTACATGTAAAAGTGAGTTAAACTATAAATTTATGTATAAAAATCAATTCTAAAATCAAAAGCGACTATCTTCGAGTAGAATCAACTCTGAATGCAAAATCAATTCTAAATACAAATAGAAAATGTTTGAGCTCACTCAAATAAATGGAGAAAAATAAATGAAAATGAATTTAGCCACATTATTCAATTATTTTTCTTCTAATGTTTTCCCTTTATGCGTGTGTACCTAAACATATTTTATTTATGTTTGTAACCAAGTAAGTATTGCTCTCAATTCTACACATCCAAATCAATTTTGATCCGTCTAAAAGTGGAACTAAACATCTTTTATTTATTTTTTTCTCAAAAAAAGTCAGTAGAGTACCTTTTGCTTTTTTGACAAAAATGGAGAGTGCCTTTTTTTTAAGCTGCTTATTTTCTGTTTTACTATATGTAATGTAATTAACGTGCTTAACATGCTAATCACTTTTTCGTAAATAATAATAGAAATTAAAACGCCTTATTTGACGAGATTGTCACGCGTACATGTACATTTGAGAAACAACGTTATTTAAAATCATAGTTTAGTTATCTGTTACATTCAGTTCAATTAAGCATGAACATATCAATCCATGAATCTGTGTTGTTTTCAACCCTCTTTCTTGTTCATTGTTAGTGTCAGTGCTAATATTGATGCAAAGAGGAAAGATTGTGAGCATTAATTTGGATTGGAGAATTTGAAATTGAAGGGAACCGTCTCTCCTGCATTTTCCAATTTATCAAGTTTAGTGAACAATAATTTGACGGGTTCAATACCGCATAGTCTCACAATCTTGCTTGGATTATAGGTATGTATGTATAACCATTATATATCGGGGTGGCAAAATGGATGGATTGGATGGATATGGATTTGGATCCTAATGGATGGATCAAAAGAAATCCATTAGCTCATTGCTTTTCCCACTTCAAAGAAGGCTAAAGCACACCAGTAAATGACGGTTTTATCCCGGCGGCAGTTAACTGCCGCTGCGGGCAATTATGCAGAACAGAACCTTGCTATTTTTGCAAGCAAGCCATTTTTCAGCCGATTTATTACATGTAATCCAAAACAGCAATTCCAAAGGCAGTACAAATCATACATCAATTATAATAATTCATAAAGCAAGAACATTGCATAATCTTTCACAATTGACCAAAATAAAATCAATTCGACATTTCGTTAAAATTACACGAATGTTTGAAATTCACCAAAAACATAAACAGTGTTTGACATTCAACAACACATTACATAATATTACATGAAATCTCTACCGACATTCGTTGCACATACAGTTGGAACGAACACAAAGATATAATACATTATTTTCAACAAAATGCCTAAGCATAAATCCAACGTCACTATCGTCACGAATAAGCCGAGGCCAATAGACCGTTTTCCACATGTCTTCATCTTTATCTGCCCCCAGGTCATAAATTGACATCTGAGCAAATACATGACATGTATGATGATTTTCACCAACATGGAGAAAATAACCGTTAAGTTGTTTCAACTCATCCATAGTGTCGGTCAGAGTTAGAAAAACCTTAATTGTCTTTTTGAAAGCAGAGTACCGGACATGAGCTTCAATTTGTGCAACCTCAGACATGTTTAACTTCACAAAAGTAAATGAAATATCAAACATTAGAATAATATTAAATTAAACGTAATAACCAATATATATATCAAATGCGGAAACATTATAACCAATAACAAAAAAGTTATATATTTATATATAGTAATATGTTAGTCATATATTGGCCACAAAAAATTGGCGTTACAATATCGACCACAAAAAATATGTCGGTGTAATATCGACAAAAAAATATGATGAACACCGACAAAAACAAAAAATCAGTCATATCGCATCAAGTCAATTTGAACCATCTTCATCTTCCGCAATAACTTGAAATTTTTTCTTTGCTTTTTCAGGAGTGTCACACACAATTGGATTGGCTTGGTTTGACTTTTTGGTGGGAGAGGATTCTCTCTTTTCTCAATGTTCATTAGGTCTCAGAACCTAGCTTGTTGATCCAAAAACTCAAATTCCCAAGCCGATGCCTCTTCACTTTTGTGTATGTTCCACTCTGTAGATGATGGAGGTAGTGGACAACCATCTTTCAAAAAAACAAGAACAAAATGGTTGGGAATTAATCCTAGGCACATGATGGGGTTTTTTTTGCTTAAGAGGTGGCACCCTGTTAGTCTACAAAAGTAAGTATAAGTTTTATATCGTTCCACAGGGATTATGGTGATATTATAAACCTTTCAACGTCGATTATCGTCTTAAGTTAGGGTTTAACCTTTTTTCATTACTACACTACTCAAGCATAAAAAGCATTATAAATAAATAGTAGAGTAATAGGACATAAAAGGTGTTAGGATTAACGTTCATCAATCAAACATCGTTTGTATTCGATTGATCATAAATACAGATTCTAGCTTTTTCTTATATATGACATTATCACGTATTGTTCGACAACGTCATTGATTTCCCAAATGACGTCGTGAGATCGATCGTATTGTTTAATCGACGATTTCTCAATCTATTAAACGATTCGAAAGCTTTACGAACCAATACTTAATGTAATTATCAAAACCAAATCCCATTTCTAGAATTTCTTGTCTTGATAGAATATCATTCTAAACCTAGATTCAAAAGTATTTTCCAACATCATTTAAATCAAATATAAGAGTGAAAAGCAAGAACAAATTCAATGGTATACAAAAATGCTAGAATCATATATTTAATATATCAAAAGTTTACAACATAGAATGATTGATTACCTATTAATCCCAACAAAGGAGATTAGTTGATCATTGTCATGATAACTATTGCAAAACAAGAAAGGAAGATGAAGATATGTTAAGGCTTGATTTCTCAAAGCTTCTTAATGTATTCTTCAATTCAAATCCTTTTGCTATTTGAAGTTTTCCTCCTTTTATGCCTATTCTCTCTCTTAGAAATCAAATATTTTGAGCTCTGAAAATTGTAAAATCTGATAAAAAACTAACTCTCTGAAAAAATGAGCTTCAAAAGTATTTATATTTCTGAGAAATTGCACGCTCGCTACAAGCGAATAGCCTGTCGCTGTAGCGAGGAAACTTTCTGGCCAATGGGAGAGCTCCACGTCATCCATCAGCATTAAACCGCCCTTTGGTCGCTGTAGCGACAAGGTCTGTCGCTACAAGCGATGGATCCTTAAAATTCCCTGCCTAGGCTCGCTTCTAGCGTCCAGTTCATCGCTTCAAGCGATGAACTCTTGAAAATACCTGCCTAGGCTCGCTTCTAGCGAGGCTTCTGGCGCTTCAAGCGATGGCTTCATGAAAATCTCTGCCTATCCTCGCTTCTAGTGTGGCTTCTGCGCTTGTAGCGATGGCTTGAGGAAAAACTTCAATTTTCCTTGCATCAATCAGGTTCAAACATGAATTTCCTGCATAATAACATGGGTAAGGCTTAGGATCACAAATATTGCATTTTTAACCCAAATATGCTCTTATCCTAAGGTAACTTGTAAAACAAGTAACATAAGTGCCCTAAATTGTACCAAAAGATAACAACTTTTAGGCACTTATCACACCCCTCTAAGTGGGAAAAAGGATTCCGAATTTCCGATTTCGTGACTTGTCAACTCCACTACAACTCTATTGTAATAAGTTGCAACGATGTGACCCATGTCGGGAAAAGTCAACCACTTATCTACAAGTGCAATACCACCACTATTTGAGGGAGGATGCAAGCCATTTAAGATGTAGTTAAAACGATCCTCACTCGCAAATACCCGCACATAATCATTTCTATGATCTTTCAACTCTTGAATAAGATGTCTACGAACCATGACATGACTTTCTTCGGTGAAACCCAAGAACTCAGCTATAGCCCGAAAACCACAATTTCCATCGCCTTTAACATCCACAATTTTTTCAATAAATGGAACTATGAATTTTGGCATATAGTCAATAGGGCTCAAAACATCAAACACACCATGAACCGGAGTAGGCTTTGGAACCGGGCTAAGCTTAGGAAACCGAGTAGGTGGTGGAAGTGGGGAACGTGATGATTTGCCAATACGAGCACCCTTTCTTTTAGGAAATGATGACATAGTTTGAGACGATTGAATATCCGGAATTGGGAATCAACACGCTCCCAATAAGAAGGAATTCGACTTGTCGATGCCTCATTTGCTTTACACCTCACTTTTTTCGGCGCTCCCTTGGTTGATACTTTTCTTGGAGGAGGAGAAACCATTGTGGATTCTGGAAATGCCAACTGACACAACGCCTCTTTGATTTCTAGTTTGATTTGATAAGGAACTTTCTTGAGACATTCCTGAATACCATTCCACTCCTCATCGACAGAAAAACCATCTTCATTACTTTCTTCACCCATACATAACCTTTGCCAATGACAGTGTATCTCATCCAATCGAATAGGCTTGTTGTCACGGATTTTCACAGCAATAGTGCATGCACAAGGTAGCCCATACGATGTCCTTATCACACAACCACAAATTTCTTTGTTCATGCACAAGGTTTCCTTGGAACGTCTTTCTTCATCAAAAATAAAGCTCAAAGCAGTCCTAGACACATAACGAGCCAACCCAGAGTACAAAATGACGTCTTTGTATCTATGTTCTAATACAGTACAACTCCTCTCAAATGATGTTTGTATCTCAGTTAACTGGATAACCAACATATCATGTATTTTCTCCCAACAAGTACCAAAATCACCTACACTATTGCTCAAATATTTCTTCAGTTTACCATGAGCCCCCTCAACTCGGTTGGTGGTTCTGCAGCCAAGATGCAAGACGCGGTCTGTCCATGCCCTCACTATTTTCTCCTTCACAACATCCAATACGGTGCTCTCGACATAAGTTATAAACTTTGGAAAATCTTTACAAACATTTTTGAATTCCATTAACGCACTTGCATATAATTCTTGCATAGGTGATTCAACAACAACATCCCAAGCTCTCATTACCTTGTTAACTATGTCACTTGGCTTCACCTCTTTCCCATCCTTCGATTTCACTCTACAGTCAGTGATGCACTTTGCTCTAACATTTTTACCAACATGAAAATAACAAAGTATTGCACTAGTTTCAGGGAGAACAGTTGCTACCGCATTCATCAAAGTCGTATCTCTGTCAGTCACAACCACTGAAGGCATATTAATCTTTGAGTTAAGAAGTTTGACCAACATCTGTAAAACCCAAGTAAAATTATCATCTTTCTCAGATGTCAAAAATCCAAAACCAACAGAATACGTCAAATCGGTCGAGGTGACCCCAACTATCTCAAACAATGACATTCTGTACATGTTGGTTTTATAGGTGGAGTCCATAACCAAAACTTTTGGAAAATTGTTAAACAACTTAACCGATGTTGGATGAGCCCAAAATATGTCTTGAATAGTAGTACTCTCACTTTGTGTTCTGGTGAAATATACATAGTTGTGCTCCTCCAACTTTGAGATTAGATACTGCATATCAGTCTTGTTACCTCTGTTTGACTTGAATAGTTTTTGACGTTCATTGTAGACTTGCTTGATATTTGTCATGCAATCTTGTCTTTTTGTCTTCAAATTTATCAAAATATTTTTTGGTAGCACCAATCTCTTGGTCAAGTCACGTACAATCTTCTTGTCATCCTCCCTTAATCTACCCGCAATCATGTGTCCTTCTAAACTTGGCTCCATCTCATGGTTGTGAACTCCGTTAAGAATGTTCAATCTATAATCATTTGTTTCCCTACTAAGATATCCACGAACCATGAACTCACACCCACATTTTCTTGAACCCGTTGCCTCATGCTTCAATCTTTTTTTCGGCACTTTGTGGTCGCCACTCCTTTCACAAATTAGTTGCAACATTGGATTGATCAAATTGGATCTACGTATAACAATTGTAAATCCCGCCTTATTTGCTTGACGACGTACCCAATTAAGCAAGTCATCTCTATCTTTCCATTTAATTTCGCTTGAAAAAAAATGAGCTGTGTCAACTTTGTTGGCCTCAAGAGGGACAACACCGGAGTCAACATATAATGAAGCTTCAACATGGACAGAAGCTTCAACCTTAGGCGGTATGACATTTCCGGAATTATCGACAAAAATAGGTTTTGTCTCGACCGGATCATCATCCTCATTTTTATCCATAACTATAAATAAACAACAAATAACTATGAATAAATAACTTACAATTGCAATAACATCAATATCAAAATTAATTAAACCTAAAAAAAGTAAAAAAAAAACCAAAAAAATAGGCAGTAAGCCTGTTTTTTGAAGTTTCCCATCGGCACCTAGTTGCCGCTGCATCGGCAGTTAGTTGCCGATGGCCCCATACAGCGGCACTTAGCTGTCGCTAGCCCCATGTCAGGTTTTCACGAAAATATACAGAAAAATCAGCAAAAAAAACGGATTAAATGATGCATTACCTGTTTCTTCACGTCAAATGTGTGTTGAATCTTTCTAGTATTGCTGCTTCAATGATTTTTGACAAGATTTGGGTAGAAAAAAATTTGGATTTGAGGATTTAGATGGAAGAGGAAATATGGAAAAGGTAAGTTGATGGAACAGTATAGATTAGGTTGTTGTAATCAGCAACATCAAGAACGCAACGACATTTAACTGTCGATGGATTCAAACGCGGCGGCAGTTAACTGCCGCCGGATCATCCCATCGGCAGTTAACTGCCGCCGGGGTAAATATGTAATTTTCTGGTGTGTTTTAGCTTTGCTTGATGTGTATAAAGCAATTTTCAATCCATTAATCCATTACAATCCACTAATTTTTTTGTTGAAAAAAAATCATCTGATCCATCCATTAAGTATATTGACCATCTAATCCATCAATTACTAGATTTTAACGAATGGATTGTCCATCCGATCCATCAAATAAAATGTGTTATTTATTTAATTTGTATTTCATAAATATTTAGTTAATTAATTGGTGCCAAAAGTAAAAATATCCAACCTATTTATTCATGTCTAAGCTCAAAACAGATTTTATTATCAAGCCCAAACTTGATTTTTGTCTCAGCCCAAACAAAATTAAATATATAATAATAGGTGGTGGTTGATCGCCGTTGACCACCGTTGACCACGGTTGACCGACATTGACCACGGTTGACCGGCGTTGGCCACGGTTGACTGGCGTTGACCGTCGTTGACCACTATTGACCGGCGTTGACCACGGTGGTGCTCCGGCGAACCCCCGGCGGCGGTTGACCGGAGCTCTGACAAGATTGCGGCGGCGGGCGGTGGTTCACGGCGGACCTTCGACGTTGACCGGTGGTTCTCCGACGTTTACCACCGTCAATGTTAAAATAATATTAAATATAATAATATATTAAATAAACAATATTTTAATATTAAAAAAATTAATTTTTTTTCTTTCAGTTTTTTTTTTCAATTGTTTCAGTTTTTTAATAATTTTTTTTGTAAATAAGTTATTTTTATTTTTTTAAATTAACTTGTTTTTATTATTTAAAATGATCCAATAGATTTGTTTTTTTTTAAAAAAATAATCCAATGGACTTTTAAAATAAGGTGAATGGATCAAATCCATCCATTGTTCTAAATGGTTGGATCCAAAACCAATTCATTAACAAAAATTTTGTTAGGTGGATGGATTGGATGAATTTTATGGTGGATGGATTGGATGAATATGGATTTGGTGGACCAAGTTGACACCCCTAATTATATATATATTTCAATCTTGCTATATATTTTGTTATTATGTTCTTCATTAATTTGGCCAAGTAAAATTGTTAATACACATATTAAATACCTAACAAGTTAGTTCAAATATGTTTGCTTTGAACCATCTCTTTAACTCAAACACGTTAATGGGGGAATTTCAAACATAAACTAAATTTGTACTCGCAACAATTTGTAAGTATATTTGTTACGGGTTAGTTATTGCTAGTCACTTCAATGAATTGAGTGATGCTCTTTGCATCACTCTTGCTTAAAAAAAAAAGTTACTTCTAATTTTACTTTATGTTTAATTAGTTAGGAACATATTCTGTATTACAGTTTTGTGGTTAGTTGACTTTTTTGTCATTTCTAACTTCTCTTATGCTTTGAATATGTACATAATTCAATTGAATTCAAAGAGCTCAAACTCACTTCTTTTTTTTTCATTCACTTTCTATTGTTGTTACAGAACAAAAATAATCTTTTGCAAGTAATGATATTGACACATTTTTTCCTCCACACCTATACGACTTGTGTATCATTCAACTACATAATTAACAATTTTCAATGTGATGTACATTAACCAAAAAACTCAACTGAATTAATAGTATTTTTACATTTAATTAACAGGTGTCGTAGATGTAGGAAAATTGGATGTCCATGCAATAATTTTGGTTTTTTGCATGTCTCTTCATTGTTGCTCTCTCTTTCTTGTTGATCTTAAAAATGGCAGACATTATTAATGCTACTAAGTCTTCTATCCACAACTATATGATGGGGTGTTTTGTCTTATTATTTGCAGAAATTATATGAGATATGTTTTTGTACGGAGAATTTGTCAATTTTTATATATTTTTTTGTATGGAGAAGTCTCTCGTAAACTTTTAGATTTAATTAATTGTAGTTTTGGTCCTCTATTTTAACAATTTTTAGATTTTGTTTCCCCTATTTGTAATCAATAATTCTGATCCCTCTATTTTAACAAATTCTGAATTTTAGGTCTCCATGTTTTCAAATAAGCAATTTAAGTGCCCTAACTTTGTCGATTTTAGAAATTAGACTCTTTTTTTTCCTTACGCTAATATGACATATTTTAATACGATATAATATTTATTAATTTAATACATTATTGCCACATTAGATAAAAAATATTTATTCTCTTAAATAATTTAATTAATGTTAAATAATGTTTTGAAAAAATATCTCTTAATAAAACAAGCAACATGAATTAACTTTTCTTAAAACAAATGTATGAATTAACTTCTATCAAAAAGCAAATGAAGCAACGGTGCTGAAAGTTACAAAAGTTTCGATTTTTTATTTTCAAATCTCAGAATAATCATCAACGTGATCCCATTTTTTTCTTGATTATTCATTCCAAAAGTTCAATTTTTTCTTTACCCTCTCTTCAAATGAATTTTTCGTTTAAGTAATTAGGTTTAGTTGCTACATCATTTTCTTTTCTAATAGAAGTTATTCGTACATTTTTTTTCTTGATTATTTGATCTTTATTAACTTGTTCCTTTACCTTTTGTGACAATAAAATAAAATAATTATCTAGAACAATATATAAAGGAGAACTACATCAAAATCGAAAAGGGACTTTGGGTTAACTTTTTCATTCTTTCAGTTATACCCTTAAACAAATTTGTTTATAAGAATGATATATTGTTGATGTCTATATATATATATATATATATATATATATATATATATATATATATATATATATATATATATATATATATATATATATTATGTTGTGGGTGTCATTGACAAAGGTAAGTAGGATTTGTTACATTTTAAAAGCCACAAACATAAATACATATAATTTTAATCAAAATCAAAACTTCGTAAACCTCGTTCATAATTATCATTCACTTTTTTGTTGTCATGCAGGGGAATCCTTGTTTAGTGTTGGATTTGTAATACTAATTGTGATTATTTGTAAACGTAAGATATATCCAATTTTATTACCAAGGTGGATCTTCAGGAAACCAATAAAATCTACTGATGACAATGTGGAGGATTTTATACAAAGTTATAATTTGTCGGTGCCAATTAAGCAATATAGATAAACTCATTCCGAGATAAATTAGGTCAAGGAGGATATGGTGTTGTGTACAAAGCAAGCTTACCTAATGGTCGTCAAGTAGCAGTGAAGATAATAAATGAGTCCAAGGGAAATGGAGAAGAATTCATAAATGAAGTTGCTAGCAATAGTAGAACGTCACATGTGAACATTGTCTCACTTTTGGGATTTTGTTATGAGAACAAAAAAGCACTAATATATGAATTCATGCCCAAAGGATCATTGGATAAGTTCATCTTTAAAAGTGGATTTCCTGATGCTATTTGTAATTTGGATTGGAAAACATTATACAAAATTGCAATTGGCATTGCTCGAGGACTAGAATACTTGTATCAAGGATGTATTTCAAGAATTTTGCATCTTGATATCAAACCCCAAAACATTCTTTTGGATGAAGACTTTTGCCCAAAACACATTTTGGACTAGCTCAAATATGCCAAAGAAAGGATAGCATTGTGTCCATGATTAGCACAAGAGGAACTATTGGATACATAGCGCCAGAAGTGTTTAGTCGGACATTTGGTGGAGTTTCTTATAAGTTTGGTGTATACAGTTATGGTATGTTAATCATAGAAATGATTGGAGGGATAAAGAATTATGACATTGGAGGGTCATGTACTTCTGAAATGTTCTTTCCTGACTGGATTTATAAGGATCTCGAGCTAAATAATAACAATGTAAATTGTTTAGCAATTTCAGAGGAAGAAAATGATATGGTAAGAAAGATTACTATGATTAGTCTATGGTGCATTCAAACAAATCCATTAGATAGACCATCAATGAGTAAAGTAATAGAAATGCTATAAGGACCACTTCAGTCAGTGCCCTATCCTCCGAAGCCTTTTTTATATTCTTCTGAAATGTCATCATTACAAACTTCACATGTATCTTCAAGCAATTTGTTAAAGAAAAACTCAATACCTTAACTGAAGAATGATTCCATAAAATCAAAAAAAAATGTTCATATATGTGATTGTATATTGTTGATATTTGAGGACAACTTTACATATCCTTTGGTTCAACTTCAAAATTGTTCATATATTTTTATTTTATAAATTTCTCGCTACTAGTTAATCGCTTTACATATCTTAATTATATATTACTAACGAAAAGACGAGCATTTTTTCCGCTATTTTTATTACTTTGTAAATTATAAACAGTGTTTTTATATAAAATTTTGATTTTGATTAAAAGTATAGAGATTAGAAGTTTATGAATTTCAAATTATAACAAACCAAACAAACCATGCTTATATTATCAATGACACCAACAATATAACATTATTATAGAAAAACTTGTTCAAGACTAATAATTGGAATAATGAAAAAGGCAACACAAAATCTCACATCCCTTATATATAGCTCTCTCTCTCTCTCTCTCTCTCTCTCTCAATATATATATATACATATATATATATATATATATATATATTCAACAATTCAAAATTTAATGTATATTTTTTTTTCATATCTAGTACATGTTCCACTTCGATGCCTTTGGCTCACATTCTTTCCGCTGTCTTCCCACCATCGACTCACCTTTTCTTAGTCGTCTACCCATCACCAACTTACCTTCTCCATCCACCATCGTCCGGCCGCCTGTCGCAGTCTTCCTAAGGTGTTTACGTTGTTTCATAACCCTAGAGTATAACCCAGAAGTGCTTAATTCTTAGCTTTTGATCTCTTAAGAATTACCTTTTTTGATAAACCCTAGTTTGTCTCACATCTCTTCCTCAAAACTGACATGAAAACACATTTTCTGTAAGCCTATGAGCATACATGCGCATCTTGAAAGGTACATTAGCGACAATTGCTCAAAACATATTTCATGTTCATCACACATATAACATAACCTCAACACATCAGAAACATGTTTCCAATACATATACAACAATTCTCCACCTTGCCTTCAAATAGATGGTGATGCCATTTTAACCATGAACCACCTTGCTCCTTATCCTTGCATCCAACTACACTATGTAGTCTCACAGGCTTTCACTTTCACCTCTTCAATCTTCAGAACGTCGTCCTCCTTCTTGGAGATTTTTTGCTCAACTACCTTAGATATTTTAGATAGCCTTAAAAGTTCCACCATAACCTCTTCAGCCCCCGGAGTGTGCTTATCCATCCTCTTGAAGACTTTCTTGATCTCAACTGCTTCCCTAAAGGTACTTGGTTCCGAGTCTTGCATCTGTTCAACCGCAATTAAAGAATAACACACAAGGTTTCCATATCACTTTGGTTCAACAATATCCCTATTTTTCCCTATATCTTACCATATATCCAGGAGTCATTGTTAGTTGTCTTTTTCTAGTCTCACTAGTAGAAGACTCCACCTCAAGATGAGTTTCCTCCATCTCAACTTCCAAACATGTGCATCAACCGTGCCTTTCACTTTGTAACCTCCAAAAACCAACAACAACTCTCTTCAAGAGATAACCAAGTATTCTTACCACCACCTCTCCATTCTGATCTCAAGTGTTCTTAGCACCACCTCAGTAGGTTGATCTTGAGTGTTTAACGTCTCTATAGACGAAAATCCCTTTTACATGAAGACCAACTTGCATGTGTCGCCGTTTCCAAGGTGAGATACTTCACATTTATCCTAATCCCAAGATGACATCACCAAAACACCCGCTTCCTCATAGTCCTCTACGACAACTGTGAAACTGCGTAGAATCATCATTGTCCCATAACTTAGGACAATCCCACTTGAAATGATTGGTCTTGTGACACGTGAATCACTTGTACTTCGACTTGTCACCACCTTTTGAGTTTCCACGATTTCCTCTAATCCATCACTTCCTCTTGAGACATTCAAGCGTTCATCTGTATCATCAAACTTCAAGTCCTTGAACTTGACTAACTCCTCGATTCTCAATGTTGTTTGAACTTCCTCTTAGTTGACAGTTCCTTCTTTATCATAAATCATGGTATCTTCGAATTGATCAAAAGATCTAAGTATTGCACACAATAAGAGTAGATCCTTGTCTTCATCCGTAATGTTTACTTCAATGTTCACCAAATCATCAAGGATTTTGTTGAATTACGCCAATTGCTTTGTGACGGTTTTTGACTCCACCATCCGAAATGAGTATAGTTGTTGCTTCAAGAGTTGTCTATGAGCCAACGACTTGGTCATATACAACAAATCCAACTTTACTCAAACAACCGCCGTGGTTGTCTCCTTCGCGACTTCTCTCAGAACTTTATCTCCGAGGCACAAGACAATGGCACTTCTGGCCTTGCCCACTATCTCGGTAAACACAACCTCACCCTTCAGTATCTCTGCATAGTTTTGTTGAATCAAGACTACTTGCATCTTTACTTTATACAACCCGAAATCACTATCTCTAGTAAATTTCTCGATATCCCACTTTGTACTTATCATGGCTGCTCAATGAATTGTTTCGATAGCCCCACAAGATGTGTCCATTGTTGCGAATTCGAATAAAAAACTCACACCACTACTTTTATGTGTGCAGGAAAGAGATCACTTTAATCCACTATCAAAGATTTCTTACAAATAGATACAAAAGTTACTAGAAATTAGCCTTCAACGACAATCCTTAATTTCTACCCTTTTCTAAAATATTTTCTCGTGGTAACTAGACTCAATGATTTTACTCACCACGATATTTAGATTGTTCCCAACCCTAGAGTATAATCCAAAAGTACTCAATTCTTAGCCTTTGATCTCCTAAAAATGGTCCCTTTTGATAAACCCTAGTTTGCCTCACACCTTTTCCTCAAAAGTGATATGAAAACACCTTTTTTTTTGTTGTGCACGTACCTGGTCATTGCGCAAAGAACATGCGTCATCTTCTCAAAACATACATCTTGCACATCACATATAACCTCAACACCTCAAAAACCTGATTTGAAGGCATATAAAACATGAACGAATAAGAAAAAGTTATTTACTAAACACATCTTAAATCACACGGTGATTTAAGGTATAATATTTTTTTTTTGTCAAGTAGTCTAGTGACTAGAATTCACCTTTTAAGATGAATAAGTGTGGTGTCTGAGGTTCAAACCCCGACCCCTACATATATAATGTAATGTTCCTAATAATGTAATGTCTCTGCCAACTAAGCTAAGCTCACATAGACTCTTTTTTTTTTCATTTATAGTTAAGGTATAAATCACTTCTTAAACTTTTTTTTTTTGGTTAAATGTGTTATAGACCTCTCATTTCAAAACTTTAAAGTGTAGTCTCCTTAACTTTTTGCTTAATCGTATTACAGGTGTAAATATTCATCAATTTTATGGATAACCATTTTTGTCGAGAAATTTGATAACCCCTTGAAATGATAACTTCATCTTCAACAATAATTTTTCTATCTACAAAACTTAATATTGCGAACACTCAAAATATTACTAGCATTTGTCTAATTTCATACAACCAACTCAATATTGGTACTCACCTATCAACTTTACCAAAACGCAACCTATTATTATTATTTATTATTCATATTCACTATTCAAAGTAGGGTGAGAATTGTCATTTGAGCTAAGCAAAAATTCTTTTTTGTAGTAGACACATAATAGCCATCCATCCATCCATGTACACCATCATATCCAAAATTCTTTTATTTTCTTTTCAGACAACATTATATATATGCAAGATTCTGAAACCAAACATCCCTATACCATTCCCACATTCCATATAACTTTTCCTTTTCCATAATAATAGCACACACAAATCCCATTAAAACAAATGTTGCAAATTTCATGCAATTATTTACATGCAAAATTCAAACCCTATAATAACCTCATCACTATCACACTCACTTTCTCACCCCACCATTCCAATTTCTCACCCCCACAACAAACCACCACAATCCGCCGATCAATGCCGACCGGCGAACTTCATTACACCACCCCACCAAAGGCGGCAACTACCACCAACTCCGCCGTCGTTGGTGCCTCCGACGAAGGCTGGCTATGGTCACAAATCAAAGCCGAAGCACGCCGCGACGCGGAATCCTGAACCAGCGCTAGCAAGCTACCTATACTCAACGATTCTATCGCACTCTTCACTCGAACGTTCGCTTTCGTTTCATCTTGGTAACAAGCTTTGTTCTTCGACGCTTCTTTCGACGCTTCTCTATGACCTTTTTCTCAATGCTTTTGCGACTGATCCGTCGCTAAGTTCTGCTGCTGTTGCTGATCTTCGTGCTGCTCGTGAACGTGATCCTGCTTGTATATCTTACTCTCACTGTTTGCTTAATTACAAGGGATTTCTTGCTTGTCAGGTTAATTTCATTCTTCAATTTTAGGTTTTTTTTGTTCTTGAGCAAACCCTAGTTTTTCACTTTTAGGGTTTTTATTTGAATAAACGTTCAAATTCATATTTTGAAATTAATTGAGGGGCTAATTTGATGAATTGAGAGCAGACTATGGTACTGTTTGGATAAACAATTTATTTTGCAGCTTGTAGTATAAGTGCTTATCATGTAAGCGCTTAGTTATTAGCTAATTTTATAATAAATGATGATAAAAAAATTAAACTGTTTTCATATAAGCTATAAGCTGTTTTCATAAACTATCATATAGAGCTTATGGAAATTAGCTGAAAGCAGCTTATCAAAATGTCCTTATCTGTATTAATAAGTTCAGTCTTACAAGTGCTTAAGTGCTTATCGTATAAGCGCTCACTGTATAAGCTACTTTTATAATAAATGGTAAAATAAATTCAAACTGTTTTTGTATAAGCTATATGTTGTTTTCATAAACTATCCTACAGAGCTTATGGAAATAAGCTGAAAACAGCTTATGAAAATGACATAAGCTGTTTTCATAAGTTTAGTCTTACAAGTGCTTTTGTCAATAGATAAGCTCAAATAAGCCAATCCAAACAACCCTATTTATTATATGGGAAATGTTAACGAGTGCCCCCGGGGCACTCTTTAAGTCCTATAAATGGTAAGCTTTTTATGAAAAGTTGTGTATTAAATGCATTGGAAATTGTAATAGTTGACTTTTTGTAAGAATTATTGCTAAATTTGGGATCTTAAAGAGTGCCCCGGGGGCACTCGTTAACAAGACCCTTATTATATTGCTGTCTTAGTTCATAGACTAGATATGGGAGATGATGATAGTTTAGAGAATGAATTGAAGGTTTGTTGGTTTTCATTTTTTAACAAAATCATAATTCTTAACTTTTAGGGTTTTCCTTGTCTAATTCTTGATTCTTCAAATTTAGGGTTCATTTTTTTTTAACAAACCCTGATTTTTTAAATTTCAGGTTTTGTTTTTTTAAACCCTAATTCTTCAATTTTGTGGTTCTGTTTTTTTTACTCTAATTTTTCAATTTCAGGGGTTTTCTGTTTCTTGACTAACACTTATTCTTCGATTCCAACTTGTGTTTTTTTTTTTAATGGAATTGTATGTGACTGTGTGCTTGTGATTATTGCAGGCGCACCGTGTGGCACACTTGTTGTGGAGGCAGGCTCGGCAACCGTTAGCGCTAGCACTACATTCTCGCGTCGCTGATGTATTCGCGGTGGATATTCACCCGGCAGCGAGGATTGGCAAAGGGGTTTTGTTTGACCATGCCACAGGGGTGGTGGTGGGTGAGACGGCAGTGATTGGAAATAATGTGTCGATCCTGCACCATGTAACACTAGGCGGGACTGGAAAGGTTGGTGGGGATCGGCATCCCAAGATTGGAGATGGGGTGCTCATTGGTGCTGGTGCTACCATTCTGGGTAATATTAAGATTGGGGAAGGCGCTAAGATTGGTGCTGGGTCTGTTGTTTTGATTGATGTGCCGCCACGGACCACTGCGGTTGGTAACCCGGCGAGATTGGTTGGTGGTAAGGAGAAGCCATCTCAGCTTGAGGATGTGCCTGGGGAGTCCATGGACCATACTTCCTTTATCTCTGAGTGGTCTGATTATATAATTTGAATTTCCAAGGTGAAATTCTCGAAATCAAACACTTGATGTTGGATTTGCACGACTTTAGAACCAAATTTGCTTTTCCTATCTCATGTGTTTTGATGTTCTGATCTAGTAATTGAGCGATTTTATTGAGATTTTGTAGTGATTAATAGTCTAATAGTCACTAAACTATGTTAAGAAGTGACCCTGTAATTTAAGTGTAATAATAAGGCTATATTGATCACTGATATGGAAATTTGTGTAACTGCTTACTGTACTGCATTGTGACTGGAAATTTTAGCATCGAGCAATGTATTAAAACTGGGTTCGGAATACAAAAGCTGGTTTTGTTGATTATGTTACTAGGACTTGGAAAGAATTAGAAAGAACTATAATAAGACATCATAATCGTGGTGTTGTCTTGTTAGATCTAGAATATGGAATTTTATCATCAGAGCTATCTTGCAATTGTTTGCAGAACTGTTCTTTAATTTGTAGAATGGTATGCTTTCTTTTGATGTTTCAAGAGGGACAGATGGGTTTAACTGTCTATGGTGAGAGATCGGCTCATATCTCTCACTATGAGAGATCAGTTTCATGTGCGATGTTATTATGTATTGCCCTCATTACATATTTTCCATTTCATTGCATATTTTCTCTCACTTTTTTTTAGTCTGTTTTGCTGATGTATCATCATCATTGATGATGAGGAAGGGGGTACCACAGTGGTTTGTTGTCAAAAGTGAATTGTGCTAAGTGGTGCACTGGCAGAGAGAGCTGGTGGTACATGTCCGGCTTATGGAGCTCCCAGGGCCACAATTTTGGGTTTTGTTCTTTGTTAATAGGTTCCCCCCCTGCGACCTCATGCTACCATAGGACACCTTCATCTTGCAGCTTCCTTCTGAGTCACATAGCTGCAGCGGCGGTGAATGCCACCGCAACCAGAAAGCTACTTGGAGTTAGGTTTGGGGATGTGATGGTGAGACTTGGATTGACGATTGGGAATGTGATGGCCAGAAGCGAAGGCCAAAGTCAAAACCTTACAGAAACGTGGGCCAAACATGTTGCTCAGTTCTCGAGCAAATTGAAAACAATTTTAGCAGTTGCTTACCCTTGCACAAGTAAGTTATACATATTAATTTGGCAATGGTGGTAGTATTTGCTTATGTAATTTATATATCTTATTGCACCATCTATCTGCCTTGGTCCTACTAATATTTTGAATGAAACTTTTACATTTCAATATATGCTGATGAGGAACACATAGTTTCTGCAAATTTGTTTCTTCTGCAAATATGCAAGGTGGTTGGTTATGCAGATCAATTTAGTGACTTGCTGCCGTGGTCCTAACTCCTAAATAGGTATAGATCCAAAAGGATTAGAACCCACCTAAGCCAATGGACCAGGAATTTTCCTTAGATCAGTAGCATCTGATTCTGTAACTAGCAGCGGTTTGTCATGTGGATTCCCAATTAAATCAGTAACAATTTTTTTATATTGGACTTCAAGAATGCTACCTCTAGGTGATCAAAGAAAGAAATGTATTTTTTTTTAAAGTTTAAAATTGAAAATCTATAGGTTGATAAAAAAACAAAGCTGCAGAATTTATCTTGAATATAATCCATGCTAACCATATTGTGTTTGATGGAGAAAATTGGAAAGCACAACCAACAATAAGTGACTAAACCATCAAATTAGGGCAAAGAGTGACCACTTGACTGATATGTATTCTGTCTTAAATCTTCACATGCTGTCAACAGTAAGTGATTACACTATCAAATTAGATAAAGCTAACTTTTATCTAATGGGATTTGAAAAATACAAAAACAACATTAAGAGGAGCAGGGTATATAAAACTATATGAATTATAGTGTGTATTTAATATTATGTTGAGTTTACTTACTATACACCGACATTATAAAGGTATTTCACACATGCATCCAAAAAGTATTTTACAAATGCATCCAATGATGTGTTGCCACATTAACTAATGAATATAACTACTCATGCATTTTCATATTTGTTAATTGACACGAAAACATATCATTGAATGCATGTGTAAAATAATTTTATACCGACAATGCATTAGAGCTGTCAAGACAGGGCTACCCAGCCGTTTATGGTCGGCCCTAACAGGCTTCAGGCTTTATCGGGTTGGGCCAAAAAGCCCGGTTGAAATACGGACTTGAAAAATACTACCCGAGCCTTGCCCTACACGGACCGCGGGCTAAACAGGTCGGCCTGTATTAAAATTACTTTTTTTTAATAAAATAGTACTATAAAATACTCCTATAAAATTTCTTATAAATAATATTTTTAATATGTTTAAATAACACCTAGTAGCACAAAAAAAATTGTAAACATTTTCGTACAAACGTCGCAAACTAAAACGGCGAGGAAAGCAATTTTAAATAAATTACGTATGTTATGGTTATAGATATTTATATATTTGATCTTTAAAATTATAAGTAACGACACGAGTAAATATAATTTTTTTTATTTTATTACTTTTATGTTTGTGTTAATTCATTGAATTTTTACTTTTATTTTTTACTTTAATAATCAACTAAGTAAAGAATTATTTAAAATATATATATATATATATCTAGGACTTTTTTTTGTTATGCAGGCTAACGAGCTACCCGTGGCCCATACGGGCTAGCCCAAACGGGTACCGGGCTTTTTAGGCCGGGCTAAAAAGCCCTATAAAATTCGGGCTCAATATTTAAGGTCCAAACCCTACATTAATCGGGCTTAACAGGTTGGCTCATACGGGTTACCCCGTTTTGACAGCTATACAATGCATACTAATTAATGCTTCTTCTCTAAGAGATATGTAAAAAGTAAATATGTATTATAATTTAATCCATTTTAACTTAAATGAATCTTTTAATGGTAATAAACAGTTTTAAATCATAATTTTAAATTTGATTATATTTGAATAGAGCAAAGTCTAATACATTACTTTTATTTAATTTTAAAGAAAGGTAAACGCACGTTTTAATGTAAGAACGAAATGTGTGTAATTCAAACATCTTGTAGGAGAAAGGGAGTGTTATTTTCTCTCTCAAACACACATACACATAAATTATATGAGTAATAAAAGTATTCAATTGGGAGCTTCATTAAGTTTTTAAAAATTAAAAACTAAAGTATTTAAGTAGATAATTTTGGGAAAAAAAAGGGAGAGCAAAGTAAAGCAAAATTTGCAATGGAGCATTCAAGCAGGCATTTTTGCCTTCATAGAAAATTCAGAACATTTGAAGAAGAACAAGGTTTTGACGATTGGAGTTCTGAAAATTTAATTTGCACACAGAGACATATAACATATGAGACATAAAGGATTATATCGGTTAAAATTGTACAAACGTATCTTCAACAAAAAATATAAAAATTGTATAAACGTATCACCTATTGTTTCCCCCTAAATTTTCTGGAAGGTAAAAAGTGCATCAATCTAAATCCTCATAAACCAAAATTGGCTGATTTTACAATATCCAAAATATAGCATTATTTGTTTATAAATATAGCATCCTTGAAAAAACCACAAATACAATATGAGGTCTACATGCATCATTCCCTTGATCATCTACACCCTTCAAATCTTGATACCATAAATCCCTTGCGCAGCCATAACAATTCCACTAAATTTTCTCCATGATCTTCTCTCATGTAAAAGAAATCTAAACAAGATAAAAGAACAGAATCAATAATCCAAACAACATTACAACAGTCAATGATTTTCCAATCACATGAAACATGGACACTCAATCAAAACAACATCATAAAAAAGATTTCGTTGAATTAGAAGGAGAACAAAACCGGCTGCTACAATCCGAAGAATGTGAGACAATACCATTGTCCACACAGTCGTCCTCTTTGTCAACATCGTTGGACGATGGAAACAAAGAGGACTATGTGTATGCAGCAAAGGACAAGGTTCGTATTTTTGACTTAGAGTCAAATGGCAATACCACCGGATCAACGATTGTACCACCGTTTTCATGGAAGAAGCTCTGGCTCTTCACGGGGCCAGGGCTTCTAATGAGCGTGGCGTTTTTGGATCCAGGAAACTTAGAAGGAGACTTGCAAGCCGGTGCGATTGCAGGGTACTCGTTGCTTTGGCTTTTAATGTGGTCCACCATCATGGGGCTCTTGATACAACTTCTATCGGCGAGGCTCGGTGTTGCCACGGGGCGGCACTTGGCGGAGCTTTGTAGGGAGGAATATTCCAATTGGGCTAGGCTACTTTTGTGGTTCTTAGCCGAGTTGGCTTTGATTGCTGCTGATATTCAAGAGGTTATTGGTAGTGCTATTGCTCTTAAGATTCTTAGCCATGGGCTTCTTCCCATTTGGGCTGGTGTTATTATCACAGCCTTTGATTGGTAAGCTAAACATGTTTGTTTCTTGAGCAATACTACATGCTTGTGAAACTGAGGGGTTAAAATCTCGGATTTATAAATGGGAGACTAAAATTCTGTTTAAGTTAAAATAGACTAACAGAAATGCTTTTAAACCTTAATAATAAGGTTGGTGAAAATTGTACCAAAATGTAAATTAAAGGATGTTGAAAATGAATGAATGATATGGTTTGCCTAAGTTCGATCTTGTTCTTTTTGTGTTTTGTTGAACAGTTTCTTCTTTCTATTTTTGGAGAATTATGGAGTTAGGAAGTTGGAAGGTGTTTTCGCTATTTTCATTGGAACTATGGGCCTTTCCTTTGCATGGATGTTCTTTGATACAAAGCCAAGTGAAGAAGAACTTATTATGGGTACAAATTTATCACACTATATGTAGTTTGAGCACATTCATTTTCTATTGTATATTATATAAAAATAAAATAGCTAATTATTATTGGTATTATTATTCATTTTTATAAACTTATTTCCTATGAAGCGCGTACACACACTAGACATGATACCGATAATAATTTTCATTAAAACATGTGTTGTCATCGTGTTGGTGTCGGATACTGACACATATTAGACACCAAACACGTCTCCAATCTAAAGTGACGGTGTTACATTATTTCCAATATTGGTACATTTATTTAACATATTTAATACTTCCTTGTAGGTCTTTTGATCCCAAGAGTTAGCTCAAAAACACTTCGTCAAGCAGTGGAAATTGTAGGATGTGTGATAACCCCACACAATGTATTTCTCCATTCAGCATTAGTACAATCAAGAGACATTGACATCCGCAACAAAGGCCAAGTTCAAGAGGCTCTAAATTACTACTCAATTGAGTCCTCAATTGCACTTTTAATCACCTTAGTGATCAATCTATTTGTGATAACCGTTTTTGCTAGAGTATTCTATGATACAGAACAAGCCAAAGACATAGGATTAGTAAATGCAGGACAATATCTTGAAGAAAGATATGGTGGAGGGTTCTTTCCAATTCTTTATATTTGGGGTATTGGTTTATTAGCAGCTGGTCAAAGTAGCACAATCACTGGTACCTATGCTGGACAATTTATAACTGAAGGTTTTCTAAAACTGAATATAAAAAAGTGGTTAAGGGCATTGATCACTAGAAGTTGTGCTATTGTTCCAACTATGATTGTAGCAATTGTTTTTAATACTTCAGAAGGTTCATTGGATACTTTGAATGAATGGCTTAATGTGCTTCAAGCAATACAAATTCCTTTTGCACTTATTCCACTTCTTACTTTGGTGTCTAAAGAAGAGGTCATGGGGACATTCAGAATAGGGCCTATAGTAGAGGTAAATTATTCATCTCATATATAGTTAGTTTTGATGTTTAAAAATACATTCATGACTCAATATTTGATTCTATTTTCATACCAATTTTATGAGTTCATGTTTATCATAAATTAGCTTATTCAGAGTCAACAAAGATAAAGTATTACTCTCATTCATAATTATAAGAGACAATTAGATTATTCTTTGACCTATATATAAGAAACTTGTACATTTTTTTTTTTTGACAAAGAATATCAAACTTAGTACATTTTTGAAGTGTATTAAATATTGAACTTTCTTTTATACCATCTCATATTTTTTATCTAAAATGCATCTTCCCGTTACAAATAAGTTTCATTTAATGAGGTATCGAGATTTTTTTTTCTTTTTTATAATAAAAGTTAACATTAACTTGTTATAAAAAAAGTTAACATTGACTCACTTAAATGTGTTTCTTTAGTCTTTTAGATTTGATATTTTAAATATGCTTCTAAATTATTATTGAGTTTAATGGTGGTGGGTCGACGGTTTAAAACAACTTTGCACACACAACCAATAAAAATATTTAGAATCGTCACATCAATTAATATTTTTAATTTACGTGGCAATTTAGAATATTTTGATTGGTTGTGTGTACAAAGTTGTTTTGAACCGTCAACCCATCACCATTAAACTCATTATTATTTTGTACTTTTTGTACTACTAATCCTAGAATTACATGTTTTGAAATTAAATAATTTTCATAAAGTGCATTTTTTTTTCCTTGAGGATTTGTCCTAAGTAGTAGTTGTTTAAAAATCAAAGGTGATTAAATAATTTTAGACAAAACTGTTCTAAATGATCAAAATTGTTCAAGAGTATGAGTATATATTTAACTTCATAAATTTTACGATGCAGAGGGTGGCATGGACAGTGGTGGTGCTTGTAATAATGCTTTATGGGTATATGTTGTTAGATTTCTTCCTCTCTGAAGTGAAGGGACTATTGTTTGGATTTTTAGTCTTCCTTGGTGCAGCAGCATGGATTTCGTTTATTGCGTTTCTTCTAAAACATAGTGGTGCTATTTCTTCTATCTTGGTCAGATCTCCAAATTCTGAAGGCTTTTCTCTTGCAGGAGACTAGGCCACCAAATCCATATCTTTTTTTGGTGATGATAATGTGAATACATAGAAATGCTAGCTTTTGTTTTTTCAATCTGAAACATATCATTTTTAAATAGTCAACTTAGTAGTTTGGTAATTTTTTTATTTACCATGTTATCGGTACAAAATTTCTATCGTTATTTAACAGTGACTAATCCTTGTCGGAAAACCTATAGAGCACAAGAGGTGGTTCCAACGAAATTTTCTTTATACGCAAGAGTCAACGTTCGAACTCTTGATCGCTTGTTTAAGAGACACAAAATTCTTACTATTTGGATCAATCTATTGTTGATTGATTTGTAATTTTTTAAATACAAATGACTGCCTTTTAAAAAAAAAAAGAAATGAAGTAGTCATAAATTATACTCAAGAGGTAGGATGATGTTAGATATACACGTGACCAAATTATATGCCCCTACCAAATCACAAGAATACTATATAAATTTTGTGAAATTCATATGAATTTTAATAATTAAAAAAGATGGGTTAAAAAATGTGTTTCTAACGTTATTCTTAGATCAAAAGAGATGTAAAATTAAACCTTTGATCAATTGTTGTGCAAAATTAAATATTGAGATGGTGCAAAATAGAAATAAAATAGTAGGTGATGTTTATAAAAGTCTAGGGTGCACCTGTCCTCGCCCATGAGTAGATTTGTCCTTGCCTAATTCTTTTTAAAATATCTTCACACACACATGTATATAAGTAAATGGTCACTTTGGTCACTGACTATGCACCTCGTTGTCACAAAGGTCCCTGACTCAGGATTAAATATAAAGTAGTTCCTGAATGTGCACTTCCGTTATCACTTTAGTCTCTAACGTAAAATAATTATGTTAATCAATGACGTGGCAAAGGTTTTATGCTGACAAGGAGTATGAGGTGTCAAAGGGATTAAAGTGAAAGTAGAAAACGGTCAATTTGGTCCCTGAACCGAAAATCAATATCTCCAAACTCGTCCAAATGAAGTGTTGCTCTTCGTCAAGAACTGAGTCATCTTCCTCAATGAAGTTGTTCTGTGGTTGCGGGAGACTTGATGTTAGGCCCCCGACTGTGCATACTTACTATCAGTTAGGTCCCTGACAGTAAACACTTACTGTCATTAAGAAGAAACTATGAAGGAATTCAAGATATACAAATACAGAATTTGGGAAAATGTGATTCATAACCTGACGTGAAAGCCTGAAACAATTCTTCATATTGCTAGAATTGATAAATTGATATAAAATAGGATCATACTAGGCCTACTTTGTGCATGTAAGTGTTTACTGTCATGGACCTTAGTGACAGTATGTGTTTACTGTCAGGGACCTAATTGATAGTAAGTATGCACAGTTAGGGACCTAACAACAAGTCTTTCGCAACCACAGAACAACTTCATTGAGGAAGATGACCTAGTTCTTGACGAAGAGCAACACTTCGTTGGGATGAGTTTGGGGATATTGATTTTCGGTTCAGGGATATTGATTTTCGGGGATATTAATTTTCGGTTTAGGGACCAAAGTGACAATTTTCTACTTTCACTTTAGTCTTTGTGACACCTCATACTCTTTGTCAGCATAAAACATTTGCTACGTCATCAGTTAACATAATTATTTAACGTCAGGGACTAAAGTGATAACGGAAGTGCACATTCAGATACTACTTTGTATTTAATCCTGAGTTAAGGGTCTTTGGGACAACGAGGTGTAGAGTCAGGGACCAAAGTGATCATTTACTAATATATATACACGCGGGAATGATCGAAACGAGAAGTCCAGATAATAATGTATTATCAAATTTAGCAACGGAAAGGGCTTTAGACATGGTGGATATAATGTTTAGAAACCAAATTTTTAACATCTTTTGCAAAACACTTTTAGCACCTTTACAATCGGTTTTCAAAATAAAATGCTTAGAAAACAAATCATCTTGAAATTTAGTAATACATAAAACAATAGCTAAAATTTCTTTTTTAATAGTACTGTAATTTAATTGGGCCGGAGACCAAGAACCAGAATAATATCTGACCACTTGTTCCTTTTCCGTTCCTGGAAGTAATTGTTTTAAGATACCTCCAAATCCAGCATCAGAAGCATTTGTTTCAACAATAAGATTAGCTTGAGGATCTGAGATTCCTAAGCAGGGTAATTTTTTAACTATTTACTTTAATTGCTTTATACTGTCCGACATAGACGCATCCCAGGGAGGAGGATTCTTCCTAAGCCTCTTGAATAATGGAGCACAAATAATTCTTAGGTTTGGTATGAAGTCTGAAACATAATTAAGACATCCTAAGAATCTTTGTAGTTGAGTCTTATCCTTTAATTCGTCTGGGAATTTGCTAACAAATTCTAAAGACCTTCTAATAGGTGTATTCATACCTTGACTAATATCAAAACCCAAAAATCTAATTTTAGATTGAAAGAGGTTCATCTTTCTTTCTGATAATACTAACCCATTATTTTTAATTAATTCATAAAATTGATTTAAATGTTGAATATGTTGGTTAATGGAATCTGAAAAGACTAATATGTCAT
Organism: Medicago ruthenica; assembly: GCA_018208015.1. Taxonomy (NCBI): domain Eukaryota; kingdom Viridiplantae; phylum Streptophyta; class Magnoliopsida; order Fabales; family Fabaceae; genus Medicago; species Medicago ruthenica. Next base: position 20,831,280 of record CM031378.1, read on the forward strand.
CCAAGTAAACTATGGTAAAATTTGAATAATTATTAAATATACAGTTCATAATATTTTGAAACTCTGAAGGTGCATTCTTGAGACCTAAAGGTAATACATTCCATTCATAATGTTCGAAGGGGACCACAAAGGCAGTTTTATATTTATCTTTTTCTTCTAATTAAATTTGATAATATCCTAACTTAAGGTCAAATTTAGAATAAATTGCTTTGTTATGAAGTCTATTTATTAAATCTTTCTTATTAGGTATTGGATACCCAATCCATTGTAACACTTGATTTAAAGGTTTATAATTAATGACTAATCGAGGACTTCCTCTTTCTAATTATGCTGCGTTAACTATGTAAAAAGCTGAGCAACTCCACCGAGATTTGCTCTGTCTAATTAAACCTTTTTCTAAATATTCATTTATTTCTTTCTTGCAATAATCCAAATATTGCTTATTCATTTGGATAGGCCTAGCTTTGGTGGGAATATCTTTTTCATTAAAGGTAGGTTCGTAAGGTAAAGATATAACATGAGTTTTCCTTTTCTAGAACGCATTCGGTTGTTCTGAACAAATATTATTAACAAATTTAATTTTAATCTCATTAACCTGTTTCGTAACACCAGGATATTGTAATTGTTCTTCTATCCTTTTAAAGTGTATCTCTTTATTTATGAAATTAATATGTTTTTTCTTATTATTAATAAGATTAATAAAAGAAATTTGTTTTTCTTTTAAAGTATTAAGTTCGCGTACTTTAGGAGGATTTAAAAAATTGAATTTAATAGTATGTCCTAAAGCCTGAGTAGTAATGGATTCTTCATTAACAATTATAGGGTATAATAGTGATAAGAAAGGAGTTCCTAAAATAATATTTTCATTAATATTTTTAACTAATAAGAATGAGGTGTTATAACAGATTTTATCTTTACAAATCTTAGCAGAAGATAATTTGAAACTAACCTGTAGTCTAGCGCCATTAGCGCTTCTTAATGATTATGTAGTTTTCTCATAATACTGGGTAGGGATTAATCCCTCTCTAATGCAGTTTAAGTCTGCACCAGAATCAATTAAGGTTATCATCTCATAAGTTCTATCTGGAAGGACAAGGTCTATCTTACTAAACCATTTATGAGAGATTATCTTTTCAATACGGTTGAAATAATTTTGTGATTTATCTTCTACTTCTTTCTTTCTATCATGAATGATTTTATGATTAAACTGATGGTCAAAACGCTGGTTTTGAACTATCACGTGACCTTCTAATTCTAAAAGTTTTAATTCTAACTCAACTGCGTTGACTTGTTTTTTAGTAAGATCATTATCAACTATAATGTCTTTAAGTTGTCTCATGAAAGCATTCTTGCTTTCTGAGTCTTCCATTTTATCTAAAATAGTAATTAAGGTATTTGCTTGACGATGGGTCAATACATTAATATGTTTACTACAATTATTACAATTGCAGAAATCTAATCCTAAACATTCCTCATAATCATCAGAAGATTTTTCCGAGTTACTAATTCTATTAATTTCTTCATACGAAGATTCTTTACTGAAGAATTTTCTTCGCTATCTGAATTTAGCATAATATTTTCTAAAGCTAAAATTAGAGTCTCTTTTAATTCTTTAGATAAATCTAGATTCTGTAATTGGTTAATTTTTTCTTTAACTCTACACTCAGTAGCATAGTGGTTGTAACGTCCACATTTAAAACATTTAACTTCTTTCTTATTTTTATTTTTATTATAGGATTTCTTCTTATTTTCTTTATAGGGTTTCTTCTTATAAGGTTGTTTATAAAATTCTTGATTATCTTTATAAGGTTTCTTATGATGACGGAAGTTACTTCTTCCTTTACTAACAACTTTCTTCTTATTTTTAGGGTTATTGGGAGCTCTTAGAGGCGTAACCCCGTATTGCTCACAAAAAGAACCCATTTCTTGTCTATTGTTTAGTTTTTCATTTTTAATTTTATTTTGTAATTTGTAATCAGTACAGATTTGTATTCATGTTTCTATGATGTAATTAGATAATTCTCCTATAGTTAAGGCTGAATAAGGAATTTCTCCGTTAAAGTTATGTCTAATGTTAGTTTTTACCTTTTCGGCAAATAATCTAGTAATCCGCTAAGAAATCTTTCTTTCCAGTAATCGGTCGCTCCATCTGGCCTAAGACAGAGTTTAGAAAGAAACATATCTCGGTATCATCTATAATCTGACATAGTTGGGCAATAAAGGTTTGCTAATTGATCTCCAGCTCTCTGCTGAAACTTAGTAGGTTCACCTACAAAAAACTTAGTAATGGCGTAGAGTAAAGTAGTAACACAAATACTCTCATTTGTTTATGACTTAGTAGCTTTATTTATAAGATCTTTTTCTTTAGGATTAAGGAGGTTATCCCACCATCCTTTTAATTGTCCTGTAAATCCCATTACCTAGATATCCTTAGTTTTCTTATCATCATTACCTCTTAGTTTGAACGCGGTAGCAGCCATGGTCATATTCTAAATAGTGTCTAATACATGTTGTTCAGAAGCGCCATCAATATTCCATTCAACGATGGATTCTCCTGAATATGTGCTTTCTACAAAGCTACTCCTTTCTTCGAATTGCACATCTGCAAACGAAGGTCTATTATACTCCCTCCGTCCCTTTTTATAGGAATAGTTTACAAAAATCACGGGTATTAAGAAAAGTTGTTGGAGTAATAAAATTGTCTCAAATGTGTGTGATTATTACTATATTACCCTTAATTAAATATATATTTAATGTTGACTTTTCATATACCAAGACAAATTGGTAATGTTAATAATGGGTATATTTGGAAAAAGAGTAATCAATGCATCTAAAAATTTGTATATGATCTTATATTAAGGGACAAAACTTTTTTGTAAACTACTTCTATAAAAAAGGACGGAGGGAGTAATAATTTCTAGTTTTGGGCCTTAGTGGCTTTCCTAGACGGTTAACAAGATTATCAAACTCCTATTCTCTTGAAAGAGTGTTCAAAAGGGAAGTTTCTCCTATCCTAAATCTACTGAGCTTTTAAACTAATTCTTCTATCTTATCGGTAGGATCTTTTCCTAAACTTATTCCTTCTAATTCCTTAGTCGAAGGGGTATTGTAATTATATATAGGTCTAGTAGGGTCTAACTTATAATCTTTCATATCTTTAATTTGCGGAGCAGATAGCTCAATTCGTTCTAGCTGCTGGGCTATAGTGTATAATGTTTGGTTTGTGTAATTTATTTGGTTGCATATATTACTAATATCTATTTTTTCTATAGGTTCTTTTGACGATTTAATTATGGCTTTAAAAGGTGTTGCTTCTATCTCTACATGTTCTTTTGGAGGAATAAATTTAATAGCTTCTAAGGGTGGATGAACAGACTCTATGGTTTCTTTCTTAAGAGTCTTCCACTGAGTACTTAATCTAACGTTAACATCCAAAAACATTTCTGTTGCAAAAGGATTCTTAATTTTGTACTGTAAGCAATATAATTCAAACCAAGTGAAAAATAAGATATTAATCTGATAGAGTTCTAAGTAATCATAGAATTCTTTACGATAACGATTAGTATCTTCTGTAGAAAAAGTCGAGAAATACCATTCTCTCTTCTTTTTATTGTAATCAGCTGTAAAATCTTCTTTAATCCATTCTTTATCTATTTCGAAAGGTTCTTCTATTGTAAGGACTCTTAACACTTGGGACTCCGTAGGCGATGGAGATCTAGACGATCTATCAATAAAGATAGGTCTAGGTATAGGTGGAGAGAAATCCACTCCTGCTAGGTTAGTTCTAATAGGCATATCAACATAAGATCTAGGACCAGATACTGATCCTAGGCTAGCCGATCGATTATATTTAAACGACCGGCTTCTGTTCATCGAGATGGAAATGGTTCCATCTGTGTCTTGAATAATGTGTTTAATGGTTCTGGATTCTAATTTTTGTGGTTTAGCCACATCCTTTAAAATCCATTCTTGAGGAATTTTATCTAAAATATTGTTGGAACAAAATGTGTTTAACAACTCTCTTATAAAGTAAGGGGGAGATTGTTGAAACATTTATGTGTAAACATATCTCTCTTTATGGTTTTGATGATAACAAAGTATTAAAGAGAAAATTGGTTATTTGCTAATGCTTTGTTCAAGTGTTTTCAGAACCATGTGCTTTATGATTAATTATTAAGAATGGTTATGGAAGAACAAGCTAAGAGCAAGGAAGGAAAGCTAAGAAGCAAGGTTGCAAAGCTAGAAGGAAACTGGGTCTGAAGAAGTACTCCTGAAGAAGTGCTCCTGAAGTAAGAGCTTCTGAAGTGGTCCTGAAGAAGTGCTCCTGAAGTAGAGCTTCTGAAGAGGTACTCCTGAAGTGCAGCTTCTGAGTCTGAAGGCAGCTTCTGAAGTCTGGGTGCTTCTGAAGAAGTCAACACAAAGTCAACTCCTGAAGCCAGTTTCTGATCCGTACAAGGCAGCTTCTGATGCAGCAGCTTCTGATGCACTGTTCACAGAGAAGCTTCTGAAGCTGATGTGGCATGGAAAGTGACCAGTACTGTGCGCATTTAATGCCTGGATGTGTCAGAACAACTCAATGGAACAGTTGTCTCCCTGACCCAAACATTCTCCAGCTTTTAAGGTAGGCCATTTCAAAAATGGCTGCTGCTCTGTTCTGTTTGATAAAGTGCAGCACACATTTGCAGTAACCTAGCTCAGATTGCAACGGCTAATTCCTTAATTCATGCAAATCTTCAACAGCTATATTTTCATCTATAAAAGGAAGAAGATTTGAAGAAGAATTCGTCTAAGACTCTTGAAAACGTATTGCTGAACCTGTGCTCTGTTTTCTGTGTAAAACTGTCAAGTTCAAAACTCTTAGAAATTCTCATAGTCTTTGTAACTTAGAATTTCTTAAGGTTAAGAGTCTTAACCTGTGTTGTATTAAGAGAACACCTCTGATATTTGATCAAGTGTTCATCCCAAACTCCTTTACTTATAAACCAGTTTGGTCCTCAAAGTCTCAGTCTGTATACTGAGCATTTGTAACCTCATTCCTTTGTGGTCTGAGTCAGAAGCCTCTTGACTTAGTGTCTTGAGCATTGAGAAGTCTCTTGTCTTAGTGACTTGAGCATTGGAAGCCTCTTCCTTGGTGGTTGAGCATAGAAGCCTCTTTCTTTGTGATTGAGCAACTGGAAGTCTCTTTCTTAAGTGATTGAGCAAGTGTAATCTTCAGATTATAGTGAAACTCTCTTGTTGGAAAACAAGGGGACTGGACTACTTCTCACATTGAGAAGGAACCAGTATAAATTCTGTGTGTCTCTCTTTCATTATCCTTTTAACTTGTTTATCCGCTGCATTAACTTCTGATCATAGTTCAGAACCTGGTTCTGAACTTGTGCTAAGGTTTTGAAAAAGTAAGAACAAGTTTTTGAGTCACACAATTCAACCCCCCCCCCCCCTTCTTGTGTGTGTGTTTTTCTCACCTTCAAATATCTGATGCCTTAAGGATTTTAGGGGTCATAATATTCGATTTTATAAGATTAGCTTCTACAATACAAGTTTCATTTCTCGGCGTTGATCTCTGAGATCTGAAGTCGTAATTGACTGTAGAGACCTTATAAGTCATTCTACTAATAACATCTATGTTGGCTACACCAGGGTTAAAGGTATCTTATAACCCTAGAACATGGACGAGTAAAGATTTTTTTGTATTTTCGTCATCTAAACTCATAGAGAAGTTGGGATGGCAGTTGAAGTATACTGGTCCATCATTAAGATTAGATTCAATAACAGCTATAACAGAATTATCGAAATCATTAATTCGATCGTCTCTGGGTATTAACAATATAGGTGTGTTAAGACCTAGTTTATGTAAAGGTTTAACTGCGATTTGTATTAATCCTAGATGTATGTATCTATATCCTTCTCTAGAATGTTCTTCCAATAAACTTCTATTGAGAAGATTAATAGTTTCATTTTTATTATTAATAGATTTAGCCATCTCGGTAGTTTTAATAATCTTTTTACTTTGGTAATCAAATTTTCCAACATGATAAACTTTATTATACTTAATTTCTGGCGTAGTCCAGTTTATTAACCTATTTTCCATTTCTTGTATTTCTAATTCACTATTCTGATAATTATCTTGATCTATTGTAGATTGTTCACTAGAAGGAAGGGAAATTAATGGGTGACTTCTACTCCCTATTTTGCCTAGAACACGGTTTAGAAGAGACATGGTATCTTAATCTACGAAACAAATTATAAAGCTTTCAGAAATTTTTGTTTTAACTTATTCGCTATCCTTCTCTCCCCCTTATAAGTTGTTTCTAGGTGGACTCTACAATGAGCTAAACCAACGGTTTCACTGCCCTCACTTAACGGGTCTTACTATCTGGACCACTAACTATTCAATAGGTTATCCCCTAAAAGAAACGGTCAGGGTTACCATAGAAGATAAACAATAAAGCTAAAACTTAAATTCTTTAAAACCTTAAAATAAGTTCTGTAAATTCAGATAAAATGTCTCAATCCAACCTGGCTCTGATACCAGACGCGGGAATGATCGGAACGAGAAGTCCAGATAATAATGTATTATCAAATTTAGCAACGGAATGGGCTTTAGACATGGTAGATATAATATAGTATGTATCATTAGAAAAAAATATGAAGTTCTTCTAAAGATGGAGTAATTGAGAATACTATATATTGAGTATTTTCAGAATTTGATTATATGTTAATCAATTCTGAAAATACTCAATATACAATATTCTCAATTACTATATATATATATATATGGGAAATGATGTATAGTGCGAATAAGTATTGTTATACCCCATTTTTGACCCACTTTCCATTTGTTTCTCTCGTCTTTTTAAGCTAGAAATTCTCGTCGTTTCAGACGAAATTTCGGCAGGGAGGTATTTTAAAATACCTCATTTTTGTTCCGAAGGCGACCGTTTTTTTTTATTATCTTTATTTTTATTTTTTTATCTTTATTTCTATTTTTTATTTTTTGTATTTACTTTATTTTTAATTTTTTATTATTATTTTTTTTCTATTAGTTCTTATTTTCTTTTTTATGATTTTCGTTTTAATTATTTTATTATTGTTCTTATTTGTTTTTATTTTGTATTTTCAGTCAGCTTTAGTCTTTATCTGTACAAGGGAATTTTTGTCCAAAATTCACCAAAACCGTAACTTTTTGTGCTATAAATAGTACATTGATTGGTACTGTTCAGGATCCCAAGTCAGCCAGTCAGAGAGTCACGGTCAGAACCACCACCACCACCACCAGAATTATAATCTGGCCACCCTTAGGCCACCACAAACCACCAACACAAAATAAACCTAAATTTTTTTTCTCTTCATTTCTTTTCCAGAAATCAAAATCCTCACAAAAGCATCACAAAATCACAAAACTGAAACTGAAACCAAACCAACCACAAATTCGGCCTAGCCGAATCCAATCAGAAATCAAAATCAAACAAACAACCAAAAGCCTCAGCGAACCCAAATTCATCAAGACCTCTCAATTCCGAACCACAAACCCCTCAAATCCGAAGCCATTTTAAAAAGGGAAAGGTAATTTTCAAAAGATTTCAAACTTAGATCTAGTAATTTTAAAAAGGATTTTGAGAAATCGGAGTTGATTTTTGAGGAGAAGTAGAAAAAGGAATTTTAAAAAGTTAAAAAAAGGGGAGTTTGCTTGCTCCGGCGCGGCGGCGCCGCCGTCTAGGCCGGCGGCCACCGCGCCGGAAAGCTTTTTACGGCCAGGCTTTGAATACGAGAGGAAGAGGGAAGAAGAGAGTAAGAGAGAGAAGAAAGAAAAAAAATGAGTTAAAAGTCTGAATTTTCAAATTTATAGCAGCACCCAAACCCAGCCCAGTAGGTGCAGGCCCATCCTTTCTCTGACTTCTTTTTCTTTCTGATTCCTGCACCCCCTTCCTCTACTCTTACCCCCTTTCTCTATTTTATTTTATTTTCTTTGCATTTTTACTTTCTTTATTTTATTTTCTTCGCATTTTTATTTTCTTTATTTTATTTTATGCAACATATTTATTTTATTTCTTGCATTTCATGCATTTTTATCTTCTTTATTTATTTTATGCAACATATTTATTTTTTGTCTTGCATTTCATGCATTTTTATCTTCTTTATTTATTTTATGCAACATATTTATTTTTGTCTTGCATTTCATGCATTTCTATTTTCTTTATTTATTTTTCTGCAACATGTTTAATTATTTTTTTGCAACATATTTATTTTATGTCTTGCATTTCATGCATTTTTATTTTCTTTATTTACTTTATGCAACATATTTATTTTATGTCTTGCATTTCATGCATTTTTATTTTTTCTTATTTACTTTATGCAACATATTTATTTTATGTCTTGCATTTCATGCATTTTTTATTTTCCTTATTTACTTTATGCATTTGCAATTTTATTTTATCTATTATTTTGTCATTTTTTTTATATTGTTAGAATGTATTTAGGGACAATGTAAATATAAATGAGAATATGCACCGACACCCACATTTATTTATTTCGCTTTATGTCAAAACGATAAAAATGTAATAATGACCGTATCCGAGAAAAAAGACCCTCACTTGATCCAACGTCATTTTGAGGGATCCGACGCGCTTTAACATCTCAGCTTACTCTAGTCTTGGACCCTAGGAATTAATCAAAACTTTCTAAAAAAAAGTCAAATAGTCAAAATCAAAAACATTTCATAAAAAGATCTCAAAAACATTCAATCTTGGATTTTAAACCAAGTGTCTTTTCTTTCTTAATCAAACTTTAATCAATCTTTAATCAATCAAACTTTTTCTTCATTTAAAATCAATCCAACCCACATTTTATTTCTTCTATGCCTTTTCGGCCTCTTATCTTCCTCAAAACATCTTTTCAAAACTTTAAAATCAATCAAAACCAATCACTCGGCTTTTTACCCCGAACTACATGATTTTGATCTCATTCGGGTATGTAGGCAAAAGACTTCGTTTTTCCAAATCAACAAAATAACAAAAACATTTTCTTTCTTTTTTAAACTCGTCTCTTTAATCTTTTTACACTTAGACACTTATTTACAAACAAATAATCAATTTTGATCTCATTCGAGTATGTAGGCAAAAGACTTCGTTTTTCCAAATCAACAAAATAACAAAAACATTTTCTTTCTTTTTTAAACTCGTCTCTTTAATCTTTTTACACTTAGGCAGTTATTTACAAACAAATAATCAATTTAGCATAAAGATAATTAAAAACAAGAGGTTCCTATAGAGTACTATAGACGTTTAGGGTGCTAACACCTTCCCTTTGCGTAACCAACCCTGTCATACCCCATTTTTTGACTTATATTTTTTGTATATTTCATTTTTGTGTTTATCTCATTATTTATTTTTACCTTTTATTTTATTATTGCTATAGTATTTTTATTTGCATTTTATCATTTTCATCATTAAGCATTACTATTATCATCATCATTATCCTTAATATTTTTTCTTTTAATAATATCATAATTATTTTACTACTATTAGGTTTTTTATTATTATTATTTTTATATATATTATTAAGTTATTATCATTTTTATTATTATTATTAGCTTTTATCATCATTTGCATTATTGTTGTCATTTACTATTTTATTCATTATCATTATCATTTACATTTTTTGCATTTCCACTATTATCCTTATTATTATTATTTTTACTCATTTTTCACCTTTTTATTTTTTAATACAAAATCAAAAAAAAGTGGAGTTCGCAGTGCGAACTCATCTTCGCACTGCGACCTCTGCGAAAATTTCTGCAGATTTTTATGCATTTGTTTATCCTTTTTGCTTTCAACTACAATTATTATTAGTAGCATTATTACTTGTATTCTTGCTATTTTGTGACTGATTTAGTGCAGCAAGGCAGAATTTAATGTGTGACATTAAAGGTAAAAGGAAAGAGGAACTTTCTTCCAACCTCTCATGTGATCAAACAAATTGGCTACCCTTGGTCAGTGTTTGTCCCTCCAAATTGACCCCTCACCCAATATAAACTTGCCAGCCAGCTGCTTGATCCCTTTCCTTCCCTTTTCCCCTGCCAAAACCAGCCAATCTCAAGTGGTTTATGTTGCAAAAAAGCTGTTTGACATGCCCTGTTTTGACCTGAATTTCTTCCCCCACACATAAGCCCACATGCTAATTTTGATTCCCCCAATCTCCCTGTACATGGCAGTACACGTTTTGATTGTTTGACCTTCCAAGATTGCAAGGATTGATCCCAAGAATCATCCCTTTTGCAGCTGCCCTGTTTTACAGTTTTTACCATCATTACCTTCTAGAATCAATGGCATTTGTGGCTGAGATCAGTCAAGACCTTGCCCCTTGGCACAAGGCAAAGCAATTCCTATCCATTAGCATTAAATGCAAAGTGTTCTAGCCTGAGTTTAGCTCATGATCAGCTAGTGTTCTAGGATTTGGTTCATCATTACATAGATTGCATTTATGCCTATAAAAGGAAGGGCAAGGCTTAAGGATCACAAAAAACACGGAACACACTGAATACACATAAAAAAACCAGTCAAAAACAGACCAATTCAGAGAGCAAGCACACACGAAATTCACATCAAAAATCCCTTGCATTGCAACACAAAAACAGTCCATCACAAACACTTAGAGCTTTGTTCATAACCTCTCACAAAGCAAGCAAGCCATTTCCAATCTTGTTCAAGCATTGCTAGGAGTTCTGTAAGTCTCCTATAACCTTTCTTTTCTATTGTATTTGCTGTTTGCATATCTTGCTTTGTCTAATTTTTCTTTGTGAACCAAAACCTCCTTTGAACCTCAAAAAGGACCTCAAAGGGGCCAAGCTTCAAAACTGTGATTTTTCCCCCTTTTTTCTTCCTTTTTGTCAAGTTTCTTAACCTCCTTTAGGTTCTGAATCTTGCTTAGAAGCAGTTTCTGAACTTCTGTTCAGAAACAGCTTCTGAGTTGAAAATTCGCATACTTCGCAGTGCGAAGGTCTGGTCGCAGTGCGACCATGACAGAATTCAGAACATGCATTCAAATGTCAAATTTTTGGGATTCTAGCCCTTGATTCAGAACTTAAAGAGGGTTAAAACCATTTTGGTCCAAATCCAATTCATAATCATGCACAACGTTGAAGATTTCTCAAGTTCGTGCGACAAATTTTGAATAACTTGTGAAACAAGTTATGTTCTTTAATATTTTCAAAGCCAAGCTTGCTTATTCTTTTAAAACCAAGCTCGAATCGAGCCGAACTTGTAAACTTTCCAATTTTTGCATGTTTTATGATTGTGTTTGTCACTCAAACTTGAACCAAACTTGTCCTTGAGTTTCAATAACTTAAGCAACAAGTAACGTTCGTGATTTTTTAAAATCGAACAACAAATTTGTTCGCGTCTTTTCTTTTCTTTTACAACTTGCCTTTTAAAGCTTTGGTTTCCTTTGAGGTTTTCTCCGAGTAACAAAACCAAACTTGAATGAAAAAGGGTGGTTTGACGTATGTCTCTCCTTTCCCCGATCGGATAAACACTTGACGTATGTCTCGTTGCTTAGACGATCGTCATTCTTTTCTAGCTTCCCCAAAAAATGCGTTTTCAAATTCAAACAAAACTTGAATGAAAAAGGGTGGTTTGACGTATGTCTCTCCTTTCCCCGGTTGTACGAACGCTTGACGTATGTCTCGTTGCTCGGACAATCGTCATTCTATTTTCGAAGTATAAAAACTCACCAATCTTGGCCCTTGTGGCCAATCCAAACCTTTCACGCCTTTGCGCGTTAATTTCAACCTTTTTTACGCCTTGCGCGAATTTAACGCCCCCGTGCGTTTGTCTTTTATTTTTCAACATTGTACGCCTCCGTGCGTTTGTCTTTATTTTCAAACCTTTTACGCCTCTGTGCGTCTGTCTTTTTTCTCTTAAAAAAATTTTTACGCCTTGCGCGAGTTTATCGCCTTAGCGTCTGTCTTTCACCTTTTAAAAAAGCTTTTTACGCCTTTGTGCGTTTTCAAACAATTCTTTTTAAGAACTACGTAAGCTTTGAATTCTCCGACTACCGGGAGATACGTAGGAGCAAGATCGACATCTTGTCAAGCCCGTTAATAAAAAATCTTTTTTTCTTTTTTTTCTATTTTCGTTTGTTTTTATCTCTTTCTTCACCTCACATTTTATTTACTTGTCCTTTTACATATATATATATGATTAAGCATGCAAGCAAAACGTCAAAAACATTTTAAGCCTAAGCCAACTAAGAGGTTCCCGTTGAGTACAACGGATGTAAGGGGTGCTAATACCTTCCCCTCGCGTAATCGACTTTCGAACCTAAAATCTCTTTTCAAGGTAATTTAGAACTTTTTTCCTTTTTCCCCGAAAAATTAAAAGTTCAGTCGTAATTTAGAATTAGTGATTCAAAGCTTCCCCAATAGCTTGACATCCGAAATTCGACGCGACAAACCCCCGGACCTTTGATCTCTAAAAAATAGGGTTTTTTTTTCGAACTTTCCCCCTTTTGCTCGGAAAAAATAAAAGATCGGTGGTGAACTTAAAATTGCGAGTCAACGCTAATTAATAGCTTGATATCCAAAAATCACCGCGACAAGTATTCAACGAACAAGTTACGAAGTGCAAATGTTTTCAAATATCTCCCCATGATGTCACCACCTCCCCATGAATTCCACTAAATGGGGAAATTTTGTTTGACCAACCAATACAAACAAGGCACGTTATTGTTCGTTGAATTTCGTCACTATACATGTCGCACCAAATAGCACTTCTCTGTGAACCTGAAAGAGAGAGAAAGACACAAAATGAAGAATGAGAGGATCCAAGCCGTGAAACAATACTTTCACCAAATTCTTGGTTTTTTGAAGAAAAAAAAACAAATAACTATACGACTATAAACCCTACCCGAATGAAGCAAAGTAGTCCAAAAAAATAATAACTATCCATCATCCGTTTTCAAGCAAGTAAAAATTAGATTTTCTTTTACAGGAAACAATGAAAACGTTAGATAAATTTCTGAAATTGACAAGAAAAAGGTAAAAAGTAGATTACTGCCTCTCCATGTAAAAGAAATGGCGAGTAATAAGAAAACAACCCATGGAGGAAGAGAGGATGGAAAGGAACACAAAAAAAAAAAAAACTGTTAGGAGTCCCACATCGGGTAAATAAAAGTGTTTGATGTGGTACTTAAGTCATGAGGCTCTCCCACCTAATGGACTAGTCTTACTAGTCTTTTGGGTTGGGCTCTCCTCACGGGCGTAAGTCCTAACAAAAAAACTGAAATGGATCCTACTAAACTCTCACCTATATTTATGTCTTTCATAGATAAATGAAGCAACTTAATCTGGTCAAATTTTCTTGTACTTTTTCTGCTACTACAGTATTTTTTAACTAATTTTCTAACTAATTAATGAAGCGTGGAAGTAAACAAGACAAAACTAGTTTTCTAACTAATTAATGAAGCGTGGAAGTGATAGATTTGGCTTCTGTAGCTAACTACTAAACCACCAACTAACCTTATACTTTACGAACGTAATGCAAACACCATAAATGAATTCCAACAGAGAGCATTTGCCACCACGAAATGCACTAAATTAATAGTTGTAGTACGTGTTTATTTTTGGTTTACATGATTATTATTTGAGAATTTTTAATTAAAATAATAATTTAATTTCTAATTTATCCATAATTGATAATTAAATATTTGAACTAAATATTCAAGTCTATAAATCGTTAAATAATTTATATCTAAGCCCGTAAATATTTAAACATTTTTAGTTGAATCATAAGTTTAGGATCTAACCTCAAATTATTTATAAAAGTTTAGAGATCTCATGATTTTCTTCAAGCAAATGAGGTGAAGATTGTGAGTCATATACGACACTTTAAATAGATCAAAATAAAAAGAAAAAGTACAAAAGGTCGGGACATAAAATCTGACTCAGCCTTATTGAAAGCAAAAAAAAAAAAAACTCAAAAGGGTAATACGGATCAAGCCAAAGAGGTAAAGAAACCACATCCAGACAATCAGACCGATAAATCCAAATATGGAGCAAACAATCAAGCACCACAAGCACAAACCAGCAAACCCGTATACAAGCGTAAAACCAAATTGAAAAATAATAAAAATAAAAAGTGGTGTGTGAACCATCATGAGCACGAACCCACATATAGAAAATAGTGAATGAACCTGACCACCAACATGGAAACAGATCCACGCACCTACAACTCACTAGATCGAAAGATGACGCATATAAGATAACAATGCACAACAAATCAGCACGGTCCACACCAGTGACAAAGGAGGCAACACAACCGTTTGAACCAACTCAAAATCCATCGACATGGTGGAGGCAACCAAAAAAGGTGAACATGTACACAAAATTAGAATGTGAACATATCACAACTGGCCACTCAGAAATCGTGCACCCACCACACCACCTTGAAAATGAAATATGGAACCAACACAACCCATGTGAATGACGACACACCTTACAAGACGACTACGGAAGAAGAAATTGTGGTTAAGCAACGGAGGTCATCGGAAGATCAGAGTAAAGTAATCCCAAAGGGATGAAAAGACGGTGCAAAGGAAGGACCTCTTCAAACCACCACGCATCAAGGCTACATCGTGAAGAAAGGAGCTTGGAATTGGAGGAAGAGAGACGTGGTGGTGTTTAGGGTTTTAGAGAGAGGTCAGGGAGGAAGTCAAGTTTAAAGATCTCATGATGAGAAAAATTTTAATTTAGAAATATAATTACAATTTATTGACTTGCTTAGGAACTCAATCATGTTTTTTTTTCTAACCTAGTTAAGATCATTTAAGTTATGATGATATCTTTGCAAGCCAATTTCATTTAAAAATTAAAGGGTTAATAGTGTTTTACCCCTGTAATATAGGCTATCTCCGGTTTTTCTCCTATAATTTTTTTTGATTCCGTCCTTGTAAAAAAAAAAGAAAAAAAGAAAAAAACATCAAATCACCTAATCCATTTTCATCTCCATCAACACCTGGAAATCAGCTTCACAATTATCATCATTGTTCCACTCATCTTTCTTCTTTTCTTCAACCCTCTCCAGCCCACTTTTATTCATACCATCAAACTCGAGAATTCATCAGTACCCATTAAACATCAACACCCATTAAAATCACCAAATCAATCCCTAACCCAAATCTTCATCCACCGAGACCTTCTTCTTCCATTCCAATTTTCATTTGATTTTCCTAACTTGTGAATAATATATAAAAGGAAGGAGGTAGAAAGAACCTTGTAATTTGTTGGATTCAGTGGATCGATGTTTTTTTTTTCCAGATTTAAAAAATAGAGATGATGATTTTTTGTTTCTAGATTTTAAAATATTTAACTTTTGGTTTTGATTTTTTTTGGTTTATTTGTTTTCTGGATTATTTGGGTTGATATTGTTGTAGGTTGTTGTTGATGATGATGTTAGAAGGAGAAGATTTGGCTGTTGATGATTTTTTTCCTGGGTTTTTGCATGAAGCTTTAGGAAGGATGAAGAAAATTGAACAATAGAGAGGAGAAAATTATGTTTTTAATTTAAGGATTTTTGTGTGTTTTTTTTCTTTTTTTAAATTAATTAATGATGCGTGATTTTTTTTTTTATAATTGATGTGCCTATGAGGTCACACCATAATATCATTAATAAAAAAGTGTAGTACAAAAAAGGAGGGCGGCCAAACCAAACCCTCAAAGTGTTAGGAAAATCTATAATATGGAAGATAATGAAGTGTAATCGATTTGAACGCGTGGCCAATGAAAAAAATGAAAAATTAAATTAAATATCTACATTAACGCCACATCAGCGAGTCTGGTGAGTCAGATGGCCGAAGTATATTTATGAAGAATCTTAATTTTTCAAGGACGGAATCTAAAAAAATATTACATAAGGTAAAACCGAAAATAACCTATATTACAGGGGTAAAACATTATTAGCCCAAAATTAAATTATAAATTTTTTAAACTTTCTGACTTGATGAATGAACTATAGAGTAGTTAAACCTTTATTTGTTTGAAGTAAAAATTTAATTTCATCTCTCACAATTCGCTAAATTATAAAAAAGTAATACTTAAATTAATCTCTGTCATTTTCACATCGAAGACAAATTAATTTCACTATTATCATAATAAAATCGTGAGATACTAATTTATTCCCTATATAAAAATGTTTAAAGATTAATTTAGATATCATATTTTGTTATAATTGAATTGGGCCACAACCAACTGTGAAGACTAAATTGAATATTTATTCTGGTTTAGAAGAGCACAAATGTTCAATTTGTGTTTGACAGAAAACTCTGATAAATACTTTTCTTGATATAATGACCAATATAAAACTGCATTGTTCAAACTTGATATAATGGGGCTCCGTACATGCGTACATGTCAACTTTGTATTCAATATATTCATTACATCAGTTTTTTTTATTTGTATTTGTATTTCTTAAAGTGTAGTGCAATTTTAATTATTAATTTTTTATTATATTATTTTTCGTTAATTATTGCGGAGAAAAAATATACAAAAATACATAGTTAAAAATATTATGAGAGAAATATAAATATTTCTACCGAAATAATAAAATTGATTTATCTCGAGATGTGTAAAAAGTCAAACAACTAAAATGAATGTAATGTATATATATTATTAGTACTCCCTCCGTCCCATATGGGTTAACCCATTTTGTCATAAAATGAATGAATCTTTGAATTTTTAAAACAATATTTTTTCTTTCAATTGCGCTCTCTAATTAATATTATATTCATCACTTCGAAGTTAATGTCTTCAATTTTACACAATTTTTGTTTGTGTTAACCCCCGTTTTCTAGGGGAAGGAGATCATGGTAATCCGGAGTTCGATCGAAGGAAATAAAAGTCTAGACAAAAATGGTTCCACCTAAAAATTGAACTCAAATCTATGTAAAATGAGAAATTGTGGTGGGCCATGAAGGAGAGAAGGCATGGCAAACAAATCCAAACCCACCTCAAAATTAACGGGAAAAAACCGATTTAACTGGATGCAGGTGCGGGGAAAACCCAAATTAAAAAAACGGGATGAGTTGGGGGAAGGTGATGCCCACCCCGCCCCGACCCACCCCCGCCCCATCTGACCTACTTACATCTACTATATTACCCTTATATTTACTAACTTTAGTATCCATTTACCCTTTAAATGATACACACTATTACCCTATGATTTTTTTTTTAAAAAAAAATATATGTTGTGATTTGATTTTAGTTAAATGATACAGTTTAATGATTGGTCTTTGAATCTGTGAAAAATAAAATGAGGTTACTTCGTAGACACACTTTATTTGAAAAATTTACAGTTTCTAGGTTTAGGGGTGGAAAAACCCATCCCTGTTAGGGGTGGATGTCCAATAATCATCCTCGACAGTGTCTGGGGACGAGGGGTGGGGGGTAAAAATACACGGGGGCGGGGATATTTAAAACCCGCCTCGCCCCGCTTTGTTGTCATCCATAAGGTGAGCATCATTGATTAGATCATCATGTTGAGCTAAGAGCAATCATACAAGTGAGTTGAATAACACATCATCACCTAAAACCTCAAGACATTTCTCCCGCTCCCCACCAAGTCTAACCAGAGTCGGGACATGAGGGGGGACCTCACATTAGGCTAAGAACAATCACACAACATCTCTCCCAATCCCCTATCAAGTTGAGTCAGAGCTCTAATATCATTGTTGGACCATGAGGGAGAGCCTCACTGAGTTAAATCATCACAATAAGCTAATCGCAACCACCTAGCTAAATGTGTTGAACACCACATCATCACCCAAAACCTTAAGACATTAAATTTATAGATCCTCTCACTTATATGTTGTTCAACCCCAACTCTTCTGACCAATGTGAGACTTTCACTTACACTTGACATATCACAACAAAATGGATCACTTATCAAGGGATGAATGGAGTACTTGAGAAAAAAAGGAGATCGATAAAGTTTTTCTCTACACAAGAGGGGACCATAGAAGCCCCGTAATAGACCCTACAATTGATTAGTGTTCAATTTGTTACTAACATTATGGTAGACATGCAATTAATGGAACGAAACGAACAACTACCCAATTTGTTGTGTCAAAATTAAAATTAAAAAACCTAGTACCCTATATATACATGTGAGGGATCATGCTTTTACATGTATACAAATACAACAAAAACATCAAGTTCCAACCCTTCTCAAAGTGATTCACAAAAAACATGAATCCTCTTGACCTCCAAGAGTTCAAAAGACAAGGATACATGATGATTGATTTCCTTACAGACTATTACAAAAACATTGAAAACTATCCTGTTTTAAGTAAAGTAGAACCTGGTTATCTTACAAAAATATTACCATCTTCAGCTCCATTTCAACCAGAGTCAATTGAATCAATACTTGAAGATGTTCAACAACATATAATCCCTGGTATCACACATTGGATGAGTCCAAATTATTATGCTTACTTCCCTAGTAGTGGTAGCATAGCAGGGTTTATAGGTGAAATGTTAAGCACTGGATTCAATGTTGTTGGATTCAATTGGTTATCATCACCAGCTGCAACTGAGCTTGAAACTGTTGTTATGGATTGGCTTGGCAAAATGCTAAATTTACCCAAAAGTTTCATTTTTTCATCAAATATCAAGGGTGGTGGTGGTGTGTTGTTAGGTACAACTTGTGAGGCTATTTTGTGTACACTAGTTGCTGCAAGAGATAAAAAACTTTCTCAAATTGGAAAGGATAATATTGGAAAACTTGTTGTGTATTGTTCTGATCAAACGCATAGTGCACTTCAAAAAGCATCTCAAATTGTTGGAATTCATTCAGAAAATTTTAGAGTCATAAAAACAAAAGGATCAAATTCATATGCTTTGTCCCCTGAATCTTTGCTTTCGACAATTCTTTTAGATGTTGAAAATGGTTTGATTCCTTGTTTTTTATGTGCTACTATTGGAACAACTTCAACAAATGCTGTTGATCCTATAAAGTTGTTGTGTAATGTGGCAAAAGAATATGATATTTGGGTTCATGTTGATGCTGCTTATGCCGGTTCAGCTTGTATTTGTCCTGAATTTAGACATTACATTGATGGAATTGAAGAGGTAAATTCTTTTAGCTTTAATGCTCATAAATGGTTTTTGACTAATTTAGCATGTTGTTGTCTTTGGGTGAAAGATCACAATGCTTTAACAACATCATTGTCAACATATCCTGAATTCTTGAGGAACATGAATTCTGATTCAAAGGAAGTTATTGATTACAAAGATTGGCAAATACCTTTAAGTAGGAAATTCAATGCACTCAAACTATGGATTGTTCTTCGAAGCTACGGTGTCGAAAATCTCAAGAATTTTTTGAGAAATCATGTGGAAATGGCAAAAATATTTGAAGGACTGGTGAGAAAAGATGAGAGGTTTGAAATTATTGTACCAAGTAAATTCTCTTTGGTTTGCTTTAGGATTTCTCCATTTGCAATTAGTACTGCTAATGGTAGTGAAGGTTACTTTGTTGGAAAAATGATGAATGATTCATATTTTGTGAATGAAGTGAATCGTAAATTGCTAGATTCAATTAATAGTTCTGGCAAGGCGTACATGAGTCATGGTGAGGTTGAAGGATCTTTTGTTATTAGATGTGCTATTGGTGCTACCTTAACAGAAGAACATCATGTGACTATGACATGGAATTTGGTGCAACAACATGCAAGTTTTCTATTAGGTACTCCTCTCAACTAATGTATAAACAAAAATACCTAAACACAGATTAAGAATAATTGTTGACTGTATTAAAAACAATTAGATCAACTATTGGTGCATTGCCATTGTTATATTTAGCGTGGGGTTATGCAGTGATAAAAATTGATTTTAGTTGAAAATAAATTGAATATAGAGTGATTTATGTTTGGATTAATTCACTAAGAAAAATACTTTTTTTTTCCTTTCAATTAAAGAGTAGAAAGAACAAAGAGTAATAAATATCAAAGGGTATAATATGAAAAGTAAAATTAATGCTTTATTGATATGGTAAAACGATATATAATTTTGAACAATTAGTTTTGTCATAGCAACGTGTAATTATGGACGTAGGAAGTAGTATACAATTTACCAACCTTGTTGTGTATTACTCCCTCCGTCCCTTTTTATGAGTAGTTTACAAAAATCATGTGTATTAAAAAAAATTGTTGGAGTAATAAAGTTGTCTCAAATGTGTGTGACTATTACTAGATTACCCTTAATTAAATACTCCCTCCGTCCCTATTTATAGGAGTAGTTTACAAAAAAGTTTTGTCCCTAAATATAAGATTATATACAAAATCCTAGATGTATTGATTACTCTTTTTCCAAATATACCCCTTATTAATAGTATCAATTTGTCTTGGTATATGAAAAGTTAACATTTAATATATATTTAATTAAGGGTAATCTAGTAATAGTCACACACATTTGAGACAACTTTATTACTCCAACAATTTTTCTTAATACACGTGATTTTTGTAAACTACTCCTATAAAAAGGGACGGACGGAGTATACATTTAATGTTAATTTTTCATATACCAAGACAAAATGATAGTATTAATAAGGGGTATATTTGGAAAAAGAGTAATCAATGCATTTAAGAATTTGTATATGATCTTATATTTAGGGACAAAACTTTTTTGTAAACTACTCCTATAAATAGGGACGGATTGAGTAGTATTTGTTTCATTTCCATAAAGTTAATTTCAGTTCCCAACATGTAATTATTTCTATTGATTTTTTTTTTGTTGCAATTTCAAGGTAAAAGATTGGTTTTTGGGAACAAGCAAGCTTCTGATTCTCAAGCTGGATGAAGACTATACATGTTTGAAAACTTTCAAGTGTATTTATTAAACTGTTTATTTTCTGTCCATTGATTCTAGGTCTTCAGCATCATCAAATCTAGAAATCATTTGAAGGCTTTCACCTCAAAATAATTATCAAAATTGATGTTATAATAAAATTCATTTTTGTCAAAATTAAGTGTCTGTATGTTTGTTATGTAAATTTCTATGATCATTAATTACTTAAAGTAACTGTGTGAGTTGGTGAATAACCGGACACGTGTGTCTGTTATGTTAATTTCATCCATCATTGTTTGAACTAAAAATGAGTTAGTGTGTGAGTTCGTGATTTACATATGATAAAATACTAATGCACACACAAAGGAATTTGTTGTTATTAATCTTGATTTGTTGGGAAGAGGCTGCTGCACTTGAAACCTGAAATGATTAATGGTTATGCACGAAAACTCAAAGCGTATGGGGTTGCCACACTAACCTTTAGGTTCGATTCGCCCCCACCAATAACTTTATATTGGATGCAATAGGAATGTCCAGCGAATCCCCTTCAGGATACTATGAGTTCCTTGATGTGTATTGCACAATCACACCAAGCGTATCTCCTAACAATATTTGACAGAAATATGTTTCCAACAATTCACTCATGCATTAGAGAATTGATGGATGATTTAGAGTATGAGAATGAGGGAGAATTTGACTGTAATTGATGTCAAAAACGTGCTCCTTCTGATACACAAATGCCATGCATTTATAGTGCATCATATACCCCTTCATATGAGAGAATGCAACTTTTAATCAAAAGTTACAACCATATACATTCAACTTTTGGCTTGAATCAATGCAATGATTCATGATTTATCAGTAAATGATAACTTCCCAATGTATACAAGTCATTCCCATGAAGAGTTACAACTTTTGGAACCCAAAACTATGAGAAAAAGTGCTGAAAAACACATCCAGTCCCGTGGTAATCGATTACCATGTGTAATTTTCTGTTTTTCAGTTTTTCTCACCTATTTTGGAAATCTCCAACAATCCCCCACCATTTTCAAAATACTAAATCCCATAAAACTGGAAATTCCATGGTTTCAGATAATGGTATCTCACGATTTGAACCATTACTTAGTAAATTAAGTTTTCGCTCATTCCCAAATAGTATGGTAGGCAAGCTTTGAACCAACTATTCATTAGAACAAGTGTACATAATTTACACATAGAATCTCAATATCATTAATAAATAGAACTGTAAGATGACACATTAATAAGGCCTTGTGTCATATATCCCTTTTCATGAAAACTTAAGAGTCAAGCCCTTGAACTCCGTGAAGCGGCCAAACTTCATTCTCACATAGGTAGACTATATCGGAAATGCCCCATAAGTATGCATTTCAGCAAATGTATGCTATATGTCCATTAAGAGAAAAATCTCAACCTACCATTTTTTAATCTTATGGTCCAAGTACTTTTAACCTTGGGATGTATCTATTAACAAGTACTTCAATTACTCTAATAATGTACTTTCACCATTGAACCCAAGACTTGATGTTACTCAAGTGTGGGTTGAGTTTCCATTATTGGTAATCAATTAGATATGGGCTTGAGTCCCATCCCCAATGATGTCTTCAACACCATGTCTCTTGTCAAACCTTTCGTCAAAGGATCTGCAAGATTCTTTTCTGTTCTTACGAACATGATGGATATTACTCCATTAGAAATCAAGTCTCTTACATAGCTATGTCTTAAACCAATATGCCTTGATTTCCCATTGTATACTTGACTATAGGCCTTTGATAGTGTGGATTGACTATCACAATGTATGGATACTGGTGCCATTGGCTTTTGCCAGACTGGTATCTCATACAACAAATTCCTTAGCCATTCTGCCTCTTTACTTCCTGCAGCCAATGCAATAAATTCTGCAGCCATGGTGGAGTCGGCAATGCATGTCTGTTTCTTTGAACCCCAAGAAACTGCACCTCCACCAAGGTTGAAGATCCATCCACTTGTGGAAGCATGATCCTCAACATAAGTTACCCAACTAGCATCTGTGTATCCTTCCAAAACTGAAGGGTCTCCACTATACGTTAAACAATAATTCATTGTTCCTTTCAAGTATTTTAATACTCGTTTCACAGCATGCCAATGTTCTTTACTTGGATTGCTAGTATACCGACTTAACCTTCCAACAGCATATGCTATATCAGGTCTTGTACAGGTCATGGCATACATCAAGCATCCGATTACTTTTGCATATTCAAGTTGTGCCACCGGACAACCTTTGTTTGGTTGCAAACTAACAGTTTGGTCAAATGGGGTAGAGACCGGATTACAATCTAAATGATTGAATTTCTGAAGCACCTTTTCTATATAATGAGATTGGGATAAACCAATGTGGTTACCATCTCTTATGATTTTAATTCCTAAAATCACATCTGCTTCGCCTAAATCTTTCATATCAAAATTTTTGGATAAGAAAGCTTTAGTCTTTTCTACCTCATCTAAACTTGTGCCAAAAATTAACATATCATCTACATATAAACAAATCATGACACCTTTTCCATTGTGGAATTTACTGTAAATACACTTGTCAGATTCATTTATAATGTATCCATTGGCTAACACAACTTGATCAAATTTTTGGTGCCATTGTTTGGGTGCTTGTTTCAACCCATATAAAGACTTAGTTAATTTACACACTTTATCTTCTTGACCTTTGATCACAAACCCTTCTGGTTGTTTCATATATACCTCTTCATCCAACTCTCCATTTAGGAAAGCAGTTTTAACATCCATTTGATGGATAACAAACTTATGGATGGATGCTAGTGCAATTAGCACTCTAATTGATGCAATTCTTGCAACAGGTGCATATGTATCAAAATAATCAATTCCTTCTTTTTGTGTAAACCCTTTGGCAACTAGTCTAGCCTTGAATTTATCAATGGTACCATCAACTTTCATTTTCCTTTTAAAGATCCATTTACAACCTATTGGTTTGGATCCGGGTGGGAGATCTACTACTTTCCAAGTTTTATTACCCATAATTGAATCCATTTCTTCCTGGATAGCTTCTTTCCAAAAGGCTGAATCTTGAGACTTTATAGCCTCTTCATATGTCACTGGATCACTCTCAAGGTTAAAGCAAATTGGTCCATAACTATTTATGGATGTACCAGTTCCTTCTATAAGAAACATGAAGAAGTCAGGTCCAAAATCTTTTTCTTTTCGGATCCTCTTACTCCTTCTAAGTTCTGAACCATCCAATGTATCTACATTTGATTCATTGTTTTCTAAATTTGGTACATTAGAATGAACAATGTCCTTGGGATAAGAGAATGATTTAAATCTATCTTCTTGAAAAATTGCATCTCTTGACTCAATTACTGTATTGACAGAATATGAGTCATTCGATTCAATAACCAAGAATCTGTATGCTTTGCTATTTTCTGCATAGCCTAAGAATACACATTCAATTCCTCTTTCACCCAACTTCTTTCTTTTTGGTTCAGGCACTTTCACAATTGCTCTACAACCCCAAACTTTTAAATAATTAAGATTTGGCTTCCTTTGTTTCCAAAGTTCATATGGGGTTATTTTGTTCCTTTTGTTTGGAACCCTATTGAGGATATAACATGCTGTAAGCATTGCTTCACCCCAATATCCTTTAGATAATCCAGAATAGGACAACATGGCATTAACCATTTCTACCAAAGTCCTATTCTTCCTTTCTGCTATTCCATTTTGTTGTGGGGTGTATGGTGCAGTAACTTGATGCACAATACCGGTGGATTCAAAATAACTCGGATGATAGAATTCTCCTCCCCTATCGCTTCTAAAGCATTTAATGAAAGTTTCATGTTGAAGTTCTACTTGTGCTTTAAACATTTTGAATTTATCTAAGACTTCATCTTTTGAATGCATTAAATAAACATAACAAAATCGAGTGCAATCATCAATGAAAGTAACAAAGTACTTTTTACCACCAATGGTGGGCCAACCATGTAAATCACATACATCTGAATGAATTAAATCTAGCACCCTAGAACTTCTTTTAACACTTTTAAAAGGTTGTCTTGTAATTTTAGTCAACATGCAAGTAGTACATGAATCAAAGTTTTTATCAAGATTAGGAATTAGATTTGATTTCATCATATCCTCCAATTTTCTAAAATTAACATGTCCCAATCGCATATGCCATAAATCACAAGACTCAACAATATAAGCAGAAATCATATCATTATTATTAATATTTGCAATATTACATTTGAACATATTCTCACACAAATATCCCTTTCCTACAAACATACCCCCTTTTGAGAGGATAAATTTATCTCCCTCAAATACAGATTTGAACCCATTCTTATTAAGTAATGGTACAGAAATCAAGTTCTTCCTAACTTCAGGAACATAAAATACATCTTTAAGAGTAAGTGTCTTTCCAGAAGTGAATTCAATCTCTATGGTCCCTTTTCCTTGGACTTGCACAGTTGAAGCATTTCCCATGTACAAAACACTCCCATCTTCATTGATGGTCTTAAACAATTCCTTGTTTTTGCACACATGACGAGTAGCACCAGAGTCTATCCACCAAGAATCAACATCTTCAATCATGTTGATTTCAGAAATGACCGCAACAAGATCATCATTTGTTGCACTTGAATTCTTTTCTTTGTTCTTCTTTTTCAAGAACCTGCACTCATTCTTAAAGTGTTCTTCTTTCCCACAAAAATAACATTTACCTTTCTTTTTCTTTTTAATGTTATTACCATTGTGGTTTTGAGACTCATCATTTTCATGATTTCTCTTTTTGGAAGTCTTACTTGATTTTCCCTCTTCCACAACATGCACCTTCTCTTGAGTAATTTGATTTTTAATACCTTCTTGTTTTCGGTATTCTTCTTCTAAATGAAGGTGATTTCCAAATTGCTCAAGAGAGATATCTTCCTTCTTATGTTTCATGGATCGTTTAAAATCTTTCCATGAAGGAGGGAGTTTGTCAATTATGGATGACACAATGATAGTTTCATCCATATGCATGTTATGTTGTTTGTAGTTGTTAAGAATACGTTCAATATCATATAATTGTTCCATAACAGGCTTACCATCTACCATTTTGTAATTATTAAATTGTGAGACAAGGAATTTCTTACTTGTAGCATCTTCACGCATGTATCTGGTTTCCAATTTGTCCCACAAATCCTTTGCCGATGGGCTGCTCTGGTAGATATCGAACAGAGAATCAGACATACCATTCAAGATATGTCCCAAGCAGATGTAGTCATCGTTGTCCCACTTCTGTCTCTCTCTGGTCTCAGCAATGGTTTCATCATCTTTCTCCACGGGCCTTGCCATGTTCAGAACGTAAGCCACCTTCAATGTTGTGAGAAGAAACTTCATTTTCTTCTGCCAACGGATGAAGTTTCCTCCATCAAACTTTTCCAACTTAACAAAGTCAGAGGTCATTTCTTTCAATGAAGCAGCCATAGAATCGAACCTAAAGATTGTTATTAATCTTGATTTGTTGGGAAGAGGCTGCTGCACTTGAAACCTGAAATGATTAATGGTTATGCACGAAAACTCAAAGCGTATGGGGTTGCCACACTAACCTTTAGGTTCGATTCGCCCCCACCAATAACTTTATATTGGATGCAATAGGAATGTCCAGCGAATCCCCTTCAGGATACTATGAGTTCCTTGATGTGTATTGCACAATCACACCAAGCGTATCTCCTAACAATATTTGACAGAAATATGTTTCCAACAATTCACTCATGCATTAGAGAATTGATGGATGATTTAGAGTATGAGAATGAGGGAGAATTTGACTGTAATTGATGTCAAAAACGTGCTCCTTCTGATACACAAATGCCATGCATTTATAGTGCATCATATACCCCTTCATATGAGAGAATGCAACTTTTAATCAAAAGTTACAACCATATACATTCAACTTTTGGCTTGAATCAATGCAATGATTCATGATTTATCAGTAAATGATAACTTCCCAATGTATACAAGTCATTCCCATGAAGAGTTACAACTTTTGGAACCCAAAACTATGAGAAAAAGTGCTGAAAAACACATCCAGTCCCGTGGTAATCGATTACCATGTGTAATTTTCTGTTTTTCAGTTTTTCTCACCTATTTTGGAAATCTCCAACATTTGTAGGATGAGTCGATTCCTTGTTTTGTATGTGAGCACCATCCCAACAACAAATTTTTAGCCTATAATAAAACCATTGTGTAAGGAGGCAAAGTGTAACACTCCTTTGAGATGTTTAGTGGCCGATCTTGAACAAAAAGGGAAATTCTACTTTCCACGAAAGGAAACTCAACCAATTCCACGAAATGAACTATTTTCAACTTGTTATATTACTTTATTATCCTCCACTCAATTTCTATTTTTCCCATAATACCCTTGTATTGTAAGCTATAGAAAACTACGTAGAATTTCGTGAGTTAGCGGTTCACAAGTATAGCAAAGCTTTTTTGAAAAAAAGCGTAGCCCCTAAAAGTGTTTGAGCGAGAGTAATATTAAGATGAGTGATCTTCTGAGAAGTCTTTGTGTTGTACCTCTCTTATAGTAGCTAAAAAAACCCACGAGAAATAATTATGTGCATTTATTATTATTATTTTTCAAAACATACTTCTTATTACCAATCTTATCTTTGAAAATGAAAAGTTTAAAGTTATACACATATAAGGATATTTTAGAAAACTTAACATACAAAATAGACACATTAGATCCACTATCCATTTTTCTCAATGGATGTAAATAAAGTACGAAATTTTTTTTAAAGAAGACAAACTACTACAATACTATCAAATCAACCAAATTGGATTAAAAGACTTATAATTAGTGACAGAGTATTCTGGAGTGTTTTATATTTTCCACTTCTACTTGCCTTTAATATTGTTCATAAGCCAACTAACTTATATAGCTTGAGGGAGACTAAACTTAAAAGTGTAATTAATAAGGAAAAAAAATTAATTTTCAAATGAACAACTTATAAAAAAAGCTAAGAAATTATAAGAGACGTCCGGAGTTAATATTGTCAAACAAATATAAAAAGAACCAACATTTTCTTCTAATAAATTAATTTTCATGCTTGTTTTATATTTTGCTCGGTTAAAAGGCTTTTGCAGGGCATTTACCATGGCTTCTATTTTTTTATTTTTTTGGAAAAGTTTACCATGCCCTTTTGATAGGCAAATACGTATTTCACTAAATCATCGGACAAAGGGATTCTCTCTCTGTCATTAAAATGATTGAAATTGTGCGGATGTTTTACATGTCCTTTGTCGTCTGATTTTCGTTGTCAACATGTTTCTTGTTAATTTAATCAAGTGGTCGCCCCTGTCAAGTATGGTCTTAATCAGTCTGTTTGTTTAAAGATGTTTAATTTAGTTTCGGATTTCATGTCTTTGCTCATCTTTGGAGATTAACATTTGGCTCCTTTTGCTCACATAGAAAATATAGTAAAAAAATTAAGTTCTTAAGACGAAATATATTGAGTATAAAGACAGTACAATATCGTATAAATTTCACAAAAAATAATATATAGACTAAAAAAATAGCATACTACTACCCTTAAAAAAAATAGCATACTACTATAAAATAATTTTATTTTTTGGAAGGAACGCTGGTCTATGCTAATCCTCTTCTAGCTCCGGCAACTTGCAAGAATTTGTTACCGGTATTTAAAAGACCAAATCCACTCATAGAACTATGGAGATAACGTCACTTTATTTGTAATATGTACAAAGGAATCGCCCATTATTTATAAGGAATATTGAAAACCTTTATTTTCTCTAACATTTTATTCATTGTATTTGGAATAAGGATCATGCCACTGCTTTATAGGATTCCTCCAACATTCCTAGACGATGACAACAACAACAAAATGAATTTTTTTTAAGAAACCAAATTAACCCATTGAAATTGATAGAGGGAATTGAAATCGAGACTACACACTCCAAATTAAAGTCCCAAGCCGTTACCACCACCAGGCCAACCCAAATGAGTTAACAACATAAGGAAAATTGACATACTAACGAGGAAGAAATTCGGTTATAGACAAGTCATTGAACGTCAAAGGTGTGCAAGTATTGATAGACCGACTAGAACTTGAATCTTGTGGAATCCCTTTTGTATCCATTTGACCATGGAACAAAAATGCAGGTTCTTGAGGAGTTGGCAATTCATTGAATTCATTGTTAAGATATGAAACAATTGCTACCATTGTTGGTCTATCATCAGGGAATTGTTGAACACATAATAAACCAATCTGAATGCATTTGATGACCTCATATTCAGAACAAGTTCCTTTAATATTTGGGTCCAATATACTTAATGTTATTTGATCACTCCATTGTCTCCAAACCTGTAACAATTGGATAAATCAATATACAATTTTTTACCACATTGCATTTGAATCAACCTAAGTACACATTAGATTTATACTGCTTATCTACAATAATGGAAAGAAATAAACATTGGATACACACACAGACACACTTACATTACTTAGGAGGCTATCACCAACATGTGATTCATGAGACCTTATGTTCTTCTTTCCGGTAATAATTTCTAAAACCATGACTCCAAAACTATAAACATCAGATTTCTCTGAAAATTGCCCAAGCATTGCATATTCTGGAGATATATAACCTCTACAAAATAAAATTTTAAAAAAGTCAGCATGAGACTATCTTTTATGAAAGGAAAACATGGGATATTGATGAAATTTAAAACTTACAATGTTCCGACGATCCTATTTGTGCTTCCTTTGTCTTGGTTTAATTCAACAATTCTAGCAAGGCCAAAATCTGATATTTTTGGAATCATATTTTCATCTAATAAAATATTACTTGGTTTGAGATCACGATGAATAACTTTGAGTCGAGAATGTTCATGTAAATAGATAATTCCTTGAGCAATTCCTCGTATAATTTTGTAACGTTCGAACCAACTTAAGAACTTCATTCTTTGAAAGTCTGCAAAATATTCAAGTGATGAGAAATGTAGGAATGAAGCATGTTATCTAATCAACAAATTGAATTCCACTAACCAAATAAAAAGTGATCAAGGCTCTTGTTCGGCACATATTCATATATAAGTATTTTCTCTTCTTCTTCGAGGCAAAAGCCGATGAATGTGACTAGATTTCTATGTTGAAGCTTGGCGATCAACAGAACCTCATTCTTGAACTCATTTACACCTTGAGTAGAGCTTCTTGAAAGTCTTTTTACTGCTATTTGTCGTCCATCCAAAAGAATGCCCTAAAAATATAC
Organism: Medicago ruthenica; assembly: GCA_018208015.1. Taxonomy (NCBI): domain Eukaryota; kingdom Viridiplantae; phylum Streptophyta; class Magnoliopsida; order Fabales; family Fabaceae; genus Medicago; species Medicago ruthenica. The sequence continues at coordinate 20,861,410 of CM031378.1, forward strand.
TAGCTCATTATTATTTATGGAAAAATTGAGAGCTAAAAAATAAATTTCACCACATTTACCCACCTTGTAAACTTCTCCAAATCCACCTTTGCCAATAAAATTTTTATTCGAAAAGTTGTTGGTTGCTGCCTCAATTACATCCCAGTCAAATTGTAATGGCTCTAAAGTTGCACCTTCATGACCAACTACATAAAAATGATTAAATTGTTAAATCAAGGTTTCAAACTTTAAGCTTTAAAATAAAGCAAGGGTTTGATATATTATTTTCCATGTTTGCAACATACAATTTTCTCTGAGAATAGCCCTAAAACTCTTTCTTGCTTTTCTCTTTAGCAAATAGCAGCCAACAAAGAAGAGCATCACTGAAACAATTGTGAGCACAACAATCAAGGTAATTGTTCGTGGCAAGTTTCTTATTTTTTCTGCATACAAAAAATCAACACATCTCATTCAAATGGAGTAGTAACAATTCATATGTTAGGAAATACTTCAATAGGTTTTTAACAAATCTTTTTTTCCTTCTTATTTTCATCACTTTATTTTTTTCTTGTATCAAGAGTTCTTTCACGGGGAGTTTGTTCAAATAATTGTTTTCTTAGAAAAAGTGATATGCAAATGCATACCATGATTTATTAAAAATTCTTCTAATAATTTCCAATATATAATATTGAATAAGTAAAACTTTTTCTGTCAACTGCACTAAAAAAAATGAAAGTAATTCAAGAGTACTATTACTAAATCAACATAGCAGAGCATTTGAGCATTTTATACATATTAATAAAAGTGTTTAAATAAAAGAGGAAATCATATTCTTACTACATTACTCTTATCATGTATTGATGTGTTTACCATGACCATATAAGGTGTAGTTTAAAAGATATTGAATTAAGAGTAGTGCATGTAATATTAATTAAAGTGTAAAAATTGAAAGTGATAGTTAGTGGGGGGATTGCAAATAAATCAATTATTTTGGGACAATTTTTTTTGTTGGAAATAATTCAATTAAGTAAATAAATACTAGAATCAAAGGTGTTTTACCTGATGGAGAATGACTAATTATTGGTTTGATACCTTGGTCAATTTCTTTGTAAAATTGGAACAACTCAAACCTCATATTGCAGCTAGGATATAAAACTCTTCCACCTACACTTCCCAAATAAGACCAAGGAATTGCATTTCCAATAATATCACTCAAACAAGCCTTGCAATCATCACTTGACAAATCTTGTGTACACTGACCAAGTGTATAAAGTGTTTGTAAATCATTCAATTTCAATGATTTTGTTCCATATCTCTCATCACTATCCCCCGCCACAATTGCCACTTTTGATAAGGCATTTGATATCACAAAATTATACAAGTTTCTCTCCTTTTTGGGATTAGAATTACTAGTAACATTCATTTCATAATACCCATGACTTTTGTCCACTAAAGAGAAGAAATTCCAAAAGGAATATCTAATCATGCATTGATTAAACCATATTATACCCTCTTGAAAAAATTGACACTTTTGGGTTATTTGATGTGTTGCATTTTGCACACATTGTTCACATAAGTAAAAGGGAACATCACCACGACACATGAAGAGTCCAAATATTGTATCATCCACATCATCTTTATGAAATAAGCTTTTAGTGGCATTTGAAGACAAGTAAGAAAAAAGGGTTGTTAGGTGAACTTTGATAGTGTTGTTAAAAGTGAAGGTTTTGTTATTACTTGAACAATTGTGTGAAAGGTAAAAAGGGTGTTCTGAATTTTTTGTTTGTGGAAGTAAAATTTGTTGTGATGTAGTGTCTATTGATGAACCAATAGTAGAGGATAGATAAAAAGGGTAAAATTCATACCTAATATTACAACTTGGATTTAGAACTCTCCCTCCAACTCTTCCTTCACAACACAATGGAAGTTTCTCTATCAATCCACTTAGACAAGTTCTACAATCATGTGGTGACAAATTTAGTGTGCATTGAGCTAAACAATAAAGGGTCTGAAATTTTGATATATTTATTTCATTTGATGCAAATTTTTTGTCACCAAAAGCTGCTTCATTTGAAGTTTTGTTCATTGTAGAAAACAATAAACTCATGAAATTTTGTGTGTTTGAAACTTTATCTGTGTTCAACAAATAAAAACTAGTTGTTGTTGTTGCCAACGTTGTGGAATACCAAACCATACATTCATCATACCAAACAACACCTTCTTTTGACAAAGAACATTCTAAGGAAAGTCTTTGTGTTGCATTTACTATACATTGTTGACAAAGTTGAGAGGGAACATCACCCCTGCATAAGAACATACCATAGATTGTGTCAGAAGGGTTGTTTCCAATGAATGTTGTGTTGTAAAATTGTGTGTTGGTTGTAGCATTGGATGATAAGGAAGAAAGGAGGGTGGTGAGGTCAAATTGAAAGGAAGTATTGGATGCTGTTCTGTTGCTTGAGCAATATTGGTATAGGTAAAAAGGGTCATCCCATGAATTAGTAGATGTGAAAATATTGAGCAAGATGACAAGGGTGAAGAGGTAATGAATGTTGTAGAAATAAGCCATGGATGTGTTGAATTTTGAGAGCACTCACTACTATATTTATATATGGGAAATGTGTATAACCATAACCTAGTTCACAATACTTTTTGATAATCTAAATAGGGTTCTTTTATGTTACCAACTTAAAAAATAGGGACTGGTCTCGATATATTTATGGGTTAAATAAGTAAATAGTCCCCATAAATATACCAACATTTGATTTTAGTCCTCCTAAAATATTATTTAGGCTTTTGGTCCTCCAAAAATTTTCAACCATGAAATTAGTCCCTGCTCTACATTGAGAACAAGGACTAATTTCATGGATGAAAAATTTTGGAGGGACCAAAAGCCTAAGGAATATTTTAGGGGGACTAAAATCAAATATTGATATATTTAGGGGGACCATTTACTTATTTAACCTTATATTTATTTATTGAAAAACTAAGAATCAACTAAAATAACGCTAAACCGGTAAAACAATACTAAATTAACACTAACTACTTTTCATAACGTTTTTTTTTCTCAAATAGTCTAATGACTAGAAAGTGGGGTATCCAGGTTCGAACACCAACTCCTACATATAATAATACATTGTCTCTGTCAACTGAGCTGCTATGTTCACGGGGACACTTTTTATAGCGTTATAAATCTCTTTTAAATATATATTTTTTCATTTATCACGATCCATATGCTAAATAAAAAAAATTGTGATATGAAATAAATCAGAGTCGTCCAAGGACCGACTAACACGAGTGGTCCAATTCTACCACCCACTTGCGGGAGCCCCTGTAAGCCAGAGCATAATTTTGTATAGACTTGGCCATTCAAAATTGACATCAGGCGGAATCGGACTTATGACCTTGATATGAGCATACTCCGAGATTTTAAACCAATACCACTAAATAAACCTAACAACTTTTCTTAATATCAGTGTTAGAAGGTCTTATAAAAAGAGAAGTATTATTATTATTATTATTATTATTATTATTATTATTATTATTATTATTATTATTATTATTATTTTTGAGTGTGTTCCAACTTTATTAGTTAACTTGTGTGATATCTACGAAATTGGCTTATATTGCAGTAGATAGTGAATAAATAAAGGAAATCTTTATAGGAGTGTGAGTTCTCTATATGGAAGTGTTCAATAAAGAAGCAGCACGATGGCCGTCAATTTTCAAGAACGAATGTATCTGAAAATTGTTGCATTCCACCTTCGAGCTCCTCGATCTAGATTATACAGCCAAGTTCCAAGATTGATGAATCTTTTGAAGATATATAAACTTGGCAGCATGCTACTAGCTAGTATACATGGGTGTGATCAATTGCTCTATTTTAGTGACATTGAGAGGATACAAAGGTGTCCCAGTCGAAGAGCAATACTTTTATGGATTTCAAACATTCCCTCTTTCTTTTTTTTATTTGTCTTTTAAGGTTATTCATCATATCAAAAACATCAATAAATTGTACCTCCTTTGAACAAATATCATGAGTATCAAGAAAAATTGTTGAAGTAATAAATTTGTCAAAAATATAGTCATCGTTACCAAATTGTCATTTGTGTATAGATACATTTAATGTTAACTTTTCATATTTCAAGATACATTGATAGTATTAATAATGGTGTATTTGGAAACCATTCTATTTGGGGGATGAGTGAAAACTTAAATTACTAATAATGATCTTGAGATATCATTGTTTGAAACCATGACATTTTTGGAATAATGAATTTATATATTTTTTTAAAACGACGGGGGATTGTGAGAGAAATTTCCAAAATATAAATTGAGAAAGTTGCAATGGTTAAATACATTTAATGATGCAATTTGATTTAGTGGTCGAAAGGTTACATCTGTTTGGCTAAAGGGTGTGGATGTGTGTGAAAAGTTGTGTCTGATGGGATTCAAACCCATGACACTGGTACACGTGAATGGATGCTTCCTTTCGCTACTGTGCCAACTATTGAATCATATGATTGCAAAAACACTTTCAAAGAGTTGTATCTCTTCATCAAATGAAATAAATTTTTCTATAAATAGAGACACTTATGAATTTCTCTATAAATAGAGGCAGAAAAATATACAAAAAATCACATTCTTGTAAGTGAAATTTTGTCGAAAGTAATACTAAATCATTTCTTCTTTTCTCTAATGCACAAGAGTAATTGAGGGAACTTTATTATGTAAACTATCATTGATCGATACGTTTGGTGTGAATGTACAAGTCACGCCAAAGATTTCAAAGTATCCCGAAGGAGATTCGCTAGTAGAACCTTTTACATCTGGTTGGCATAACTAGTGGAGGCGAATCGAACCTAACGCTTAGACGTGTGTTCATACTTGCTTTAAAATTTATGTGCATTCATCATCATCTTCATTTACATCTTCTTGTTCAAGTTTGGTAGCTGTTCCCCCAAAAGGTTCTAACAATGATCCAATAAGTTGCAAGAAGATAATGGACGAAATAAAAGTCATTAATGATGTGAAGTGTGAACAACACTAGTCACAATACAAAGCTTACATTTACATTCTTTATTGACGAAACTCCATATGACGGAGTAGAGATAAAAGAGTGTGGGTTTGGCTGGATATATAAAAAAGAAACAATTTCTTTAATAATATTTGAACCCTATGATGAAGAAGAAACCGTCAAGGTTTTAAATAATCGTCGCAGACGCGTAGAGGTTGTCGTAATTTCTACTGTTACGGATGTTGCATTATAGATTGTGGTTATCACAGTCTGAATTAATCACAATATTGTCCAAATATTCTCAAAATAATTTATACTATTATAAATTAAACTTTTTTCATTAAGATGGTTAAAATAAATATACACAACACAAAAATAGGGATTGAAGGAATAAGGGATAGGACGAGCTCATCATCATCTCTCATTCTCTATTTGTTCTTATGAACGACTCGTTTCTATAACGGTGTATCACATTCGTAACGGAGGCGTTTTGTCATGGTCGTATCAGGCGTTTCGATGTGATGTTTCTTCTCACGCTGAAAATAGGTAAAAACAGTGACTACCTATTATACCTTTATGTCGCAGCCGTTTTCACGGTAACGAACCCGTTTTTAAAACCCTGGACACCGTGTATTCATCAAATTTTCAATCTACAAAAAAAAAACATCCCTCAAATAAATTTGAATTGGATAATCAAGAAAAAACAATTCCTCCAACAAAGAATTAAAGCAATGTGTCTTTGGAGCTCTGTCGCCAAGCCTAGAAATAGATGAAACAGAAAACTTGAGGTACATTTTATGTTACTGCAGAATAATTCTATTTATGATATATATAGCAATTTTTCGCAACACAATACAATGAAGGTTAATACAAACTATTAGGGTTGAAGTATTTTATGCCAAGACTTTGCTTTTTTACACTTTATGTAACAAAAGTTGAGGAAACATACTTAGGTTTTTAAAAGGGGTTTAGTCTATGTTATTTTAGGTATTTCAAAGAGAGAAGGCACAATCTCTGAGCTTTTTACCTTGGGCTTCTCCCTTAGTGAATCCTAAATATACTTCCATTTTATTCTCTATTATACTTATTCTTTCCATTTAGTCTATTATTCCATAATTTATGACGATGCAGTCAGTGGCGGAGCCACGTGTGGACACGGCATGGCCATGGCCTACCCATTAATTTTGTGAAATCATACTTAATATAAATGCTATGCAGTCTGATAAACACTTTTGCAACCCTAAAATAGCTAACCCTAATGACTAACCCTAATTTTTGGTTCTGAAAAAAATTATGAACCCTAAAATAGCTAACCCTAATGACTAACCCTAATTTTTGGTTCGGAAAAAAATTATGAAAAACAATTCCTGCTGAGAGTTGAACCCCAGACCCAATTCTGGTAGATCACAATCGTTACCACTAGATCACTAAAGTTTTTTGTGACTTATAGTTGCTTTCATTTTATTTATCTAGCAGAAATGCGAGTTCACTTTAAGTCATTCTCACAACCCTGAATTCCAACATCATTTGAACACGAATTGAACGTCATTCACACACATCATGCGATTCAACTTCATTTTCACCACCACCGGTGACCCCAATAACAACATCCCGCCACCGTTGCAACTGCCACTTCAACAACACATGCCGCCGTAACTGCCACGGCCGGAAAATCACTTTCTCTCACTGATCCACACACATCACGCCGCCGCCGCAACTGCCACCTCACCAACAACTGACTGTCGTAAATGTCATTGCTGATAACTCACTTTCTCTCACCGATTCACACCATCTTTCATCGAATTGACAAAAAATTATGACCAATGTTGATATTGATTGTCTGAATTTTGTTAATTTCGAATCCTTGACATTAGGGTTTGAAAATTATTGATTTTGATATGTGATTGTGTGAATTTTAGCTTTTTCTTCATTATTCTTTTTTTCATACTAAATGTTAAGTAGTGTTGCTCTAACCCTAATGATTAGCCCTACTTTTTAGTTATAAAAATTTATGAAAAAAACTTCGGATGGGGATCGAACCAGGTACTACATGCTTTCAATTCACAACTCTTACCACCAAGGTACTGATGTTTTTTGTATTCAACACAAATCTCGGGTCCTCTTTCTTTCAATCTCACAATTCCTAAATCATTTCTCACTCACTTTCATCTCTCTCACCATCTTGCAGTTGAACCTAATAACCATAACACCACCCTTTTTGACAGACCTAATTAATTTTTATGAAAAAAAAATATGCAAGGAATTGAATCAGATAACACATGAAAATGTCATTTTTTTAAAAGTCACTAACGCCATTGCAATTCCTTTTTTGATAGTAGTTCCTTTTCATTATTAGCGGTTCCTTTTTATTATTATTATTTTTTATTTCAATTACCACGTAACGTTCCTTTTTTTTTTTTCTTTCGGTTACCAAATAACAATTCCTTTTCATTATTTATTTCTTTCGATTAACAGCTTTTGCGGTTAGGATCAATTTTTTGGTGCTAGCTTTTCTATATATTTTTTCTTTTGATTTGTCATTTTTATTGCAGTCCATCTTTTATTTTTGTTACTTTTTGAGATAGTTTGATAACATAATACTGAATATAACTATAAAAGTAATAATATAGTCATTTGATAGTTATATATGAAGCTATACAAAACCCGTGCATCGCACGGGTTAGAGTCTAGTTATTATAATACCCTTGTGTTAATTTTAATACTACAACCATGCTACTCCCATTCTCCCACTCTCAAAACAAAAGGGGATTTTTTATTTTGTTAATAATACTGCTTACCCTTAATTCAATTTTCAACTTCAATTTTTTATTTTGCCAATGATACTGTTTACGCCTTTTTGTAATTGTTCTACTTTCTTTATTGGTGGTGGGGTGTGTTTTTTTCTGCTGTTTTGCTTCACTGCGTGCAAATTATTATGAGCTTTTAGTTGATTTGGTGTGTATGTTACTCTGTAATGATATTTGGGTGTGTATGTTGCTGCTGTTTTGTTTCTCATTAGACATTAGCAGTAGCATTGTCAATTGTAGATTTGTTTCATTGTGAAAAACTTCATTAAGGAAGAAGAGAAATGGTGAGAAAGATTTTCTCATCACTGTGAAAATGATTATCTGATATATCAGTAGCTATATAAACTATTTATATCACAGAATCTAATAGTCGCTAATTATGAGGTAATACATAATATTACAATGTAACAGTAGCTATCTTAATGATAATGTAATAGGTTATAAGGTAACGGAATGTGTCAATTAATTATAGGTAATAACACTATTCTTACATCATTGTGATAAATTTGTTTCTTTGCAACAGAAAAGAAGCATGATTAAGAGTCAAAAAATCGATTCATTTTTCAAGTGGAAGGCGAATGATATTGAAAGGCCAATGATAAATTTGTATCACTTTTAAGTATTTGACGTTCGACTTTTATGCATTATGTAGTTTAAATTTTTTATGATCGACTTTAGGTTTATTACCAACTTAAATGTGTTGTATACAATATGATTTATATATTTTAGTTTATTTTGATCACAGTCATCCCAAACTTTTTTGACTGGCTCCGCCACTGGATGCAGTGTAGTTCTCGTCTCTATCTTAGGATAGGTTTTGATTTATGTCTTTATTTGGATAGTTTTAGACTCAATGATGCATTATAAAAAAAGTAGAGTTAATTAAGAGTAAAAGAAAATAAGGATGGGTACTTAAAAAGTAGAGTTAATTAAGAGTAAATGGAAATCACTAACACACATTACACACCAACGCACACCCTAAGGATGAAATTGTGATCGCCCCAAACAGGACTGCACAGAAGTGATTTTGTGTGGAAAGCCATTAGAATCGACAAGAATAGGATGTAACATTAATTAATTGTCATGTTTAATTAATGATGAAAGATAAGAAATGTTATACTCCTTCAGCAGGAACCTTGTCTTCAGCAGGAATGAAAACTTGCATAACAAGTAATCTTAGAGCAGGAAATTGAATCAGCAAATTATGAGAGATGTTCCAAAGAAAATTTGTGATATACACTCACATATGTGGGAAGAATACTCATAACATCAGAATTCAAATTTAGAGTTTCTGTAAGGGGTCCCACATCAAGAGTCTTGCCAGAATTTGATGTCTTCGCCATTTCCAATTAACCAGGTAGAATTCTCACCAATAGTCACAAATTCTGCTTTGACATTAGTCCAGATTGTTGAAAATATATATGGTGAATAATTGATTTTTTGCTCTTTATTGCTCTACTTTTCAATATTCTAGCCCAATCTTCATTATATTGCATCAAATCCCAACACAGTTTCAAATTGAATGCTTCATTTAAGCAGATAAGAGATCTCATTTCTTGGACCGTAGATCTCACTATCTAGGAATTAAGACCCTAAAGTCAAGGGTGTGAACCCTTAAAATAGGGCTGGACGTCCTCCAAGAGGGCGTAGGGCCCACATTGACAATCACACATAATCCTTTGGGGGCGCCCTCAGCAGCTGACGAGGGCGCCCAAGTCATGGTTTTGGCCCTTTTACGATTTAGGCCCAAAACCATGACCGGGTAGGCCCAAAAAAGGCTACAAATAGTAACCTCGGGACCATTCCCGAGGCATGACCTAAACACAGCACAGAAACCCTAGTTTCTAGAAGCATTGTACTCACTGCCAGTACAGTTGGCGCCCACCGTGGGGCTACGGTAAAACTGACCTAGCCACCGTCTCCCAGAGAAAAACGATCGATACACGGCCTCCTGAGAGTCATCAGAGCGCCGTTTAACCACCATATCACCCGAAGCAACCTGAAAGCTTCTGAATCCGCCGTGATTCAACCCTAGACCTACCCCTAACTCCATCAAACGACTGACCCATATCTGTTCGGAAAACCCTGATCTAAACCTAGGATTCGAGGCTTAGAGTGCGAATCTCTGACCACCAGTCATAAACTCAACATACAAACCCAAACTACCGCCGTCGCCGGCGCGATGGCAGACCCTGCGGCCTTAGAGGCTCTGCAACAACAGATCCAGCAGCTTCGCGACCATAATGAAGCCTTACAAGCAACCATGGAAACCATCCAACAGCAGCAACACGCCGAAGGAAATGGGTCTCAGCAAGATGAATCGACCGACCCCGACCCTCAACCACTTTCCGCCGAAGTTTGGAACGCGCCAGTGCCAGAGAATTTCAAGCCGCCGTCTCTTTCCTCCTTCGATGGAAAAAGCGACCCAGTGGAGCATGTGACCGCCTTCAACACTCAAATGGCCGTCATCGGTGCTGCCGATTCTCTCAAGTGCAAGTTGTTAGCAGGGACCCTGAAAGACGCCGCCCTGAGGTGGTATATGAACCTGCCTCGATTTTCCGTAGTCAGCTACCAGGATATGACGCGCAAGCTAACGCACCAGTTCTCAGCAAGCCGCCACCGCAAAGTCTCGTCCACCAGCCTTTTCAACGTCCGTCAAGGACCCAACGAGACTCTCCGCGAGTATCTTGCACGCTACAATGACGCCACCATCAAGGTCATTAACCCTAACCAAGAGTTGTTTGTGGGAGCCTTCCAGAACGGTCTCCGTGCTGGCCAGTTCAATGAGTCGTTGGCACAAAAACCAGCAGACTCCATGGAAGAAATCATGTCTAGAGCGGAGTGTTATATAAAAGGAGAAGAAAGTAACGCCGAGAAGAAGGCAAGAGATTCCAGGGAGCGTGCTCCCTACGGATATGATCATCGACGCAATTATTACCCGTCCAGTAGCAGAGACCGAGCGCCATACAAACGCCAGGGTCATGATAGGCGCCCACCCCCTCCAGAGTCATTCACGGCCCTCAACACCCGCCGTGAACAAATCTGGAGAGAAGTTTGCCACTCCAGAATCATCCCTGAGCCTCAGCCGCCGAGAGGAACAATCATGGGGAACGATAAGGATGCCTGGTGCAAATATCACCGCATTAAGGGACACACTACAGACGATTGTATACATCTGAAAAGGGAAATAGAGAAGCTGATTCAGAACGGCAGATTGAGGGGTTACGTGAAGGAAGGTAGAGGAGAGGACAGGCGCCCCCACGAAGACCCTCAGAGAGAAAAAGAAGTGGCGAAAGAAGGAGAGCGCCACACTTTGAACACCATATCTGGCGGTTTTGCAGGAGGCGGGGAATCCAGCACCTCCCGGAAGAAGTACGTCAGACAAATAATGCTGCTTGATGACCACACCAGGAAGGAATCAGAGCGCCAGGTGGATATCACTTTCTCAAGTGAAGACCGTAGGGGGGTAATTCCTCACGATGACGATCCCATGGTCGTCACTGTCCAAATCTTCAACTGGGACGTCAAGAGGGTGTTGATTGATCCAGGTAGTTCTGCAGACATCCTCTATTATTCAGCTTTTGAGAAGATGGGACTAGACGAGGAGCAGTTGCAGCCTTTCAAAGGAATACTGGCCGGTTTTACAGGGGAACAGGTGCACGTCCGGGGATACATCACGCTGAAAACAACATTCGGTACGGGTAGTAATGCTAAGACCATCAGGGTTAGATACTTGGTAGTCAACTCGCCCTGTTCCTACAATGTCATCGTCGGCCGCCCAGCCTTTAACGCCCTCGACGCCTACCTTTCCACCAAATTCCTCGTCATGAAATACCCGCTGGATGATGGGCGGGTTGGTACCATTAGAGCAGACCAGCGAGCAGCCCGAGAGTGTTACCACAATAGCTTGAAGATCCAGAAGGAGAAGAAAGGAAGCAGTAACCTAAAAGTGCACCAAGTGAACCTCATTGTATCCAGCCTAGAAGAAGAAATTCATGTCCAGGAAATCAAGAAGGTCGAAGAAGGAAATAATAATGTGAAAGAAGAAGACACGGAGCCCGAGGAGACCGAGAGGGTTGAGGAAGAAAGTACCCCCTTCTTGGTACCCCGCTTGAGGCCAGTCAATTTGAGAGCCAATGCTGATGAAGAAAATGCAGAACACGGAGAAGCCAGGAAGGTTGAGGAAACGAGTACTCCTTTCCTGATGCTTCGCCCAAAGCCGACCAATCCAATCTTCAGAACCAGGAAGGAAGAAATAGAATGTGATGAAATCAAGAAGGAGCTGATATTATGGACAGAACCAGCCAACCGCAGGATGATGAAAAAGACTGAGGGCAGTGCAGGACGGAACTCGCCATGACAACCCAAGGGCGAGCTGGAGGGAAGACAAAGCCTTTTTATTTCTTACCGTTTTTTATCTTATAAACTCGTTTTTTGTACAGTTAAGTAGTAAGACAGTAAGGGGCACTCTTTTCCCCCCGCAGTAATGGGGGTTTTTAATGAGGCCCCGGTTTTTTATTAATGTTATATATATATTGCTTGTCCGTTTTATTCTCATTGCATTTAGCAGATCGCCATTGCCGAATCTCAAATGAGCTCGCCGTATGGTATGTTAACCACAAAGAAAGAGCCACCTAATTCCTTAACCCCCAAGAGGGCTCTAAGACGTCGTGTGCTTAAAATGAAAATGCCACCTAATTCCTTAACCCCCAAGAGGGCTCTAAGACGTCGTGTGCTTAAAATGAAAATGCCACCTAATTCCTTAACCCCCAAGAGGGCTCTAAGACGTCGTGTGCTTAAAATGAAAATGCCACCTAATTCCTTAACCCCCAAGAGGGCTCTAAGACGTCGTGTGCTTAAAATGAAAATCGCCGCCTAATTCCTTAACCCCCAAGAGGGCTCTAAGACGTCGCGAGCCGAAAGAATAAAATCGCCGCCTAATTCCTTAACCCCCAAGAGGGCTCTAAGACGTCGCGAGCCGAAAATAAGATCGCCGCCTAATTCCTTAACCCCCAAGAGGGCTCTAAGACGTCGCGAGCCGAAAGAATAAAATCGCCGCCTAATTCCTTAACCCCCAAGAGGGCTCTAAGACGTCGCGAGCCGAAAATAAGATCGCCGCCTAATTCCTTAACCCCCAAGAGGGCTCTAAGACGTCGCGAGCCGAAAATAAGATCGCCGCCTCATTCCTTAACCCTCAAGTGGGCTCTAAGACGTCGCGAGACGAAAATAAGATCGCCGCCTAACTCCTTAACCCCCAAGAGGGCTCTAAGACGTCGTGAGCTAAAAGTACCGCCCATAGAAGGCTATGAATCGTCAAAATAAGCACCCGCCCGATTAATACTCTTAAGCACGGGGAAACATATATGAATCACATAAAGCATGACTCAAAATTTGTGGCAGTTGCATAACTAAACATTACCATAGTACGAAGAAGCGCAAAATAAAGCAAATTAAGGAAAGGAAATTAAATAGCATAAAAATAATATCAAGTCATTACAAACCAAATTGTGCCAAATTCAAAAAATTACATAAGATCATGGTTCATCCACCAGGACGCCATCTACAATGATTTTAAAAGGATCAAAAGCGGAAGTATCGACGCCAGGATGGAGGAGGGCAAATTGTGCTTTGGCCCTTTCAAAGCCAGCATCGAAGTTCAGAGCCAGCTCGCCCTTCGCTTCAGAAACTTCGGCCTTGAGTTGAGCCTCCTTTTCCGCTCCAGCCGCAACGTCGTCTTGTAGCTTGGCAATGACACCGTCCTTTCCGGCGAGATCTGCCGCATAGCCAATCTTCAGATCGGAGATGCGTTTCTCAAACTCAAGCGTCACCGCCTCCCTGACCTCCCGCACTTCCTTCTCCTTAGCATTTCCGGCCTCCTCCAACTCTTTCTCCAACGCCCTCACCGTAGCTTGAAGGGCCTCCTCATTCTGCACCACCTCCTCATACTTGCGATCAACCGAGTCTATAAGCAGCATGGTCCGCAGACAATGGACCCCCATATCCTTCATCATAAAAGGCACAGCACCCTGACTTCCCGCCTCTGCATCCTCAGGATTGAATACCAGCCTCTCCCTCACGTAAGCACCATAGTCAAAACCTTTGTCCCAGAAGGACGGCACCGAGCTACTGGTTTTGACGGCGCCAATCAGGGAAGGAGAGGGCGTCTTCTTCCCTTTCTTCTCTGCTACTGCCTTACCTTTATTATCTTTTCCGGGCGACCTCCTATCGCGCGGAGCCGCCGGAATGATCTCAACTGGGACTTCGATCGGATGATCAGCCTTCCTCTTTGGTTTGCGGGTAATAAGCCCCGCGGGATCAGTAGCCGCCGTCCCCTCAGCAGCCTTCTTTGCTTTCATCTCTTCAAGATACCTTTTCCTCTCCGCCGCAGTCATGGGTGCCATATCCTCTACAAAAAATAAAGCGAAAGATCAAGAACAAGACAATATAAATACAAAACATAGTCTTAAGCAAATAAATGTGACTCACGTAAATACTCGTCTAGGCCATCTACGTCACCTTCCCTGTTCAATAATTCCCGGATGTTCATAGGCAACATCTTATCCAAAAAACAGACGACGCCCTGATCGTACGCGTCCAACTTCTCATAGTCAAAACCCATGATGGACGCCGGAGCACTCGTCCAACATGTGGGAAACTTCAGCTTGCCGTCCACCCATACTGCGGCCGCCTCACAACCTTTTCGCCCCTTAACCCGAAGGAATGTTTGTCTCCAATTTTTGTAATGAGAGGCGTAGGGCGGAAACAGCCTCTTACCAGGGTGCGCACTGACAGACACCCAAGACTGTTTATCCACCCCTTTCGTGCCGTAGAAAGTAAAAAAGGACCCAACCGAGGGCTGGAAGCCCAATCCCTCACAAAGTATCTCAAAGGCGCGGATAAAGGCCCAGCTATTCGGCTGCAGCTGAGAAGGCGCGACGTTGAGACAGTTGAGCATGTCAACTTCAAAGGGCGTGAAGGGATACTTCACGCCCAGATCCTCAAAAACAGCGGTGTACATATGAAACATCTCACTCTTCAGACTTTTCGGCCTCTGTGCGCATACTCTCTCGCCCGGACGGCAAGGCTCCAAAACCACGTCCTCCTCAAATCCCGTAGAAGACACATGCAGCTTACTCCGGAAGAACGCCACCCGTTGCGAGTCCAAGTATACAGACTCAGAACGAAGCACCTCGTCGGCAAAACTCTCTTGTTCTGAATCACTAGATGACGCCATGTAACAAATTCCCTTCCTACAGAACGGACCTGGGCGAACAGAACGAACAATAACGTCAGATGAATCTCCACTAATACTTCCCGCTTCACCCCTGTCCAAACCAATCGAAGACTCCATCTCAAGGGAGTGGCCATAGTAGGCCTTATCGAACACCATCCAATCCATGGTTCCATCAGAGCGTCTCGCATGCCTAACGCTCTCCCCCCACAACCTACACCTTTCCTCCGAATTAGCTGGGGATAACTCCCTACCCGCCGCATCGCACTCTCTAATTCTCACCATACTACGAATGTTAAAGCAAAAAGAACGAGATCAAGTAGGGTACCTGGATCTAGACAAACGGAGGGCTTGAGAAGCGAACGAGTACTCCGGACGATCTGTAAAACAGTAAGCTGCAATTTTCTCCACGAACACCTCAACCGCTTGAACGAGAAAAAGAGAACGATTAGGAAGGAACGGACGGAGGCAAAGGAAGAAAAAGAGATAAGGAGAATCTGAAAGTACAAAGTAAAGTAAATCTGTTTCAGTTAAAAACGAAAAAGCCTGGGGAAACGCGCAGATGACGTCACTTAAGCTGGCACGATTTCCGAGAACCGCTAAGATTACGACACGTCAGCGATAGCGAACGGTCGCCTCACGCCAGCCGTCGGATCCCAATAAGAAGCGTCCTCGACACGCGGCCCAAAGGGCGCGGCGAGCTACACACAGTTTAATCACTTCGCCTTGTACCAAGACTTGTGCTTGTTGGGCTAGCATAAATATTCCTGTTGGGCTGGCGCCCAACACTCTCGCAGGGCTAGTGCCGCCCACTAAGATACTCAAAACAAAACATGGAGCCAGTACCCACGTTGGGCTAGTACCCGTGTTGGGCTAGTACCCATGCAGATGTTAAACACCCATGTTGGGCTGGTATTCATAAAATTTTTTCACATGGCTTCGTAGCTACTAAGTCCCACTTGCTGGACAAAAGATCATAGACAGACCCCCTGTAAACAGTTTAATCACTTCGCCTTGTACCAAGACTCGTGCTTGTTGGGCTGTGGACCGTAGATCTCACTATCTAGGAATTAAGACCCTAAAGTCAAGGGTGTGAACCCTTAAAATAGGGCTGGACGTCCTCCAAGAGGGCGTAGGGCCCACATTGACAATCACACATAATCCTTTGGGGGCGCCCTCAGCAGCTGACGAGGGCGCCCAAGTCATGGTTTTGGCCCTTTTACGATTTAGGCCCAAAACCATGACCGGGTAGGCCCAAAAAAGGCTACAAATAGTAACCTCGGGACCATTCCCGAGGCATGACCTAAACACAGCACAGAAACCCTAGTTTCTAGAAGCATTGTACTCACTGCCAGTACATTTCTAAACCACCTTCATTATAAAGATTACGAAGCTTTTTTCATGCTACTGTGACTAATTTTCTCTTTGATGGGGTGGATGATTGACGGCAACCGCTGGGAGATCAGAGGTTAATTGAAACAATGAGAGAGATGAATTAAGTGATTTTATCAACAACAAAAATTTGAGGGAGGGGTATGCTACAACTAAATGTATGGGATAAGCTCACTTTTTTCACTCTCCCATCGTGGGAGATTTGCTAAACTCACACACGCTAGAACGCGCCATAGTTTAAACCCCTTTTAAAACCTCTCTAGAGTGTGTTAGGAAGTTTCCGCACTTGTTGAATGTGTATATATATTCATCTTTGTTGTCTCATTTTCAACTATATACATTTGTTATCTCTCTCTTCTATCTATAATTTCTCACTACTATATTTTTTTTAATTATTTAATTCTATCTACTCTCATACTTGGTAAGTTTTTGAGTTTTGGTCTCTAAACTCAAGTCATTTATGCACCCTACACAAAATTGCACACAGTGGAGGGAGGGCCACCGAATTACTATGAGGAGGACACTTGCTCAAGATCTTCAACTGCGGAACAAAATCATGCCAGTGGCCGCCGTAAATGCATATTATTCTTGTAGTGATTTAAGTATTCATGTGTTCTAAGGTCGGTTTGTTGAGTATGGTTGCTGCCAAGTCTAAAATTGCATAGACTTGTGTGTATTGGTTGATTATCAGACATTACTTACCTCATAGGGGAACATCCGATTATCAAGGTTACTTTTTCCTGAACAAAAGGTTACAAAGAACTACGTACAAGAGAATAAAAGGACTAAACAACCCTTAAATAGTTATTACAAAAAGAAAAACTCTATAACAATAACTAATAACTCTAAGATATAATCTAAGACTAATTATGCCAGCAAGAAAGCAAAATGTTTGAATAGAAGCATGCAAATAAAACCAAGTGGGATCCCGTTGCTTGAAATAACGGTAAATTATGGATCCGAGTATCGTTAGAGTGCTCCATCCTGCACTCTGTAGAATGTCATGCCTTCTTCTTCGAACTTTTAGGTTACAATTTTTCTTAATTATTTTACCTGTTTCAAGATATACAAAGCTATAATATTCATATTGCAGTTGTTTTTTTAATAAACAACTTAATTAAGCATTTAAGTTTTTTTTATGAGCAAAAGGGAGATGACCCCAAAACACACTACAAGTTCTTAAAAAGGAAAAAAAAAAAAAAGTATTAGAATTAACAGGTACACATAAATAAAAATGTGCATCTGCATCTGGTTAAGACCATCCTTAGTGAAAGTGTCCGCGGGCTGGTTCGCGTCCCAAGGAATAAGATTTCCCTCCACACAACCAATCTTCTCCAAAAATTTACTGATATCTTTCCAAATCAACCAACAAGGGTGATTACGAGTACAACCTGTCTCCTAAATCTCAATGTTTCCGCCGAATTGGTTTCAACCATGACTTTGGAAAGGATAATTAATTGTTTATCTTGCGCTTGTAGTATAAACGTTTATCATACCAGTGTTTATATAAAAGTTATTTCTATAATTAAAGATAAAATAAAGTCAAATTATTTTCATATGAACTATAGTTAAGTTGTTTTCAAAAATTGTTTCTATAAACTCTTTCAAATAAACTCATAGGTTTTTATGTCGGTCAAATAAGCCAATCCAAATCAACCCTCAAATAAAAAAAAATAATAATCACTTTTTAGTCCCAAAATTGTAATTGCGGAAAAATTTAGTCTCTGAAATCAATAAAATTTGAAAATGATTTATAAAATTTAGACTTGATGTGCTATAGTATTTGAAATTTCAATAATCATTTTATATTTTACAGATTAAAGTATCTGTCAAGATTAAATTTATGATTTACTTAATATAAAATCCATCAAGATCTTAAATAAAAAAGAAAAATAATATTAAAAAATCTACACACACAACTTATACATATACAAATTAATTTAACAAAACACTAATTAACTGTGGTGACAATCTACATAATAAAAAGCTTATATAAATGCAAAATTGACTAACCTTTTGAATAATCTATGACCAATGATATGTGACCACTATGTTTGGACAAGGCATAGTCAGGATAATTAGGAAAGACACCATTTGGTCCAATGGCAAATAACAATTTTGTACTAGGTTGTGTAGTTTTCAATTGAAAGATCATGTAGACTAGTGATGTGCCAGCTGCAGCTATGGATGCATTCATTATATAAAGTTCTCCTTTGTCAGGAATCACTTCATCTGTTGATTTTCCATCAAGAGAGTACATTTTCATCCTCCCTGTATCTGAAGATGGCATCCACCCTACAATTGCAGTAGAACCAACCATGTTGCCATTTTTGGAGAACCCTATAGCTGCATATGCTTTTATGTTTGTTGGGAATGAGAATATAAAACTCCACACATCTGATGAAGCCTTAGCATACTGTTCAATATTCACAACAATAATTTCAATGTAAAATCGATCGCTAAGTCGGTAGCTAACATTAGCATCATTTTGCATATCGATCACAAATTCATTTAACGACCTTTTAAAGACCAAATTAGAGACCAATTACAAATTCGGTCACTAAATTGGTCACTATGGAGACTGAAATAATTAAGTTACTAAATTGGTCACTGCATAGAAAATTTTAAGTTGAATTCGCACATATGAATTGGTTCATCTTAGTTGTTGGATGAAGATCGAACTATGGTAGTATTTAAATCAGATATGAAGTTAGAATATGAGTTGATCGATCTGTATCCAATAAGAGTTAGCCATGGCATACAATTCTACCTCATGATGCTATATAAAAAGTGCAGTTAATTAAGAATAAAAGAAAATAAGGATGGATTCTTAAAAAAAAAAAAAAAAAGGAAATCACTAACACACACTACACACTAACACATACTCTGAGGATGAAATTGTGATCACCCCAAACATGACTGCACAGAAGTGATTTTGTATCAAAAGGGATTGGTTGCTGAAGTTGGACCAAATTAGAGGCACATGAATCTTGAGAAGTCACAAGGATTGATGAACTACAAAGGAGAATGAGAAAGATTAATAGGCAAAAGTATGTCACCTTCATTTTTGTGTGGAAGGCCATTAGAAAGTGATAGGAATAGGATGTAACCTTAATTAATTATGTCATGTTTAATTTAATAAGGAAAGATAAGAAATGTTATTAGGTTATATTAACCTTGGAGTTAACGAGCTACTTGGCAATTGGCAGTGCTGGATGGAACATGACATATATATACTGTTATGGTTGTATTCGATCAATTCAAGGAGTATATGATATGGCCAAAGGAAATGTCATGCGTATGATATTTCGTTACTAGAAAATTAAGGAAATACTCTTTTTTAAAGAAGGCTTACTTGTTTGAATTACTTGTCTTATAGCTTGGCTAGCTAGTACTTTTTAAATTAAGGTACGTAAATCAAAAAGAAAGACATGTTGCAAATACATGATTATATCCTTTGTAAATTAGCATTATTTTACTACCAATAAGAGTTGGGTCTAGCGGAATAGGTTAAATTCGCAAATGTTTGAATTTCGACTGACTGGAAGAGGTATTCACATTTAGTGTCTGACTCGTAAGGATTGGATATCTCAACTGGTTTGAGCTAATGGATAAGAAGTTTGAGGTTCTTAGACAAAGGAGTTAAGATGAAATTGAGATCGCCAAAAAAGATTGCTAATGAAGTTGCACCAAAAAGGATGGAAGACACTAATACACACACACACACTTCGAAAAAGACATTTCAAATAACGTTTTCTCAAGCAAACGATTTTTTTTAGTGTGAACATTTTATGCGTGTAACTGCAAAGACTAATCTTTTAAGTCAGATAAGACCACAATGAGTGATAAAACTCTCCTTCAAACAAACATATTTGGTTAATATTTTGAAAAACATTTTATTTATTTCCCTTATAAATTTATAAAACACGCATGTTTACCGCAAAATTAATTCATTTCTAATCATCCTCTCATACAATAAGATTACAAAATAAACTAAAGAGCACACAAATGAAAACCAATGATGAAACAATTTTAATCTATTTATATAAAGAAAAGAATTTAGTCTTTATTCCACAGTCCAATCTCAAAAATAAGTGCAATGGAGAGTAATATTGCAAGGACAATTCCATAAGCTACCATCCATTCACTTCCTTCCTTGCCTAAATGGATTCCGTAGAAAATGTTGGCTATGGATAGTATAATTACTATTCTCCCTATGTTATGATGATATAAATTCCAATGCTTTCTCACTTTTGATTCCTTTTTTGGTCGAGCAACAAATGCCATTACCTACCAAAACAAATACACTAAGTGATTTAAGCAATGTTTAAAAAATCAAACTGAATTGGTCAATCAACCGATTTAACTTTGAAGAATCCGATTGTGGTTTCATTTAAATGCGAGCAGTTTAAAGCAGTTGAACGATGATCTAGGTGTCTCGTCAATTTGAGGTTTAGTTGTTTTTAAAATACTATTGGTTTTAAGCTTTAATTAACTCATACATAGAGACATGTTTATGTAAATTAGTTTAAAAAATCTAACAAAATTTATTTCTCTAAAGTCAAAAAGGAGTACTCAATTTATATCCAAAAATATTACGAGAGTGAAATGTGAAATTAACCATATTAAAAAATAGATTAAGGTTTAAAGAAAATACCTGGAGGCAAGCAAGAACAAGAATGATGATTCCAAGGGTCTTGTGAAGATTAAAATCAATATGGAGTTGATTATTGAGGATAAGCCCAGTAATTACACCGATAACCCCAAGAACAAAGCCTAATGACTGAACTGAAGCATGAAAATTAAACCAAAATGGGTCCCAATCCTTGAAGTAACGAGCAACTATTGCTCCCATTATGACAAGGATACCCCATCCCAATATATTCAACACTCCATGGCTTCTTTTTAGGTTCATAGATGAGTTTCCTAATACACTTGAACCTGTTTCAAATGAAATAATAAATTAATTAATCTTATGAATGACATTCCTGATTATAAATGGAAATATTCTAATCTGTTTTTTTTTTTTTTTGCCAAGAAATATTCAAATCTTTGAAACAATGAAAATTTTCCCTCTAACTAACAAAAGCTTTTAGGTCAATTTACATGACTATATATCCACAAAATGTGTTAAAACAAAACTATGTTGAAATTTTTATATCATCATCAATCAGTTTATATTAATAGAGTGTATTATTTTAGAATAATCATAAAATTTACAGAAATTAATTAATAAATTGTATTCTAGAAAAGAATTAAAACAATTAAGTAGTAAACTTGTGGTTGTCGCAATTGTACGATTTGAATCCTCATATCTAGAACAAACAGTCTATATTTTTTTATAGTTTAGAATAATCATAAAATTTAACCGACATTAATTAATAAATTGTATTCTAGAAAAGAATTAAAACAATTAAGTAGTAAGAACTTGTGGTTGCCGCAATTGTACGATTTGAATCATCATATCTCGAACGAACGGTCTACATTTTAAAATCGGATTTTGAATATAATTTTCTCATCTCTAAATGTAAATAATCAAATGTATGATCGAGACTATGTGATATTGATCGGATAACTTATATTTTAAGATGAACAAACCACATTCAAAATTTTATATCGAAAATGTAAGTTGCTTGTCAACTTCAGCCGTGCATGCTAGTAGCATACTCTCTAACACACTTTTTCAATAAATATTCTTCTATTGGTTGAAATCCAAATGGAATCCACTAAATAATGTAAATCCCACGTAAAATTATATGAATTTAAATCAATGAAAAAAAATTGGATTGAAAATAATGTGTTATTGCATAACTTTTTACTGTAATAATGCACCAAATCCAATTTCAAAACTATGGTTATAGTTTATACCTTACAAAAAAGGACAAGACATATGGCTTTGGTTTGGTAGATTGTCGATTTCCGATCTTACATTTCAACTTAATTATTCTCTTGTTAATAAGATGAGAGAAGAATTTCCCCCAAAACCACTGGTCCAAATCTAAGTTATTTTGACAGTGAAATTAATGGGCCATGTTGATCCTACATAACATGCTAAAATTAACAAACCAAAAGGTCAGCACCAGAACAATTTTCACTATATAACATGCTTAATTTGCACTTCCTACTTTATAGTACCTTTTATCTTTGTTATGTAATAATAAAATCATAAACCAATTACCAACTCCACGCCTAAAAGAGTACAATTTCTTCATTGCAAATCAACAAACATTTTTGCATATACTTTTAGGCCTTAAAGCACATGGTCACGAAATCAACATACGACTCGAAATATGAGTAGTTTGATCTACATTCAGTTACGAAGATTTGCGACTGTGTACTTGTTTGATTGCATGCTAAATTCTCTTCTCATTGACTTTTTTCCTAGCTATAATATATATATATATATATATATATAGTTAATTACTGAACTTTTACCAGTTCGTTACATTTTTTTGTGAAAAAAAAAATCAAACTTTTAATACGATAATCACTTTTAGAAGTTTCATCCATTTGTTCTAGATTTTTATAGAAACTACAATCTAAAAATAATCTAAAAACTACTTTAAATGAGACACTATTTTGAATAGCTTCTCTTAACAAAGACAAAGTTAATTCTGCCTAAATATTTGAAACTGTAAAATAAAACACATGCATGACTTTTTTTGACAAGTTAATTACCTGTTGCATAATTCACTGTAACAGAAACCTTGTCTTGGTGCTGCATTAGAGAAAAACTTGGAGCCGTAGGAAAGACGCCGTTGGGTCCAACGGCATAGATCAGCCGCGACAAAGGGTGGTTGGTTTGTAACTGGAATGCCATGTACAGACGTGATGACTGTGATGTGATCAAAGTTGAATTGTTAATAATTGGTAAGTTGCCTCTATTTGGAACCACTTGGTTTGGTGCATACCCTGACAGATAATACTGTTTCATGCCTCCACTAGCTCCGTTGGATGAAATCCACCCTACAATAGCACTTGAACCTACCATGCCTCCATTTGGAGAGAACCCTATTGACATATAAGAATTTTGGTTTGGAGCTGAGAGAATGAAGCTCCATATGTTTGAAGATGTCTGAGAATACTGCATATATATAGTTTATTTACTATATAAGGTTAGCTTGTTTGAAATTAATTTTGAAATATAAATGTGTATTAGATTAAACTAATTAAAAATTTAAGATAATATCAATATAATTTTAGAATTAGTTTCATTGCCTTTATTATTGTTATTTTGATATATTTTGATATAGGATAAAATTTAGGTTTTGTTCTATAGGTTTTTTCTTGAAAGAAGGTTTTGTTCTATAGATGTTGTTTGTACTATTTACCAAAGATACATGTTACATAGATTTTTGGCGGTGTCAAAACAATGTTTGGCCAGCGCAGCCACGCACAACGATAGTGATCGGTCCTTAGTTGAAAACTTTGAGATACATTTGATCTTGGATAAAAAAAATCCAGAGATTAAATTTTAAATTGAATTGAAATTTATAGATGTTTTGTTTATACTATAAGATTAGATACAAAATCCGTGTTTTGAATTGTCGTTGAAGAATGATAAAAAAATGGTATATAATAAAATGCTCTTAAGTTTTGTCCATTTTGATATCGGTTGTATCTATAAGAATTCTATCACATTAGAACTGTTACATGAATATTTGAGTAGTAAGACTCGAAATGGGATTCAAAATCATAATTAATTCAGCTCGCATCCTCTTCAGCGCCTCCATCCTTTGCAGCCGACGACCAACTTTTGACCGTAGAGGTTGGAGACGCCGAGAAGATGTTTGTAATTATGATGATTGTATTGCAAGTGTTGACATTCAAAATTTGAATATAAATAGATAAAAACTGGTTAAGTTAAAGAGTAATGCACTTACTCTGAGGATGTATCCTTGAGCATTCCAAACAGCAAGGCAATTGAGCTTGGCTGTGTCAAAGGGGAGAGGAACCCTTAGGTTTAGCTTGGTGTCACATGAGTCCCCTTGTGAACTACTTCCATCTCCTTGTGAAGAAGAACTTTCATTCACTTGTGAACTTCCAAGGTTTGCTGAAGCAACAAAACAAATTGTGAAAATGAGGAGTGCTAAGTATGCCTTCATTTCTGTCTTTCGTTTAATTATGTTTGTGTTTGAAAACATATTCGTAAGATTTGTGTTATGAGACATATTGTAATTTAATTGATAATGAAAAAGAAAAGTTGTTACAAAGAAAAGGTAAAGGAATTATTATTACAAATTAAACAATGGCATTTGGTTGCAGAGGCAGAAGCAGTTTATCAATAATTATGATGACCTTTATTTGATTAATTAGATTTGGTAGAAGGCTAACTTAAACTATTAATTAGTCAACCCTTCATTCTTTTTTATTTTTGGTGTAAAGTCAATCTCTAAAACATTTTTATTTTGAATGGAACCTTTCATTCATGAAGTAAGATTAAGAGGGTCAAAATTATCATAAAATTATGATAGTTCAAACTTTTAAATGCATTATTAGAGTAGTATTAATTATGCTTCAGTCCTTCGAGCTATTTTTAGGTGCTTCCACCTGCTTTTTTCATTCAGACTCCGTAGAATCGCTTCCAACATCCGAAAAAACTTTATGAAAAAAGAGTAATCTCTGTTGATATATAGGATTGTTCGGATTGAATTATTTCAGCTTATATGCTGGCTTAAGTACTTGTGAAACTGTTTTTAGCTTATGGAAACGACTTATAACATGTTAATAAATTGTTTTTCAATTTATTTTATAAGCTATACATAATAGTTTATCAAAACAACTTATAGCTTATATGCAAAAAGTTTGACTTCATTTTATCTTTAATTATAGAAATAATGAGTACATGTAATAGATTTCTTTTTGAAGCAGTTAAACTAATCCACTCAATCATGTAAGCACTTATATAATAAGCGCAGGTATCGATACAGCAAGCATTAACAGCTAATTGTGTGCAGTTTTTTTTAGATGCAAAATCTACTTAGATAACTTTGGAATAGTTACATCTTCCACTGTTTGTTCTTCCCAATTTCCCTTTTTTGGCTTTTCTTGTTTTTGATAAAAACATCTCACCCACTATGTGCATGTCCAATCTAAAATTTCTCTAAGATCATCTCCAATGGGAGGGTCTTAAACATTTAAGACCTGATACCTATTAGGTTTCTCCAATGAAGAGAAATTTTTTCGAGGTCTTATAAGACTCGGGGTCTCACTTAAGACCCTCAAACTTAAGCAGGACTCACACTCTTTTAATATTAAAAATTAAAATGTAATGACAAAAGTTATTGATAGTTGATTAATGGGTCTTATTTAAGAAATTTGTGTAAGATGTTGGGTTGGAGGGATCGAGTGCTTATTAGGTACAACTATTAAAAAATTATAAATGAGTGATGTGTACATGTGAGACTATCCAAAAATGGGTGTCTCCATTGTGAAAAGTGAATGAATTTGCCACCACAAACCGTCAATATTCAACCACAAACATAATGACTTATAATGATGTGTATTTGGCCATTAGCCACAATTATACTTATGGAAAGCAAGAAAGTAAAAACAGATATCGCATTTGTACTCTAGAAACTTTGTTGCTTAAGTTACACTCTCCCACGTGTGGCTTACAATAACCCAAACCACAGTTTAGTTATATTTTACATAGTTTTTGATGGATTCTTTTTTAATTCAGCATCATAGACAATTAATTATCCAATTAGTTGTCCTTACAAGAAGAATTAGTTTATTCTTCAAAAGAGAATAGCAACCATTTTTTACTATTTCGAAGGAGTTGAATTCACAAAATGCAGTTGATGGGTTTGGCTTCTTCAAAAAAAAAAACTAAATGCAGTTGACGCAGCCGCAATCGCAGTAAAAAATTATGATGTCACATAGTTTTAAATTGTTGTCTGCAACCGCAAGATTTCGACCACATCAGCCACTTTTACCCACATTTTGCAGCAGTATAAAGGTCCCTGTTGTAACAACAACTGCGACCACAACCGCAAATTAAAATCATCAGAGCTAAATATATACTAACCTTTTGAGTAATCTATTCTTGTGGAAAACTTGTCGAGATGTTTTGTTAGAGCATAATTTGGTGCTGCAGGGAATAAACCAGTGGATCCAGTGGCAAGTATCAGCCAGGACAAAGGTTCAGTAGTTTCTAACTGAAACACCATGTATAACCGAGAAGATTGTAAACTGATGAAGGTTGAATTCCCTCTAACCTGCAAGTTGCCTTTATCAGGCACTACCTGATTTGGGGTAACCCCACCAAGGTAATACTGCTTTATCCCTCCACTGGCTCCTCTAGATGCCACCCACCCTACAATTGCACTTGAACCTACCATGCTTCCGCTGGCCGAAAACCCCATAGCTATGTAAGAATTTGTGTCTGGAGTTGAGAGAATGAAGCTCCAAATGTTTGCAGAAGTCTGAACATACTGCGAAACAGTAAACAAATAATTTGTATATGGCGGTACTGAAATATTGATATATATGTAATGAAATTTGAAAATGGTGCACCTACTCTGAGGATGAAACCTTGAGCATCCCATACAGAAAGGCAATGAAGGCTGGTTCGTATCAAAAGGGATTGGAGCTTTGAGGTTAAGATTGCCAGTACATGAATCGGTTTCTAGCCTTGCATGGAGGAATGAACCAAGAAAGGTGAATATGAAAAGGAGTGGCAGAGGTGTCTTCATCTGTCTCTGTATTTTTGGTGTGTTTGTGTTTGAAAAATGTGATAGCATGAGGAGGAAGATTTATTTGGAAATGTTTACAAAAAGGAGGAAATAAAGTTAAACGAGGTAATGATTATTATATTGTAAGTTGTAACTAACATGGTGGAGGGAGGCATTCTCAATTATTACCATAATTTAACACAGATTAAAGTCCACGAGAAAATAAGGAGAGAAAAAGGCTATTTTGCATCAACACAAATGCGAACTTTCTATTTATGACTTCATATTGTCATCGTAGTGTATCATGTGTCTAATGAAAGACAACACAAACCATGTTCCTGCTTGAACTCATGTATAATGCAAATGTGTATAAAGAAACGGAGATTTATGGCAAAGGTATATATGATGATATTAAAGGAAAATGTTTTCATTTACCACAACTCCTTATGATACAATATATCTTATTGTACATTCTTTCAATGATAATGATAAAGAAACATATATAACCCAACCCCCCAAAACAAAGCAGTGCACTGAGATAGATCCAAGATAATACTTTCGGCAATCTCTTCATTTTTCCGGCCAAGTTTAGCAGGTATATGTCCGGTTCTTCACTTTATCCAATTTGTCGTCTCCAAATTGATAAATAATACAATGTCCAAATAAATTCATGTCTCTGACTTTGTTTATTCGCATGGTATAGAAATTTACAAATAGAAGCACACTACCATAACCTTAAAGAGCCGCATCATGTGACGCCCAACGCTGAAGCCCATCACGCTCTACAGATGCAGAGATTATTAGTATAAAATAAAATTGATAAAATGAATTACACAATGGTCAATGTTTTACATAATTTTGGGCTACCAGATATATATCACATTAAAAACAATGTTCAACCCCCCAACCCATAGAATGATATAGAAGTTATCAACTAAGTAAATATTTAAAAATGCGTAGTGATATTCACCAAAATTAAAAAATAGGCAGTGATAAAGTAGGCAGCCATAAAATTGAAGCAGATTACCAATTATTGACTACCTAGACTGAAGTTGAGTCAAAAGCAGATCCTCCTTTTCTAGGACAGAGCACCTTTCCGATCCTCCAAACTAAATATTTTGCACGCTAAAATACGCTTTTGGTCCCTTGAGTTATTTTTACGGCTTCACATTGGTCCTTTAAACTTTATTTGTTTCGTTTTGGTCCCTTAAGTTACAAACGGTAGACACTTCGGTCCCTTAAGTTTTTTTGGTTTCACTTTGATCTCTTAAGATACAAATATTAGACACTTTGATCCTTTAAATTACAAATGTTAGTCACTTCGAACTTTTAAGTTACAAATATTAGACATTGAGAGAAAGGACCAAAGTGACTGATATTTGTAAATAAGGGACCAAAATATCTAATATTTGTAGCTTAAGGGACCAAAGTATCTAACGTCTGTAACTTGGAGGGACCATTATACAACGAAAAAAACTTAAGAAACCAAAGTGAAACAAAAAAAAACACTTAGAGGACAAAAGGTATCATTTAGCCTATATTATATCTATTTCCACAATCTGATTTTCAGTTTAAGGTGAAGTCATGAAGCAACTAAGTTAGACACCATCTTAGGATCTCAGGAATCTAAGAGATGCAAAGATATTGGGGAGTCCATTTACCAATTTAAAATACCCAACTTCAAATTTCTAGATATATACCCTCCCTTTCACATGCTATCACGTGATACTCTCAAACATGATCCATTTGAGCCACAGGCAGCAAGTAGGCGGGTGTCTGTGGTAATCTCATACACTTATCAAACATAGGGATCTTCCACAGAAGACAATATTCCCAGGACAGTCTTTGGCTTCTCTGTGGTTTTATACCCAGGACTGCTAAGGGTGTTGTAATTTCGGATTTGCGAAAATTGGAAAGCCTTGCTTCATACTTAGTTCACCCCAAAACCACTTTCTGGGTTTGCTTTGTTGTTGAAGTATTGATTTTTATTTGAAGGATTTCTTATCATTATCCCTATTTGTACCTTTTTCTCTCTAATGAAATTTCTTCTTCTATCTGAGAATAAATAAAATTGTGCTCTTTCTCGGTACAACTGATATCTAGAATACTTGTGAAATAGTACCATCAAGTTTCTTGTTCAGATTTCAAGAATTGACAATGGGGTGGTAAGCATTGATCAAATCATAATCAGCATGTTTACCATGAACCAACTATCCTAAAAGCACAACTTTCTAGGATTTAGGGTTTAAAGTCAAAACAACTGAAAGTCTGAAACAGCAACAATTATACTGGCATAAAGGTCAAAGAGTAATGAGCTTACCAATTGATACAGTTTCTGGCAAGCTAACATATTTAGGACATGATCCTTTTGAAGTAACCATGTCAATTTTAGTGTCTGCTCCAATAGCACAATCACGTGGCTGCAAAAACAAAAGGGACAAATATACTAGAGTAAGTATGGTGGCAAATTTAGTGTTTAAATAGGATTAGTAAACCATTCTAAAGCACAATATCATGAGAATTCATTCTCTCATAGTTCCCATTAAAGTCTGTTTAATCAGGGTGAGTCTATTACAAAACATGGGACATCTTTTAGTTTCTTATATGCTGAGGCTATTACAAATCAGAGCAGATTTCAAACCTTGAAGTCCTTATAGAAGCATAGACGAAGTTCCTCTACAGCACCTTTTGAGCAAATTATTTGAGGAGATATATGGAACGCATTCTCAATGGCAGAGATAATGCCTCCGAGGGGATACTTTTCTGTGTTTGACGGAACATATCCAGCATCATTTAGAACGCTCTGGAAAAATGTTAAAAAAAACATAATAGTCAAAGTATGTTGTGATACATATGCAATTAGGCATTTGGTCTTTACAATCAAAGGTTTTGAAAATACAATTGGTAGTTATTCCTAAAACAGAATAACCTCCAACCGCAGTACCCTATAAAAGAGCAGCAAGGAATTCATATAACACCGCCTGCAATGGATAAGACAATGCGCCTAGTTGCCAACAACTTTTTTATAAACTTGCATGCATTTGTTTGGACAATACAACAGAAATAGGCCAACCCTAAATCCTAATAAATTCTACTATCAAAGCATTCTCATATGTACACAAAGGCGCCAAGGTCAAAGGGACGACTAATTGAACAGTTCATCAATCAGAAGACAAATTTATCAACTGGAAGGACGATCAGTGGATAAATGATTCATTAATTAATATTCAAATCATATCATGTTGAGGGGGGATCACTGGTTAATCAGTAAACAAAATTCATTTGTTTTTTACTGTGTACGGAAGGAACGAGATGAAAGTAAAAAAATAACAGCTACATGGACTGAAATTTTATTTTCTAACTTCTAAGTGCTAGTATTCAGTAAAGCAAGTTTGATATTTAATCTGGTAGGAGAAATGAGAATTAGACATGTGACCAAAAGTAGAAATACAATCAGGTATATACTTCACATCCTATTTTGATTATTACTTCATACAAGCTAATTAGCAGAGAAAAAAATATAGAAATTTATGTGTAACAAAAAACTATGCTCCACAAACTTACTGTAACGTTATATTTGAAATAAACATTCAGCGTTGTCAGGAAATAATCATATTCATTATGAAACACAGGAGACGAGCATGTACCATGCTTTTCTGCAAATAAAATTTCAGTATTAGAATATTAGAAAATTGGAATATTAATACAAGAAAACCAAAAGATTTTACCTCAAACAAAACGCAGAAAATATTTAAACCAAGTGACAAGAGAAAATTTTGTTACTAAAAATAAATGTTGAAACTTTGAAGACTTTGTACTTTACCAAACTAATATTCTATATTACCTACTCTACAGAAATTGTTTAGGGAAACAGTCAACAATTACTCTCCAGCAGCGAGTAAGACATTGAATGAACTTCTTAAATCATGTAAGTGAGCAAAAGCTATAAAAGATTCTTACCCCACTGCGAATGTGCACCGACGTGGTAGCCCCAGAAACATAGACCATATCAAAAAATAAGTTAGATTTGATAATAATTTAAGGATAAATGAGAAAATAAGTAATTTTAAGTGACCACCTCATGACCCCAAAATGAACCTTTTCCACCACTGCATGTTGATGGTGAGCCACAGCTCAATGATGGCCAATATTTCTCTAAAGCCTCATTCAATGTCGATATCTGCACATAAAATGAAAAAGTAAAACTTAGAAAAGTTTAAATGGAGTGCTAATGCAACAAATTGGATTTTTTTTTTTTTATGAAACTGCAACAAATTGGATTAAAAACAAACTCAAAGTTCTAATGGTGGTATAGATATAAATGCAACACTAACACAACCAAAATGTAAACGTTAAACCAGTGAAAATTTCAAAATAAAAAAATAAAAAAAATGCAGTTTCAACAGCTTAAAAAGTGTTTTTTTTAATGGCAAATGTTAGTAGTTAGTTGTTCTTGAGTTTCATCAATTCAAAATTATTTATCAACAAGTTATCGGATAAAACTAAAAATTATTACTAGAATTTCCTGCTATAACTAAGCAAGGTAATTCAATTTTATTTTCTCCAAAATTTGTCAGTCCAAGCATGAAAAGTTGAAAACCGATACATATGGTTTGTATTGTAATGGTTTGCACATTATGGTCGGGAAATTGTACCTCTTTTGGATCAAAACGAGATTTAGTGCAACAGGATGGCCAAGTTCCATCATTGTAGTCAGGCCAGAGTCCATCTATTATACAAGCACATATAATGATCTGTTAAGATAATTGTTGTAGGAATGTCCATAGTCCATACTCAGAAGAAACACAGGTTGGTATATAGTTTGCCTCCATAACAGATTTTGAATTTTACAAACAATAGAATTTAAAAACAAGATGGGGAGAACATCATTTGAATTTTAAGAAATTTTCCAGACCCCTTAACGGGGAGAACCTCGTGCACTCGGATATGAAGCACTGACACAAATGCAGACACCGAACAAGACACTGACATGTAGACATTGTTAATAATTTAAGAAAATGAAAGCGACTGAATGTGATCACATTTTTTTATGTTGTGTCGGTGTCTGCGTATCAGACACGAGATACCTTTAACCCAAAGTGTCAGTGCCAACCCCTTTTGCAGTTTACAAGAACCAGCAAGCACTCCACAACTCATAAGTAGAATTTGATTCAAAACACATACAATACAATTTTTGAAACTCAAAATAAACAAGTAAACAAGAAAGAACCATTTCAATATATCTAAATTATCAATGTAACAATAACAAATTTGAAAATCTCAAACTCACGTATTGTGAATATTCCCGGAGAATTGGAGCTGAAAAGGAGCAAAAGAAAAAAAACAAAATTAGCTATCAGAAATTTAACTATGTCACTCTCATATCAAGTTTTTTTTATATAAAATGCAAAATTAAAACCAATTTCATTCCACAAAAACAAGAATAAACCCAAAAAAAGTCCATAAGTATAAATAAGTGGTATTAATAATGTAATTACATTTATTTCAAAAGTTGAATCCTTCATTTATATAAGATTTAAATATGATTTTAGTTCTTGAAATTATAGCGTTTTTTAATGTTAGTCCTGTAAATTTATTTATTTTAGACCCAGTCTTTGCAAGTTTAGAAACTGGTGTTTTTAGTCCTGACGGCATACGTGATCTAATACCATCACGTGATCTAATACCATCACGCCACATGCCCAATAAAACATCGGGACTAAAAGCAACAGTTTCGAATTTTCAATGACTAAATTTAAAAAAAAAAAAAAACATATATAATAATAAAATAAACTTAAGAGCACTAAGGGTTTGTTTGGTAAGAAATATATTTGAGCTTATAGCTTATAAGCTCATATGACTAAAAAATAGTTGTTTTGTAGCTGTGATTTTCTCACGAGCTTATAACTTATTTTTATGAGCTTATAGCGTTTTTGAGAAGTTAGTTGGTTCAAGTAGTTTATAGCTTGTCATTTTTTATCTCAATTTTACTTCTGCAATCTCATTTGAGAAGTTAGTTGGTTCAAGTTAGTAAATTCTTCATATTTATATATAAGCTACTTCAACCGCTACAAATTCAATAAGCTAGCTATCCGCTATGAGCTAGTTTAACAAAAAAAAAAAACTATGCTAGTTTATAAGTCATGCAATATAAGCTAGTTTGTTATCAAACAGAGTCTACACCTTTTATATAATTACTACTACCGACCAAAAAATGAGATATAGTAATTTTGATAAAATAAATCTTTTTTAAATCAGAAACAGATTACTTAAACAAGTTAATTCAAATTAAGGGATGACAAAAATTATTAAATTAAGCCCAACAACTTGGTGATGTTGAAATAATATTGAAATGAAAAATGAAAAAATTGAAAAGGAAAATGAAAGAAGGAAGGTTGTTACCCTCTGCAGCAACCATTAGAGGGACAACAATGGCTCGTGCGTTGACAAAAAGTACCAGGCCATTGTAACGCCAAAGCGAAATAGTCAAACTCTCTCTGTTGTCCTCCTCCACCACCACCACGACGCTCCAACTCATCGGAGGCGCGAGCCGGAGAAACTGTTCCGGCGAAGACGACGATGAGAGCGAAGAATAGGCATAGAAGACGTGGAAGAGGAAGAAGAGAAGGAGACATTGTTGCGTGATGCGTTTGGGTTTGGTATCAGAAAATGCAATGAAATAGGAAGGACTTTATTGTTTTTAGATTGGGTAGTTACTGAATTGCGCGAGTTTGTTTCGTTATTTATTGCACTAATATCGAGGCTTCCACGTAACAATGATTCCTCTCTTTAGATAGGATCCCACCTGTACAATGTTATATAACATTGTTCAACCACAATGTGACACATAGTTTATTTAGTTTTTTCTCTCTCTCTTTTACAAAATTTTTTGTTTTATTTTAAGATAAGAAAGTCACATGTCACATTGTAGTTGGACAATATTATATAACATTCCTACCACAATGTCACACAAGTGATTTTCCTTTAGATATTTGTCTTCTCACCTAGTTGTATTTCAATTTTAATATTTTGATGAAATTATTTGTTTTTTTATAAAGTAGTTTAAAGGCTGAAATTCGTTTTTTTTAAATTGAATAAGTGAAATGTCTGGAGTTTAAACTCCAGAAATCGTATAGAACAATGTATTGTCTCTGTTAATTGAATTATTCTTTATTTATTTATTATCACATTTCATTTGTCTATCTAATTATTTTGTCTATTTATTATCTCGGGTTTTCTAAACATTTCTTTCTATCAAAAAATTTAAAATTTGCTTTTTTTTTTTGACAAAAAAAATTGTTTGTTATTAGAAATAGAATTTTCAATAAGCATATTCCTTTGTACCTTTTGAGGATGTCGTATTCGCGTCACGGTCCGGAATTGCTCAATATAATATAAGCTGGTCCATAATTACGATTTTTTAAGATCGAGTTTTTTCTAAAAACAATAAATTAATGTTAGGAAAAAATAAAATTATCCGAATCACCTAAAAAAAATATTAGCCAAATGCAACATCAATATTATTGATTATTATAAATTTCTAAAAACTACCTTATAAATAACATTTGAAATCAAATTAATTTCCAAAATTTATAACAATAAAGAAAAAGAAAATGTTAATAAATACCAAAAAATATACGTAAAAGTATAAGCAAATTAGAAAGTTGTATAAATACATTTTCATCAACGGATAACATATTCATCTAGGTAACTTCTGAAGGTTTTTGTTTTTCTCGAAGTTACATTTCACATACGAACTACGCAAACTTTTAATGTCATATTCGCTTTTCCCGTCGTTATAGCAGAAATTGGAGTAAACATGACAAACATGATTGAATTGTGATCTTTTCTTTTTTAAAATGGACAATATAAATCGAGTTTGCAGTAACGTCTGACACTAACTTTTTTAAAGACTAATATTGTGAAATTGAATGGGTTATATGTATAGGAGTATCAAAGTAGAAGACGAAGTTAATCATGATTAGTAGAACAATTTCATTATTATTATTAGCCATTTCAATTGAAGGCTCTTGGAAGAAACTATTAGCAGTTTCATTTCATTTGACAATTTCATTATTAAATTATTAGCCTATAATTGTCCAATTCTATTTTAATTACTATTTGTTGTTTTATACGTTATCTTAGAGATGAAAACTTTTTAATTTGTAACAAATGACCATAACTGAAAAAAGTAATTTGAAAAAAGAAAGTAACAACTAAGGTATATAAAACGTATGTAACAAAAAAAACGTAAGTAATTAATAGTTTTGAGTGATTAGCTTTCACCAATTATTCTATATGCATAGAACTCACCAAAGATAATTGATATCAAATTCGATATGATATGTCTAGTACCTAATATTCATGGTGTTTACATATTTATCATTTTTGGCAAATGCGTGTGGATCTAATGTTGCTACAAAAGAAATCAAAAAATTAACTCAGATAAGGAATCAAAAAGAAAATTAACTCATATCGAATAAAATATTACACGTTGAAAGGAATTAAGTAACATTTATAAAGGCATCATCCTTTCATACATTATATTGAAAGAAGATGATAAAACCACAATTATATATTTCATTATTTACATGCATAGAAATTAAGAGAAGTTTATTCAAAAAAAAATATTAAGAGAAGTTATGAATTATGATCATAAGAATCAATGGCTGAGCATAAGAAGCCATGTGAAAAAATACAAAACCGATCCTTTGTATGTAAGATGAAGACATCAAAGATCTTAGCACTGTGAGTAACTCATTTTCCCAATCATTCTTGGCTCTGTTGGTGATCATGTCATTTGGAAGGAGTAAGAATTAATCCAAAAAGTTATTTGAAAGTATCATGATTTAATTAATCCAAAAAGTTGTTTGACAGGACAAACATATTCAATCTGAACAGAGAAAATTTAGACATTTAGACAATCCTGATAGATAAAATGTATTCCTCCGTCTTTAGCTACCAAAAGGGCAGCCCTATGCATAATAACAAATATAAAAAGGAAAACAATTTTCAGTGTAATAAGTATGTCAAGAAGATAGATGAACCCGTAACATCACGAAGAAATGCAGAGAAAGAATGAAGAATAGTAATGTAATGAAACAATAAAAACACTTAATTTCCATCAATTCATTAGCATTTCACTTAAGGAAAAGTTTAGAGGCAACCCAATAGTCAAAAGTTCTTTCAAAAATAAAAATTGTAAAAAGTTAATTTGCCCGACAATATAACCTTTAAACTTGGCAAGAGAAATAAAAAAGCGAAAGTAGACAAAGTAGTGAGATCTCGTCAACACACACTGTCATAACTAATGGCAAGGCATACAAATAAAACACCAAAATTTCCTGCCAAAGAGAAATAGGTTGCTAACTCACCAATACATGAACCTTAAAACAACCATGGACACCCTAGGACTCAAACAAAACTAGAATATTAGCAGCATGGCAGAACTGATAGTTGCACCGAAACCAGAAAATAACACACCAAAATAATCTAAAGGCCTGCACATGACCAAAGAAGCAAAAACCAATATGAATATACATCATCCTCGGATATATGAAACCCATTGCAGGGATTTTTTTCTTAATTTGATTTCTTGCATCCAGCACTGCTTGATATATGAAACCCATTGCAGGGCTTTTTTAATTATCAACAAGCCTAAGTACTTTTATAAGAGGCCCCATAGCTTTAAGAACATGAATAACATCCTCCCAAAATGAGACTTTAAGAACAATAGCAGTTGCCTTAATACCCTTAGCTTCAGTACTTACCTTTAGGTCCAACCATTCTTGAGAAGTGAACATGGTTCTAATTTTTGTTTTAGGTTGTGCAACCTTTGCAAAGTAAGAAAGTTTATTGCAAACCTTGTGACTCCATGTCTAATCAACTCCATTTCAGCTTTCTCCCTCAACAAATTCAAAACCAAAGAATGGTTTTAGATGAAACCCACAAGACTAATTCCTTGAGTCACAACCTTTTTTACTTTTGGAATCTTTCCAATCTCTTCTAGCATTAAATCTATACAATGTGCAGCACATGGAGTCCAAAAGATTTCCAGTCTCGTCTCTTGTAGAAGTTTACCTATAACAAAATATTTTTGAAGACATTTATAGAATGTAACAATACATAATATGTTCGGCATAAAGTAATTGAAGGAGGTGGAAAACCTTATCGGCCAAAACATAATTGCTTCCGTTGTCCGTAATCAGCTGTACAACATTGCTTTCGCCAACCTCCCCAACAAATTGATCCAACATCTCAAAAATTGCTTTTCCGCTTTTCACATGTGAGGAAGCATCAATACTCTTAATAAACATAGTACCTGCCGGTTGACTAAAAAATTAATCAATGTTCTTCCCTTGGTATCGGTCCAACCATCAGACATTATGGAACAACCATATTTTGCGGCTTCCTCCTTGTTAATCTCCAACATTTTATTTGTATTTTCCAACTCTTTGTTAAGACATGGGTTTCTCAGTTCATGATAGGAAGGAGGCTTCAAATTAGGACCATATTGACCAATTGCTTCAACCATCAATTTGAAACTTTTTGATTTTGCAACGTTGAACGCAATTCCATTTAGGTAAAAAAAAAAAAGCGAGCTATATATTGGTTAACAGTTTCTCTTGCTTTCTTACTAAAACCATCTTTCACATTTGTTTGCTTTCCTTTTCCCAATGTTACCTCCGGATTTCGATAGAACAATACATCCAATGGGCCTTTTGTAGTACCCTTCTTGGCAGCCGGAATTCTCCCCACTTCAGTCCTTTGCCTTTTACCATTTACCAACCTTCCAATCTCTTGGAGTAGTGCTGCCTCATCATCATCTTCGTAAGCCTCACCTGAAACAGCTTTCACCTTTGCCAATCTACTTTCTTCATGTGCAGTTAAAATCAATCCCACCTCCTCCGGTGTCTTTTTGCAAGCTCTAACATTTCCTGTGACTCCCATTTGATGTTGTTTGGCCCTAAAAATTCCACCATTAGACTCTGACAAACAAAAATCACATGTGACTTTCTTTGTATTAGTCTTGTCCCTTAAACTGTTGTATTTCCATCCTATGTCAGAAAGGGTTGGTTTGAATAGCTCAACAGAGGAAGCAACCGATTGATCATTTGAATCAACAACATTGGATGATGATGGTTGTGAACTACTTGCCATAGCTATTCATATTGGTCATTGGATTTGAACAAACAAAACAAAGAGGGAAAAATAACATAATTAGAAAATATATGTGAAAGGAAAGAAACATGATTAGAAAAAGAAAAAAGAATTAAAAAACAAAATAAAAAAACAGAATTATAAAAAGACAACAGAATTAAAAAAGAAAATTATAAAAAGAAAACAAAATTATAAAAAGAAAACAAAATTAAAAATCAAAATAAAAAACAGAATTATAAAAAGAAAACAGAATTAAAAAACAAAATAAAAAAACAGAATTAAAAAAACAGAATTAGAAAAAGAAAACAAAATTAAAAAATTAAATTAAAAAAACAGAATTAGAAAAAACAGAATTAGAAAAAAAAAACAGGGAAGATGAAAGGAAAACAAAAAAGGAAAATGGGAAGAGTTGAAGGAAAATGGGAAGAGATTGAAAAGAAAATGAAAATGGGAACAGATGAAGGAAAATGGGAAGAGATGAAAAGGAAAAGGAAAATGTGAAAGAGAGAAGATGAAGATGATTACTGTGAGTGAAACAGAGTGGTGAAGAGATGAAAGCCAATGTTGTTGTGCTATGAAGAGAAGAGATGACTACTTTGACTGTTTTCACGTTGAAGAGAAGAGTTGTTTGTGCAGTTGTGTGTTCCTTTGATGTTGAAAAGTCACTTAGGGTTTTTGTAATTACAAAATTGTCCTCTGACCCAAATTGACTGGGTTTTGACCCGAAATGACCCGTAGCGCCCGCTTTGAACCCGTAGCGCCGCAACGCGCCACCCAAAAATGCGGCCGCTTTCGTTGCGAAGCTCAAACGCTTCACCTTGGAGCGTCGCAACTCGGCAAGCTATTTTTGGCCGCTCCGCGCCGCGATAGCGCCTGTAGCGGCCGTTATTGACAACAGAGTTCTCGCGTGCCCTATTTTTTTTCCCAAAATACCATTTGTTCGGATTTTATAATCTGGACTCAGTTTGGATTATAAAATCTGAAACATTCCTAAGCTGTTGGAACATAGAGCACTGATAGATATTTATCAAGTGTACTAAAAATGCATCGAAGTAATAAAATAAATTCATCTCCACAGGGATTGTTTCAATCTCAACTCGACAATTTAATTATAACAAGATTTAACAAATGGGGGTATGCAGAGCATATATATTTGAGTTAATAGAAAATAAAAATAAAAATAAATTGTTTTGGAAAATAACAGAAAAAATGATTGTCCTAGTCTCTACAATTAATTCTCGCTGTTTGGTGATTGCATCTAGTCTCTACAATTATTGTCCTAGTTTCACGACAAATTAACAAAATATTTCAGATCAATCTCTTGACTCAGAACTCTCTTCTAAAGCTACAACACCCTAATCTCTTAGGTGAGTCTGTAACCGTTGAAAGTTTGATACGGACGTTAATTTAAATGTCATAACTCAACAATTATCTATCTCTAGATTAATCTGTTAAGTTAAATAGATTTCCTAGG
Source organism: Medicago ruthenica (assembly GCA_018208015.1). Classification (NCBI taxonomy): domain Eukaryota; kingdom Viridiplantae; phylum Streptophyta; class Magnoliopsida; order Fabales; family Fabaceae; genus Medicago; species Medicago ruthenica. Next base: position 20,901,146 of record CM031378.1, read on the forward strand.
TCAAATTTAAAAGCTATGGCTAGTCGTCATTTAGATTCTAAGATCAATTTATATATTTAAAAAGTTAGGGCTAGTAGTCATTCATAAACATACGAAAAACATTACACTCAAGAAAATCTAAATAAAACTAGGATTGTAATTGCATTGAAAAGAGTTTATATGTAACATCCCGCTTAAGACTTAGATATTTATCAGTGTTAAAACGATGTACCAGAGATATTTTAAGTGAATGGCAATTTGGTAAATGTCGCTCAAGGGCTTTATAAAAGGTCAAAACTCATTTCTTCCTTCATTTTTCCTTATCACTTCTCTCTCTAGAAATCAGATCATCTCCCTTCTCTCTACACTCTCTCACGCCCTCTCCCTCTTCCTACTTCAATCTTCACCTAATCATCATCCCAATGGACTAGTCCATAAGTGATGTTGAGTCAAAAGTAAGTATTTTTTATATCGTCTCCACAGGGACTAGTGCGATACCGTAAGTCATTCAACAATTGTTATCATTTTAAGTTCGGGTTTATAAATTGTTTGGTATAAAAACTATTCGACTAATAAAGCGTTAATAAAAACGGAGAGTAATAGGGAGTAAAAGCGTTGGAATTAGAGTTCGTCAATCGAGCCTCGAATATATTCTAATGATCATGCATATGGATTCTAGCTTTTTAACGAAATTATCACGTATCACTCGACAACATCATTCGTGTCCAAATGACGTCGTGAGATCGATCGTATCGTTTAATCGACGATTTCCCAATCTATTAAACGATCCTAAAGCATTAAGTTCTTATACTTTGTGTGATTATCAAAACCAAATTTCATGTCTAGAATTTCTTATTTTGATAGAAGATTATTCTAACCACAGATTCAAAAGTATTTTTCAATAACATTCAAATCAAACATAAGAATGAACAGCAAGAATAAAATCAATATCACATAAGGTGCTAGAATCATATATTTGCATAATCAAAAGATTACATCTAAGCTAGATAAAGTACCTCCAATCCCAACAAAGGGATGGTTAGTTGATCACTGTCATGACAACTATACAAAAGTGTAAAGAAAGATGAAGATCTAAAGCTAAGTCTTGATTTCCCAAAGAATCTTAGTTAATCCACACTCCCTTCACTCTTGCTCTATGAAGATCACCTCTTTTAGCCCTATTTTCTGTCTAAAACTATATCTTAATAAATATTACAACTTTAACATTCAGCTTTTGAACCTATTTATAAGTGTTCTGTTATTAAGGACTTTGCTCTGCGAAGTCATACTTCGCTTTGCGAAGTCCTTTCTTCACCACTGGGTTTCTGCCACCTCAGCCTTGAACAGTTCAAACCGCCCTACTTCGCTCTGCGAGGTAATACTTTGCTCTGCGAAGGTTTCTGCCACCTCAGCTTCTGAACTTTTGAGTCTGGAGTTTCAGAACCTACTTCGCTCTGCGACAATACTTTGCTCTGCGAAATTGCTCAGACGCTGACCTTCAGACATTGATCTTCAGAGTCTGATCTTCAGGTCCAAGGAAATAGCATGTACCTACAAAAATGGTTGGGATTAGGTCTAAAAAGCATGAAATGATATTTATCTTTTCTTTCAGAGCTTTTACCAAGATAACTTGTAAAACAAGTAAGAAAAGTGCCTAAAATAAATATGCTTTATAACTAGTTTCTGGCACTTATCAATAAGCAAGCACAATTTTGGGAACTTTGAGTCAAGAGAAGCTAAGTGAGCCAAGAAAGGAAGGAAAATATCAAAGCTAGGGTTTGAGTAGAAGCTTGGCAAGACTCCAATCAAGTTGTTCAGATGAGTTCCTTAGATTAGATCCCACCTTGGGTGAGTTTTGGGTGAAATCCTTTATTTTGAAAAGTTAACAATTTGTGCCCTAATTCCTTAATGCATGCTAAATCCTTGTTATCCATGAATTAAGTCATCAATTTGTAGTTGAAAATCATTCCTAAAGCTGTTGGGAAGCTTGGGTAAGTCTGGATAAGTCAAAATGGAGAAAGATCACGTTTTTGAACATTTTCTGTACTGTCAGGCTCGCTACAGCGAGTTGGAGCTCGCTGTAGCGAGCACAGTGTTTTTGGCTACTGGACCAACTCGCCATGGCGAGGGCTAGCTCATTGGGCGAGTTATGACAACTCCCTACTGAGCTGTTGAGCTGCGTACAGTGAGCTGGTGCGCGTTATGCGAGGCATTTTGCAACCGTTTTATATGAAAATCCTAATTCCTAAGAAATACCACTTTGACATATCTGAAAAGCCTTCAATAGATAAAAGTACAGGGGAACAAGGATTAAGCAATGCATTAGAGGTACGTGAGCAAATTCTAGATGAGTAGGGAAGTTATTACAAGTGAGATAATAAACCCTCAAGTACGACATATGACAGCGATATGTCTAGAACCTATAATAGGTTAGCGAGAATAAGAATGTATTCAGATAGCATACGAAGGTACAAGGAATGTTTTCAACATTCAAAGATCAGAAAAGGTTCAGATAGGACTAAGCTAAGTCGTGTTTTCTGTTATTCACGCCAGTGGGACACGGAAGGTTCACGCATTAGATTAGAAATCTTAACTAGGTATACTTATACATATCAGAACGTGTCTCGGCTGTTCACTCCAGTAGGACACCAGAGGGTTCATGTAGCAGTTCAAATAATTAAAATATATCAGTCAGACGTGTTTTCCGTTGTTCATGTTCAGTGGGACACGGGAAGTTGACGCAACATATCAGAATTAATTAATTAAAGTTAAGTTGTGTCTCTGATGTTCTCGCCAGTTAGAGCACGGGGGTTCCGGATACAGCTGGAACGGTATAGTTACCATCCGCGAGGATAGCCGCACAAAAGCAAGAGGAGTCTGGTGACTAGCCTAGATAGGAGTTTTTACCAAGTTAGCAGGGGAATGTACTCCGGGTTTACTCTACTCGGATACATTCCGTAAAATCAACTCAGATAATAATTGTTTGTTATACGCTAACTCTCTAACTTAATAATAGCAGAAAGATGATTATAATACAATGAGACTATGTTAGTTATCATATAGTGATCACAGTTTCCCCTAGATCACTAAGTTATCAGATAGTAATCTAGATTTTCCCGATTACTCAGTAAAGCAAACAAGAACATGTATAAACCCAGAATGGGTTGAGATTAGAATATGACAATCGTAGGTTTCGCCGAGGTTGTCATACAATCTAGGATAGGTGGAGCTCACTGAGACATTATGTCTCATCCCAATCCTTTTGATTCAGTTTCAGGTAAGCAAGTGGTCGTGATGAAGTTTATCAGGGAGAAGTTGAGTGGAGTACAATTGTTCGTCATATACCAGTTCAGGATTTTGTCAGCATATGTTTATACATGTACACATTAGCTGGTACTTTATCAGATGTATGAGATGCGTAGATTTGTATTTTCATTTAACATTGAAAATTTTAATGTATCAAGTTTAATACGCGTGCTAAATATTCTAGACAATTTAATATGAGTGTTAAATTATACAATCGCATGGTTGAAACAATTCAAATTAAAATAATCTAAAAGATTTAATAAAAGGAAAATTTAGCTACACATAGATATAAATAAATAGCATGAAAAATCAAATTAACCATGAGAGAATGCTGTTCCTTAGTTCTTTCTCTGTGCGTGTTGCTAATCTCCTTTTCTGGTGCGTGATTCTTCTCCCAAGAAAATCCTCCCAAAACGTTTCCTGCTCTTCGTGCGGCTTCCTGTTTATATCCTCGTAACCTAGTTGCCTTTCCAATTGATTGATACATGTTATGTTTCCTCCTCTTGGATCAACATAAGCCCATCAATTAATATGAATTCTTAAAGTCATTGCTTTTTGTCACATCTTGTTTTGCTCTTTGATCATATGACCAATAATCATGATGATAAACCGCTAATTTTAATCATTTCACTTGTAACATCTCGCTTTAAGACTTGAATGTTTATTAGTATGAGAGGAATTGCGAGTAAGAAGGGCAAATTTGTAAAATTCAAGATGGCAAGGCTTTATATATATATATGAAGCAAGATATTTTTCATTTTCTCCTCATCTCTCTCTCTACAAAAATCAGATTTTCTTCCCTCTCTCTCTAAGCTTGCGCCTCCTCCCTTTAGCCACCATCCATCAATTTCCTTTCTTCCAAGCTTCTTGGATCATAAGCAAACTCAATTCTTGAAAGAATGGAACAAGAGGAAGTAAAAAGAAACAAGAGGAGATTAAGAACCCAGTTAGGGTTTGGATCAAGGCTTAGCAAGGCACCTATTGAGGATTGAGGTGAGCTCCCTAGGGTTTTTAGAACCCACCTAGAGTGAGTTATTTGAGTAATTCAATTTTATGTTATGATATAGTTTTATACCCTAAATTCCCTTGCTTGCTAATTCCTTGCTTATACATGTTTTAAACTATCAATTTGTATTAGAAAATCATTCCTAACATCATTGGGATGCTTGGGTAAGTTGGATTGAGCTAAAATGGAGAAAAAAATGCAATTTCTGAGTTTTCTGAACTGTCATGGTCGCTACAGCGACCAGACCGTCACTATAGCAACCAGACACGTTTTCAGGTTCTGCCTATGGTCGCTATAGCGACCAGTCCATGGCTATAGCGACCACACCAGAACAGCTCATGACAGTTGAGCTGTTTGGTTGGGTATTCTGGTGCGCGTAGGCGGGGCTTTTCGCAACCGTTTTCTCTAAAAACATTTAAGAATCAATATCCACCATTTTAACTCATCCAAAAGGCTTTCAATGGATGAAATCATAAGGAGCAAGGAATATGCAATGTATGGGAAATGCAAGAACAAAGGGTAGAATGCAGGAAATTATTACGATGGGATAGCAAGCCCTTAAGCATGACATATGAGAACGATATGTCTAGAACCTATAATAGGTTAACAGGAATAGAGATGTATTCATTTAAGAATATGAGGATAATAGGAATGTGTTATTACATTCAAGGTTTGAGTAAGAATAGTAGGTACTCTTTAAGCGTACAAGTGCTAGGAATATTTTAAATATTCAAGGCCTCAGATAGGCGTAAGGGGTTTAGATGCCCAACATGTTTTAAGTGGCTTATGAGAACGATAAGCTTAAACCTTATATTATAGGTTAAGTATCATATGTTTATTTATGTAATGAGTGCATCAGATATGCACAGTTCCAGACAATGCATCAGATATGCATATGATTCAGAATAAGTATATTTTATATACCAGGAATAATAATTAATTATTAGGTTAAACTTTGTGTCTTCTGTGCTCTCGACCAGTTAGAGAGGACAGGGGGTTTCAGCACTGCTGAAACGGGCCAGGAACTTAATAATATGTATCAGTTAATATTTTATTATGTTATCAGGCAGATAATAGTTATCAGGCAGAGAATAGTTATCAGGCAGGTATCAGATATCAGGTAGCAGTTATCAGACGGTGATCCTAGGTTTCCCCTCGATCACCAAGTTATCAAGTTATAGTCTAGATTCCATGACTATTCAGTTAACAGGCTCAGGCAGTGATCCTAGGTTTTCCCTCGATCACTAGTTCAGCAGGATGTAGTTTAGTTATTATGACTACACAGGATAGCAGGAACAGTCAGGTAGCCCTCTATGAGAAAGGTTAGAGCTTGACGATCATAGGTATCCCCAAGATTGCCAAAAGTAGGCACGGCGACCCTAGGTTCCCCGATGTTGCCAACAGTAGGTTGGGTGGAGCTCACTGAGACATTATGTCTCATCCCAATCCTTCTGGTGCAGGTTTACAGGTTAGCAAGATGTTCGTGATGATATTCTTCAGGAAGACGCTGGATGGAGTGTAGTTGCTCGTCACGGACAAGCTCAGGAGGTTATCAGATTATATATGTATATGAAAGTGTATTCTATGATATTTGGATAATTGTAAAAACGAGCCAATTGTACTCATTTCAGTTTTATTATATTGTATTGTTATTATTGAAAATTTTAATGTATCCGATATCAGAATAATACACATGCTAAATATTCTAGATAATTTAGTATGGGTGTTACAATTGGTATCAGAGCAGGTCGATTCAGACCGTGCCTTGGGTCATTAAAAATTCAATAAAGTAGTGGGACCATTGGGTTCCGGATATTGTTTTAAAGGTCACATCTAGTTGAGCCTGATCAACCCAGTCTAGTATATGACAGTTAGGATAAATGTCCGAGAGCTGAATGTGACCAAAGAGGAATGAAGTTTATGAAGAGCGAAATTAAGGTGACAGAATTTTAAGACGGAGTTGGCGAAGAAGTATTCAATGCCAAATGGTGGCCATTAACCGTGAGGTAGCTAAGCCTGTTAGTGGCAAGGTTTCAGAAACATAAGGGATATTTAGAAAGTAAGGTGAAGCACCTCAACCCAGTTGGACGCATCGTTGGATGATGCCTCATCTGTGGAAGACATTAGGATTAAGGAATCATGGGATACTCTAAGGAATGACTTGGAACCGCAGTTTGAGAAGTTAAAGTGAAGTGTGGACTAAGTAACAATTCTGAGTACAGAGTTGAAGAATTGCGGTACCAAACCTAGAGACTCGAATGAGGAATTATCGGTTAGTTTTTGAAACATCTAGGCTCCCAGCAAAGATAGAGTGTTGAAGAATCGAACTCAAATCGGATGAGATTTTAATGTCCAAACAGTTAAGAGAATTAATTATGGATTAAGTGAGTTATTTGGACAGATGAAGCTAACCACTCAAATGTGGTCGTTGAGCATGAATCGCAGGTAAGTTTAACCCCATCAGATCAGCCGCACCTCCCGAACCATAAATGCTAGATTTGGGAATTAAGAAGAGAAGATGGTATGCAACCTAAGAACTAAGATGGATGAATAAGAGGTGATAATAAGATCTGTTGCATAACGGAGCGTGAATCAGATGTTCAGATGTGTCCTCTTAGTAAGAAGATTGGAAACAAGCTAAGCTTGACTGGAATTTTACTTAATGAAGGTTGGATAATAACTATTAAGTTGTTGGAATATAGTGAACTAATGGACGAACAAAGTCGAATTTCCTCGATTGGATGAAGAAGGCAAGTTCAAGATAACACAAGATTAAGGTTGATCAGTATTTTGAGGAATAATCGGAAATTCTAGCCGGGAAGTATTTTGAGGTTTTATCATCAGAAAGATCGGCACTAGTACGCAAGTTAATGTTGTGTTAATGTAAGAAGTTCTATGTTCAATTGATGGATTTCCTTATACAATTATTCTGGAAAGCCGGAAGTGATCACCTTATGTTAGTATGCTTTCAGAGGTGGTATAATGTGCAGACTTTGGGGTGGTTCAAACTATATGAAGAATCATTCAGCTAATAGGATCAAGATTTGAATTGTGAATACAATAAACAGTTACTGGAGGAATTCAATAGATAATGATAAGTGCTGAAGTTTAAGATCGATGAATCGGGTGCTCGAAGAGATGTAACCTACTTTGGGCGTACAAGAGAACCGGTAAGAGTTTGAATCTTTTCAGGACGGATTGTTCCGTAGAAACTCGAAGGGGTAACTTAAGGGACATGATAGAGTTATGGAGACCGAAGTTGTCTCGGAAAGATTATGGATATGACATCCTTACGGATAAAGATAGAACGACTAGTAACGGGATTCAAACCCTTAGTGGATTCAATATATAAAAGATGTGAACCTTCCGAAACCATAAGTCATTTTAGAAGTTGTCACAAGTGTTTGTGTGTGAACTTAAGTTGCCTCAGGCATGCTTTCAATCGGGTTTCTGCAATGTTTAATGATTATATATATGATGTGTTGACCAAGAGATGGTTACAGAAATTCAGAATATGGAGAGTAAAGTTGGAACCAGAGTATAAGCCGTTTGACAGGAGCATTGTTAGGCTCGTAACCGTTGCTGAAAACCGTTTACAGGTTCTGGCGTATTATCGTGAAAGTAAGTATATGGTTTAGGTTCGAAAGGAAACACAAAGTCAGGTGATGACCAATCCGTAAGTTAAGCAGATGGTTTAAGCCACAAGAGAAACAATAACATCAGATGATTTTGTTATGATAGCTACAAGTTATTAAGTAAAAAGATTGGTCAAGGAAATTTTATTTGGCAATAGTGGTGTATTGCTCCAATTCTAACTTGAGTTGTTAAGAATCAGAGTTGCGCAGCGGAGTAGTAATCCAAGAATGAATTAATGAACAATACTAAGCTGAAGCTTAGAGAACGAGAAGATGTTAAGTGCTTACTTCTTATAATACGGAATAGCAGTAAGTAGAGACGACTTGAACTTGTTATAAGTTCTAGCAGGAAATTTTAAAAGTTAAGCCGATGGATATTTCAAACCTCGAGACTCAAAAGGAATGGAAATCGAAGCAGTTTAAGATTCTGTGATAAGAATAAGAAGGATATGTTTCTAGCACAATAAGTCTAGAGCAAAGGAAGTCACCGCTAATACAGTATTTAGCTATTTTAGCTCAGTAACTTCAAGTGGACTTGAAGAGTAAGTTTAGTCAAGAGGATTAAGCATAAGGCAACATCAGTAAAAGTTGCACTTGCAAGACGATAATTTTGAAATTGAAGCGTTGATCAGAAACGACATGCAGTGGCATATGAGTTTAATCCACGTTGTACCCACGATCTGTTAACATGTCACATGTATCAGGTTATGTTTAGTATTATATATACTTATTAGGCAGTGCTTAAACTACTCAGATAGTAGTGTAACATATTTTCGGTTATGTGGCATGTTTTGACAATAGTGGTACGCAGTCAGGAATGTTTAAGTAGGAAGGTTTTGACCAGAGCAGATTTGTTGATATCAAACATATCTTAGCTGAAGAGTTCGGAAATTCTTGAACTTAATGTTCACTAGTTAAAGGGCTACGTAAGTTCAGGTTATGATTAAAGGATTAAAGATTAAGTGTGCTATTTTTGGTAGCAATCAAGTAGAGCTTTCTTTTGAAAACAAGGATCTTGAACTCGATGTTCAGAAATGAGAAATGGGTTTACGATATCGACAAGTGTAGCCATAATCTATGTTATGTGATGAAGTATGTTCAAGGAATAAACATGAGTTAAGAGTAAGAAAAGATTCCCAATTGATGTGGTAGTGTCTCAAATATGTTAAGATCAAGAATGATGTCCCGTTAGTCGGACAAGGATGATGTGATGTACTATGTACCCGTTAGTAGTGTACACGTGCTCGTTTATGTATGTAAATTATATGCTATGAATTGTACCATATGGTGATGTGTGAGATGATTTATACCACTCATCACTTGGACTAAACTTCCATAAGTTTTGGATTTATCGGAATAGAAAACATTAACACTATGATTAAGGAAAATCTTGAATGATGCAAGATTGTCAGAATCCTAGTAAGGAAGAAAGTTCCTAAGACTTTTGGGTACGTGTTATCGTTGACTAGTTAAAGCAGAGCACGAATAGCTTATAAGATTTCTCGAGCTCTCAAAGATTCATGTAATGGAAGTAGTTGCAGTAGACTTTACTCCCGTTTGAGAATACTCAATACCAGATGTTTTTCAGTGCAAGGATAATTCTATATAAAGAATGGTACGATTGTAATAGATCTCTTGAAAGTTGGTATATTTTAGGGAGATAAGTTTGACCCGACGTCTTCAGGATAAGATTGAGCGATCGATGAAGGAAAACTTATCAATTCAGTAAGGGAATCCAAGATTTAATAATTTTAAATTGGATTTGCAAGAAGTATGTCGAACAGGAGACATAGTCAAGTAAGAATTATGTAATTTGCATCAGACCTTTCGGTTAGAAAAGAGATTGTCGCACGTTATTGATTTACAGAGATGGAAACCATGGTTATGGAACAATTTTAACCAGTCAGGGTTAATTGAGGTGCATGAATAATTTACGTGTCAGATCCCCAGAGTAACTATGGAATCCCAAGATCAAGTTGCAATTAGTGAATTGGCTAGTAGAGAAAGAAGTAGAAAGGATCTATCCTTTCAGGATCTCAGGAGGATTCTAAATTTCGAGGACGAAATTTCTTTAAGGGGGGTAGATTGTAACATCCCGCTTAAGACTTGAATGTTTATTAGTATGAGAGGCATTGAGAGTAAGAAGGGCAAATTTGTAAAATTCAAGATGGCAAGGCTTTATATATATATGAAGCAAGATATTTTTCATTTTCTCCTCATTTCTCTCTCTACAAAAATCAGATTTTCTTCCCTCTCTCTCTCTCTAAGCTTGCGCCTCCTCCCTTTAGCCACCATCCATCAATTAATTTTCTTTCTTCCAAGCTTCTTGGATCATAAGCAAACTCAATTCTTGAAAGAATGGAACAAGAGGAAGTAAAAAGAAACAAGAGGAGATTAAGAACCCAGTTAGGGTTTGGATCAAGGCTTAGCAAGGCACCTATTGAGGATTGAGGTGAGCTCCCTAGGGTTTTTAGAACCCACCTAGAGTGAGTTATTGAGTAATTCAATTTTATGTTATGATATAGTTTTATACCCTAAATTTCCCTTGATTGCTAATTCCTTGCTTATACATGTTTTAAATTATCAATTTGTATTAGAAAATCATTCCTAACATCATTGGGATGCTTGGGTAAGTTTGATTGAGCTAAAATGGTGAAAAAAAAATGCAATTTCTGAGTTTTCTGAACTGTCATAGTCGCTACAGCGACCAGTCTGTCGCTATAGCGACCAGGCACGTTTTCAGGTTCTGCCTATGGTCGCTATAGCGACCAGCCCATGGCTATAGCGACCACACCAGAACAGCTCATGACAGTTGAGCTTGCTTTGGGTGTTCTGGTGCGCGTAGGCGGGGCTTTTCACAACCGTTTTCTCTAAAAACATTTAAGAATCAATATCCACCATTTTAACTCATCCAAAAGGCTTTCAATGGATGAAATCATAAGGAGCAAGGAATATGCAATGTATGGGAAATGCAAGAACAAAGGGTAGAATGCAGGAAATTATTACGATGGGATAGCAAGCCCTTAAGCATGACATATGAGAACGATATGTCTAGAACCTATAATAGGTTAACAGGAATAGAGATGTATTCAGTTAAGAATATGAGGATAATAGGAATGTGTTATTACATTCAAGGTTTGAGTAAGAATAGTAGGTACTCTTTAAGCGTACAAGTGCTAGGAATATTTTAAATATTCAAGACCTCAGATAGGCGTAAGGGGTTTAGATGCCCAACATGTTTTAAGTGGCTTATGAGAACGATAAGCTTAAACCTTATATTATAGGTTAAGTATCATATGTTTATTTATGTAATGAGTGCATCAGATATGCACAGTTCCAGACAATGCATCAGATATGCATATGATTCAGAATAAGTATATTTTATATACCAGGAATAATAATTAATTATTAGGTTAAACTTTGTGTCTTCTGTGCTCTCGACCAGTTAGAGAGGACAGGGGGTTTCAGCACTGCTGAAACGGGCCAGGAACTTTCCGTGAGGATAACCACACATAGTTTATAGTGTGTCTTCTGTGCTCTCGACCAGTTAGAGAGGACAGGGGGTTCCGGATACAGCTGGAACGGGCCAGGAATCTTCCGTGAGGATAACCACACACTTAGACAAGAGGAGTCCGGTGATTAGCCTTAGATAGGAATTTTCACCGGTTATCAGGGGAATGTGCTTCGGGGTTACTCCACCCGAGGGTATTCCGTAAAATAAACTCAGATAATAATGTTTGTTCAACGCTAACATCTAACATAATAATATGTATCAGTTAATATTTTATTATGTTATCAGGCAGATAATAGTTATCAGGCAGAGAATAGTTATCAGGCAGGTATCAGATATCAGGTAGCAGTTATCAGACGGTGATCTTAGGTTTCCCCTCGATCACCAAGTTATCAGGTTATAGTCTAGATTTCATGACTATTCAGTTAACAGGCTCAGGCAGTGATCCTAGGTTTTCCCTCGATCACTAGTTCAGGCAGGATGTAGTTTAGTTATTATGACTACACAGGATAGCAGGAACAGTCAGGTAGCCCTCTATGAGAAAGGTTAGAGCTTGGCGATCATAGGTATCCCCAAGATTGCCAAAAGTAGGCACGACGACCCTAGGTTCCCTGAGGTTGCCAACAGTAGGTTGGGTGGAGCTCACTGAGACATTATGTCTCATCCCAATCCTTCTGGTGCAGGTTTACAGGTTAGCAAGATGTTCGTGATGATATTCTTCAGGAAGATCGCTGGATGGAGTGCAGTTGCTCGTCATGGACAAGCTCAGGAGGTTATCAGATTATATATGTATATGAAAGTGTATTCTATGATATTTGGATAATTGTAAAAACGAGCCAATTGTACTCATTTCAGTTTTATTCTATTGTATTGTTATTATTGAAAATTTTAATGTATCCGGTATCAGAATAATACACATGCTAAATATTCTAGATAATTTAGTATGGGTGTTACATCACTGCTTGACTCAATAACTCTAAAATGACAATTTATTTAAAATGACTGAAAATTGAATACTAAATAAATAAAAATAGGCTAAAAACTTAATTAAAAATATTCCAAACATATGGTATGACAGACTGTCATCAAACATCTTGGAGATGTTTGTGTAATCTCTGTGAAACTATGCTTCAGATTTTATAATACGAAATCCTTTCAGAATTTCGTATTTTATAACTCGAAACATGCCAAACACCCCAGAAAAGCATAACTTTGGCGAAAAAAAGTTAAAAAAAGACCAGTTCGGATTACATAATACGGAATGTCAATAAATATTCCGGATTATATAATCTGAAATGTATCAGTGCAGAAACAGAAACTCTGTTTTTTCTCTGATACATACAGATCATGTAATCTTGTGAAATAAACATGCATTCTTGAATAAATAACAATAAATGTTGTAATGGAAACGATAAGAAACAACACAACACAATTTTCAAACATTAAAATTAATACTAAAATTATTCATAAGTTACAAACCAAGTGTTCAGACATAAAATTCAAAATTAATGATTGCAACACCATAAAATTCAAACTAAGTAAAACTAAGTCCCGCCACCCCTACCTCCAACAGCACGCCTACAACGATAAACTCGCCCTCCATGAACCTCCTCAAGGATAGCTTCCAAATGGAGCCACTGATCAGATCCTTGCTCCACCACACCACTGGCCATGACAGCATAAACATGGTCGCTGATACGACCCAACCTTCCGGTCAGCACCAAATACCTCTGCTCTCCGTCCTACTCAGTGGGCGCTCTTGTCAGTGAAGAACGTGATACCCACCAAGTAGAGCAAATATATGCGGAGGGACTGGTCTTGCTTCTACTGCATCTCAACCAAATTACTAGCATGGTGGACCTCCTGTGCCTCCTGAAGACGCTCCTTGAAATCATCCTTCAAGAAGCTAAACTGTGCATGCCCACCCTTTGTCTACTCTACCTCGTATGATGCCTCCCCGACATCAACCCCCAACAACTCCATCATCAACTCAACAGCCTCAACCCTGGTCATACTCTCGTGGGACAAGAGCATACCCTCGATGGGGAGATGCAGCAAACAGGACACATCATCGAGTGTCACTGTCATCTCCCCAAACAGAAGGTGGAAGCTCGAGGTCTCCTCGTGCCATCTTTCCAAAAATGCCGAACAAAGTTCATGGTCAATATAGCTGTAGCTGGTATCCTGGAGCCACTGAAGACCGGTGGCTCTCAAGCCATCCTTAAACCATTGTGCTGCCATCCAGACCTTGTTTGGTTTGTGGATTGCCTCAATCTTCTTCCCGTTGTTCACACACTTTAAATTGTCACGCCACTGCAAAATTAAAAAAACAAAAAATTAACATTAGTTTCACAGTAATCAGAATAATACACTGACAATAATTAACAACAATTTACAATCATTAAAACAACATAGAAGTTCAATTTTCATTAAATAAAAGGTGTAGTGTCTTACCACTCCATCAGTCGCCATCCTGGCCACGTGAACATGGTACTTCGTCAGCACCATTAAGTCGTGTGGGCCACCAGGATAGTCCTCAAGCTCCTCTGGCTTTGGCTCTGACACTGGCACACAGTCCTGCTGCTCATCATCGTCCACCTCCACCTCCTGATACTCAGGATCACCCTTCACCTGCTCCTCCATCTCTATCTGAGGCTCGTACTGTGACCCAACATAGTTCCCTTGAGATGTTCCCTCGCCATCAGCACCGGCACGACGTGCCCTTCCCCTGTCCTTGCCACACCTGGGCTCTCCCCCCTCCGCTTGCAACCTCTCCATACGCTCCCTCCTAACTGAAGCATGCATTGTTGTTCTTTGACCCCTGGTGCGATCAACAGGTTGTTCCATACCTGTAACATGCACAAACGGGTTAAGTACTATCAACAGAAATACACAAAAGTAAAAAAAAATCTTCATACTAGTACAGTTCGTATTATAAAATACGAACTTCAATAATCCAGTTTCAATTTTAAAATTCGAACTGCTTCAATGCTCAGGAAAAAAAATTCGAACTCAAAGGCTTAGATGCAGAGGGAATGAGACCTAACATTCAGTTTGGTGTTTGATTAAGTTTGAAATGTGATGATTTTGAGCAAAAAAAACTCCAAAATTCGACCAATTTGTGGGTTTCGGATTTTGGGATAAGTGAGAGAGAAAATGAAAGTGAAAAGTGAAACTGTAAAATGAGGGAAGTTGCATATATATATATATATATATATATATTTCCCAAACTTGTTCTGGATTATAAAATCCAAGAGACATTTAAAAAAAAAAAAAGACGTGGGAGAACCTCCTAAGGTAGAAAAAGTAATAGTGATGGCTTAATCAATATCTTTTCTCTATTCTAATTGTAGGTAATCATTCTTTTTATCAAAATCAATTAAATATACTGAAATCACAAATGTCACCATCAGAGTATTTTCCGTAATCAACGGCCAAGATTGCATGGTAGAAGTTCATGTAGTTAGTAGAGTGACAATATTGGAGTAGGACGTCGTTAATCTATGCGGGTTAACCCAATCCACCATCATCGACACGGTGAAGCTTTGTTCGAACTCGATTGGGAAGAAGAAAAGAAAAGATGACTCGAACTCGATTGCTATGGTTCAGCTTAGGATTCAACACTTCAGTTGCTGTTGTTTTACATTTCGTTTGGAAGGATCTTTGTGATCGTCACGCGCTCTCTTCTCACGTGACTCAACAATTCGACGCTCTTCAAACTCGAATCTCAAATCTTGAATCCAATTTGCAGAATCATACTCCCGTTTCTTCAAATCATGATCAGGTATTTCCCTAATTGTAGTTTCTCGCTTAACACTACCTTCACAGGGTTGCATTCTTATCATTATTTTTATTTTTAAGTGATCTAATTCACAATCTAGGATTTGCACCAAAATTGAAACTCTTAGTAATATTATTAGTTACATTCTTTAAAATTCATGTGAACTCTACCATTTTAGGAGTAAGTGTTAAGAGTTCGAAATATGACCTAACAATGTGTTGATAAAGTGGGAGTTATAAACCGCTTTCGTAGGGTTGTGTTAGACCCGACCAAAATTCTAAAATAGTATCAGACCCTATTAGGCCACTCGCTCTGGACCACTAGGGTCACACTTCAGATGTTCGTCCTTGGCGTGAGGGTGTATGTTGAGAGAATCCCACGTTATATGAGATGTAGCCTAAAAATGTGTTTATAAGTGAGAGCCAGTCTCTAACCTTCCAAGTCAACTTTGTAGGTTTGATTTAGGTATAATCCATATTTTAAGATTTTGAGTTAGTTGAAACTGTTAAAGTTGGTTATGATATTAGTTATTTTGTTAGGTTTAGTTAGCTTAATTAGGGTCTCTATATAAACTGTATCCTACACTCATTGCAATCAAGTTTTTTCATTTTATCAATTTCAAATAATAAATCATTCTCTCAATTTATTTTTCTCATTGTTAGAATCTACCATCTTTCTCAATAATAAGTCTCACCAAATTGGAAAATGAGACTCGCATAATTTAGTGGAATTAACATGAATTTACTTAACAAAGAAGAGAGTCTAGAAGAAAAATGAGACCAGCATGATTTAGTGGATTTACATGAATTTTACTTAATATAAGAGAGTCTTGAAACAAAAACAAATAATTGAGAATGTCCTGTTTGCACTCTTCTTATTAGATAAATGAGGAAGGGCTGTTTAAGGTTGTGGAATAATTTATGAGCTTAACCTCACCTATTGATTAAGAAAACTAATGAAAACTCCATTTCAGTGTCTCCTAGGATGCTTGTTATTTTCTGCATAAGCTTAGGAAGCATCACTAGTCATTTGCAATGGACCATGGAAATCATTTTTTATTCATACCAAGTTTTATAGTTATCGATGCGGATACTGGTATTCTGATACTGAAAAGATTAGCAAGATGAAAGCATCCTTGGACCAAAAAGTTTCATAAGCCTTATACTGCTACCCCTTACCACCATTGGTTTACTGCATAACATGATACTCGTTAGTAATAAAAGGCAGCTTAGTATTTTGGTTTATAAGGTTTGGAATTGCTATATCCAGGAAAATATTTGGTTTGCATCAATTAAGGTGAAGATAACAGAAACTTGTGTCTGTGGTAGGTAAGTGGGAAGAAAACTGGGTTCTTGTGAGAAAAGGGGATAAATTTACGATAAACTGGTGCTCTGAATCCTATGATTAAAAGGGGGGAAAAGTAGTGTAATTTAGTTATTTTTTTTCATAGAACAGCTGGCACAAAAGCTTTGCCTACATTCTCTTTAATCCCACTGACCCTTCAATTGTACCAACCAACCAATAATTTTGCAATTTTTTGAACAGTATAATAAAATTTCTCGCTGAACATGTCAGGCTAGGGTTGTATTATTTTAATTGTTTTCATTTTCAATTGTAAGTGAGAAAATTGACAATCTAGGATTTGCACTGAAATAGAAATTATTAGTAATATTATTAGAGAAGTGTTCGCATTACATTCTTTATGATGCCTTTCCTATTGATTGAAATTCACGTGAACTCCACCACTTCTGGAATAAGTGTTTAGACTCCCACACTATATTGAGCTATGTGTTTATAAGTTAGGTCTAACCCAAATTTTAAAATGGTATCAGAGTCTATCCAAGATTGGTGAGACACTCGCTATCGTACCACTGGGGTCACGCTCTAGATATTCAATCCTTGGTGTGCGGGTGTGTGTTGAGAGTCTCAAATCAGATAAGATATAGCCTGAAAATGGGTTTATAAGTTGGAGACATCCCTCACTTTTCATGTCAGTTTTGTAGGAATTAATTGGAAACTTTTAAAGTTAGCTACAAGTTGGTTAGATTTTAGTTATCTTGTTAGAATTAATTAGGATCGCTATATGAAGTGTATCCTACACTGGTAATCAAGTTTTCTCATTGTATTAACTTTCAAATAATCAATCTTTCTCTCAATTTATTTTTCTTTTTGTTGGGTTTTTTAATCTTTCTCGATAATGAACCTCATTAAATTGGAAAAAGAGACTCACATGATTTATTGGAATTCATATGAATTTTACTTAATAAAGGAGACAGTCTAGGTAAAAATAACTAATATAGAATGTGTTACTAACACTCTTCTTCTTCTTATTAGATAAATGAGGGAAGGTTTTGATGGTTGTGGAATAATATATTATACCTCACCAATTGGTTAAGATTCATAAGAAAATTAAGAAAAACTCCATTGCTATGTTAGCTTATGTGTCAATTTTAACTCTGGTGGGATGGTATTATCTTCTGTTTAGCTTAGTTTTTTTGTCAAGTTCTTGAAGCAATGACTTAGAGGAAGCATCTCCGGTCTTTTGAATGGAATATGAGAATCATGATTTATTTATAGCAAGTTTTATGACTGTTGATGTGGATATTGGTATTCTGATACCGACATATAGTCATATTCATGGTGGAAACAATTTGCATCTTACACTTTGAAAATATTTAGCAGGATTAAAGCATCTTCAGACCAAAAAATCTCATAAGCCTTACAGTGCTACCCCCTACCACCATTGGTTTACTGATACTCATAAGCTTTATTTAGCAGGAGAATATTGGGTTTGCATCAATTAAGGTGAAGATAACTGAAACTTGTGTCTGTGGGTTGGTCAAGTGGGAAGATAACTGGGTTATGGTGAAAAAAGTGGATAAATTTGCGATAATCTGATTCTCTGAATCCCTACTATTAAAAGGAACAGAGGAATGTCTGAAAAAACATTAGGAAAGATTATTAAGAAAGACTGTGTTAGAAATGGTTTTGCTAAACATCAGGCTTTTGATAGAGCCAAATGCCATTGATTAATTCATCATGTAATTGCCTAACTGACCCACCTAATGGAATAAGGGTATAAGGCTTAGTTCAACCATAAAAGACACCACTTTCATCCTATGAATCATGTTCTGTTATTGGAACTATGAAATTCACTACTATATTTTTTATGCATCTGGTGAAAGAGTAGTGTAATCTAGTAAATTCTTTTCATAAAACATCTAGTACAAGATCTTTGACTACATTCTTTTTAGTCCTGCTGACCCTTTAATTTTTCTATTTTACATTGAGTACTTGAACATCTGGAAATACTAATCTGGAATCAAAACGTATCACACTTGAAGGATTCGAAAGTAGATCTTACCGTAGAGGGTGGCACATATTAAAAGTATATGTTCTTTCCATCTAGACTAAACCAATTATATTTTCTGATGGTAATTAATTAGAGTTAGAGAGAGAGTTTGGGAGATGGAGATTCAGTTGTGATTATTTGATTCTTATAAATATGTTCTTGATAGTTCTAATTTCCTTGGAAGTGGTGTATTGATGATGTTTTTCTTCTCTTTGGCAGGTTGAAAGTTAGATATTCGGCTCCAGTAAAACGTTTTCCAGAAGGATCTAAGAGCTTTATGCTTGGTTCAAAATGTTTGTAGAGGAAATGTCCATAATAAAACAGATTGTTGAGGCAATCTTAGAATTCTTACCCTGCTTTTTTATCTGTCTCCCCAAGAGATTCCCCCAACTGAGGGAAGGAAGAAATGAGTTTAGCAAAATTTACTATATGGTGTTACCAAATATTAATTTTTTATATGCTACCTTAGAACTTAATAGTTTTATCTTTTGATTCATGTTTAGTGACTTTGACCACAAGTGCTTTGATATTTGCTTCAGTACAAGAGCTTTAGCTTTTCTCTATTACCATATTTATTTCTGCTTAACAATTTCAACATTGTAAAAATGAGTGAGATGAAGAAACTAAATTTGAAAACGCTGTTAAAATTTTGAACTGGTGAAGTATTCCGTGTATTGATTTTTCTCTATCTTAGGTTGTTTTACGAGTAAGAAAACTTATTCAATTAGGAAATCTGTTCTCTTCAACATTTCTCATTAGGCCATGTGACAATCTGAAATGAGATTAAAAAAGTGTTTTTGTACCAAATGATCACAAACCCGGGCATTGATCAACAAACGTGTTCATAAAATCATATAGTACAATAATTAACTGCACATTGATCAAAACAACACTTTATATACCATATACAACATAGTCAATGAGGCAAGGTACAAGAGAATGTTGAACTGTATGCTACATCATTTGCAACCAAAATGAAAATTCGTTTATGAGAATCAATCTTTCCATACAGGAATAATCCCTTGTGCTGCCAAACGTTTTTCAACCCAAAAGACAATGAGTTTTGAAGTAACTTTCTTCTCATCAACTAGAAACGGTTCAACAGTGCTTGCTCCTGAGTTATAAGATGACAGGGAAAACCCCTTTGGACCTATTCAAGCAAATAATGATGCTAGCATTTGTTAATAAGTGCATTTAACTCGATGTTAGTTAGGAACTACTTTCTTAATTGCAGGCACAAAATGCACATACCTGTAATTCCTGTGGGAAAGAAGACCCAAAATGAATAGGGATTGCCTTTTTTCAGAAAGGAACCTTCCAACTGTCAGTCATAATAACAAATGAATCAAATGTTATAAGTAACTTGTTTCAATAATTTGAAGCTCTTAATTAACGAACATGCTTGAAGAGTTATGAAGCTCGAACACTTATCGGATTAGGGGTGTGAACTACATTTGGAGCACCCAAACCAATGTTTTCAAGGCTCAAACCTTAATTACGTGATATTTTTAAAATGTTAAGAGACACTTTTCCTTTATTTTTCAACTATGGTTTGGGGATTGAAACATGGTTTTGATAGAAGGAACTTTGTCTAGCTTTTGTATGCAGCTGAATGAGGCAACTTCTACACCGTGGAACATTATTTGAAATTGCATGAAACTCCAATGATGACTTACATTACGTCGACTCCTAGAAGTAAAAGTTTATGGTCTTTCTTGTTGTAACATTGAGATAATGACCAACTGGTGTCAGTTTGGTAAAAACAAAATGCTCCTCAAAACTTAACTAATATGTGTTTGTCATTGCCTTTGTCGTCAAATTGACATCGATCAAGTCATTGTCTTAGTTGTGAGGATGAAGAGGACCACGATCTTCTACTTTTGAAGAACGAGGAGTAGTTGGTATTTTTGTGCAATTTTCAAGTGTCAGTCCACTATGGACCACCTATCAAGAAGGTTCACTGTAGAACTTGCCACAAATAAAATCTAAACATAAGTCATTTCACTTCAAACCAATTTTCTAAAATCAAGTTAATTTTATATCACATTTGGTAAACACTTGTCCAAACACATACTTCGGGCATTTTAGGATTCACGTTTTTGAGCTTCTAACCCCCTTTGGGGCTCTCAAGTTCTCAAGTGTGATTTCTAAACCAACTTGTTTGATCACTTTTAATCAAAAATGATTTTACTTTCGAAACGATGTTAGACCGAAAGCCAACAACTATAATTTTGGTGTTAAATTGGAAATTTTATACTAAACCGTACTACCAACTCACTTTTGAAATAAAAAATTTCAAACATAAATCATTTTACTTCAAAATAACATTCAATTAGGATCAAAATTGCAAAATCAAGTTCGTCCAACACGCTTCATAGTTCATTTGAGTTTTGCTGATCCTAGCTGAGAGTTGGAGGATGGAAGGGGAATCGACCAATCGGGTACCTTGTTATATAGCCTAGATCGCAATATTCGCAATCATTACAAAGAGAGTAATTTGAACAATGACATAGAAAGCATAGCTACATTACTAACCTTATTGTCCTGAAAAACCAGCTCAATATCAGAGAGATCTTGTTGGGCTTCTAATATTGCTTTCAATGAAGGAATCACATCCTCCTCCATCATCTGAGGTAAAGGCTTAACTGGAGCTTTAGCAGGAGTCTTCTTTACTGTTGCTGCTATTGGAGCTTCTGCCTTTACCTCCTCCTTTGTTTCAGCAGTAGCTAAAACCACAAATTTTAATTACATTACAGTTTCAAAATATCAGTTAGACTATTTAGTGGACTGAAACATTATTCTCAAATAAAAATTAATGATTTAATTTGTGTACAACATCAAGTGTAAAAGTTTTTTATATATGAATCCAATCATACTTAATCAGTGTGACGTTCCTAAAATATCTTTACAAATATCAATGAGATAGTATGTGATTGAATGTATGTGCGAAACTTTTTTACACTGACGTAGCATACCAATTAAACTAATAAAATAAAACCAAACCAAAGTTTTGATTATGTTTATTTAGTAACATACCTGATGTACTAGTAGATGATTCTTGAACTGCAGAGCAAGTAATCTTGTTTCTGCTTACTGCTTTAAATCTACTTGCAATCTGCAACACAAGAAAAGAAACATACAAAATAATCATCATTTGGTTGCTTCAACAATAAAAGCAGTAAATGCAATTGAAATATAATATTTTAGTTGCATAAGTTCAACATTAAATTAGAAGAATCTCATCCAAAACTTATAAAAGTTGGCTTAAAGGTTAAACTTGACACATAAATTGAATTGCACAGGGACCAATAAAGATGTAACTTAGTTCTTATCCATTGAACGTGTGCGCATGTACATGCAGATATACACGCATATATAGATAGATAGATAGACAGACAGATAAACATATGGAATAAATTTTCTTGATTGATAAATTAATATGAGCTGCATAAATGAGACATACCAAAGGTAGTATTGGTGATGATGTTGAGTTGGGTATGATAACATTTTGGGAGACATGCAAAGAAGAAGGGGTTGAAGTTAAAGAACACAAACGAAAGCTAGAATCTCCAAGTGCTCCACCTCTTAACAAAAGTGCCATTTGCATTATGATTCTTGTGTGTTCTTTTCTTATTATTTTTTATTTTCTATTCCATTTTCTGTTACTGGTTTATTGATGATTTTTGTCAGAAGCATACGTTGGAGGAACAAAATGAATGAACCTTCTGATCCACATGGTTCTTGAGACAATATGTACCACTGATTTTTCTGCTTTTTCTATCTATCTATTTAATTTAACAAAAAATAAATATAGAAACTGGGAACACTATAATACAAAAACTAGTAGTGGCACAAACACAAACAATCACAACTAGTGGCAAATAATGTGTGACTGAGTATTAAGCGCGTTTAAATTGCCCTAGACAAATTGATTTTTTGTGAAAGTAAAAAAGAGATTTAAAAGTCCATAAAACCTAGCTCATCCGACAATACCGAAATTATTAGTTGGACACTTTCACCGGGTTTGAATCCGGGACCTTGTAGTATGTGTGAGTTTCAATGGCAGACCACTTCATCTATAGACAAAAAAAAAAAAATCTTAAAAAATAAATTAGTTGAGAAACTATATATTATGCTAGTTTCATCTAAAGTTGGTTATCTATTTTGGCTTTGCGATTCAAAATAATAATTTTGTACTATTATGAACACAATCTGAATGTGTCACATAAGATTAAAAAAATATTAAAATGATTATTTTTGTCTAATTCAAGCTAATATCATTTTCATTAAAATGATTTGCCTGTTACCCGTTGTGAATATTTATTGGTAATAATTTTGGAAAAAAAATCTTTTTAATAATTAGAAATGAAAAATAACCGACGGAGATTGGGTCTAGTAGAAGGAGCTAGACTCCTCCAACATGGCAAATAAAGGTTCAAATTTTTACGGAAAGAGATATTTATATTTAATATTAAACATGTTTCAAATAAGATTACCTTCGATGGAAAAACTTACGGAAAACAAAAAAAAAATTAATAAAAATAAAGCATAACGAAAAATTTCATTTTGTTATTCCTTGTTTGCTTGGTAATAATACTTTATTAATATCTTGCCTTTTCAATTTATAATGACTAGCAAAAAGACTGTGAGTGCTTGTCTATCCGATTTTTTTTACTACGCTAACGCGTATAGATTATTAACGATATTTTATATAAATATTTTGATATATATTAAAATTATAAGTATAGATATTTGTGACTTTCAAATGTAACAAACTCAAAAAAACCATATTTATATTTTTCAACGACAACAATAATATAACAAATATAACAAAAAAAATTATCTTTTTTGATAACACCAACAATATAACATTATTATAGAAAATTTTATTTAAGAGTATAATTGGAATAACAAAAAAGTCAACCCAAAATCTCCCCAAAACCCCCCTATTTTCTTTATATATCCTATAGATTAAATAACAATTTTTGAAAGAAAAATAATAAATAGATCAGCATTATTGAAATAACGATGAAGCAAAATCTTGAGTAATTAAAAAAACAATGATAGATAATTTAGATAACCAAAGTTATAAGCAATTATAAAGTGATATGAATATTATTATTTTTTATGAAACAAAGTGATATGAATATATGAACATTGCTGCTTTTTATTTTTTTTTTACAAAATGTGACGTCCTATGGTTAGAGACAATCTTTTATCCAATTATTCATAAAAATTGGATGACATTAAAAATATAACAAAATTAGAGGATATAACTTATTAGTCCTTCATAAACTATGCTTTTAAAACTTTTCTACTCCTAAAATGATATAAATTCCAATAAATAGATCAACATATGATAACAAAAAGTAATTAATAAACTAAGCAGGGATATTTAAAGAGAAATTTTGCTACTAAAACATGACCGATCAAATAAATGTATTTTGTCTTGTTAAATTCCTGTTAACTCTAACCAAGATAAAATCAAGATATATTGGTGCCTCAATTACAAAGAAACATAACATGGCAAAGATATTGAGAACCTTACATACCACAGCTTGCCATGCATGGCAAAAGGCATCTTGATGAAAAAAGTACCTTGCAAAATTAACAGTGCAGTCTACTAAGAATAAAATGCAAGGAAAGTGTTATACATCAGCAAATTAATTTGTAGCTTTGTAAATGCAGCCAATCTGATTCAACCAGGCTAGTTTTTCTTGGCTTGTTCTAGTTCTCTTTTTGGTTGGCACAAGGTTAGAAGGAAGTCTTTTCTGCTTAAATTTTTTAACCATGTCATACACCTGCAATAGTATACCAATTTTAAGATACGGATATACGGTATCAAGATTTAAAGCAAGAAGAATAAGAAACTTCAAATTTGATTCTTTGAATCTAAAAAATAGAACTGTCTATTTGGTTTGAGAAAATATTTTTTGTACAAATGTCTGAAAACTAGAAGCAAAGTAAAAACTATTGTTGCCTTAGTGGTTAGGCAATTCTATAGAGTCCTTGCACGCGAGTTCAAACCACGCCTGCTAATTTTAGCCAACCCCACTTAGTGGGATAAGGCTTGCTTGTTGTTGTAAACCAACAGACCCTCAAGCCTTAGACGTATAGTAAATCCACTAATGAAGTGCACCAATTACACAGAAGGATAAAATGTAACCACTAAAGATCCTTAGCAACTGTTGTAATTGTGATAGTGTATCAAATCTAAGGCCCCATTTAATTACTATTACAAAAGATTGTCAAACGGTTTTCATATAAGCTTTAAGCTGTTTTCATAAGCTATCTTCGATATCTTAGAGAAATAAGCGGAATACAGCTCAAGGAAATGTGATAAGTTGTTTGTAAGGTCTCTAAAATTATCTCACGAGTGATTATACCATTAGATAAGTTCAAATAAGTCAATCCAAACATGCTCAATGTCAAGTGTGGAGTTGCAAAGTGCATCATACTACCTTTCTTACACTGGTCGTCAGTCCCATACTTGAGAGGGCGTTGCTTTCAACACATTTCCAAGTTGTAGTTTCATCGTCCTCGCTTTTCAACAAATCACCTACTGTTCCTTTTAAGGGAAAAAAAACAGCATTAGTACAAAAAAGTATCCTTAACATGTATTCATTTTCATGCACATCTATAGGATGATAATGTATCATAAATAACTAGCATAACCTATTTAAGTAAAATAAATGTGATGTGGAGAAACAAAAAGATTAAATTCAACTTGAAATGTCATATAGAAAGAGGTTCAAACCTTTTAATTGTAACACCAGCAACTCAACATACAACTTGAGACGAATGTGACTAAAAATATGAACGAATTCCCCGACATCTTCCCTCAAAACAACATCGCAGGTCTTTCTGATGTCAATTTTGAGACTTTTTTTCAAGAAGCAATCGGTTGCTTTTCGTCTAGCTAATGGAGCAGTTTCTCCATCTACTAAGACAGACGGAAACTCCCATAGACCGGCAAGCAATCCTTCGTCAGGCCTTTTTACAAGAACAAATTTGCTGCTAGATTGGTTTTCACCTCCAAGAAATTCAACAACACATACAGCACAAAAATCGGATCTTGGTTTAACCTTCACAACTTTAATCGGATAATCTGTAACTGCTGCTGTACTATCATCTTTAGCAATTGATAGTGCATGACAAAGTTCTGATGCTGGACACGATGAACAGCTTGGGTTCAAAGGGGTGCATATAGTTGCTCCCAGTTCCATGAGAGCCTGATTGAAATCTCCGGGACGAAGTGGATCGACCAACTGAGCTGCTATTTCCCTTAATCTCCATTCCAACACACATATCAATAAAGAACAAAATAGGTAAAGGAATAGAAATGCAAGTGATGAATATAAAACCTAACGAGATAAAATGATGAATAACTTGTTCTAGAAGTTCACAACAAACTCACCAAAATTTCTTAATGATTGCCGAGTCTTTCGGGTTTTCAGAAATGGCCCTTAGTCTAGCAATCACCCTTATCACATTTCCATCAACAACAGGTACCGCCTGATAATTTAGTTCATGAGAAATAGCCAACAGATATTTTTCAGTAACCAGAACTACAGAAACTACAAACCTCTTTGAATGCTATAGAGGCAATTGCTCCAGACGTATAGTCTCCGATTCCAGGAATTTTTCTTAGCAAAGAAGCCGTTTTAGGAATGCTGCCTCCTTCTGCAACTATTTTCTTTGCCCCCTAAACAAAGAAATGTAAAGAATCTAGTTAAACCTTGCAGAATGTATTGGTATTATTAGCATACTTCTCACTTATTGATCTGTTTTTACTTTCTTTGAGAGGGACTTGCCTTCTCATTATTCATAACATGATTTTGAGGATCTTTTAACATACATCAAAAGCATAAGGAGAAGTTGTTCAACAAGAAACTGAAGATCTTCTTGACCAAAAGAAACTTCTCATAATCTACTCAGGCTATATTTGGCAATATCCATATATGAGACTTTGATTTATACATTATATAAGATTTTTTTCACTGTTTGTACTTTTACTAAAAAGTTAGAGAATATATAAAGTGATGAAGGTTTAAGACTCATGTTAGCTATTAGAAGTTCAAACAATCCACAGTCTATTATAAGGGAGACTTGTAATTAAGGTGTAGTAAAAAGAAAAACAATGTAGTAGTGACAGAGCAGCACCTCTAAAAGAAAACGAGCTCTCCGATAGTATCCCAAACCGGCCCAGATTTCATTCACTTCCTGCATAGAAATCACAACATCTGCTTTTAAAATTTCATAACTTGAATGTGCAACCATAGCATCAAATAATTAGCACTAAATTTAACAACTTATCAACATCATGGCGTCAAAGCATAATAATTTCCGAATTTTTTCATGACCCAAAATAAATGACAGGAAGTTGATAACAGAATAGAAGAACATTTGTATGGAAGTTCACAACTTTCAGAACAGCTCCTCAAATTTGCATAAGCTTGCAAAAAGATAAATAACAACAACAACCAAACTTATTCTACTGGGTGAAGTCTGCTGCATGGGTCAGTCAGTCAACTTCGCCATCCACCTCAATCCATTGGACTACCTCCATCTACTCAACTCTTCTTATAGCTGTTACAAATCTTCTCCTTTTTTATCCAATCCACTAAAATGAGTTTATGAGCTCACTTGTTACAGATTATTTGAGAGAGAAAATTATTTTAATCTTAAACCAAGAGGCACTATGTCATCTTCTCTATAATGGAGGTTCACAAATTTCTATCATAATGTGTTAGAACTTAGAACAGCAAATCCAACTCCAAAGAAAACAGATAAATAAACGCACACAAGAACACAAGCAATTGATCACAGAGGTTGAGCCAATTGTGTATACGTCTCCAACAGCAGAGTGACTCCTATACTTTTTTTATTATACAACACTTAAGGTTACAAAGTACAATACAATGTTTAAATACTACAGAGTCTACGGTCCACTTGCTCCGCTCTGCTACACTTGACCTTCTACCCACTTTTCAATGAATATGACTCATACTCAACAATATGTTTATAAACAAAAAGGGAATGATTGAAAACCTAAAGAGAAGCATTTGCAGTAGTTAGGGTAACATAGTAGAATGCAGTATTTAACTAATATAATATGGTCCATTCAATCCACTACGCTCCAGCGTCTACTCACTTACAGGTGAATATGAGTCATACTCAACAATATGTTTGAAAAAAAAAAATGACTTTGAAGGTGTAGCTCAGTGGTAAGGGTTAAAGGGTTGGGACGGTGAAGGAGTTTAAGAAGGAGGACCAAGATTCAATCCCTGCTGCTATCATTTCCCCCTCCCGTCTAACAATATACTAATGACCTATGAAGCACAGACACCAGACACGACACTGACTTATTTGAGAAAATGGCATAATCCAATGTAATCTCCATGTGTCAACGTCGTCGTCAGTGTAGGACACTGGTATATGTCGGACACCACACCCCTTCCATCAGAAGTGTCAATGCTATTGAGTTTTTTTTTTGTTTTGAATGATGGAGCTAACAACTAACCTTTTACCTATAAAAAAAACAATTTTTACAAACAAAAAGGGAAAGGGAATGAACCTCAAGAGAAGCCTTTGCAAGATGATGAATGGTGGGCCATTTAAGCATCCAACGGTTAAAATAAGCAATAACAGTCTGAACCCTTGTTTGCTGTAACATAACCTCAGAAACCCAAACACCATAAGCTCTCTTTTCAACTTCTTCTTCTTCATGTTCATCACTCAACGTTGTTCTCCAAGGAAGAACCCTTTGGTTATGATCATACCAGTCCAATAAAACCGTTTTTAGTTTGTGGGTCTCATCTTTGGAGAAGAAGGACACAGAATCTTCTATGTCTTCTGTTTTTACCAAAGTTTGTGTCT
Organism: Medicago ruthenica; assembly: GCA_018208015.1. Classification (NCBI taxonomy): domain Eukaryota; kingdom Viridiplantae; phylum Streptophyta; class Magnoliopsida; order Fabales; family Fabaceae; genus Medicago; species Medicago ruthenica. The sequence continues at coordinate 20,929,595 of CM031378.1, forward strand.
TTTTGGTGACACCATTAACGTTACGCTTTCGGGTCTTGTTCTTGTTTAGGATCTTCTCTGACATGTTGATGTTGGAAACTAGTGAAAGTGGTGATATTGGTAAACAAAAACAAAGAAACATAAAATGGGTTTTAACGACTCTTCTTTGTCTCACGTTGATGTCGTTCAACTTCAACTCATGTGCTCTTGGTCTTACCTCTACAAATTTGAAAGAGTAACGACTCAATTTAGTCCCAAAAAGTGTACTTCTCTTGTTACTTTTGTTTCTGATTCAATCAAAAATTTATATTTGGTTTTGATCCTTCAAGTACTAATTTGAAATTCATATTAAATAAGAGATTAAATTGATAACGGATTGCAATTTCATAAACTAAAATGATTGATTACTCATTTTAAAATTAGAGTGAAAATTCACTTCAATTACTCACAATTTTTTTTAGGTCAATTTATTCCTCACAAAAAATAAACTTAAATACTAAGTCTTTTTCTTTTGAAAGAACTTAAATACTAAGCATTATCCTTATCCTTTTTATATTGAGAACAAATTAGTCCTTCCACTATAATGATTTAAGACTAATTTGTCCTTAGTATATAAATGTTAAAGATTTATTTTCTATAATAGGTTGAATTGAGCCGCGGAAAAATTTTGAGTGATCGAATTAGAATTAGGTCTTCACTCTTGAAATTATGTCAGGTTGAAAATTTTGGTTAAAAATCTTGCTACTGTAATCCTTAAAGTTTCTTCAAAAAAATAAGCCTTAAAGTTTTAATAATTTATAAAAGAAAATATTTAAAAGAAAAAATGAAGGCTCGCAACGATTAACAATCAACATCACCTGAATGAGATAATAAGTGAATCCTTCTGATTAATGTTAAAGAGTTCTACATCAAACAAAAGATATCTGAACAAATGTTTATAAGTGGGGGCAATCATCGCCTTACAAGTCGGTTTTGTGGGTTGTGTTGGACCCAACCACCACGATTTATAAGATGGTATCAGAGTCTTTGTTAAGATTCATTCACTTGCTATCAGCTTCCGCTATCGGGCCACCCACCATTTATGTCCTCGAACTAAGTCCAATTGTGCTGGTCGTGAGGGGTATGTGTTAAAAAGTCTCACATCAAACGAAAGATGGCCTGAACAATCAAAAGACATTTTTCTTACTAATCCAATGCCATGAATGCTAAATAAATGTCGTGTATTTTGCACTTAACGATTCCCCTGCCATGTATCCAAACCGTCGTGAGTGCATGTAACTGATAGTACTTTCTTTCTATGTGCTAATTATGGCAGTATGAGAGAAGAGAATACTCAGAAGTCACGAAATTAACACTGCTATAGATAAATGAACTTATAAATTTTATTGGGATATCTGTTTCCTTACAGTTCTTTCAATCACTTGAAAGAGAATGGCTAAAAAATACAAGGGTCCCGCAATTGGAATTGACCTTGGAACAACCTATTCATGTGTAGCAGTTTGGCAGGGCCAAAACAACAGAGCAGAGATTATTCACAATGATCAAGGAAACAACACCACACCTTCTTTTGTTGCTTTTACTAACTCCCAAAGGTTGATTGGTGATGCTGCTAAAAATCAAGCTGCCTCTAATCCAACCAACACTGTCTTTGGTAATTCATCTTTTTATTTTCCTCCATTGTTTATTTATACATTAGTCATTATATTTTTTTGACAAAATTACACACGAGATCGTTTAAGATTAACCTTTATTTTAGATTGGTCTTTAAAGTTTTATTTTTCCCGAATTGATCATTTATGATATATTTTGTTTGCGGTGTTAGCCTTTTAAGTTATCTTCTTGTTGCATTGTAATCTTTGTTATATTTTGTGATTGTGGGAACCACATGTTTTGTTTCACAATTAGAGATAAACATCATTCAGATGTCCATTTATCACACCTCACAAAAGAGATAAATGACTCATTGTTTTAGATTCGTAAATTTTAACTATTCTTGTTGAATGAAGACATTTTTGCGAACAATATGAAGACATTTTTGCGAACAATGAGATACTTTGGTTTTTAAGCTTTTGGATTTGAGTATTTAGATTTAAATAAGAAGTGATATGAGAAAGTATATGGACATATATGACATGTTTATCATGTAAGTTTTCTCGATATTAAAATGTTACATGTGCTTTATTTCAACGAAACTTGTTAAAAAGGCTAGCCGTGAAAATATAATATAACATAAAGGATCAACTCGGAAATATAAAAACTTAAAGGAGCAATCCGGGAATAAGGTCAGACTTAAAGGACGGTAGGAATAATTTTGCCTATTTTTTTTTCTGCTCAGCTTTCATGAGAACAAAACAAACTTTTATTGCTGCAGATGCAAAGAGGTTGATTGGAAGGAAATATAGTGATTCTGTAATTCAGAATGACATGCAGTTATGGCCATTTAAGGTTGTTGCTAGTTCTGATGACAGGCCTGAAATCATTGTTAAATATAAGGGTGAGGAAAAGCGTCTTTGTGCGGAGGAAATCTCATCCATGGTCCTCACAAAGATGCGTGAGATTGCAGAAAAGTTTTTGGAATCACCTGTGAAGAATGCAGTTGTTACTGTGCCTGCTTATTTTAATGACTCTCAGCGAAAAGCCACAAAAGATGCCGTTGCCATTGCTGGCCTCAATGTAATGAGGATAATTAATGAACCAACTGCGGCTGCCCTTGCATACGGCCTTCAAAAGAGAGCAAATAATGTTGGAAAACGAAACGTTTTCATCTTTGATCTTGGCGGTGGCACTTTTGATGTGTCTCTTCTCACACTCAAAGATGATAGCTTTGATGTAAAAGCCACTGCCGGAGATACTCACCTAGGAGGAGAGGACTTTGATAATAGAATGGTGAACTATTTAGCGAAAGAGTTTAAGAGGAAGAATAAAGTGGGCATTAGTGGAAACCCGAGGGCCCTTAGGAGGTTGAGAACTGCTTGCGAGAGGGCTAAAAGGACATTGTCATTTGATACCGAGTCGACAATTGACATTGATGCTATATACGAGGGTATTGACTTCCATATGTTAGTCACCCGTGCCAAGTTTGAGCAACTCAACATGGATCTCTTTGAAAAGTGTTTGGCGATTGTCAAGAGTTGTCTTGATGATGCTAAGATGAACAAGATTAGTGTGGATGATGTTGTACTTGTTGGTGGATCTTCTAGGATTCCTAAAGTGCAGCAACTCTTGCAGGACTTTTTTAAGGGGAAGGATCTGTGCAGTAGCATAAACCCGGATGAGGCTGTTGCTTATGGTGCAGCTGTTCAGGCTGCTTTACTTTGTGAAGGCATTAAGAATGTTCCAAACTTGGTGTGTCAGTAGTAGGAGATGTCATGAGTGTGGTGATTCCTAGAAACACCTCCATTCCAGTTAAGAAGACAAAAACATATGTTACAGTTGAAGATAATCAATCTAGTGTCTCTATTGAGGTTTATGAGGGTGAGAGAATGATTGCTAGTGAGAACAACCTCCTTGGTTTGTTTAATCTGTCAGTTCGTCGTGCACCTCGTGGCCTTCCCATCAAGGAATGCTTTACTATAGATGCTGATGGTATATTAAACGTCTCTGCAGAGGAAGAAACAAGTGGTAATAAGAATGATATTACAATAACAAATGAAAATGGAAGGCTGTCAAGCGAGGAAATTGCGAGAATGATACAGGAAGCTGAGCACTTCAAGTCTGAAGACATGAAGCATGTGAAGAAGGTTAGAGCAATGAATGCTTTGGATGATTATCTTTATGACATGAAGAAAGTTATGAAGGATGATAGTGTTACTTCCATGCTCACTGTTGTAGAGAAAGTGAAGATCGATTCTGCAATGATAAAGGGAAAGAAATTGATTGATGGAACACAGGACCAAGACACATTTGTGTTTGTGGATTTTCTGAGGGAGCTTCAGAGAACATTTGAATCTGCTTTGAACAGGTTCAACATAGGTTACTCTCATGAGGAAAGTGATTCTGATTCTTATTAATCAATTTTGAGTGATTTCCTTTCTATTTATGAAGTTCAGCTTCTTCATCTATGATGTTGCAGCTGTTTGTTTTGCTTCTTTTGGTTCTGATAAAATATGAAATTTTGGGCTTGGTTCTTTTTACCTTCTTTGTTCCAAAGTGTGTTGTGAAATCTTTATGAAATAATAGAATATTATCTATATTTAAGGTCAGTGATATTAGAATTTTAGCATAAAAAAATCTATTATATGCAAAATATGGTACCGATAAAATGAATCACTCTTAAACTTTTTATCAAACACACGAAGTACAAATTTGAAGTAAATTAAAAATAACAATAGAAACACAAATAGAGAAGCAAGACAGAAATAGAGTCAAAATATTAGATCTAATCTCGGGTTTTTATGGTGACTTTCTTGAATGACGCTTGGAGGCTCTTTCTTCAATTGAAGTTTCAATCACAGAAGCCAGATGTTAAGGTGGTGGATAAGGTGGGGGTCGATCAATCAGAGGGACTTGTAATGATGAGATTGGCACAAGGTGCATGATAAACACAAGACACAATGAGTTTTTTTAAAGTCAAATGTTTGTTAATTGTTATGTTAGGATTCGAATCATAGACTTTTAATCCTTAACTCTTTTAGTCTCTTAGTTCAACCAAGTGAGCTACTCATCCCCCCGCATAACAGTGGTTATTGTCGGTAGAACTAGGTGGAGTGGTGACTACAGGGTTGGATGTGGGTTAGCGGGAGGTGAAATAGTTGCAATGTGGGTAGGAATGATGGTCGAGGTCTGGGCATTAGACTCCATTTAGAGGGAGGATCAATTGCCACAAAGCGAAGAGGTGACAAAATCATAGCGACATACTCCCTCTGTTCCAAATTAAAATTATAAATGGGAAAAGAAGTCAACTCACAAATATATCTCTCTGTTCCAAATTAAACGACATTCTAAATGGGAAAAGAAAGAAGTCAACCATGTTTATATGTCACAGTGATATACTTCTTCCGTTCCAAATTACTAAAGCGACGTATAATTTCAGTGTACAACTCACAAATGATACCAAACCACCAACCAAACGAAAAAAAAGAAGAAAGTCACACATAGGGCGAAGAACCACCGACAAGAGGATGAATATGACACTATACAACTGGAATCATACTAATGTTAATCCCTACCAAAAGAGCGCCGCAAGAAGAGATGTGTACATCTCACTTTCTTTCTTCTATTTTCTTCTATAAACCAAAAAACAAGTGTGGTACAATACAAAAATATTTATACCTTTCCTCTAAAAAAAATTATTTATACCTTTGTCGCAAAATATGTATGTTCCTCTTCTACTTTTAAGAACAATATCTTTAAAATTCTTATATTGAATTAAATAATAAGATATTAAAAATAAAATGTGATTAAAATTTTCTATTTTCATTTCTCTATTTTTCGTTAAGATGAAATTCTAGCCACCAACTACCAGACAATAAACAAAAATTGTATATAAAAAATCAACAATATATATATATATATATATATATATATTAAAAAAACTCCAAAAAAAAAAAGAATACGATTTATTTTTTGAGCAGGCAAAATAATAAGATTTTTTTATTTTTTTTTAAAATAAAATAATGATAATCATACATTAATGGCTCTGACATATTGATGATTATAAAGGAAGGGTCTTTGTTGAGAAGAAGAAGAAGAAGAAGAAGAGAGTGAGTGATCGAACAGTGAATTAGTTGCAAAAATGGAGATTGGATTTTTGGGTTTGGGGATAATGGGCAAAGCCATGTCAATCAACCTTCTACGACATGGCTTCAAAGTCACTGTTTGGAACAGAACCCTCTCCAAGGTACCCACTTTCTGTTTCCGTTATTCATTTCATTTTACTCTCTAATTTATCTTTTTTTTTTATCCAAATAGCTTATACATAAGCACTTATATAATAAGTGATTATGCTATAAGCGCTTAAGTTTTATATGGGCTTATCTCTTTATAGAAATACTTGTGGTTTTGAAACATAGCTTGTAGTAGTGACTCAGTTTTGTGACATCTGATTGTAGTGTGATGAACTCGTGGAACATGGTGCTTCAGTTGGAGACACACCTGCAGCTGTAGTCAAGAAATGCAAATATACAATTGCAATGTTATCCGATCCTGCAGCTGCTTTGGCGGTCAGTGGCTGCCAAATTTGTCCTTGACGCGACACCTACTTGTTTTCTTGTACTTAAATTCCGTTTCGTGTTCAATTTTTTAGGTTGTGTTTGATAAGGATGGTGTTCTTGAACAAATTAATGGAAAAGGTTATATTGACATGTCAACAGTTGATGCTGAGACATCTATCAAGATATCCGAGGTTGGTAGTATACTCTGCTGTTGCTGATGTGTATTTTCATAGCTGAGAAATGTTGCGAAAATCCTTCTCTCTTTTCACTAGATTGTAATATGAATAAAATGCCTTTAGCTTGTATTTCACATGATCAAGACTCTTAAGTTTTTGTATTAACTATTAAGCATTGAAGTAAGCAATGTGGTTTTTATCTAATTATAAATATGTGATTGATTGCAGTTATTAATTTTAATTTGGCCATTGAAAGTTTCTGTTTTTAAGGCAATTTAGTTTGCTGAGAAGTCTATAGTACTGGAGATTATGTTTGGATGAAGAATACTTAAGTGTGAAGTTGAGCTTTCCTAATTTTAAATGCGAGAATTTAAAGACTATGTACATTATTCACAGATTCTTGCCGTAGAATGTTTGAATATATACTATGTTGTTTCAAAAGAAGAAGAAAAAAGTGTGTATCCACTACTTTTCTTTGACGAAGTTCTGTATGTATGAGTCAATGGTTGACTGTAGTAACTATATTTGCATATCAATGCTATAAGTATATCCTGGTAGTTTGCATTTTACATGATAATAGACTTTTCAAATGGAATTGGAAAAAGACCTTTCATATAAATTCCAACTGAAAGACCTGCATGCTTTCTACAGGCAATCAAAGCAAAAGGTGGTGACTTCCTTGAAGCTCCTGTTTCGGGTAGCAAGAAGCCTGCAGAAGATGGCCAACTAGTTATACTTGCTGCCGGAGACAAGGTATTTTTAAATATACAAGTTGTCGATTAATTTTATGTCATCCTGCTCTGCTGTGCTTTTAGCCATTTGGAGAGTTGAACTATTCAGAAATGTTTTCTCTTATTATGTGATATGTTTCCTCAAGCCTTTCAAACAAGTGTGTGTTTTATTATCACCTTCTATCTGAAGTATTACTTTAAGTTCCCAAAAGAAAATACACTGGAATCTACTTGAAGATATTTGAGTAATATAGAGTTAAAAAATGTAATGAGATGACAATATGTGGAATTAAAATCTTTACAGTTTGAAAGCATCAATTTACAATTATTATCCAGATTAGCTATCAGAAAGCTCAAAATTTTCATGATAGAGTTTTGCCAGTCCATTTTAGATTGCATTATTGAAAAGGCAACTGTGAGCATAAAGCTATTTTGAAAATAAAGTTGTTAGAAAAGGATGTTGAAGAGGAGGAGTGAGGTATGTTGAAAGAATGTGTAAGGTGCACTGACTATACTAATTTTTTTATGTTTAACGCTAGCTTTTCGATTACATTTAACTCCATATCATTTTTTAACGTATGTAAAAAAATACAGTTACAATGTCAACCTTGTTTAAATTGGTTCAATTCTCTTCCTGTTACTGTAACCACTTAGTTTGTGAGAGAGAAATGGAACAAGTGGTCTCACAATTTAAAATCTGCGAGACAATGCTTTTTTTTTGTTATTTACTCTCTTGCCTTGTAATTCTATGCCTTGTAATTGTATTTATGCGGTTATAGTAGGAGATATTGAAAAACTATCCGCCGTTCCCTTTTATATAGAAGAGACCTAGATATTTATTAATCATTTTCCTGGCATTTGAAGTGTTATGCTTGCTATAAGCTCTCATATGATAAAGGCTTAATTAAGCTTGTTATGTAAACATCGCTGTAATAGGTTTGGCAATAGGTCCATTGGGATTGCACAGATGAGGGTTGCCTCTCATTAGGATTTAATCGAACAGTTTAAATCAAGCACTGAAGATTAACCAAATAAACTAAACTGTAATGAATACAAAGACTACATGGATCCTGATTACTGTACATGATTTGTCCATCCTATACAATAAATCTACTCTCTAGGCATATGAAAAACTACAAGCATGCATTTCATCGCCTTATATATTAAATTCAGTGGTGGATTCGTTTGATATATAGGCCATTCTATGATGAAGCACTTCCAGCATTTGATGTACTCGGAAAGAAATCTTTCTTTCTGGGTGAGGTTGGAAATGGAGCAAAAATGAAACTTGTTGTCAACATGGTAATGGGAAGGTACTTTTCATCCCTATTTTTTCCTTCTATTCTTAATTTGGTGGTGGGAAGGTGGACAACTTGCAACTTCAATTTAGAGCATTGTATGAATCAGAAAACAAGAAAAAGGTCATGTTTGGATAAATAGCTTAATTAAGCGCTTAGCATACACACTTATCATGTATAAGTTATTTCTACAACAATAGATAAAATAAGTCAAACTAGTTTCATATAAGCTATAAGTTGTTTTCATAAGCTATCATGTAGAGCTTATGGAAATATAAAAACATGTTACTGACATATCATATTTTGTTTCCATAAGCTCTCTCAAACAGTCTCATAAGTGCTTAACCAAGCAGATAAGTTCAAATTAGCCAATCTAAACAAGCCCAAATTCATCCAGATTGCATATTAGCATTCGTTATTTGGTTGCTAGCTAGATTGCATGTCCTTATTTTCTGTTTTGTTCTGTAAATTAGTTATTCTCTTCTGTCTCTGTTACAGTATGATGAATGCTTTCTCTGAGGGACTGACACTTGCTGAAAGAAGTGGCTTGAACCCTGGCACACTTCTTGATGTGTTGGTGAGTTACTGTGATGAGGAGGATTCTTGCTAATACCTTTTATTAACATTCTGAGAATATCTCTGGTATTTTTTTGCAGGATCTTGGGGCCATAAGTAACGGCATGTTTAAATTGAAAGGACCAACAATGCTTAAGAACAGTTACGCCCCTGCTTTTCCACTGAAACATCAGCAGAAGGACATGAGACTGGCTCTTGCCCTTGGAGATGAAAATGCTGTACCAATGCCTGTCGCAGCTGCAGCAAATGAGGTAATACTATTTTTGTCTGAGTGTGCGCGAGATCGCATGTATATATAGTGAGGACATGTTTATGTTTGTTGAAAGTTATTTAATGGTCTCATGAGTCATGACCACTTTAAAAAGTCACGTGACTTCAAGTTTAAATTTGTATTACTCCTCAGAGTCACATTTCTTTGCCGAAATATGTGACTATCAGATAATGCTTCTTTAGATGTTCACTGACTCAATCATATATGTTTCACGAGGTAATAAAGTTTGAACGCTGTTTGTAGGCATTCAAGAAAGCCAGAAGCATGGGGTTGGGAGACCTTGATTTTTCAGCTGTCCATGAGACTTTGAAATAAAAGCTATTGATCATTCATCATTGACATGATTACTTTCTGAATTGATTGAACTACTGTTATCAACAACAACAGCATGATGTAAACCACATATATATGAAATGGCTGTTTGAGCATAGGTCATGTCCTTACTATATTCTCTCATTTGAATGTATTGATGAACCTTGTAAACCTTTGCTTGCACTCTTCAAAACATGAAATTATAATAGTTAGCGCATGGATTCAGTTCAACATGTCGCTTGCAGTAGATTGTATTTTCCATCTGTCCACTGACATAAATGTTTTAGGCCATGTATAAGGTATGAGTAGGTCCCGTGTGTGCAACAATACCCAAATACTATTACTCTGGAGTAATTTGATTCCAATGGACACACGTGCGCGCACACACAAGTGACTATGAACTACACATTATTATTAACTAACCCTCCAACTATGCATATTTTAAATGAGTAGTAAAATTTGGCCACATTGAAATTTCTACTCAACAAAGTCACAATCATCCTCAATGAGTTCTTTCATAGAAAGTAAGGCTAGAACCCTATGTTTCTGTCCCTCTACACTCTAGTTGTATTTGTGCTCCCATTTCTCTTGATCTTCTCTCTCATTTTTCATTCCCTCACCTCCCTGTAGTTTTACTATATAAGCTATCAATGAGAAGAAACTCAATGAGTTGGGGGAGTAATTAAGCATATAATTTAAAAATATGAAATGAAAAGAGTTTGTTAATAGAGAATTTATTTGAAGATAATTTAACCAAAATTTTAAAGTTGCAACGCTCTTCACTTTAATTAATATTGGAGTGTAACATGCAGAAAATGATTGAAAATAATCTTAAACTAAACACACGCCACCAGCATCAATGATAAAGTGAATTTAGGGTATTTAGTATTTGCCAATTGAAAATCGAGGAATAATATCATGAGATACTAACCTCTAAACATTCATCATTTGAGATTGATTTCTTATTGTATGCTTAAAAGAGTTAGTTATCTACCAACTGCACAATATTGTATTTCTCTTAAAACATTCGTCATTTGAAGGTAAAGAAATATTTTGTTTCATCTAAATATTTATTGTTGCATCATTCAAATAGTTGAATATCTTATGTAAAATTTAGCTAGTGGAAGAATATCTTTCATAGTGCAAATGAAGTCGTCGTCATGACCCATATTAGCAAGGATGTCAACACATTGTTCAGAGAGAAGGTTCAATATATCAACAGGAGGGTTACTAGCCATTTTAGTACATATAAAATATTTTGCAATTTCAACCACCATGGTAAGCTGATTTTTTACCATCGAATCGAATAGGGAAAATACTCGAACACTAGATTTTTGTCGCATTATCTTCCACCACCATTATCACCCACATCTTCTAGGAAACTGAACCAAAGCAGTATATGATTCAGTTTCAAGAATTGTTTATGTTGATCTTAAAATTATCTTCCACCACCATTATCACCCACATCTTCTCATAAACTAAACCAAACCAATATGTGATTCAGTTTCAATTGTTATGTTGATTTTAAGAAGATAGTAATTGTAATCGATATGAGCTCGTTGTCATTAGGACGAAATCAAAAACCAGCAGAAGCTTTTTAACAGATAGAAATTGGCATCATATCGGCATTCTAGAAAATCATGGTGGTGGAAGATAATGTGACAAAAATATAATGTAATTGGAAATTGTGCTCCCATCTCCTAACAATATATAAAATTGAAGTCTAGTTTTAATCAAATGGTAAAAAGGCAACTTGACCATGGTGGGTATTTCCCATTCTAAAAAAGGTATATTTAGCACATAAAATACACCAAGAGACTATTAATCAATCTCCCCAGGATGAATCTGGAACTCTCAAAATCATTAGTTTCTCTTGGAAATATGCCGATTGAATCAAACAGAGTAAAATGTAAATTGTTTTTATCATATTATCATCCATTCATGAATATATTATTGAAGTTAAGGTTTGAAAGAGGAAAGAGAAGAAACTAATGTTTTATTCCATCAAAAAATTAGATGATAGACAACAGAAAATGAAAAACAATAATGAACCCTAATATAAAGGGAGTAAAAACATTCAGATTAAACACTCAGAATTCAGATTTTATTAAATGGGAGAGAAATAATAGCATCATACTGTTGCATAACCACAACTCTTCAAATTGTCACAACATATTTTTTAGTTTCTAAAATTGTATTGTTTAGGTAAAATTAATTCCCTTCAAAAAAATATTTTATACCAATATCGCATATCCTTTAATGGCCAATATAAAAAGGTATTATCAAACACATCAAATATAAGAACTATAAGAACTGAGTGACTAGGATGACCGGCTAATAAGAAGTATAGGAACTTGTAGGCAACAGAAAATTAAGTTAAAAACACATTAACCCAGAAAGTTGAACCAGTGAAAGGCCAACTTGTAATTATCCAAAATTTCAACCTCAAAAATAAACAGTACAGGCAACAAAAATTTTCAAGAAAATGTTTATCTAATTGCAAATTCATAAAAAGTTCTAGATATCCATCACTTGGGCTGAAAACGCAATGTCTTTCACTCATCGTCATCCTCATCCTCATCCTCATCATCAACGGCAGCATTAAGAGCTGCCAAGCGTGAAACCAACTTAGCTTTCCGCTCCTCATAGGTAAGCTTCTTCAGATTATACCTACACAAGATAAAAAAATAAATTAGTAATTTTCATTCATGCATGTAATAAATAATACCAAGGGAGCAGAATTCCTAGCTTAGAAGATATTAAACAGATTCTAATATGAAAATAAAAGGGAAAAAATACCTCTTGTGTTGTTTTGGAGGCTGTTTCTCTGATTTCTTAATTGTAGGATCTGCACGAATTGCAGCATGAACCTTCTTGTAAAGCTCCTCAAGGCCATCCGCCTCGATTCCTTTCTTAATATACTCACTAAAGTGAGTCTGGTATTTCTCAGGCTCATCCTCAATCAATGTCTGCAGATAATATTCAACATTATTCAGATTTTGGAAATATTAATGCATTGCACACCAAAAATAACTAAAAAATAGAAATGATTAATTTTTATTCATGCCTTCATGTATGCAGCAACATGTCCCCCAAAGATATACTTGCGGTGAACCTCAGCATCGAGCTCTTTCTTCTCCTTGTCAAACCCAGCAAACCTTTTGTCACTGTGAGGAATATCCAAACCACCGTCTAGGGCTCCCTGTAAACCATCACAATTATTCAAATCAACAATCATCAAAAACAAATATCAATAACTATAACTATGTATTGCAATATAATGTTTTTAGTACCTTCAAGGCACCAAAGACACGGTTTCCGGTAGTAGTCTTAACAAGACCAACATCAAGTAGAGCACGGAACGGCCTCCTGGCCTCAGCTGGCTCAACTGAATAATCCTCTCCAGTAGCCTGTTAAAAAGGATTAAACTAATTAGTTTGCAAAGAAAAACATCAAAATAAGATAGAAAATGAAAAAAAAAATCACAAATACCTCAACATTGCCCTCATACTCCTCATCCATCTCAAGTGTCTTCAGAACACGACGGGCCAAGAGGAGTCCAGTGCAATAAGCTGGTCACAGATTAAAATACATTCAATCATAATACAAAGCGTGAAAAAAAATGGACAAATTTAAATGAGAACAAGGGATAACTACCTGCAGCATAATTTGTAAGGCCTACTTCCAGACCAAAGTGTGGCAGCTCATGAGAATATGCAGCAGCAAGAACAATATCACCAGCAATACTAGCAGACACTATTTGTGCCACTATGTCCTTGTTGGTCTAATAATGAGTTAAGTTTAACAATAACAGAAAAATACCAACAAAGTAACAACAATTGTTTACTTGATATCTAAGATTAAGTAGCACCAAAAATCAAATACTTATAACATAACAATCTATCAAAAGAGTTATAAGATGGTTTGGTGATTAGGGTGTTTAATTAAAGGTTGTGGATTCAATTTCCCCAACTAGCATTCCAAACAGTTGATTACAAACATATGCCATAAACAAAATCAACAATTAATTAACTTTATCATACAAAACCATGTCTTCATAGAAGAAAAAACCAAAAGGGTTGTGGATTCAACTTCCCCCACTAGCATTTCTAACAATTAATTCCTATAACAATTGAATACTAACATATGCCATAAAAAAGAAAAAATTAATTAATTAAGATAATTATAAACATATTTATCACACAATGTCTTCAGGGAAGATAAAAACCAAAAGAGTCCCCCACTAACATTTCTAACAAATGAATACTAGTATGCCATAAAAAAATTAAAAACTATTTAAAAAATCCTAATTATATTTCAATCACACAAAAAACCAAAAGGTTTGTGGATTCAACTCCCTCGGCAACATTTCTAACAATTTCTAACATATGCCATAAAAAATCAACAATTAATTAACAAAAATTCTAACTATTTCAAACACAAAAAATTTGTCTTCAATTGAACAAAAATCAATACAGCAACCTAAATACCAGTGCATCAATGAAAATCACAACTATAAACTAACAATAGGATACAAATCGGACAACAAATCGGTACTTTGGGGTGTTGTACTTGTTCTTATCCTGGTTAATCAGGCGAATACGAGCACGGTAATCAGTCTTACCCTCTGCAGATTTATCATCAAATAAATCATCAGCATACATTTTTTTTGTCAACAGAAAAAAAACTCAATTCAAGAATCATAAAAAACACGCAAATAACTAAAGTACCTCTTCTTCTCTTGAATTTAACCTGGTAACGCTTGAAGTAAGCCTTGGACTTCTGAGCCTTAACATAAACCTAATTCAAAAAACACAAAAAAAAAAACGAAAAATGGTGTTAAAAACAATCTCTTACAATCATGTCCGACACAAAAGCAGTTGAATTTCACAGCAGAATGAATAATTAATCAAAAATCGAACAAACAAAACTGAATGCTGTGTAAAAAATTTGAAAATCAAACAACATTATATACAGATCTAAGAAATTAAGGCTATGGTAGAAACGAAATGAAGAGGAGATGGAAGAGTGAAACGAACCATTGTTGCAGACGCAGCTGGATCCGCAAGAGTTGATGGGAAGAGTGAGAAGGAGCTAGGGTTTGAGAGGCAAGGTTTTGGTTATATAGATTGATTATGTGGGTCGGGTCAAAATGGATTATTGGGCTTGGGCTGGTTTTGTGCAATTCAAACCCTAAAACAGACGGCTTTTGTCATTCTTATTTACTCCCTCCGTCCTTTTTTATAGGAGTAGTTTACAAAAATCACGTGTATTAAGAAAAATTGTTAGGAGTAATAAAGTTGTCTCAAATTGGTGACTATTACTAGATTACCCTTAATTAAATATATACTTAATGTTAACTTTTCATATACCAAGACAAATTGATAGAATTAATAAGAGGTATATTTGAAAAGAGTGTAATCACTGCATCTAGGAATTTGTATATGATCTTATATATAGGGACAAATTTTTTTTGTAAACTGCTCCTATAAATAGGGACAGAGGGTGTATTTTTTTACAAATTATGGTGGTCGATCAAATTTATTAATGGTATGGAGAGATTTTTTTTGTTAGCCATTCGTTTCTTATGGGAATGAGGTTTTATTCTTTCGGAGTTTGACAAGTAAATAAAATTTGTTTAAGAATTGTTCCACTCAAATCAAATATGAGTTCTCCTAAATAATTTGATTTCGTCATTTGGTGGAGTTCATTGAACCATTTTAGCCCGATCACTTATTGTTGTAATTAGTATATTTGATCTCGGTAAAAGTTCCAAGATATCTCAACGGCTTAAGCCATTTAGTTTTCCATGGGACTAATCATGTAATCAGTAGAAAAATAATTGAACGGGATCGAGAATCGAACCAATGAGAAATTCTGGTCAATATTCAATATGTTGGACCACCCTTGAACCGGGTTATTGATAAATAAATATATAAATATAATCAGTTTTTTTTGTGTGAACTATGTATTATCTACACACAGCTGCAAAGACAAATCTCTCGATTCAGATAGGCCTGGTACCACTTGTTGGGGAGTTTAGAGGATTGTCAGGAGCAACAATGAGTCAATGCTCTAGGACCACAAGAGTGGGAGATGCCACGTCTCCACACAAAACCTCGAGGCAATATGAGACAATATTAATCACACTTGAGCCCAACAAGTTTGCATTCTAAAATAAGTTTTTTAGAGGATTGTGAAATAAGTTAATACAATGAAAAATTACTTTGCATCAGTTTTTCTTCACTTGTGTGTAACATGCAACCAAACGTGCTTTAAATAATTGAGATCAAGAGGTTGAAAACTCTCGACATATTTTTTTTCATATGCATGAGGCAGAGATTGAACCCTTTGACAAAATGAATAAGAAACTCAAACATCTATTACTTGTGACATGCAACATTAATTATATTCATCTAACAAACTAACTACTAACATTTGTCATTAAAAAAATGTCAATTTTTTATAACATATTATTTCAAATAAATAGAATACAAAATAGTTATACAACTAAAATTCATACATAAGACTGATTGAGCAACCCATCTTGAACTATCTCCAATCCAATGTTGGGTCACAAAATGGGTTAATTATGTTGTGCATAAGTGAAGTTGGTGTTGCACCATGCACAAACTTATTTTCACTTTTATGTCAGAAAGTTTCACAAATAAATTAAAATATAGTGTGACTTATTGATTAAATGACAAAAAAATTTTGGACATGTACTTGTACATGGAACACGACATAATTAGCCTATAAAACGAGGAATAATTCTTACATGGACATAAAATTTGGACACATCTTTTGAACACACACAAAAAAAAATTGAAAAAAAAAACCATAATCAAACAATATGTATTTTAAATAATTATATGATATGCATTTTGTATCTGTGTTTGAATAATATGTCTAATCTTTGTGTCCACACATGACGGAATTAAGATGTACTCACCCTTAGACCAAACACATAAAACCAACAACCCTTGACCCAAAAAAACCAACCAACATTAGTACATTTACCATAAATCTCTTTACAAAGAACTTATACAAGAGTGAAATAAATCTCATTTTTACCGAAGAGAAAAAGAGAAATGCTCCCAAAAGAGTAATTCTGCACATCAGCTATCTAGTGGTGTAAAAAATTGAGTACGTGGATGCAATATTTTGCAGGACCATATAATTTCTTTTGAAAAATTGTTTGCCTTAAACATTGAGATGCAAATTCTGTCTTGTATGCATACTATAAAATGCAAGCTTCCTTGAATGGAACTCAAAAGCCAAAAGAGAGCAATCTGAGATATGGACATGACTGATGTTGAGTCGACTGATATTTCTAATGATATTTCTTGTTGTGCTGTTGAATCATTTTATATGCATATATCTCGTGCCGGCAAAGATTTGAGGGACATATATGTGGTAAAATCTTTAGAAGAGACTCCAAATTGCACACAAGAGCAAGATGGTATTGATATAACTAGCTTTGGTCCTTCTTCTGGTTTCGATGGATCATAAGAGAATGGAAGAAGATTCAGAATATATTAAGCAAATATGTGAATTGAGGCCTGAGGGGACATTTTATATCTTTAGATCTTAAGGCATACTCAGAGTGACATGGTTGATAGGCTGCTCAAAGACAATGTCACACCTGATAAAAATGCTATCAAAAGGTTTGTATGTTTATCTTCTTTTGCATCACTATGCAGTTTTTGTGATCAATTTTGGCATTCAGATTCTGAACTGTGGCTGTATTTATTTAGCGGTATAATTGCTTCCTTTTCTTCATTAAAATGTTAGTAAATAATCTGTGCATTTAATTACATTTAGGCATTTATCTATAACTTATAGTTATCCTTGAGATATTGAGCATTTAGACATTTAAAAAAATATTACCCACTCACACAAATTCTAGATACATGTTACTCATTCTTGGATTCTCTGACAATTACTTTAGCTTACTAACATGCAAGTTGTGATGGAAAAAAATTCCCTTTTTTCTTTTCATGTAGGGATTATATACTATATGTTACTCGATGCCATTAGCTTTGCTTTCCATTTCTCTCATTTTCTCACTGCCACTATTGATATTACTAACTAGCAATTCAATTCATGAACCTCTTTTTGACGCAATGTCAACATTCATGAACCTCTTTTTGTCTCTCTTTTTTTGGTTACATGATACTTTGTCTCTCTGATTTTGATATTAATTAAGCTGTCAGTTTTATGAAAGTCATTTTGACACTATCAAATTCCAATTACTAAAGTTGCATGGAAACACTTGAGTGTTATATTTCAGGGACCAATTTGGCTTTTTATTATCAATTTCATGGTGCAATTCGCACATAAGGATTGAATTTGAGGGAGAATTTGCATATTTCAAGGTGGGTGAGGTTATCTTACGTTGAAAGAAAAAAAATCCAGCAATTACTTTGGCTATGTATGGCAAGGAGCTGCAGATTTTCTTCTGCAGAATTTTGCAGTATGTGGGCTGGTTGTAAGTGCTTTGAGGTAATGTCATGTTGTGGGTTGGGAGTGATTTTGTTTTGAACAATAAATTTTTAGTCTTGTTATAGGTACTGCTAAAACTAGGAAGCTTTGTTTTAGCATCCTTAAGAAGCTGTGTATTAGATGTCTAGATTGTTTTTGGTGATTTGTGTTGTAATGTTTCTCTACTCTTTTTGCTCTGCTCTTTGCACACCTGGTGCCTAGTGTAGTTGGTAGTAATATATATATATATATATAAAAGCAAGATTATTAACTAAATTTCAATTTTAATTTTTAACCATCCATATACTAAGATGTAGTACTTAAGATAACTTTCAACAATCCACTAAATAACATTACATTTGTCCGAGTGGAATTGGATTTAAATAATTTAAGCAAGTTCTCGAGATTGGCTCTCGTGGATAAAAAAAAATTTGATTAAAAGGGGAGACCCTACTAAAATAGCCAGTCAAGTTCTCCGACGAAGATTATTCATTAAAAACGTTTGTGGATATTTCGCATCAATAACATGGTTACCCAAAAAATACACCCACTAAATGAAAATATATCATATCTATCCAACTTATTTTACTTAATAATATTTTATAAATGTTGAATTTCACCCTTGACATTTGACAATACTTGTATTACATATACTGAAGTTGAACATGGTCCCTATTTGACAAATTATGTAAAACGTGTACTATTTGATGCGTTGTTATATTATAGTAAATTGTAACACAAGTTAGTGTACAACACGTTTAGTGTACAGGCACAACACGTCAGCTTGCTATCAGATTAAACAAATCAAGAATTACACATTTAACAATCTTTTCTGTATGTAATTAAGTCGTAACTTTTGTTCCAGTATAAACTTGTTAAGGGTTGAACTGAACATCTTCGAAAAATGCACACTTGTTCTCAAAGTGACAGTATGTATTGAGATCCCTCAGGGGTACAAACCAGTAACCACAAATTACAATACTAGTGTACATCCAATCCAATACCAGAATTATAGGTAAATGTTTATGACATATGATAATCTATACCAGGTAGTATCTAAATAATGTATAAATATAAGTAACCACAAGTTTTAAAATATATTTTATACAAATAAAGATCTTTTAAAACAACTGATAAATACTCTCAGCTGTATGCAGACCTTTCTCTATAATGAGAATACACTTAATGTGTAGATTGTTGACAATTCTGTATCAGCCAGTATCATCTGAATGGGGAGTAAGGCTTTATGCACATTACCTCTTCTTCCTTTATGCAAACATCACCTCTGTGAGACTTGAATAACTCTAATGCTAAAAGAGTCACTCGAACACAACCATTCAAGTACAAAATGGAGAGACTTTTGCAGCCGTCTCGTAATGCCCGCAAGCCATTATCAGTAAGATTGAGGCATCGATTCACATGCAGTCTCTTCAAATTCTGGCAATATAACCCCACTGCTTGCCATCCAGATATACTCACCTCATGACATAATGCTAAGTTCCATTCTTCAAGTAGTGCACATCCCTTCGCTATTGCAACAATAGAAGCATCCAAAACTGATCTACACATTCGAAAGTTTAGGATTTTGAGGCTTGAGGAAAATCCTATTCCACGCAGGGGATCTCCTGAAGGCGACCAACTTAAGCAAGATACATCTAGATACTCTATTCCGCCACCGCTAACAATTCCGACTACACCTTCTAGGCTAAGTTTACAAGACTCGGCCTCTACGTGTACGAGAGATTTTGAGCACCCTTTGAAGCCAACACCGCTTATACTCTCACAGTGTGATACATTAATAGCCTGAAGCTGGCGACACCGCTGAGTAAGAGCTTTCAACCCTTTGTCGGATATTTGTGAGCAGTACGAGAGGTTTATGCATTTCAAAGATAAGCAAGCAGTGGTTAAAGTCTCTAATCCTTCATCAGTAATGTTAAGACACCGATAGAGACTAATTGTTGTCAATGAGGGACAACCAGAAGCAACTAGGGATAACCCGTAGTTAGTGACTTTCAAACAACAATCCAGATTAAGTTTTTGTAAATTTGAACCGAAGCTTAGCAAACGGGTTAGTCCTGAATCATTGAGCTCCGTGCAACCAGAGAGAGATAAAGACTCTAAATGTTGAAAGCGCCTTAGCAACCTATGAATATGGACGGTGTAAACATCAAGACCCTTAGCAGACAAAGAGGAAGGGGTTAATATACTGAATGAACACTCAAATTGCAGAGTCCGACGGTTGAAATTTTGGATATGGAGCCATCGGCTGCAAGTCAAGCCAAATGATTCACGATCAGTACGACAATCTAAACCATGAAAAATAATAGTAAGGACAGTCATCCGGTAGGTGCATGATGGAGGTAGCACCAAGTTTAGAAAGATCTTCCATGTCAACCTTTTCAAGACTCATCTGAAGAAGGCTGTAATGATCGAATCTTTACGGTGAATTTTGTCAGAGAGCCAGATGAAATGGAAGGCTCACATCCACAAAGTGCAGGTGATTCTCTACTATAACCATAACCAATATGAACCCCACATTTACGGCAAAGCAGTTTAGTCTTTGAACGAGACAACCATGAGACTGGAAAACAATTTATTTCATCAACCTGTGTAAAACGGCTGAGATCAACGGAAGAAAAAGAGATAGATCCTTTCTTAACAGACTTTTGGTATTCAGATGCAATGTTAGATGTGATTCGATTTGAAGATGTCAAGTTCAGAGGGTATCCACAAGAGCCGCAGCTGCAGTGGACACCAAAACCTCAAAATACAACTAATACAAAACTATAGAACAAAACATAAAAATATGTAATGGATTTATCAAAAATAAGATCGAACGATAAGAAAAACATCCCATGTCAAGTCAGAAAAATTCAGCATTCTGAGTGATGCTTTATGCAGAAAAGATTGACAACTGAGTTTTCTTTAATTCTTTCGTTAGATACTAAAAATATTACCATGTAATGCTAATTAGCAGGTCTTTTTGTCTTCCAAGCTAACATGTTACACCACAATCTCCAGCGAGTTATATATATATGGGTGTGATGAGTTAGAATTTATGACGCTCCAACAATTTAGAATATCTAATAAAATGATTCTTTCCCGTGAAATTGAGCAGTGTCGGTTGGGTCTCATTATTGTTCTCGAGCTTTCTGTTTTAAGTATATACGAGGCATTGTTTTGCATCCCAAATTAAGACATGACTTACAGAGTTGTTACACTGAAGTCATTTAGTTACTGACTTATCATTTGTAATTTTTAACTTCTTCCTACTATAGAAGGACACCCTATATACCAATATTACATTCTTATTAACCTTTAAAATAATTTCTTCATATACCAATATTACATTGCATTCTTATTAACCTTTAAAAGCATTTCTTCATAAACCCTTATATCCATAAAAGTTCTAGAGACTAGAGTCTCCACTTCTACAATTTTGTCCATCCCTACCCTTCTGAATGTCAATATTTTCAAACCAAGAATAAACTCTTCAACCCGTAAATTGCAAAATTTTGATTTCCAAGTTTTAAAATCCATTTTGTTAAAAAAAAAATGTTAAAATCCATAGCATGAAAAAGGGACTAGAAAAGACAATCACAGGGGTCAAAAGCTAAAAAGTAAAAGATAACTAAACAATCTTCAAGTCCTAGCAGACAAACATGATAAAAGCAATAAATAACCAACCAACCATAAAAAACACCAATATGCTTTTTTATATAACCATAAGCACCAATATGCTTTTTTATATAACCAACCAACCATACATATAAGCTAGATGGTAAAAAAGTCAGCTTTGCATCATGATTTAGGCTCGGTTTGGTAAAAAATAGCAAATAGCGGATAAGCTAGTTGATTGAATTTGTAGTGTTTAGTAAAATACCGTTGAACTAGCTTATAAATATGAAATGACATAAAAATGATATACTTAATATTTATTTTTCTTCAATTAAGATTGCAAGAGTAAAATTGAGATAAATAATTAGCTATGAGATTTAAGCTATAAGCTACTTGAATTAGCTTATCAAAAACCGCTATAAGCTAGTAAAAATAAGCTATAAGCTCGTGAGAAAAAGACGGTTATCAAACAGGTCTTTTTTAATCAAACGAGCTTACAAGACATAAACTATAAGCTCAAAAATATGTCTTACCAAACATACATATGAAAAAGGCATATCTTGTATTGCAAGCACTATTTTTGATCATGTCTCTAGTTGAATTGAACTTCATCAAGTTTAGATAATTAGATATATGTCTTTTATTGTAAACAGAACCATAGTGAGGCTCTGTTTAGATAAACAATTTAATTAAGCACTTATAACATAACCACGAAACATACAAAATCATGTTAATCAATCAAGAAAAAAGGGAAGAAAAAACAAAAATTAGTGAAACCACCGCATCATAGAAAGCTAATTCAATTTCATACACAAATTAACTTAATATGGGAATAAAGCTATAAAAAAAACAAAGAAAGAAAGGATAATTACCAGTAAGAAACATGAGTTTGTGACATTCTCTGTTGGATGATCAGTGATTGAAATTGGAATCGCCATGTTCATCCATTTTCAATTCAATTTTCGTCTCTGTCGATTGTTTCTTTGCTTCTTTCTTAACTCTACCCAAATTCCATAGATAAATAAATGTTGCTCCGTTCGGTTTTTAAATTCAACACACAACACGTACACACAAAGAAAAACAACAAAATAACAATAGTTGGTGCTGTTTTTAGTTTTTAAGTTATCGACTTTTCTTAGAAAAAACAATTCAATATTTTTTTTTTTATAAAAAAAAGTTTAGATGACTTCATGTTAAATTGGTCCCTACATTTTTACCAGATTTTGACATTGTTCTCTACATTTTTTTTGTTTGGTATTGATCCTTACATTTTGTAAATTTTTTGGCTTTGATCATTCTATTAAATCTAAGTTAAAAAAAACTAACAGTGTGCCACGTGGACCAATCATTCCACGCCACGTGGCACACTAAAAGACAAATAAAATCCAGCTTTTTAATTATTATTTTATTCATTATTTTTTTACTTAAGTCCGTGCACTTTTAGCATTTTTTGATATTAGTTCATACACTTTGATATTGGTCCTTGAACTTTTTTTTTTAAAAAAAAAAAACTTCAACGATGTTATTATGCTTTATTATTATTTTGTTCATTATTTATATTGAAAATAATTATAAAAAATAAAATAATAAAATATTTTTAAAAAAAATAAGCTTTAATTGTATATGTACACCAATATCGCCAAGGGGGCAAGCATTCTATATCACATAATCTTATTTTCTAAAGATAATGACCATAAAAACAGACATGGAAAAATTTGAAATTTTGTTTCTTCATTTACATGGGTTAAAGTATATTTTGAATTTGACATCATATGTTTTATGGATTGTTTTATATTGCCAGGAAAACCCTTGTAACTTGGTAAATTCTGATTAATTTTTTCCTTTACTTGCTAGCACTACGTTGAAGCTCAATGTTGCATCTCATCAAATGATTACAAAGGCGAGACATTACAATTAAAGCTTAATCATTCTTTAAAAAGATTTTTTTTATTTTTTATAATTATTCTTAATAAAAATAAATAACAAAATAATAATAAAACATAATAATATCATTGAAAGTTTTTTTTTGTTTTTAAAAAAGGTTCAAGGACTAATACCAAAGTGCAGAGACTAATATAAAAAAATGCTGAAAGTGCAGTGACTTAAGTCGAAAAAATAATAAATAAACTAATAATTAAAAAGTTGGAATATTTTTTGTCTTTTAGTGTGCCACGTGGTGTGGAATGATTGGTCCATGTGGCACACCATTAGTTTTGCTTTTTTTTTTTAACTTGGACTTAAGAGAAGGACCAAAGCCAAAAAATTTATAAAATGCACGGATTAATGTCAAACAAAAAAATTGCAAGAACCAATGCCAAAATTTGGTGAAAGTGCAGGGACCAATGACATATTTAAGCCATGTTAAATCTACGATGGGGATGAGTCAATTTTCATCGGTTATATTTCATCAACATGTATAAATTGGTAAAATTTCATCAACATGTATAAATTGGTAAAAAAGAAACACATACATACAAATTATGTTATATTATATTATATATATTAAATATAAAAAAAAATATAAGAGAATGAGAAAACTGTGGAAGAATGATGGTAATTGATGTATTTCCTTAATTTGGAATAGAATTTCAACACTCCTAAGAGATCATTATACTTATTTATTTATTTACGTAGGGATTCAACGAATCATATAACGTGTTAACATCAATCCTCATTATAAGAAACAAAATATAACATTGGTTTTCATGTCTTGTCTTATTATTATTTTTTTATGACAAATTTAAAATATTGCTCTAATGTAAGGATACGTGATTGACAAATATTGCTCTGATCAGACAAAAATAAAGGAGTACAAAGTGTTGGAATATTTTATTATTTAATTATATTCTGATATCATTACGTGGACAAATATCGTAATAATAATTATATTAGCTATTTATCAATTTAGAGCCTTAATTGATTAGTGATCAATTTAAGTAATAAGGTTAATTAGATTTTTATTTAGATAATTAATTAATTGATATGGAATCAATATGGGTGGATGTCCGGATGACCCATTAACGGAATAATGGGAAACCCTAATGGTCATCCAATATAAAAGAGGCTATGGTCCCCAATACACCGTACACGGCAAAACTCTCTCTTCTCCCCATCTGAAGAGAACTTGAGGCATAAAGGTACCGGTTGAGGAAGAACCAAGTCAGCCGCCGCTAACCCTATGTTGTGTGTTTTAGATCATCTCCTTCTTTGGTTATCATTGTTGATGAGAGGGCTGCCATCAAAGCTTCATTCAGGTATTCTTAATCCCTAATTTGTATCCTTAATAAATCAAACATGTCGTAGATCCTATCATAATCATGTTCTATTTTTTTGTTTGCTTCCGCTATTGATTCATAATTATTGAACATGTTTTATGTAATTTGTTTGTTAAGACCTAAATTTCTAACAAGTGGTATCAGAGCGGTCTTCATGTTTTGATTTATTGAGATTCATCCATATTTGGGTCTTGTTGTTTTTCGTGAATTTTATGAACCCTAACTTATTGACTTTAGACGTTTTAAAGATATGAATCGATATAATTTTACACGTATGGCCTTCGAGTGTGATTCTTTGGTTTATTCGATTTTAATTATCTTTTCTGTTTTAGATTCAACCGATTGATATCGATATGTACCTTGTAGTAGTTTTGACTTTTGAGATTGTCGATCGCTGTGTTTGTTGTGTCGTTTGAGTTATTTTTATAATATATATTTATAATAGTAATTCAATTAGAAATATGTTGTTGGTGCTAAGCCTGGTAATTGCGTTTCAATTTAAATTCTGAAACTACAAGGTGAATCGGTGATGTTTTTTCTTGACTGAAATGCATTGATTATTCAATTTATTTTTCCAATTGAAATAATAAATTATTCATGTCTAATTTGTTTCTTTTTATGTTTAATAATTTGAAACAAATCTCTTGTGTTCGATTTAATTTTGAAAAATAAATCAGGCCTGGCAAATATTGTCTATTCTGTTGAAAATTGATTTTCAGTAATTGGTGTGAATTTTGCCTTTCGCATATTAGAGTTAAACTGATATTTTGAAGTTTTTTTTTTTTTTTGTAACTTTGGATTTGATCCAATTTTGTTTTGTTTTGGATTTGATCCAATATAAAGATTAATATATCACTAAAGACTCAAAATATCATGCATGACTTTTAACCCTTATTAGTTATAGCGTAGGAGGTCTGTTGCCAACAAATAAGGATATGGAATTGACGGAAGTATTGCATTTTATTTTGACTTTGGTGATTTGATATTATATTAAATCTTTTTGGTTGAGATGATTTTCTATTTGAAATTAATTTTGATTCACAAAGATTTTGCATATAAAGTTTTTTTTTTTTGAGAAAAAGGCAAATATAAATTCGTTATATATATTTGGTTGTTATATATACTTGTAGAAGATTTGTTGCCTTTTAATAATGAATCTCAAAATATTATGGACAATTTTTATTTTGTATAGAAAATAAGGTTTTGATTCTTTAAATTTTGGAAAATATTGATTCTAGTTTTGTTTGTTTATTTATAAACATATAAAGTTTGTTTCCTTATTTAGGAAATAATTAAGTTTAGAGTTATTCATTATTTTATTTAAAGAATCATTACTATATGTGAATCAATTGTGACATGAATATTTTTGGCATATAAAAATTCAATTTTTTTTATTTGATTTGAAATTGAATATTTGGTTTATAGCATGATTGTGATGTTTGAGATTATTGTTATTAAGTTTCTACAATAACATCATTTTCTTTTCCTCCAATCATGCATTTTTGACATATTTCATGCTATTTATGTTTTCGCTTTTATGCGATGCCTGTAAATGTATTGTCATACACACATTGGTGTGATTTTTTGACTTGCATCTTCTTTCAAATTCTTGTGAACTTGTCTTTACACTTAAGGGTTGTCGAGTGACCTTATAGTTACTCAGCGACATAATGGACTAATTCGGCCTACATTATGTTAGTAGTGCCTTGTAAATTTAAAGACCATTCCCATTTAAAAACATGTAATTTATTGTCAAATGTCTAGTAATTGCAGTTGTTTTGGTTGAAGCAACATGTTGCCAAAGTAACCTTTGTTGCGTAGATTTAATTCAACTGAACTTACAAAAGACGTAGTATGCAATTATTCATGCGAGTTGTAGTCGGCCCCAAGGAAGGCACAACTTGGTCGGATAATTACATGCATGTGATAGTAAATGTGTGGTGATTATAAAGTAAATTTCCATGTAAATAATAGGATACCCTAAGGTGACTATTATTTGACAGGACTTATCACCCCATTTAATATATATTAAAATTATCTAGTAATTGCGGTTGAGTCGGTTGAAACAATAATGTTGCCCAAGTAACCTCTGTTGCGTAGATTCGACTCAACTGAAGTTACAAAAGATGTAGTGTGTAATTATTTATGCGAGTTGTCGTCGGCCCCAAGGAAGACACAACTTGGCCGGATAGTTACATACCTGTGGTGGTAAATATGTGGTGGTTATAAAGTATTTTTCCATGTGGATAATAGGATGCCCGAAGGTGACTATTATTTGACGGGACTTATCACCAATGCTTGATCATTTCGTTGAGAGTATCGCTTGCAGTTAATTTTTACAATCCGAAGATTGTGAATTAATGGTGCGTTTGGTATCTTGTTAAGGTCTTTTATTTACAAATAAAGATGCACGTTTCTATAATATTTTATTGACATGTGTGATGTTGTGTGAGTGTAAACTTATTTATACATTTAAGAGTTCACATCCACATGAATATAATGGTAAACATATGACAATTATAAGAATTTATTCTTTGTCAAAGTAAATTGTCATTGTTTGATCATTGCTGTAAAATACCACTAGCAATTGATATTATTGTTTAAAGACTTGATATTAATGGTGCACTAGGTGTTTTTGTGAGTGCTTTTGCTTCTCTTGTTCTCTTTAAGCTAATACAGTTTATGTATCTGTTAATTTGATTTAAATTTTTTAACTCTTAAAAATTTTAACTTTTAGGAATTAAAGAATAATATTAACATTGTCCTTGGATCTAGACCTTATATAAGGGTGGTGAAACTCACATTCTCTTGCAAATCAGTATCTAATGTGAGAATCAAGTTTGACAAGTGAGTATACACCAAATCTTATAGGTCTTATGCGATCATGAAGTTAAAAGATCAGAAATCTTATCAGTGTTATTTAAGTTGACAATTTTTGTCATATTTTCTTTGCTTAAACTAAGGTGCTTTTTAAGCAATATAGAGAAAGACAATATCTCATTGGAGACTGATATTTCATTAACATTATTAAGCAAAGAAATTATTGAGCACATTATGTAAATATTTAATCTTGCTGAGACATTATAATTAATTTCGACTGTCAGATGACTTGTTCGAAAATTCAGTAATTTCGACTATCATATGACTTGTTCGAAAATTCAGCATTTAGTATTCTCTTTGCACAATTAATTTTATAACTGTTAAAGTTAGAAATGATCCTTGAAAGGATCAATTCATAAAGTGTGCAAATAAAGAAAAGCTGAAGCAAGAGAAAATAAAATAGTGCTCCTTCGGAAAATACCTCAAAAGATAAGGGCAAATAAAGAAATGTAATCTTGACTGACTTATACCCAATGATGTTGAAAGATATATCAATTTAGAATGGACAAAGTCGATAAAGATTGTTTTATTCATTTTAAACTAATTTTAGATTGTCGTTACTAGCTTATTTTTGTATTTAAAAGACAATTTGGTGAATCATTATTTGAATTAATTTTTGTTTTAATTTCTCTTTGACTAAATCAAGATATTTTGAGTTTTATTTTCAAATGATGATTCAATGTGTCTTTTAAGTTAGTTATTAGAGTCAATTCAGTTGTGACTTGTGACATTCTATAATTATTTAAGGGTTTGAAAGCTATAAGTTTTTCGTCCCAAAAATTAAGGAAATTTTGAGACATAAATTGTTATGTTTTCTTGAGGATATTGAGTTTGGGGGAGAGATATGGTAATAGATATGGTACTAGAACAAAATTGAATGAGGAAGACTTAGTTCTAAACTAATTCATATAGTTACTATTGTCATACCCCATTTTTTGACCCATTTTCGTCTCGTTTTATTTATTGTCTCGTTTTACGCGTTTTTTTAAGGCCGAGAATTTTCGTCGTTTCAGACGAAATTTCGGCAGGGAGGTATTTTAAAATACCTCATGTCATTTTGTGTCTCGTTTATTTATTTTATTTTATTACTTTTTATTTTTACTATTAACTTCAGTTTTTATTATCATTAATTTTACTATTATTACCATTTTATTTATTTCCTTTTTATTATTTATCATTATTATTATTTATTACTATTATTATTATTATTTATTTTTTATTTATTTTTGGTCCAAGTCCATGGTCAACACAGTCAACAGGCCAGGCTAACACTGTTCACGCCCCTTTCACTGGGATTTTTCATCATCACAATCCTCCAAAATCATCATCACAAATTCTATCCATATCCTCAAAAATCTTATCCAAAGATCTGCAACTTGCAAGATTAAATGACAAGCAGCTCAAATTTTTTCTATTTAACAGGACACAACACAAGAAAAAAGAGGGGGGGAGAAATTTTTTGAGGAGAAATTTTTAGAACAAAACAGATTTTTAACAGCAACAAAGTAACCATCACCAACACATAAGTCACACGCCCCTACACACCACAACACCTATCAGCAAAGCAAAAAAACAAACAACCCCAACAACACAACCTAAACAGCAAACTAACTCATCACTCACCCTCACTCACGCCCACACCAAGCCAACCCACGTCCTAGCCATTCACACACCCTCACTCACGCACACACCCTCACGTCGCAAGCATACACACGGCCAAAAACAGTACCAATAAACATAACCCACACCCTACACTCTCACACAACACAACCAGCAACATACCCTCACCCACACCAAAGCAAAAACTCACGCAAACACCCCCACACAACCCAGCAAAAACGCAAGGCTAACCCCAACCCAACCCAGCAAAAAACGCACATACCCACACACCCCCAAACCACACACACGCACACACGAAGCCAGCTAGCAAAACCGAACTCAAACAAGGAGAAAAGGTGAAATTTTTGTGGTATTTTTAAACCTAGATCTAGGGATTTTTGTAAAGATTTTGGGAAAAATAGGCTTGGATTTGGAAGGAGAAGAGAAAAGGATTTGGGAAAAGTATATTTATTTCGAAAAAAAAGCAAATTTTTTTTCCGGCGCGGTGGTGCCGCCGCGTGGGCCGGCGGCCACCACGCCGGAAAACATTCCGGCCAGGCAAGAGAAGAGAGAGGGGAGAGGGCGGACCAGGCTAGAGAGAAGGAAGAGAGAGAGTGAAATGTGAGAAATGAAGAAATTTGGGAAGGGAAGGGTTTAAATACCCCTCCCTGATTCTGTGTGACAGGGTGTACGCGTTAGCGTACACCCACGCTCTCCTGGCCTTTGATTTTTAATCATACGGCCCTGGTTATTTTTGCCCTGTGTTTGATCAGGGCCGTCTGATTAATCAGACGGCCCAGATTAATTTACAAAAGCCCAATGCATTTTGGGCCTTTTCTTTCAATCTGATTTATTTTCTACTACCAGCACCCCTCAGGTTTATTTTTACACCTCCTTATTTCATTTCTTTTATTTATTTTCTTTGCAATTTATTTTCCTTTTTATTACTATTTCCTTTTTTTATTTGTTCTTTTATTTTTTAACATCCCATTTATTTACTTATCATATCATCTCATGCATTTATTTTTTTTTTATTATTTCTAATTGTTCATTTTATTTTGCATTTTTCTATGTCATTAGAATATACATGCATTTAGGAATAAAATGTTTAAATATGCATTGCATTATATTTTATTTTCTTAGTTTAATTCATATTCCAAAAACAAAAATCTTTTTATTTTTGATCCAACAATCGTTTTTTTATTTTTCTCGCGTTTAGTTTATTTCATCGTACTTAATTTCTTTTTAACTCCGAAGAAAAAATCATAAAAAACCAAAAACATTTCAAATATTCAAAAACCTCATCAAAAAATATTCTTCATTAACAAAGCCTTGGATTTCAAACCAAGCAACTTTCTTTTAATCAAACTTCAATCGATCTTAATCATATTAGACTTTATTTTTGCAATTAAAATCAATCAAGCTTTATTCGCTCGCCACTTTGGCTCATTTTATCTTTCACAAACATTTTCAAGCTTTAAAATCAACATAACAAATCACTCGTTTTTTCAGCCCGAACTACATCGGTTTTGATCCCATTTGGGTATGTAGGCAAAGGACCTCGTCCTTCCAAACCAACCAAACAAAAACATTTTCCTTTTTTATTAAGCGACAAACTTGTTCATTTTGGTTGCAACAACTAATTTGAACAATTTCTTTTCTCTTCATTTGAGTTCTAAAAACGAGCGTTTTTTTTTAGTTAATACATTTTCTTAAAATTCAAGCGAAACTTGAATGAAAAAGGGTGGTTTGACGTATGTCTCTCCTTTCCCCGATCGGATAAACACTTGACGTATGTCTCGTTGCTTAGACGATCGTCATTCTTTTCTAGCTTCCCCAAAAAAAATACGTTTTCTCAAGTTCAAACAAAACATGAATGAAAAAGGGTGGTTTGACGTATGTCTCTCCTTTCCCCGGTTGTACGAATGCTTGACGTATGTCTCGTTGCTCGGACAATCGTCATTCTATTTTCAACGCGTCCAACGCATTTGAACCTTTCTTGGTCCCTCGCGACCAATTTTAACATTTCTTGGTCCCTCGCGACCAAATTGAACCTTTCTTGGTCCCTCGCGACCAATTTTAACATTTCTTGGTCCCTCGCGACCAATTTTAACATTTCTCGGTCCCTCGCGACCAATTTTAACATTTCTTGGTCCCTCGCGACCAATTTTAACATTTCTTGGTCCCTCGCGACCAAATTGAACCTTTCTTGGTCCCTCGCGACCAATTTTAACATTTCTTGGTCCCTCGCGACCAATTTTAACATTTCTCGGTCCCTCGCGACCAATTTTAACATTTCTCGGTCCTCGCCATAATCGGTCCCTCGCGACCAATTTTAACATTTCTTGGTCCCTCGCGACCAATTTTAACATTTCTCGGTCCCTCGCGACCAATTTTAACATTTCTTGGTCCCTCGCGACCAATTTTAACATTTCTTGGTCCCTCGCGACCAATTTTAACATTTCTTGGTCCCTCGCGACCAATTTGAACCTTTCTTGGTCCCTCGCGACCAATTTGAACCTTCTTGGTCCCTCGTGACCATTTTAAACTTTTCTTGGCCCCCGTGGTCAATTCAAACATTGTACGCCTTCGTGCGTTTGTCATTTTGGCCCTTGTGGTCAATCCAAACTTATCGTGCCTTTGCACGTTTTCTTTCAACTTTTACGCCTTGTGCGAGTTTATCGCCTTAATGTACGTTCGTCTTTTTACGCCTTGTGCGAGTTTATCGCCTTAATGTGCGTTCGTCTTTTTACGCCTTGTGCGAGTTTATCGCCTTAATGTGCGTTCGTCTTTTTACGCCTTGTGCGAGTTTATCGCCTTAATGTGCGCTTGTCTCCTTTATCATTCAAACTTTTTACGCCTTTGTGCGTTTTCAAACAATTCTTTTTTTTAAGAACTACGTAAGCTTTGAATTCTCCGACTACCGGGAGATACGTAGGAGCAAGATTGACGTCTTGTCAAGCCCGTTAATAAAAAATCTTTTTTTCTTTTTTTCTATTTCGTTTGTTATTATCTCTTTCTCCACCTCGCATTTTATTTTCTTGTTCTTTATATATATATATGATTAAGCATGCAAGCAAAACGTCAAAAGACATTTTAAGCCTAAGCCAACTAAGAGGTTCCCGTTGAGTACAACGGATGTGAGGGGTGCTAATACCTTCCCCTCGCATAATCGACTTTCGAACCTAAAATCTCTTTTCAAGGTAATTTAGAACTTTTTTCCTTTTTCCCCGAAAAATTAAAAGTTCAGTCGTAATTTAAATTTAGTGATTCAATGCTAGTCAATAGCTTGATATCCGAAATTCGACGCGACAGAAATGGCGACTTCACTGGGGACAGTGCACATAAACACTTTGTTTTTGTGTATGACAAGTCAGGCCTATCTTAGGTGGCTTTTAGGCTAAAATGTTTTATTTTGTTTGCACGCTTATGCCTTA
This sequence comes from Medicago ruthenica, assembly GCA_018208015.1. NCBI lineage: Eukaryota > Viridiplantae > Streptophyta > Magnoliopsida > Fabales > Fabaceae > Medicago > Medicago ruthenica. The sequence goes on from CM031378.1 coordinate 20,962,383, forward strand.
TTATCATTATTTGTTTATCTTTTCTCGCTTCATATGTATTTGTTTCATATTGTTTTATATTCATACTATATATGTTGTGGGGTTACTTGAGCGATGTTACTCCACATTGTTCGGGTTAATGCCGGACGTGTGAGGCTCTATTCCCGAGCTTTGAGAAAAAAATTAAGATAGGATGGGGTTGCGTAGCGGAGGCCCACTTGACGTATGTCTTGAAGGGAAGATGCGAAAACCCCGCCTAGAGTAGATTTCACTTGGAATATATTGAGGTCTTGCGAGCATTTGCAATTGACGACAATAGTTCCTTGTGAGGTCCGTGATCTCTAGGGACCTTTTTAGAAAATCTCATCTTTAGAGCCTACACGTGAGGATGGGGGAAATTTTGAACATACATATGCATACCATACATTTACATGCATGAAAATAACTTTCGCATATCACTTTGCTTTATAAGAAATTAATCGCACTTTTTAATTTCCTTGTAAAGCAAAACAAAAATTTTCCATGCATTTACATACATCATTCATTATCATGCATACGTCCATCTTCGAGTCCAAAACTCCTTTCCCTTTTTACCCTAAGGATTTCTTACAATCCGAAGTGAGTCGTCGGTGTTCGCGTTTCATTCGCAGCACTACGTGTCATCCCATTAAGGAAAGTGGCTCGACGTCCCAAAGCAAACCGCACATATAACAAGGGGCAACTATCCCCCCGTTTGTACATGGGGCATGCCGTTCGACTTTGGTGAGGAATTCATCCATATTCCCACTACTCATCAAAAGATTCCGGTACCTCAACCCGAGGTTACCTTCCCCCAGGCTTGTGCATGCCTTTTCCCCCAATTCACAAAAAATCCAGTCGTCATGGGCATTCCTCAATCTCCTACAAGAGTCCAATTTTCAATGGCGACTTCACAAATACAATTTCCAACCAAAGTCCAATCATCATTGGCACAATCCACAATCAAAGCCCGACCTTGATCGGCAACCAATCACATCATATGGATTGATCCAATGATTCAACCACAAATGCATGGTAGTGATAGAATTTGATTAATTTGCGCAAAGCTAAGATACATGTTTCCTGTTTTTTTTCCATGATTAAACTTGAAATGAGAATATGTACTTAGTACAAAAGTTATATCATGCAACTTGCGTTTTTAATATGTTTATTCGGTGAACCATTTAGAACCAGCCAAAATGTGAGGAATCCTCAAAATCATTATATATATGCAGGAGACCGGCATTTTTTGTTTAAACTCGATTTTGTTATGTTAAATCTGAGCGTTGTTTTAGATTGTACGAAAGCATTGATAGGATCAAGGCATTTTTTGAAAATGAGTGAAAACACTTGACCACAAATAGCCCACCCTGTGAGGAGTGAGTATTTGTTAACCCCTTTGAGCCTAATGAATCAGAATCATTAACTATGGACTGCCAATTCTCATAAGCTCAATTGCTTAATGAAATTGCCGAAGTTTGTAAAAAAATTCAGTTCATAGTTAAATCATTATTGAATTCTGATATTTTCACTTTCATTTTTGAACCCTTAACCTTCATGATTATTGTCCTTCGCCAAAAGAGGAAGGAACATTCAATTAGGGTATCATCTTTGAAAAAAAAAAAGGAGGTTGTGAAAGTCAAGAATGTTGAATTTCTTAATTGATCTTGACAACAAGAACAAAAAAGAAAGAAAAGAAAGAGAAAAAAGAGAAAAAGAGAAAATCTCTAAATCAAAAAGTTGTCAAGGATCAAAGAAAAACATTTGTAAATCACCAAGAGTTGTGATTGAATAAAGGAGGAAGGGTGTAATTTAGAAAGAATGTTCCTCTTGCTTGGCCATTTGAATTCAATTTCCCCACATATGACATTTCTTTTGTAACCAAGCCAAATTACAACCCTCGAAGACCTTGTGATCAATGCTTTCGTGCTCTTAGAAACAATGATTAGATGGACACGTAACTCGATCGGAATGTTAGCAAACTTGCCGGATGAGTGTTCAATACCCCCACAATTAATATTCAATTTGTTCATTTACTTAAATGAGTGTTAGGGTGGTTCATTGATAAACATATTTTTAACTTGAGCTGTACGATATAAATTTTGTGTTTGGTATTTGTTTCAAATTTTTGGTGCAATCTCGGATTAATGGGAACATCAAAATTGCATGTGCAAATCTCATAGGAATCATGCATTCGGGAATTTTCGACCAATGCACATTGCCAACAAAAGCCCAATTCTCATTGGCCCCCACAATATCAAACCAAAGCCCAACCGTGCTTGGCGCCCAACAATTCACAAATCCCGACCATGCTCGGTACACAATCGTCCAAAGGCCAACCATGTTTGGCACCTAATCACTAGCAAAGCCCAATTGTCATTGGCGATCACAACTACAATTTCACATTAAGCCCAATCGTCATTGGCATTCCTCACAATCTCCCACAAAAAGCCCAACCATGCTTGGCGCCCAATCATTCACAAATCCCGACCATGCTCGGTACACAATCATCCACAAAGCCCAACCATGCTTGGCACTCCCTCACAATTCACAAAAGGCTCAGTCGTCATTAACATTCCTCAATCTCTTACAAAAAACCCAATTTCCATTGGCTCTTACAAACACAATAACAAGTGAAGCCCAATTTCCATTGGCATTCCCACTCACAAAACATAATCAAAGCCCGACCTTGCTCGGCAACAAATCATAAAAGCCCGACCTTGCTCGGCATCCAACATAAAAGCCCGACCTTGCTCGGCAACCAACATAAAAGCCCGACCTCGCTCGGCATCAAATCATCCAAAGCCCGACCTCGCTCGGCAACCAACAAAAAGCCCGACCTCGCTCGGCACCCCCATTACAAAAAGCCCGACCTCGCTCGGCACACATCACAAAAAGCCCGACCTCGTTCGGCACCCACATCACAAAAAGCCCGACCTCGCTCGGCATTCAATCATCAAAAGCCCGACCTCGCTCGGCAACCAATTATCAATCAAAGTCCGGCCTTGCTCGGCATCCAATCATTATCCCCAGTGTTAAACATGACATATGTTTATCCCACATTGGACTTCTTTCAAGGGATTCCCCAGCGAAATCCTCAGTAAATCAAAAGGGAATATCCCCAGTGAATCAAAGCCCGACCTCGCTCGGCACCCACATTACAATCAAAGCCCGACCTCGCTCGGCATTCAATCATAATCCCCAGTGGGTTAGCATAATCCCTGGTGGATTAACAAACTCCCCAGGAAGTCAACCTTTGTCCAAAACAATCAAAAGCCCAATTGTCATTGACACCTACTCACAAAAGCCCAACCACCAGGGGCATCTAAGGCTGGATATCGATCATGCTTCCAAAATGATCTTTATATCCCCAGCGAAACCACAAATAAAGCCCAATTTTATTGGCATCCCCCAGTGGAGTCTCAACCCCAAAAGCCCAATCATTATTGGCACCACCACAACCAAAGCCCGACCTCGCTCGGCAATCAAAGCCCGACCTCGCTCGGCATCCAATCAAAGCCCGACCTCGCTCGGCATCCAATCAAAGCCCGACCTCGCTCGGCAATCAAAGCCCGACCTCGCTCGGCATCCAATCAAAGCCCGACCTCGCTCGGCAATCAAAGCCCGACCTCGCTCGGCAATCAAAAAGCCCGACCTCGCTCGGCATCCAAACAAAACATAAGCATTCCCGGCGGAATCACCAGTTCTTCTCCCAAGCGGATTAACACGATTCCCCCAGTGAGGTAACGATTTCCCCATGAGGTATGTGTTCCTCGTCAACGGTTGCGGCTTTACCCCGTCAACATTTTGGAGATGTTCCCTGCGACATCATCCCCATCGAAGATTACCGAGTGTTTGCAATGCGACGTCGGTCCACTTCTCATTTTACCGGTCTAAATCTTGTTTCACCAAGTTGTCGGTCATGCAATAAATCAAAACATTTAGGGTATCCCCCAGTGCAAGCCAATCTTTCACACATCCCCAGTGGGAGTCCTGCATTAGTACATTCATACATTCATGCATTCATACGTTTGTACAATCATACAAATCATGTGATCACGCATTCATGCATATGCGCATTCATACATGCAACATACCACAATATTATCTGTACATGGTTGTTTTAACCACCACGTTTTTTACCAATCTATCATAAACAATCTGCATTTTTCTCCAATGTCATTCTCCAGTGATGTTACAAAACAAAGCCCAATTTTATTGGCATTCCCCAGTGAGTCATCATTCACACTCACAAATACCAAATCATAACCAAAGCCCGACTTTGCTCGGCATCCCATCATAGTCACCAGTAAATATTCCCCAAGTGTCATCCCCAGTCCGTTTGGTCAAGTGATGTCACCCCTTTTATGCCAAGTGGCAGTTCTTTAACGAACAGCTTGTGCATATTCCCCAGTATTATGCCAAGTGGCAGTTCTTTAACGAACAGCTTGTGCATTCCTTTCTCCCCGATTGAAGGGGCAATTCTGTAAGGAACGGCTTGTCAGCCGCATCCTTTCTGTCGTCAATGTACGGTCCAGTAACCAATCCGGACAGTTGACATGCTTTTATTTTCTGTCGTCAATGTAAGGTTCGGTAGCCAATCCGGACAGTTGACATGCTTTTATTTCCTGTCGTCAATGTACGGTCCAGTAACCAATCCGGACAGTTGACATGTCTTTTATTTCCTGTCGTCAATGTACGGTCCAGTAACCAATCCGGACAGTTGACATGCTTTTATTTTCTGTCGTCAATGTAAGGTTCGGTAGCCAATCCGGACAGTTGACATGCTTTTATTTCCTGTCGTCAATGTACGGTCCAGTAACCAATCCGGACAGTTGACATGTCTTTTATTTCCTGTCGTCAATGTACGGTCCAGTAACCAATCCGGACAGTTGACATGTCTTTTATTTCCTGTCGTCAATGTACGGTCCAGTAACCAATCCGGACAGTTGACATGCTTTTATTTTCTGTCGTCAATGTAAGGTTCGGTAGCCAATCCGGACAGTTGACATGCTTTTATTTCCTGTCGTCAATGTACGGTCCAGTAACCAATCCGGACAGTTGACATGTCTTTTATTTCCTGTCGTCAATGTACGGTCCAGTAACCAATCCGGACAGTTGACATGTCTTTTATTTCCTGTCGTCAATGTACGGTCCAGTAACCAATCCGGACAGTTGACATGTCTTTTATTTCCTGTCGTCAATGTACGGTCCAGTAACCAATCCGGACAGTTGACATGTCTTTTATTTCCTGTCGTCAATGTACGGTCCAGTAACCAATCCGGACAGTTGACATGTCTTTTATTTCCTGTCGTCAATGTACGGTCCGGTAACCAATCCGGACAGTTGACATATCTTTTATTTCCTGTTGTCAATGTACGGTTCGGTAACCAACCCGGACAGTTGACATCATTTTATTTTCCCGTCGTCAATGGCAGTTCGGAATTTAACCCGAACAGTTGACATTTTACTTTCCTTGTCGTCAATGGCAGGTCGGAACAACCGACAGTTGACATTTTTCATTTCCTTGTCGTCAATGGCAGGTCGGAACGACCGACAGTTGACATCTTTTATTTCCTTGTCGTCAATGGCAGGTCGGAACAACCGACAGTTGACTTTTTATATTTCTTTGTCGTCAATGGCAGGTCGGAACAACCGACAGTTGACATTTTTCATTTCCTTGTCGTCAATGGCAGGTCGGAACAACCGACAGTTGACATCTTTTATTTCTTTGTCGTCAATGGCAGGTCGGAACAACCGACAGTTGACATTTTTCATTTCCTTGTCGTCAATGGCAGGTCGGAACAACCGACAGTTGACATCTTTTATTTCCTTGTCGTCAATGGCAGGTCGGAACAACCGACAGTTGACATTTTATATTTCTTTGTCGTCAATGGCAGGTCGGAACAAACCGACAGTTGACATCTTATTTCTTGACGTCAATGGCAGTTCGGATTTCAACCCGAACAGTTGACATTTTATTTCTTGTCGTCAGTGGCAGTTCGGCAACAACCCGAACAGCTGACCTTTACATTCAATCTTTGTCGTCAGTGGCAGTGCGGAATTTAACCCGAACAGCTGACATTTTACCCCTTTTGGTTCCCGTGGTTAATTGCCCACTCTCCCCAGTGAACAGTTCGGCAATAACCCAAACGGCTAACCTCTTTTCCCCAGTGGAACGTTATCCCCAATAGAGTCGGATCCCGTTTCTTCAACGAACTCGGGTATCCCTTTGTCTCTGTTTGTCTCCCAATCAAGTCATCTTTGCCATTTTGCATTTATAATTGCATCACATGCATTCATAACATTGCATACATGGCATCGCATCCATATTTGTTTTACTGTCCAAAACTGGTCAAAAAATGGTGTACTCTGTATTTAAGTTTCTTCGACCCGTCGAATCAAAATTTCGCTTTTAATCTCCGTAGCGAAGAAACTTAAATAGGGGCATCTGTCATACCCCATTTTTTGACCCATTTTCGTCTCGTTTTATTTATTGTCTCGTTTTACGCGTTTTTTTAAGGCCGAGAATTTTCGTCGTTTCAGACGAAATTTCGGCAGGGAGGTATTTTAAAATACCTCATGTCATTTTGTGTCTCGTTTATTTATTTTATTTTATTACTTTTTATTTTTACTATTAACTTCAGTTTTTATTATCATTAATTTTACTATTATTACCATTTTATTTATTTCCTTTTTATTATTTATCATTATTATTATTTATTACTATTATTATTATTATTTATTTTTTATTTATTTTTGGTCCAAGTCCATGGTCAACACAGTCAACAGGCCAGGCTAACACTGTTCACGCCCCTTTCACTGGGATTTTTCATCATCACAATCCTCCAAAATCATCATCACAAATTCTATCCATATCCTCAAAAATCTTATCCAAAGATCTGCAACTTGCAAGATTAAATGACAAGCAGCTCAAATTTTTTCTATTTAACAGGACACAACACAAGAAAAAAGAGGGGGGGAGAAATTTTTTGAGGAGAAATTTTTAGAACAAAACAGATTTTTAACAGCAACAAAGTAACCATCACCAACACATAAGTCACACGCCCCTACACACCACAACACCTATCAGCAAAGCAAAAAAACAAACAACCCCAACAACACAACCTAAACAGCAAACTAACTCATCACTCACCCTCACTCACGCCCACACCAAGCCAACCCACGTCCTAGCCATTCACACACCCTCACTCACGCACACACCCTCACGTCGCAAGCATACACACGGCCAAAACAGTACCAATAAACATAACCCACACCCTACACTCTCACACAACACAACCAGCAACATACCCTCACCCACACCAAAGCAAAAACTCACGCAAACACCCCCACACAACCCAGCAAAAACGCAAGGCTAACCCCAACCCAACCCAGCAAAAAACGCACATACCCACACACCCCAAACCACACACACGCACACACGAAGCCAGCTAGCAAAACCGAACTCAAACAAGGAGAAAAGGTGAAATTTTTGTGGTATTTTTAAACCTAGATCTAGGGATTTTTGTAAAGATTTTGGGAAAAATAGGCTTGGATTTGGAAGGAGAAGAGAAAAGGATTTGGGAAAAGTATATTTATTTCGAAAAAAAAGCAAATTTTTTTTCCGGCGCGGTGGTGCCGCCGCGTGGGCCGGCGGCCACCACGCCGGAAAACATTCCGGCCAGGCAAGAGAAGAGAGAGGGGAGAGGGCGGACCAGGCTAGAGAGAAGGAAGAGAGAGAGTGAAATGTGAGAAATGAAGAAATTTGGGAAGGGAAGGGTTTAAATACCCCTCCCTGATTCTGTGTGACAGGGTGTACGCGTTAGCGTACACCCACGCTCTCCTGGCCTTTGATTTTTAATCATACGGCCCTGGTTATTTTTGCCCTGTGTTTGATCAGGGCCGTCTGATTAATCAGACGGCCCAGATTAATTTACAAAAGCCCAATGCATTTTGGGCCTTTTCTTTCAATCTGATTTATTTTCTACTACCAGCACCCCTCAGGTTTATTTTTACACCTCCTTATTTCATTTCTTTATTTATTTTCTTTGCAATTTATTTTCCTTTTTATTACTATTTCCTTTTTTTATTTGTTCTTTTATTTTTTAACATCCCATTTATTTACTTATCATATCATCTCATGCATTTATTTTTTTTTTATTATTTCTAATTGTTCATTTTATTTTGCATTTTTCTATGTCATTAGAATATACATGCATTTAGGAATAAAATGTTTAAATATGCATTGCATTATATTTTATTTTCTTAGTTTAATTCATATTCCAAAAACAAAAATCTTTTTATTTTTGATCCAACAATCGTTTTTTTATTTTTCTCGCGTTTAGTTTATTTCATCGTACTTAATTTCTTTTTAACTCCGAAGAAAAAATCATAAAAAACCAAAAACATTTCAAATATTCAAAAACCTCATCAAAAAATATTCTTCATTAACAAAGCCTTGGATTTCAAACCAAGCAACTTTCTTTTAATCAAACTTCAATCGATCTTAATCATATTAGACTTTATTTTTGCAATTAAAATCAATCAAGCTTTATTCGCTCGCCACTTTGGCTCATTTTATCTTTCACAAACATTTTCAAGCTTTAAAATCAACATAACAAATCACTCGTTTTTTCAGCCCGAACTACATCGGTTTTGATCCCATTTGGGTATGTAGGCAAAGGACCTCGTCCTTCCAAACCAACCAAACAAAAACATTTTCCTTTTTTATTAAGCGACAAACTTGTTCATTTTGGTTGCAACAACTAATTTGAACAATTTCTTTTCTCTTCATTTGAGTTCTAAAAACGAGCGTTTTTTTTTAGTTAATACATTTTCTTAAAATTCAAGCGAAACTTGAATGAAAAAGGGTGGTTTGACGTATGTCTCTCCTTTCCCCGATCGGATAAACACTTGACGTATGTCTCGTTGCTTAGACGATCGTCATTCTTTTCTAGCTTCCCCAAAAAAATACGTTTTCTCAAGTTCAAACAAAACATGAATGAAAAAGGGTGGTTTGACGTATGTCTCTCCTTTCCCCGGTTGTACGAATGCTTGACGTATGTCTCGTTGCTCGGACAATCGTCATTCTATTTTCAACGCGTCCAACGCATTTGAACCTTTCTTGGTCCCTCGCGACCAATTTTAACATTTCTTGGTCCCTCGCGACCAAATTGAACCTTTCTTGGTCCCTCGCGACCAATTTTAACATTTCTTGGTCCCTCGCGACCAATTTTAACATTTCTCGGTCCCTCGCGACCAATTTTAACATTTCTTGGTCCCTCGCGACCAATTTTAACATTTCTTGGTCCCTCGCGACCAAATTGAACCTTTCTTGGTCCCTCGCGACCAATTTTAACATTTCTTGGTCCCTCGCGACCAATTTTAACATTTCTCGGTCCCTCGCGACCAATTTTAACATTTCTCGGTCCCTCGCGACCAATTTTAACATTTCTTGGTCCCTCGCGACCAATTTTAACATTTCTCGGTCCCTCGCGACCAATTTTAACATTTCTTGGTCCCTCGCGACCAATTTTAACATTTCTTGGTCCCTCGCGACCAATTTTAACATTTCTTGGTCCCTCGCGACCAAATTGAACCTTTCTTGGTCCCTCGCGACCAATTTGAACCTTTCTTGGTCCCTCGTGACCATTTTAAACTTTTCTTGGCCCCCGTGGTCAATTCAAACATTGTACGCCTTCGTGCGTTTGTCATTTTGGCCCTTGTGGTCAATCCAAACTTATCGTGCCTTTGCACGTTTTCTTTCAACTTTTTACGCCTTGTGCGAGTTTATCGCCTTAATGTACGTTCGTCTTTTTACGCCTTGTGCGAGTTTATCGCCTTAATGTGCGTTCGTCTTTTTACGCCTTGTGCGAGTTTATCGCCTTAATGTGCGTTCGTCTTTTTACGCCTTGTGCGAGTTTATCGCCTTAATGTGCGCTTGTCTCCTTTATCATTCAAACTTTTTACGCCTTTGTGCGTTTTCAAACAATTCTTTTTTTTAAGAACTACGTAAGCTTTGAATTCTCCGACTACCGGGAGATACGTAGGAGCAAGATTGACGTCTTGTCAAGCCCGTTAATAAAAAATCTTTTTTTCTTTTTTTCTATTTCGTTTGTTATTATCTCTTTCTCCACCTCGCATTTTATTTTCTTGTTCTTTATATATATATATGATTAAGCATGCAAGCAAAACGTCAAAAGACATTTTAAGCCTAAGCCAACTAAGAGGTTCCCGTTGAGTACAACGGATGTGAGGGGTGCTAATACCTTCCCCTCGCATAATCGACTTTCGAACCTAAAATCTCTTTTCAAGGTAATTTAGAACTTTTTTCCTTTTTCCCCGAAAAATTAAAAGTTCAGTCGTAATTTAAATTTAGTGATTCAATGCTAGTCAATAGCTTGATATCCGAAATTCGACGCGACAACTATTATTATATTATATTTGGATCCTCATGAGGACATTATTGTTCTTCCTCTCCATCAAGTTAAGAAGTTAATTCATATAGATCAAACTCAACACCCTCAAGAACTAGGGCATCTGGTGTCATAAAGAATTGACTAATAAGAGAAATTCTATTTAGTATATTTGAAAGACTCTATTAGTGTTAGCACAAATAAGTTAAGAAATTTGTCCCTTTAGTGTTAACACAAATTCTCATAAAGTATTTGCCTCATTTGGTTTTGAGATAATATTAAGTAGAGTTGTGGATTTAGTAAGCTTAGTGAGAGTAAATTTATATTCCTATTTTAATGTGTCAATTTTATTTTATTTAGTCAACTATGATATATGTTAGTAATGTGAAACCAAGGAAATCTCTAACAAAAGTTAGTGATGAAAGATCCTGGGGACATCTCTTTTGTATTAGGCATTTCAATACTTAGAGATTCTTCTCAAAGTATTATTCGGATATCACAAAAGAGTTATATCAGTAAAGTTGAAAATAAATTTACATTAAAGTTAATAAATTTTCGGATGACCTCAATCACTGAGAGAGACTTTTCAGTCTCAAATATTGCCCATTAGGAAATTTATGAATTCAGAAATTTAAGTATTTTCCTACACTTTTCCTATAGGAGTTTTATGTATGATTTTATTATATGCATTTGGAAATAGCGTATAATAAGATTGTTTGGCAGATATTTGAGCAATTCAAAGTTTGAATTGTTGAAAATGCGACCATAAGGATTCTTTAAAGAGAACAAGAGAGTTTATGCTCACATCAGGGATCTGACAATTTGGAGATCATTTGTGTGTCAGACTCTGGCTTTTGGATGTAAGTAGATAATACACATTCTAACTCAAGAGATATGACTGTAAGTATTTATGTCACTTGGTTGCATATTGTTAAAGGTATTGAAGAGACCACTTAAGTTATATATAGTGACATAATTCAGTCATAAAGTTATTCAACAACAAATTTTATAGAGTTCATTACCTTATAGATTATTGTTGAATTGAATAGAACATATAAAGATGGACTTTAATGCTAGCTGGCTCACTAATCAAAGACATGACATATAAGGTATTTCATATGATTGATGTCATTAAGGATGTCTTGGATTAGTGGGAGTCTCTTTTGTTTTATGTTTTATACTTTAGTTTTGGTATCGATACAGACTTTATATTATGATTTTCTGCAGAAATAAAGTTTATGAGGTTATTTTTTGTTATAACCATTTTTGTATCATTTTGTGCAAATATTGAATTTGCAAACTTCAGTTTGATCTCACTAAAGTTTTCAGTTGGACCAGTTGGAAATAGACATGATTTAGAGATCACATCACATGAAATTTCCATGCCACTCATCCATATCGATCTATGTCATCAATTACATTGATATGGTGGTCGTCGAGGTTCCGTCACATTATACGTCAGTGACGACAGCCGCGGTGGTCCCATTATTAATGTATGAGGTGGACCAGATTGTAAAGTTGAAATCTAAAGATGAATAGCATTCAGACACGCGCCTAAAGAATTATGGTACAATTATTAAGATATGTAGCCCAAGTGGGAGATTGTTGGAATATTTTATTATTTAATTATATTCCGATATCATTAAGTGGGCAAATATCGTAATAATAATTATATTAGCTATTTATCAATTTAGAGCCTTAATTGATTAGTGATCAATTTAAGTAATAAGACTAATTAGATTTCTATTTAGATAATTAATTAATTGATATGGAATCAATATGGGTGGATGTCTGGATGACCCATTAACGGAATAATGGGAAACCCTAATGGTCATCCAATATAAAAGAGGCGTCCCCAATGCACCGTACACGGCAAAACTCTCTCTTCTCCCCATCTGAAGAGAACTTGAGGCATAAAGGTACCGTTTGAGGAAGAACCAAATCAGCCGCCGCTAACCCTATGTTGTGTGTTTCAGATCATCTCCTTCATTGGTTATCATTGTTGATGAGAGGGCTGCCATCAAAACTTCATTCAGGTATTCTTAATCCCTAATTCGTATCCTTAACAAATCAAACATGTCGTAGATCCTATCATAATCAAGTTCTATTTTTTTGTTTGCTTCCGCTATTGATTCATAATTATTGAACATGTTTTATGTAATCTGTTTGTTAAGACCTAAATTTCTAATACAAAGTACTATGTATTAATGATTTAAATAATCAATTTGTGAAACATATATGATGTGAGATTGGTATTGTTATTGGGATGCTATAATGTTTTTTCTTCCCAATTTTTTTTTAATAAAGACGCGATTCCTAACATAGCTCACTCAACCATCAAAATTCTGAACATCATATTTATACTTGTATAGTTGTATTGATACCAGAAAGCCAAATACTATCATTTTGACACTGCCCTTTTATTTCGATATTTTTGTGATAACAAATGTGATTGCAGCACTTTTTTCCAAGAGATGTTACGTGACTTCACATTTTTTTTGCTTTCATGGGTGTATTTTTATAAGGGATCTAATTTATAATATGTCATACTTTAGAATTCTAGCCTTTCAGAATATATGCAGTGACACAAAACCAACCCTTTCCTTTGGCTACCTTTCTCTGTAATTTTGGACGTGTAATTTGTATTCTCAGTCTTCCCTACTAACCATCTCGAAACTTCAAGCTGAGCTAGTTTTTATCCTAACCAAGCTTCCTAGCTAACTATTCTGGGCTGGATAGAATTCCCAAGTTACATCTTATGTGATATAATAATCTTATGTTTTAGATGTCTGAAAATTATTTTTGAAGTAATTTTAACTAATGTTCCAATATTTTCATATATAGCTAGCTCTTGCTTATTCCTATAAACAATTCAAACACCCTCATCTTTTCCAATTAAGAATCATAGTCAAATACTACCAGATCATATCCTCTTTGAAAAACTATATGATCAATGCAGTGTAAAAACTATATGGTCAATGCAGTCTAAAAACTATATGGTCACTGCAGTCAATAAATCGAAGCCATTCGAAAAAGATCAAACACACCTCACATTTTGACTTCAACAAGCAGAATTCAAAACAAAGAACTCGATATGTGAGTCTTCCGATCCGCATCCAATAATTTTTTGATAGCAGAAAATCTGAATCCAATTTTCTGTCTTGAGATTTTGAGAAGCCAATAACACAGACACAAACTATCATAAGTGAAGTCAATTGGCATGACCTGAGAGCAAGGGACCTAGGAAAAGGGTATGGCTTAGCTTAGCTAATACTCCATGTGTATCAGTGCCACATTTGGAAATACTTACTTGTCTCGTAATACTATTTGTCATTTTACACTAGTTAAAAACCCGTGCTACGGGTTCAAAATTTTCAAAATCAAATATCTTAGTTAATATGAGATATGTTTTTGATGTAGGAGAGTTTCATAGTATTTTTAATATTTCAGCATATTTGTTATTTTTTTATTTCAGTTTGTTATTTTTTTTGTTTTATTTCAGTTTGTTATTTTTCAGCCCATTATGTTTTGTTATTTTCCTATTTAAGCTTAACAGTTGTAGCCTAAGAGCACCTTTTATTCATTCAATAATATTTTAGAGAGTTTTCTCAATCTCTAGTGGATTCCGGAACCCTGTTTTCACAAGTTTATCGCTTGCAAACTTGTTTCTTTTCAATCTAAGTTTAGCGCTTGCTAACATACGCTTCCGACTGCGTCAGTTTTTGAATATCAAAGAAACTTAGACAAAATCAAAATCTCCAAACTAATTTATGCGTAATATGATATCAGTTTGTGTACTTCGAACATTAGTGTTATATGGCACGAGAGAAAAGGCCGATGAATTGCACGATCCACTATTTTCTATCCTATTTTCACAGGTTCTTTAAACTTAGAAAATAATTAAAGTAAAAATATGCAGAGTGAACAATCAACCTCTAAAAACTAAGCTACAACCGCCTGTCATCACTATAGATCATCCTTGTCACGACCGACACATTGTATTCATCATCACCATTGACAATGTTGTTGCTTTAGTTGTCTTCATTGTAGTCGTTGCCGTTGTTGTCTTCATCGTAGTCATTGCCGTTGTCATTGTCTCCATCATCACCGTCAACCTTATCACTGCCGCTGTGGTCCCATCGTCGTTGTTGTTGCCGTCACTGTTAACTTTCACTGTCCAACGGAGTTTCAAGTAATGGAGGAAGGGAGTTCCATGGTTGCATGAGAACGGCTGCAATGTTTTCATAAGTAATTCCTAACAAATACCCATTATTCTTAATGTTTAATGGAGATGAGAACAACTGTGATATGTTTAATAGAGTTTCAAGTAATGGTAGAAGGGAGTTCCATGCTCGTTACCATGTCAATTCATTCGTGGGGTTTGCACAATAAACTCAGTCGTGCACTTTAGCATTATTCATACTTCGAATATGCTATTATAGATTGTCTCATTTGTTTGCAATTTGTTGTAGAATAATGGCAGCCATAGATTGTCATTTAATTTCAATGAACAAAAACTTAGTTTAAGATAGAGTTGGAACATAATACATTCATCCATCAACCATTCCCATTGGTGCATTAGACTAACATTTCAAAATAGACATAATAGTAGGATGCATAAATCTGAAGACTTAACGGTTTATCTTGTAGACATGAACATAATGCTTTTTAAAACAGATGAAATTTAGGATTTGCAGAGTGACAATGCTCTTTAATTCATTCTTGATACCACATTAACGCAAGGCAATAACCACATTCAATTAACGGATCACCAAGATCATATACTTACATTTTTTAATACTAATTTTAATTTATTGAAAAGTGATAAATATGGGTCCCGTGCAAAAACAAATACTTACATTTATTTTATTAATATTTACTATATGGGTCTTGTTAACCGGTGCTAGGGTTGGGAATAAGCTAAGACGACCTACAGGGGCCTACGACCTGACCTAGTCTGACCTGTATATGAAAAAGGTTAAGCTTAGGCTTTCTAAAAAGTTTTTTTAAGTAAATATGTCATGTTTAGGCTATCAAAAAAGCCTACGAAGCCTGATAGGTCGGCCTATTTATGCATATTATTAAAACTTATTTTTTATTTATATTAAAATATAATTTATATTAAACATAAAAATCAAGAAAAAACTCAAATAATTGACTATTTAAATAGGCTTTAAGGCCTTATAGAGAAATATGCTTTTAAGGCCTTATAATGATAGACAAGCCTTACAATTAAATAGGTTTTAAAGCCAATTTGGCTTATTTAAAAGTAGATAAAATGAATTATTTAATAACTTTAATTTAAAGTAGGTCTGTAAATAGGATTTTAGACCAGACCAGACTTTTAAATAGGTCAGGTCAGACAAAAAAAGTAGGCCTACGAAAGGCCATAGGCCAAACTCAGGCTTGCAAAAAATTTCGTAGGCCAGACTCAAGCCTATCAATGCCTATCCTGACCTATTTCCACCCCTAACCGGTGCCCCGGAGAACTAGTTAAGGATCTAAAAGTAGAAAGAAAAATCAAATTTAACATTGAAAAAACACTTTTTTATCTTTCAAAAAATTAAAATACACAATTTCTAAGAATATTTTCTTTTATAGACCTAAAAGTAGAATAATAAACACACTTGTTAACATTTCCCTACATTTATTTTGTTTTTTCTTCATGTTTCATTATTAGGAATTTATTTATCTCTCTCTAGCCGCCGCCATGTTCTTGACCGTGTATCATCGCCGTTTGGCCTTTGTTGGCCGCACCATCACCACCAATAATTTGCATCAATTTTTGTAAGGCAACACTATAAAATCAAATCAAGAAAAAAGTGTTAAATGCTTCATAGGACTTTCTAAATTGTCTTTCTTTGTAGCTTACTTGAGAGAGAAAGATTGCAGGGAATTTTCTTGCAAAAAATGGATTTGAAGGAGAGAAAATGAAAATTAGAGGATATAGAAGAATGGAAAGTGACTGTACCTGAAGCATTAATATCTTGATTTTGAGATTTCAAATGAAATTATAATCAAATTCTTCTTCCTTTTCGTTGTTCATTTTTCTTGATTGTGATTGTTCTATGTAATTGGGGGTAGAAAGAGTCAAAGAGTATATTAGGTACATCTACATATAAAATATACACATTAAATTCACTACCAATATTTTTTTTTTTAATACGAGTGAAATATGCAATGTGTTTATCCTTAGGGGTATTTGAGGTTTTCTTAAAGTTAACTACTAAAACTAACATGGTTTGGAAATTACAAACAATTTCTAACTTCATCGTTGCCCAATATATCCAAATTGGATGTATAAAACGAGGGGGTGTAGATAACAAAAACAAGAGCACATACGCTAAGCCCACTAAAATTTAGGCCCAATATTCAGTCCACCGTCTTCTTCCCTCAACAATGGCGAACGCGAATCAAAACCCAAAACCCTGAAACGGTTCGCATAACATTGCAAATTCTCAAAACCCTAAACCCTCCAATTCACCTCAATCTCTCAAATCTCACTCTTCAATGGCAACATTCACACTGAAAACCGCTACAAACTTGTTCCACAGACACCAAAACAACCTCTCATTCTTCTCCAATAGCACCACTACAAGGAGAAATTTTCCCATTTCTCAGAAGAGGAGATCGCGTTTCGTACCAACAGTTTCAATGTCAGCAGCCACAACAATTCAAACTTTTCTTGAAAAGTCTGCACCTTCCACCCATAACACTGCACTTCCAATAATGGTGATTAATTAATTTTTGGGTCTATGTTTCAATGCTCAAGTTTTAATTTTTTAGTGACCCAACTTGTTAAATTGGTTTGATTTCATTGTGCATTGGTCTAGGAACACTGTCTTTTTTTAAATTCAACCAGTGATGGATAAAATTTCAATCTTGATGTTTACATAAGTTGGACTTAGGACCCGTTTGGATTGACTTATTTTTGAGCTTATGCAGATAAATAAGCTTTTATGTTAATTCATAAGTTCTCACTAAAGAAAATTGTATCTTCATAAGTTGTTTTTTCATAAACTACCTTGACAAGCTTGTAAATAATACATAAAAGCTTATTTATTTGCATTAGCTATTTTGCATAAGCTCAAAAATACGTCAATCTAAATGGACCCTAAATCCAACCAGTGATGCTGAAGCTTTCAATCTTATAGGTTCAGGGATTAGATATAATTTCTCAAGTAACTATACCATGTTATGATATCCATATATCTTATACTTCCTGTAATAGCTATACAATTCCTATGCTATGTATCTGTCTGAGCACATAATAGCTACGTGATTTTCTTTAGTATGTATCTGTTTTAACAAATAATTCATAATCTAATCCATTGTCAATAGCGGAAAGTAGTGGTTTGTTCTAATTCTGCTACACTGTAGTGCTATATCGTTGTTGTTGCTGCTATTTGACATGTTTTGTGCTATATAGTGTATCACCAAATAATAGAGATTTGTTCGAATTCCACTATGCTATAGCGTGGATATTTGACAAAACTGATATAATCACTTCTGCACATGTCGCTCTTCTATCACCTAAGGGTCCGTTTGGTCCAACGGAGGGGAGGGGAGGGGAGGGGAGGGGAGGGAAGGGGACGGGACGGGACAGGAGGGATTTTAATTAAAAATGTGTTTGGTTCACATGAGTAGGGGAGAGATTTTAAAATTAATTTACTGTTTTACCCTTAAACTTAATTAAATATACGATGATGTTTGTTTTTACATATAACAAATAAGAGTGATAGATAACATGAAAATAAAAGTTGTTACAACGGTAATATAACCTAATAATAATAAAAGTTGTTACAAGGATAATATAACCTAATAATAAAAGTTGTTACAAGATAGTATAACCTAATAATAATAAAAGTTGTTACAAGGATAATATTGAGATTTTAAATTAATCTAAGGATAATTTTGGCAATGTAATAAAATTTTAAAGAGATCCCCTCCCCTCCCCTCCCCTCCTCTTCCCTTCTAAAAATTGAACCAAACACATCAAATTTAAAATATTCCCTTCCCTCTCCTCCCCTCCCCTTCAAAACTCTCGAACCAAACGGACCCTAAGATTTTATCCACTTCATTATCTTTAAGGCGGAAATTACATTTACCTCTCTTGAGATCTCTTTAAATAACATTGACACCCCCTCTAGTTTTGTAAGCAACACTAACCTCCCCTACTTATTTCTTGATGCGATGCGACACACTCATCCTTATCAAATTAGCAGAGTTGGTGCTCTGTTAACAGAGTAGCCATTAGTTTTCCTCTGCTCATTCATTCATAAACTTTGCGCACCAGAATTTCATATTCCCCTCAACAGAATTCCAGTACTCATATGACATGAAAGTTAATGCTTTACTCCAATGTTTAGCAGCACCAATCAACAAACTTTTTGTTTTATAAACCAGATCAACAATTCATGTTAGTTTGGTCCATCGATTTAAAGTGCGATATATTTCTTCAAATTCCTGCAGCCAATATGCCATTCTTTCACATAACTGGTCATCCAATTTTTGTTGCCTCAGAGTCTGGTCCTATGAAGTTGATTGTGGGCTGTAACTTTCATCCATAATTGCTCATGTCTTATGTGACAATTGTATCTCGACCCTGTTGATGTAGGTCGTTACAGATAGATCTTTCATTCATTTTTGTCTAAGCACCATACATAGTCTGTGAGCAAAAGAGATGAAACATATTGACAAACTTGTTGTAAACAATTATGAGAGAATATAACAACTAGGGAGATAGATGAGAATAACCCCTCTCATCCTGTTTAACGTTACAGGGAACGATTCAATTTCAGGGACGAAGAAAGCACCCAGATCATTCATTTTTCAGAAATGCATAACGGACGTAACAATAGCACGCCGAATTTTTTTTATTTGAAATATGAAACGTTGACCAAGCTATGTGAGAACCGGGGGAGGTGATTGTTTTTTTAAAACTAGAGGGGTGTTGAGTGTTATTATTAAAGACCTTAGGGGTGGTCAATGTAATTTTCCCTTATCTTTAATTCATTTTATCTGTTTGGATGTTCTCTCCCTTAGTTTCACGCATATCTTTATAAATCTGTTTTCATATTTGCAAGTATTTATTACATGTTGTCCTGTCTTTATTTTTAAACGCTGGCTGTGAAACACTGGTGTTCTTTTTGTATATTCTGCTTAGGTTAATGCATGTACTGGAAAAATGGGAAAGGCTGTCATTAATGCAGCAGAAGCTGCTGGACTGAATGTTGTTCCTGTGTCGTTTGGGTGTGAAGAAGAGTCCGGACAGACTTTTGAGGTCTGTGGAAGGGAGTTCCTTGTGCACGGTCCATCTGATAGAGAGAGTTTTCTTGAATCCGTCCTTGATAAATATCCAAATTTGATTATTGTGGACTACACAGTACCAAATGCAGTCAATGGTATATATCATTATTTTGAAGCATTTTTTCTTATCATTGGAGGGAAGTATAACTTAATATTCATTTTTTAAATCTTGTTTTAGTATAAATTACGAAATCTGACATGTATGTGGCAGAGAAAAGCCAAAATCACATGTTTCAAATCAAGTATATTAGAACGAAAATCTGTACATTCTTTTGGAACACTACTATTTACATTTTAAGCATGAGTTGAGGATACTATATTTGATGGCAGAGAATATGTAGCTGTACTTGGCCTTCACGTCTCTGGACTTTCACAATAGAATTGTGATTGGACTTTTAATTTTTATGATATGGGATTGAGATTATTTTATGAAGATTATAATGGTGTTTGTGCTATTTATTGAGTCATTCCCTTTTCCAGGCAATGGTGAGTTATACAGTAAGGTCGGGGTACCCTTTGTGATGGGGACAACTGGTGGAGATAGGGACTTATTGTATAAGACTGTTGAAGACTCAAAGAATTATGCTGTGATATCCCCGCAAATGGGAAAGCAGGTAAATCATTATCCTGAAAACCTTGACCACTTTCCTACTTTTCACGACTATCACACTACTTTATTTTGTCATCCTTACGCTGCTATATTTTCCCTTTAGGTTGTTGCTTTTCTTGCAGCTATGGAAATTATGGCAGAGCAATTTCCTGGAGCCTTTTCTGGGTATTCCTTACAGGTATCTCTTTGGCTGTATTTACATTTTGTGGCTGTGGGAATTCTTATATAGATCATGTCCAATGATAGGCCATTGAAATTTAAATTTGAATCTCTCTTAATGGTTTTCGGGTCACAATTTTCTTTGGTTCACTCTACCAACTATTGGGCTATACATCGTATGGCGTACCTTCTATTGGGCTACTCCAAGCATGTCCACAAAACCGCATAAAGACTAGACTAAAAGATTTTCTTACAATTATTTCATTCCTTATTTTATGTCATAACATTCTTACTGAAACTGAAACTAAACGACTAAATGACATGATAATTTTACTCAAATTGGTAGCAGCCAGACCAACACAGTAAATTGAATCAGGGAATTATGCAGAAAAATCAACAGAAACGCAGATGAATAAATGGGAAATGGGTGTATTATTGATGATAAAGGAAATAGTAGTAGAGGATCTCTCTAGCTACTCTTAGAGCAAAGCTCCAACTCAGAGAAAATATTTATCCTCTGGCCCTAACAGAATTAATCCCATCATACCCTCTCTCTCTCTCTCCCATGAATCTCCTTATATACAAAGAAGATATTCCAGTACCTAGCCACCTCACTAGTCTTCTTAGGCTTTGTTTGGGAGTTTGGAGGGAAGGGGAAGGGAAAGGCTTTGGGGGGTGGGAAATATAGGGGGAAATGGAGAAATCTTTCACATTTTTTTAAAGAGTGTTTTTTTAGAGAATGATAAATTAATGCTTGTGATTAATATTTTTCTAATCTTAAGAATATTATAACAACATAGATGAAATTTGAAGAATTCATATAAACACTTCATAACCCAAATGAGGAAGATTTTGTATTATGAAGAAAAATGAACTCCCAAAGCCAATGTCATCTATTTCTTCAACTTACTTCTTCCTTTTTTCCAAAGCCCTCCCCTCCCTTCCCGTCCAAACTCACAAACAAAGCCTTAGTCTTCCTTTCAGAAACCCTCCATATTTTTGGTTTACCCATAATACCCTTATTCTTAGCTACATTTCCATCACAAATAGACAGATTGATAAATAATATATGAGCAATTTTAAATTTCTAAAAACTTGAATTAACTCATAGCATTCAGATACCAAAATTAGTTAACTCGCCTATAAAACCGTCTGCGCGTACTTGCACGGAATCATGCATTTGAGGACTATTGATCGAGTCTATAATGAATCTGGTCTGGTCTGCATGCACTCAGTTAAATTTACTGATTGCTTGCGATAATATTGAAATTTTGTTGTTGTTGTTTGCTTTATGCACATGGTCTGGCCTAGTCTGGTGTGCAACCTTGTGTTTAAGTAAATCAAATGGTACTGGCATGTCTTGTATTAGAGAGTACTGTCCTGTGGAGTGCAGATTGTAATTTGAAAGAAAAATTGTGGTTACACTTAAATTAGTTCCATACTTATTGCCAGACCAAAAGTATTGTAAAAGGTTCATCTCTTTACACAAGATATTGTAGCATACTCTATGTTGCTACTAGTTTGTGATTGGTATATTTTTATCCGGTTTCAGAGGGTAAATCTTGCTTATATATATGCATAGTTAAACTGTTTCATGTTGGTAAAAATAACATTAGGTTTCATAAATTCTTCAGTTTTATTGGATCTTGTCCTTTATTAAAGCTTCAATTTGATGCAATATTAAAATCTGATGCATTTTTCCAAGATTGTAGGTATTAGAGTCTCATCAAGCAAGCAAAGTTGATGCATCTGGAACTGCCAAGGCAGTGATATCTTGCTTCAATAAACTTGGGGTTTCTTTCGATATGGACCAGGTGTGTTAGATCACATTGCATGGTTCATTTTGTACAACTCTGCATCACATTTTTGTCAACTGTTGCTAGTCCCATTTTTCTGAGTAATGTGCATGACTTCATGTTCGCTGGCTCACAAACTAGGGGTGTGCAAAATATCTGGTTACATGGATAAAACCACATCCAAATCCAAAATCATATCCAAATAACCGGATATTTACAAACAAAAATTAACCAGTCTATTTCAAAACGGTCAGTCATCCACTTTTGTAAATCCGGTTTTTTATTGGATATCCAAATCCATAACCATATCCACTTTTGTAAACCATATCATGTGACACAAACCGCATTGAAAGATTGGCATGCTTATTTGTCTTTGTATTAAAAGAACCGCAAATTCTTACTGGACTTTCCCCCTTCTTTCGAATGAATTTTGTTAGATACAATTGATCAGAGACCCCAGGCAACAAGTCGAAATGGTGGGAGTCCCAGAGGAGCATTTGTCGGGTCACGCGTTTCATATGTATCACTTGACATCACCAGATGAAACGTAAGAATTAACATTTTCATTTTCTTCTCGTCTTTTAGGTTTTAATATACCTTTTGTCACTTACTAATTTTTCTTTATTGTGCTGTTTCTTCTTAAAATTATTGCAGAGTTTCGTTTGAATTTCAACATAATGTTTGTGGTAGATCAATATACGCTGAGGGCACTGTTGATGCTGTACTATTTCTTGCTAAGAAGGTGCTATACGTTCATTCAGTTTACCTCTTGTCATCCGATTTTATTGATCTTTCTCTACATGATTAAAAGCGATTTTCATTTTTTGAAAAATTTAACTTCTTAGGTGTTGTTCATCACCCTGAACTGGATCTCTTATTGTTGAATCGTAGGTTCAAACAGTTGCAAC
Organism: Medicago ruthenica; assembly: GCA_018208015.1. Taxonomy (NCBI): domain Eukaryota; kingdom Viridiplantae; phylum Streptophyta; class Magnoliopsida; order Fabales; family Fabaceae; genus Medicago; species Medicago ruthenica. The sequence continues at coordinate 20,985,580 of CM031378.1, forward strand.
AAGTAGTGCATTTTTCTAACAATTATTATGCATTGTCAATGTAAAACTTTTTTACACGTGCATCAACTGTCAGTATAAATGCACAACTTCAAACATAATATTTTCAGAACTACATAGTAAAAAAAATTTCACTGTCCGTATAAAATTTTCAGAAGATTGCATTATACCATGTTGTGTTGTTTGGCATGAAATGCACAACTTCAATCATTCACCTTATACTGTTTCTGATTCAAAATTATTTGATGTATGCAGATTGAAGCAAAGGATCCCAAGAGGATATACAATATGATTGATGTGTTGCGAGAGGGAAGTATGAGATAAACATTTCTATATCGAATATGATGCAAGACGTCACCTGTTGAAGTTGCTTAACGAAATTTGGCATTCTAATAAAGCAATTTTCATCTTCTGTCCATTTTTCGTGTCTATTTATTTGAGGAAAGTTTAGTGACAGCACCATACTATGCCATTGTGAGTCATAGAAAACTGAGTGTTTATGTATCAATTTCAGTTTCTCATTACTTTTACTAATCAGGCAACCTCAAAAGCAATTTTGATTTATCTATCTTTTTCACTTATTCAAGAGAATTTCAAGGCAACTTGACCAATCTATTGATGTGTTTGGATAAGTTACGCAATTGTGTATTTATTAAATGAGCCATTTTAGATAATTGGATTGAATGTTAGTAATTCATTAGTTGAATCGGAGGTTGTTGAAAAAAAAATGAATGTGCATTCATGTATTTAACAACTTCAAATAAATAATGAAAAGTCCTTACAACTCAACTCAGATCATAAAAGATTATAAGAACGTAAATTCGATTACTATCATTTTCCACTTTTTAGCACCTAGTGTGTATAAGTTTCGCCGATAAGTTCTTTGGAACAAAAAATAATAGTGAACAAATCATTCAAGTTTATAATATTTAATTAAGTCTTTCACTAAAAACACAGCAACAGCTATTTTTAATGTTTGTAAGAATGGTAGTAGGAAAATTGACAAAAGATTTTGATTTTTTTTAATAATTGTCATGTTTGTTTACGCTAAACCAACAGTTACAAATTACAATAACGACGTGAGCTAATAGCTTCTCTTAATTTAATTGGATGGAAGTCTGGATAAAATAATAAATAAGGAAAAGAAAAATAATGCAATCATCCATTTTGCCATACCCTACATATAAGTGAATTTCTTTTCCCACCTTCTCACGTGCCCAATTTTCATATTCTAAAATCCAAAAAAAAAGAAGGATTTTTAAGATTGTACTGTCGTAGGTCGTGACCCTTTGTAATGTCGCGAAAAGCAAGTACTATTTTTATGATGGTATAAGAAATTCTCTGTATATAATGTAATGACCCTTTTTAAGAAACAGTTTCATAGCACTTACCAAACTAAACCAATGAATATTAAATCCGATGTGAAATAACTCGAAAGACCTGTTTTAAAATATCAATTTTTTCTTCTCCACAGATATAGAAAAAAAAGTGAGTGAACAGGATTTAAAACCACCATTAGAGACCCTTCATTGTTTCAGTTTTTCAAAATCTAATCAATTATGGATGGTACAAAATAACAGTTTGTTCAAAATTCGATACACTATAGTACCCTATAACAGCACTATAGCCACTTCCGCTGCGCTAGCGTCACTGTTTGTCAATATTTTGTACCAAATAACTAGAACGTAATGACAAGCGATTTGTTCAAATTCCGCTTTGCTATAGTAGCAGTTACGCTGTGGCTGCTATTTGACAACATTGCCACAAACATCAAACCTAAGGATTGCTTGCACAATTATACAAATCAAACTAAAAAAAGTCAGAATACCTTTTCTCAGATACGACAAGGTTCACACCAATAGTTAATACAAAACCAAATCATATATCGATTCCAATCACAACCCTTTCTAAAGTCTATAAACTAAATCTCCTAATTCTCTTCAATTTACAAACTTTTGAAGCTTTCATCCATTCCCCTATCAAATCTAAACAGAAAACATAGTTTTATGTCCTAAGAAACTGAAAAGTAGTAAATTAGTTTTGGCATTGATGGATTAAGATCCTAAAATTCAACTGATCCATCCATTTGAAAACTGTTAGCAGTAATTTTGGACTTGTAATAATATGCCAAAACTACATAATCAACAAACCAGTGCAAATACTGGTTTTCAACTAGCTGCCACAGCATTAGCTCTAGGATTTGTGTCAAGTAGTTGACGCAGCTTTGCACCAGAATTGGGCTTGTTCTCACAGAAACCATTTTCTTCCTCTGCAGCTCTATCATCAGAATTGGAATTATTAACTCTTGATAGTAAGTTTTCTGTACTTACAGGTGTAGCCCTCTTGTCAATGCTGTTCAAAAGTATCTCTTCTGTTTGTCCCAGTTGAGTGTTTTCCAGCTTTTCCTGAGTCAAAATTATCTATACTAATTATCACAAAGTACTTCATGAACTATGTAGCAGCGACGCTTCATATTGAAGGTGTCATGTCATGTGTCTGACACCAGCACGACATTGACATTTGTAGTTGCATTTAATTATTCTATTTAGTCAAATTATTACTGGTGTTGATGTGTCAATGCCGTATCCAATGTTTGTGTCCATGCTTTGTAGCCTATGAAATGCCAAGATATAAATAATTTTATGTATGCATTACCTTTAATGTAGCATTTTCAATCTTCAGCTTCTCAGAATTTTCAGTCAATTCATTCATTTCCGATTTCAGCACCAAATTCTCAGCAGTCAATGCATCGACTCTTCGTGCCAATTCTTCAGCCTCGGCCTGTATAATGGAGACATAACATTGGTCATGAACTTTCCTTTTGTGAGAACATTTTCTTTCGAGGGCTATATGTACATGCATCAAGGCCATGTTTGGATAAACAACTTAATTGAGCGCTTGTAGCATAAGCGTTTATCATATAAGTGTTTATGTATAAATTACTATAGCAAAAGATAAACTAAAGTCAAACTGTTTCCATATTCCATAAGTTGTTTTCATAGACTATCCTGGTGAGCTTATAGAAATAAGCTGATAAGAGCTTATGGCCATGCCATAAGCTGTTTCTATATGCTCTTCCGAACAGTCTCACATTTAGTTGATAAGCTCAAATAAGCCAATCCAAACAAACCCATAAAAACACGTGACAATTAAAAAAACACGGACACGTGAAACAAAATTTGCAAATTTGCAACAAATCATACCTGCTTCCTAAGCCTGGATCTTCTAGCAGATTCACGATTTGATTGTTTCCGCCTCTCACGTTTCAGCTCACGCTCATTCTAAGGAATTTAGAGCAAGAATAACTTTAGTGTCAGTAAAAGACGAGGATGCCGCATTATTGTTGTGTGATTCAAAAGAATCTCTAATGTACTAGATGTGAGAAATGAACCATTAGTAGAACTAAAATCTTACAGTACCTGCATCCAAGCTTCAGGAGGCAAAACTCCACAAGGTTGTGGAGCACTGGTGGAAATAGGCGAAGGGTTCCTCAGTTCCAGTGACGTGGTCATACCTGAAGAAAGTACATGTTCAACCATTTTTTCTGTAGCACTGGTTGCGATAACTGACACCGTCTTTTTGGAAGTGGCAGTCTCTTTGGAAACTTGACTATCTTGCATCTCAGTTTTCCCTTCTCCATCTGTTCAAGTAATTAATACCTTAAGTTACTAGTAGGATAACGATAAATGCATCCATAGAACACCAAAAAATTTGAATGTACTTAACTCTCAAACGAGATGCCAGTCTTGGTATCAAATGATTCAAATTAATCAGAAATTTAAAAGCATGGTAATTTCACCTTATCATGCATTAACAATTGGATAGTATTTATTTATCAAGATCATACTCAATGAATCGTTGACACTAAGGTTACAGTCATGACATGACACCAGAAGTATATATGTAATCTAGAACAACTATTATTGTTTATCATACCAGTGGTAGTTGGTGTCCCATCCCGGCTTCTTTTCCTTGTTCCATTGGTCTGTGCATAACATTGGCAAACGTTTTCATGCTTCAATTTTCCGGGTCATTATAAATAAGACAGACTGTTAGTGTACACAGCTGGGAAAGAATTATAATAGCCAGAAATTTCTCACCCCTGTAGTGTTGCCATCGCTGGAACCCTCAGTATCCACACTGTTCATATATCATCATAAAATTATTCAGTTATTCACTCGAACCTAATAGAGCAACAAACTCGTAGAGCAAGGAAACATAGGAAGTGCAGTTAATACTGGTAATCATCCTATAGAACAAACCTCCGTGATAGCCGGTTTTCAGCTCCACGCTCAGCACTTTCAGCATTGCCATTGCCTATTGACATAGCAAGCCCGTCAAATCCTTTCAATTTTTTCATTAAACCCTGATCAGTGTTTCCAGATGATTTGGTTGGTGTCTCTATGCTTGTAGGAAGTCCCAGCCTGCATAGTTTCCCCCAAGTCAAATCCATCATAATTTACAGTATTCAGTGGATCTAAAGATTCGGAATTTTGATGTGATCTCAGAAAAAATCAAAACTTACAGCAGGTGAAGATGGAATTCCTTGATCATTTGAATTTGACCCCTATATTTTACCAATATAATTCATAAGTACATAGATAAACATTCAACCACAAAGGTTTGGTACATCAAGTACATCAAAGAACGAAGAAGTTAATTAGTGATAACAGTAAAAATTCACCAGTATAAAAATAACCTTTGATGGTCCATATTCATAAATTAAAGTGCAACTTAAATCAACTAATTCACAATAGTCTAAACAATAATAAACATAAATTTCAGCGTGTGAGAGAAGCATAAACCAATATTGCGAGTATGTAAACTTACGATGGCAACGGCAGGATGAGTATAAACCCCTCCATGTGAATAAAATGGTGCATATGGCGGCCCATATGGATGCATCATAGGCTGAAAGAAACAATAAGTTGGCAGATTATTCATCCCTTCGGTCAAGGATGTACACAAGGACAACAACACAGAAATATCAATGGTATAACAAAGTAAATGAACCTATGGAGCACTACCTGTGGTGGTCCCCACATGTATGGGTGAGGAGCATGACCAGGAGCAGCAGCTGAGTTGAAATATGGTGGAATGTTGACTCTTTGCCCATAATATGCCTGAAGACATAACAGATACTTTAAATCACCAAAAGTGGTTTTTAATGGGCAATTCTTTTCAAAAGTGAAAGCAATCTGGGACAAATGTAAATCCCATCATAGATATCATAGTCCGTTCCCCGCAGATTATCAAATCCAGTTGCAAGTTGCGACACTATGCCGAATTTGAGAGCCAATCAAAATGGGAAGAAAAAAAAATACATGGGCAATATATTTCAAATAAGTTAGCTGAAGTTTTCACGAAAATATGTAGGAGCAGATTACTGACATCGAAGCACGGTATAAACAGAGACGATGAAGATCATAAAAGTTTTCAAAAGAGTAAAGTAGCTAGTATGGAAATCAACAAAGTCGGCCACACCTTTAAACTACTAAACTTTTTCAAGATTAATTCTGATGCACTGACAGTGCAAGAGTTTTTACAATGTTAACCAATCACAAACCATCATTTGTGCAACTTTTACGATTTATATGATTAAAGTCAAATTATTTTAATGATCTAATGATTATGATTGATTGCCAGTGTAAAAAAAAAAATTACATTGTCCGTGCATATCAATTAAATCCTACTTTTTATGGATATATTATTATTATATTATTATATTATATATACTTCAATTACAAAAGTTTCAAAGCAATTACACTGAAGTGAAGATAGCTAAACGGATAACAAAAACGAAAACTCCAGGTATAAAGGAAATGAAAGCAAAAGGTTGGTAACCTGCATGGCAGCCCAATCAGGGTAGACATGAATGTTCGACGGGTTGGCTTGATTGGTCTGATCCTGTTATTAACAAGGAAGTAATAATAGTATTTAGCCGCATGCATTATAAAATGTTTATCATATGCATACACTATGCTTACAGTTGTTACAGGTGAAGAAGGCCTTTCACTCTTAATGGATTTCCCATCCTCACTGTTTCCCATGAGATAAGCACCAAGACTGAATCAATACTTCCTGAGAAATTATTCAACTGCACTAAACAAAAGGCATGTAAATAGTTATCAGCTATCAAACGAGAAAGATAACCACAAAGCAAACAATAAAAAATCAACAGAAAGGAAGAACAATTCAAACATTTAAAATCTATGATGCAGGGACACAGATATGGACAATGGTTAGTGACACGTAAACACCGATAATAATTTGATAAGATAGAAGTGATTGTATGCAATTACACTTGTCCGTATCAGACATTAACACATGTCAGACATACATTTGGGCACGCCTTTAATTTAAAGAGTTGGTGCTACCTATTTTAAAATCATTGATTCAGCAATAAAACAATAAAATCAGATACAAACAACATATTAGGTGTGAAAGTGGTTTTAGGCTCTAGCTAGCATGCTGTTAATGACTACTTACTTAGCAACAAACAATATAACATATAGTATTAGACAATTAACTTCTGCTAATTGACACTGACCCAGTAAGCAACTATAGAGAAAATTCATCCTATAAACATTAGATTTTCTTGCTAAGGACAACAAATCAAATCAAATCAAAGACCTTAATTAGTCAATCAATAACTGAACCGTATAGAGAGTCAAATATGTCTTTTTGCTACCCCACAAACAACTCACGTACAATAAGATAGCAATCACAAACTGACACACCTTATCATAATTAACATGACAAAAAAGCCCTTCAACTTTTTTTGAAAAAAAAAACAACTTTTTCAGCTATTTACCTACTTTAATCCCGATCCAAAATACCCTTTATTAATTTTCATCTATTTCACATAGCAAAACTAAATTTACTATAATTATCAAATCAACGTAAAAAAATCTGAATAAAAACAAATCAAGCACATAAGTTTAAAGATTTTAACACACACAACACAAGATCCAGGTTACAGAAAATTCACTCTATGCTTCAATTTTCAGTGTTTTAATGAACAAATAAATCAAACTAAACCAGGTAATTTCTTTTTCGGTGCATAGATTGCTTCAATTATTTTTCATTAATAAGTAATAAATAAAGTTAAATAAACCTAAAACAAAAATCCAATACTTTTTATGTTAACACAAAAATTGAAACAACAAAACAACGTTGGTAAAAAAAACAAAAAAAATCATGGAAATTCAACGTACCTGAAAGATATACAACAACAACAACAACAACAACAAAAACGTGAACAAAATCAAAAACCCACTTCGAAGAAAATAAGGAACATAAAAAAAAACAGCAATCCTCGGAGCAACAAAATTATTACCCTTCCTTAAATGAACGAAAATGGCAAAAAAATCTCTTTCTCTCACTAGTTTCTCTCTCTTGAAAAAAACGAGGGAAATGGGTTTGCTTTGAGAAACAGGAGAGAGGAGGAAGAAAAGAGAGAGAATGCGAATTCCACGTCACCACATACACGTGTCGTTTGAGGAGCTGGCGTATTTGTACACCATATATACGGTTGGGTGGACATTGTTTTGGTGAGGTGGCCATTTGTTTATTTGAATTGATTAGAACCGTACATGTGGTGAGTGATTGGGAGGTCCAACCTAGCTAAGTAAGCACAAGACCTCATGTGGTGCACTTACGTGTCTATAGGATTTTTATATTTTTTACATTAAGATTTTTTTATTCATCGTATTAGAATATTTTGATTGAAATCTTATATTTTGTTTGATAAAAGAAAATAGCTTATAATTTATAACTTAACTCCCTTTCAAACAAAAAAAAATAGAGATAAAAAATTGCAAGTCGATCTTCAGCCATACTTTGGAGTGGGAACCACTATTGTGTGGAAATGTTACCTAATATTCTTCAACCACAATGTGACACGTGACTTTTCATCTTAAAATAAAACAAAAAAATCTTCTCAAAGAAAGAGAAGAAATCAAAAAAACTATGTGTCACATTGTGGTTGAGTAATGTTATATAACATTCTCACCACAATGTCACACAAGTGGTTCCCCTTTCGAGTCTGTCTTAAACACTACAAACACAAAGGGTTATAATAATGTTTTACCCATAATATAGGTAATTTCTGTTTTTCTTCCTATAAAAATTTTTGTTTAGATTCCGTCCTTGTAAAATAAAGACTCTCCTAAACACTCTCTAAACCATTTGATTGTGCAAAAATGATAACGTGATACGTTGAGTCACCTTTATTGATGATGTGACGTGCTGACTGTATAATTAATTTCGTTTTTCATTTTTTATATGGGTAGACGTGGAATTTGAGTCTAATTTTTTTAAAATAATTTTAAAAAATATATAAATTCATTTTTCTAATTTAGAAATAAAAAATAATTTAAAAAACCTGAAAATTAATTTTTGAAAATTTTAAAATTAAAAAAAAATCATTTTTTTTTTCAAAATTAAGAAGATTTTTTTTATAAAAAAAATTCTGGAACTTAATTTTCAACATAAAAAAATTAGAAAAAAGTTCAGATTTTTTTTCGAAATAAAAATTCTGAAAAATATTTTTCGTGATTAAAAAAACAAAAAATTAGACAATATTTTTCAAAAAAAATAGAAAATTTATCTTCAGATTTTTCTTTCGAAAATAAAAAGTTTTTTTATTTATTTTTTAAAATATAAAAAATCTGGAAATTAATTTTTAGAATTTAAACAAAAAGTCGATAAATTAGAAAAAATGATTTTAAGGGGAGTAAAGCACTTTAAAAAAATATTATCTAATTTCGAAAGAATAATTTGAAGCTAAATTTTCTATTTTTTTAAAAGAATATTATCTAATTTTTTGTTTTTTAATCACAAAAAATATTTTCCAGAATTTTTATTTCAAAAAAAAAATCTGAACTTTTTTCCAATTTTTTTTATGTTGAAAATTAAGTTCTAGAATTTTTTACTTTTTTTATAAAAAGATCTTTTTAATTTTGAAAAACATTTTTTTTCTTCTGATTTTTCTATTTTTTATAATTTTCGAAAATTAATTTTCAGATTTTTTAAATTATTTTTTATTTCTAAATTAAAAAAATGAATTTATATTATTTTTAAAATTATTTTTAAAAAATTAGCCACAAATGCCCCATGTACCCATTAAAAAATGAAAAACAAAATTAATTATACAGTCAGCGTGTCTCGTCATCATTTTTGCACAATCAAATGGGTCAGGGGGATTTTGGAGAATCTTTATTTTACAAGGACGGAATCTAAACAAAAAAATTTACAGGAGGGAAAACCGAAAATGACCTATATTACAGGGGGTAAAACACTATTAACCGAAACAAAAATGGGTTTTGTGTTCATTGATCGAGCATGACACCCCGTGGAGGGTTGGCTATCTGCGCACGTTCCTTCGAGTGATTCTCTTCTACCACAAGGTTTGGTTTCCAGCTAACACGAGTTTCAAATAACAATAGATACAACTAAGTGGCAGAAGTCGCGACCGGGTAGATTCAAATGTAATATTGATGCTGCTTTCTCATCCCTATGGAATCGTATCGGCGTCAGAATCAGTTTACATGATGAAGAAGGTATTTATGTGCTTGCCCAAACTGTGAGTTTTCCAACAAAGTACTCAGTTGATGTGGGTGAAGCTTTTGGGTTGTTCCATGCGCTACAATGGTTGGCATACTACAGTTCAATAGTGTGAATTTCGTGACTGACTCAAAGGTAACAACTGATGCTTTCAACTCATCTCGGATTGATGTTACAGAGTGTGGTTACATCATTACAGCATGTTAGAACCTATTTTCCTAAATTTTTACAAACTCTAGGATGAAGTTTAGTCGGCGACAAGCTGTTGGTCTATATGGCAAGATAGAATACAAGTTAGAGGGGGGGGGGTGAATAACATTTTTCAAAATTTATCGAGTTTTTAGCGAAAGCGTGTTTGAAAACAATTTGATTTATTGGATTTATGCTTGGAACGATAATAATAACAAAGAAATTAAGACAATGAAAAACACAATAAGATTTATTATTGAATTGAGAGATTCAATTGCTAAATCTTAATACAATTAACAATCAATAATTCTCGACACAATTTACAAAACAAGACAATTCTCAAACCAAACCTAAAAGCAATAAATTGAGCTATTACTAATGAACACAAGGTATATGAATTTGATGAATTGAAACTTGATTGAGTTCAAATGTGATCAATATTGAGTTAGAGACAAAACTTAATTCAATGAATCAAAACTAGGTTAACAATTAAAACTTAGATCACATTCAAATTAACGAGCAACAATTATCAAACATTCATATACTCAAATTAACACAAAGTAAAAGAGGAAAAGGAAGAGAAACGACGCCGAGATTTATAGTGGTTCCCCCTTTCGTCCTCACTTTGGGGTACCTCCACTCTTCTTGATAGAAAACGTCTCTATCAAGGACTTCCACTAAAATTGAAATTTGCTTACAATGTTGTGATTACAAGAACTCCTTTAATTACCCTAATTTTCAATTCCTATGCAACCACATCGCCCAATCTTCAAGTATCCCTTGAAATTGGTGTTTCTTCAAGTCTTTGAATCCTCAATCACTCTGATAAGTGCCAGAAATTAGTTAAAATGCATATATAATTTAGGCACTTTGGTTACTTGTTTTGCAAGTTATCTAGGTAAAAGCTCAGAAAGAAAGGATAAATATCATTTCATGCTTCTTAGACCTAATCCCAACCATTTTTGTAGGTATATGCAATTTCTTTGGACTTAAAGGTCAAAAATGAAAGAAAATCATATCAAAGACTTTGCTCTGCGAAGTCAAGGCAAAGTCCAGGCGAAGTCAAGTCAGTAAGTTCTGAAGATCAAGCAAACAGAACTTTGCTCTGCGAAGTCAAGGCGAAGTCAAGTCAGTAAGTTCCAGACCTAAAAGTTTCAAGACTTTGCTCTACAAAGTCTGAGCGAACTACTTCGCAGAGCAAAGTATTTCGTCGCAGTGCGAAGTGGGGCGGTTTAGGAATGGATGATTGCTGAGGTGGTAGAAACTTAGTGGAAAAGAAAGGACTTCGCAAAGCAAAGTATGACTTCGCAGAGCGAAGTCAATAATATCAGTACACCTATAAATAGGTTCAAAAGCTGAAATTAGAAGAATGTTATATTTTTAGAAAGAGAATAGGGCTAAAAGAGCTGTTTTTCATAGAACAAAAGTGATCAAGTGTAGATTAACTAAGAATCATTGAGAAATCAAGTCTTAGCAATGGATCTTTATCTTTCTTTCCACTTTTGTATTGTTGTCATGACAATGATCAACTAAATCTCCTTTGTTGGGATTAGAGGTACTTAATCAAGCTTAGATGTAATCTTTTGATCTTTCAAATATATGATTCTAGCAATTTATGTAATATTGAGTTTATTCTTGTTTGTCATTTGTATGTTTGATTTAAATGTTATTGAAAAATACTTTTGAATCTAGGGTTAGAATAATCTTCTATCGAAATAAGAATTCTAGACATAGGATTGTGTTTTGATAATCATACAAAGTGTCGGAACGTAATGCTATCAGATCGTTTAATAGATTGAGAAATCATCGATTAAACGATACGATCGATCTCACAACGTCATTTAGACATGAATGATGTTGTCGAGTGATACATGATAATATCGTTAAAAAGGAAAAAAGCTAGAATCCATATTTTTTATCATTAGAATATATTCGATACTTGATTGACGAACTCTGATCCCAACGCTTTTACGCCCTATTACTCTCTGTTTTATTACCGCTTTATAGTCGAATAGTTTTATAGTAAACAATTGATTAAACCCTAATTTAAAATGATAATCAGTGTTGAATGGTTTATGGTATCACACTAGTCCTTGAGGAAACAATATAAAAACATACTTGCTTTTGACCAACATCACACTCATGCAATCCTTGAAGCTCTTCCCTCGAACTCTTCTTTGCTATGTCTGATGGTTGGATCCCCTTGAACTTGAGAAGATTAAAAAGAACCCCCAATACCCTTGGAGGTGGAATGAAATTACTCAATTCACTTTAGATCCTTGATTCCCAATCAATATCCTTGAAAGAAATCAACTTACAATCCCTACAGCACTCTAGCAATCTATGACTCAAAGACCACAGTTGATGACATCCTGTCATTACGCTTTTAGTAGGCATTTCTCATGTATTTTTAGGGTTATTCATTGTAATTCATGGAGTTGCAAGCCACAAAAAGGACAGAAAATGGAGTTTGAAGATTTAGAATTCGGCCACCGAATGCATTGCATCGGCCACCGAATTTGCTGCTAAAATCACCATTGATCCACGACAAAAATCGGCCACCGAAGTGCAAAATTCGGCCACCGATGTTCAGGCAATTCGGCCACCGAATTGAGGGATTCGGCCACCGATTTTGACAGGCCTATTTAAGAAACTTGCATTTTCTGAGTTAGGGGTTCACGATTTTGGAGACCTAGAGGCATATTTTGGAGCTGAAGCTTTGAAAACTCATAGCCAGTTATCAATACATGTATGAATCCTTTAATTCTTGTTAGTTATCTTGCACTTTAGCTATGAGTAACTAATCTCTTTGTGGTTGAGACTTAGATGAATTTGATGTAATCCTATGGGAACCCTAATTTGTTGAACTCCTTTGAATATCAATGAAAGTCTAGTTTTTATTCATATTACCTTGTGTTTAATGCTTTTTGTATGTTCATCATCGACTACTAACCCTAGCTTTATGCATATGCAAATTGATCGGAGAGATTGAGTGACCACTAACCCTGGCTCTTGACTCGAATCTAGGTACTAAGTTTAACCTAAGTAATTAAGCTAGAGATAGACAATTGTTAGGTTATGACATAGGGATTAACAGACTGTTAAAACCTCCAACGGTTTCGAACTCGCTTAAGAGATTAAGGTGTTGTCACTTTGGGGAGAATTCTAGGTCAAGAGATTGGGTAGAATTAATATGTTAATCTGTCGTTGAACTAGATAGACATTGATTGAATTAGGAGTGCAAATTACCATAGGAGAGCTTCAGAGGAGTCGAAAGTCTTAGCCATGTTTCTCTCTAATTTCTTAAAACCAATCTTTATTGCTTTTTAATCAAATTTATTTTACAAACTCAATTAAACTGCCTAGGGCAACCCTGAATTTAGTACATCCTGATTGATAACAATAATGCCTAGTCGAAATTAACAACGGTCCTCGTGGATACGAATTTTATTATTACTTCGATTGAATTTGGTTCACTTGCCAAATATCTATCAACAGTGATTCTTAGAAAGTGTTTAATCTAAAGAAAAAATGGAAAATGAGGTTTGGAGACTGTAGAGAGAATAAATGCAAATGACTCAGTGGTTTGGGTGTTATGAGGATATGAATTTATATAGAAAAGAGTAGCAAATGCAAAATTTTGGCCAAAAACAACACAATGAATCGAATCACTAAATGCGTGAATCGATTCAGACAGCTCAAAACAAGCAAACTGATCTATGAAGATTGATACGATTCAAACAATATTTGAATCAAATCAGAGTGTCCCAAATGAAGGTTGATACGATTCAAAGAACTATGAATCGATTCAACAAGGCAAAAAACAAGACCAGAAGAAACCAGTGATACAAATCAAAATTAATCTGATTCGATTCATGAATGATATGATTCATCAATTCATGAATCGATTCAAAATGCATAAGACATGTGCAAAGATTGCAGAAACATTACACGATACGATTCAAAACATTTTGAATCGAATCAAGCAACTAAAAAAATAGTTTGACCATACAAAATGAAGTTTTCTATATATAAACAACACCCAAGACAACAAGGGACCATAGGACAGAATAAGGCAAGGATTGCTAGGTGCTTTAACATGATTCTAGGCTATAACTACCAATATTTAAACATCATCAAATAAAACTATCTAATAAACATCATCAAAACACAAACCTATAACTACACATAACTTCACAAGCAAATGTGGCAGCTCACATTCTTGCAGGCGAAGCCACATTATTATCTACTCTGATGGTTTATTTTGATGTACCCGATTGTATTAACTCTATTATTATCAATGAAATGTTATAAACATCTTTCCAAAAAAAAAGATTTATAGCAATTATACTAACCGAATGAATTTGTAGTGTTTTATAAAAGATATATGATACTTATGTAACAATTCTGTAATAATTTTTGGGTCAACTCTCTCACATAATTTTACTGTGTTTTTACTTTCTTTATTGATTTGATTTTCATGTCAATGCATATAGATTTTTGTATATCTTTGGTAGTTTCATAAGTTATCTAAAAATGATTGTTCAAAGCAATAACGTAAAATGCCGAAAACAGTCTTCAAGAAGCCTTCACAATTGAAAAAAAAATGAAAAACAAAAGCTCTATCCATATTTTATAACCAAATACCCGAGCATCAACAACACAAACATACCAAAAGTCAAGCAACTACCAGAATACAAGAGCAAAAACCAACACTAAAACTATTCACTTGAGTGCGTCTGAGGCTCGTTCTATCTTCATCTTGGCATTAAAGGAGGTCAGGTGCTCCTATGGAACGATTTTGTCATCGTATTCTTCCATGGTTGGAAGACGAAAACGACTCAGAGTGGAATCTTCACTAAATTCTCTTGAAAAGGGGAGCTGTGTAGCATCCTCATCTTATCTATTTCTCCTACAAGAACCTCATGACGAGTCTCCATTTTCAGCTTTTGAACTGATGGCGTTTTTGTAGCCACCATGACCGTCGCATCTTAGGAATAATGAGGTGGCACCAATATGATGGCATGCGACTGTGACTGTATTTCTATTTCTCTGGTGAAACGGCACGACGATGTAGATGTGAATGTGGTTCACGTGAAGGGGAATCTATGATATCCCCGTTCCTTCCACTATTTTTGTTGCTGTTGTTGTTGTTTCTAGCCCTGTTATTGTTGGCTGAATCACCTTGGTTGTCTTGGTTCTTAGAGTTTGCTTGTGAAATTTGGCTCCTAGTGCAAGCCACAATGATATTTCTTTAGGCATATGTATTAATTTTACTAAGGCTCCACGATGGGTGCTAATGTTCCTGTATAAACAGGCGGGGTTTAACTCATGAGAAGGAAGTGTCCTCTTCTCGTCAGTGAGTAGATTCATTGTGATTGATAATATGCTCCTTTTCCAAGCAACGATGGGTGTGTCCGTAAAAGACATTCCTACGTCCAAGTAAGTGCTAACAGATAGCAGAGTAAGTAAGTGAGATATGTGATACATTGATCATACTTGGGCCCCCCATATTTATAGTGATGAATCAGATTTTAGGCTACTTGGTTATTGCTAGGGGTGTAAGTGGTTCGGATAAAATCAACGAAACAAAAAATTCAAACCGAACCAAACCGAAAAGTATCTAATCTAATATGGTTTGGTTCAAAACCAAACCGAACTAATTTGGTTTGTTTCTTGGTTTTGATTTTGAGATCCAAAGAACCAACATACCAAACCGATGTTAAGCCCACCCCCATTTTACTAATAACATCCCTCCTCACACACACACCTAAGGTCATTCCCAACATTAAAATGCAACATAAAATACCACTTAGTTAATTCATTTCCATTCACTTTCTCCCATCATCATCTCATCACTTAGGCTAACTTCATGTATTTCATTTATCTCTTCGGCTCAAGTTCTTTGTCCCTTCTCCGGTAATTCATCCATCTCTTGGTTAGTTTTTCATGTTTCTCCATCTCTTCTCTTCTCTTTTTTTATCTTTCATTATCTCGGTTAGTTTTTATATTTAATCAATCAATTGAAAACTTCTCTTTATGACTATAAGAAAAAGCTTATCACCAATGCCATCAAAGAGATAAGAAAAACAACATTTATCGTGAGAGTCTTGTTTTTGTGTTTGTAGACTAATTGGATTAAATATAAGACTTTTGGATGATATGAAACTTTTGAAAAAAATCTCTGGAATCAAAATATGTTTTTTGAATTGTATTATCAAACAAATCGATCAACTAGTTTGGTTCGGTTTCATTTTTGAAAAATAGTGAAAACGAAACTAAGCTGAACCGATGTAGATTTCATCGGTTTAGGCATCTTTCTAACTGAAAACCGATCCAAATCAAATCGTTACACCCCCAATTGTTGCCATTGTTCCTCATATGATTTGGTGTAGTTTATTATAAGATATTCCAATTTGTTTATGGTAACTAAATCTGAGATATGAGGGGGCGCATATCTAGTTCAAATGAGGTCCATGTAAGTAGGAACAACCTGATAGCTATCCAAAATATGGTTATACTTTAAGGCGGTGGAGCGCATCGAGCACTATGTTTACTTATGAGGCTGGAGTGAGGTAGTTTATGAAATGTAGTAAAAGATTGTTACCCTGAGTTGTACGTCGTTCTGAGATGCTATTTCTCTTGAGGTGGTGCAAGGGGTAGGATCATGTGTTGTACCATGCTATGAGACGAGGTGGTTACCTCGATGGACTAGGACATGACTCATTTATTGGTTTTTTATGAAATATTCTTAATGGATTTTTCTATTGGACGACCCACAAAATAATTGTGTCGGACCGTTTAGGAATGTGCCGTTACAACCTATTTGTAAAATATTGACCCAAAGTTATTGTTATTTTTCAATTTTCAATTCGTTATTAATTCTATTTTTGTAATTAAACTATCTATTTATTAATACTGCATAATTCACTCTCAATTCTATATAGAAAAATGCTGAAGTGAACGACTACTTTTCATAGTAATTGTACAATTAAGCTATTCACATGACCATTTTTTTTTAAGCAAATGAGACGCAGAGGGATTTGCAACACCCTAAATAGATTAAAATAACAAAGAAAAAGTATATAATTGGGGGGTTGGGGGGGGGGGGGGGGGGGGCATAAAACCAAACCTACTGTAAACAAAAATAAAAACCCGAATGGGTGTTAGAGACAACCACAAATCCTATTCTTAAGCAGTCAAACCCAACACAACTTACACAATTCAGCGAACCCGTGTACAGACACAAAACCAAATTGCAAAAAAAAAATGATGTGTGTGAGCAAATAAACACCAAAGTCAGATCTTTTGATAATGGCGAATAAACCCAACCGCCAACATGATAAGAAATTTAGACACCACAATTCACTGTGACAATAGCGAACATGAGGCCATTTCTAGCCTATCGGTCTCAATTCAATCACAAGGGATTGAACCGTATTAAAGAACAACCCCAACTTTTCCAGCGACACCATGATGGGGGGGGACAAGGATTCAAAGTTTTTTTTTGAAGGAAGGAAGTCAATTCATTTCATTACTCAAAAGATGTCAAATACATGATGGTACATCATCATAAATGTCGGGGCTAGGATCGAATGGGGCTACCCTCGCTGATCCGTGAGCGACCCCATTAGCTTGCCTCCTATTAAACTCGACATGAGAGTTTTGAAAACTATTCTGAAATAACTGTCTACAGGCAGTATTAATACAACCAAATGCGCTATCATCATCTACCCATGTATGAAAAGAATCTACGATCTGCTGTGAATCTTGTATGAAATCAACATTATCAAATTGGAGGTCTGATACCCACTGCAGCGCCGTGTGTAACCCAACTGCTTCTCCTATCGTAACATCACATAGAGGGGAAAACCAATCAGTTCTCGCAAGCACAAAGTCACCTGCATCATCTCTGATACACATACCAGTACCAACTCGGTTAAGAGAGGAGGAGAAAGAGGCATCGATATTACATTTGTACCTACCTCTCGCTGGTTTTTCCCATCGAATCACTACTTGCGTGCTTGGCTCTTGATGAGGTGCGGCTGGAATTGTGTCACCTACTTTTCTGATGAGTAGTGCGGACCTCCAGTCCTCCAAGAGAGTCGTCGCCCTAGTCAAAACTTGAGCATTCGTTTCAACCTTCTGTTGCCATAACTTTAAATTCCTTCTCTTCCAAAGGCTCCACATAATTGTAGCAAAAAGAGCACTTTGAGATGAGTTAAGTGTAGATAGCATAGTAAACACCACCACATCCATATTATAATCTTGCCGAAGAGCAAGATCAATCTTGTCTCAATGGTTAACCTCACGCCATATATGCATAGCAGTAGGACACTCTAAAAGAACATGGATACTATCTTCATAATTGATATCATAAAGCACACAGTTAATAGGAATGCATACTTCTACTACTTAAGCGAGCTCTGGTTGGAAAACAACCCCGACAAACTTGCCAAACAAGATTCTTAATCTTTGGGGGGACTTTTATTCTCTAAATAAGTTGCCACCGACCTGGTACATGTAGATGAGAATTATCTGCAATTTCAGTAACACAAGTTCTATAGGCACTGCGCACCGAATAAATTCCATTCTTTTCTGCTTTCCAAATTAATTTATCTTCAGTAACGAAAGGTTGTAGCGGTGTATTTAGAATCAGTTGTGCCGTATTATGATCAAACATATTATAGATTAAAGGAGCATTCTATACCTTGTGCTACTGATCAATAATATCCTTCACTTTAGCATGGGCTAATGGCGCGAATATGAGATTGTCATCTATAAAAGACAGTCCATCTTTAAGCCATGGTGCACCAAATAGAGGTATATTATCTCATGTACCTATGCGCCATCTTGCTCCTCTTTTCACAACCATTTTAGCACTAAAGATACTTCTCCACACATAACTGGGGTTACTTCCCAACCTTGACCCGAAATGTTAGGAAAATAACGAGCTTTAAATAATCTAGTTACAAGGCCATCAACATCTGTTTGAAATTTCCACCCTGTTTTCCAAGCATCGCCACGTTAAAAGATGCAAGGTCCTTAAATCCCATACCACCATGAGTTTTATGAACAATCAATCTCTT
Organism: Medicago ruthenica; assembly: GCA_018208015.1. Classification (NCBI taxonomy): domain Eukaryota; kingdom Viridiplantae; phylum Streptophyta; class Magnoliopsida; order Fabales; family Fabaceae; genus Medicago; species Medicago ruthenica. The sequence continues at coordinate 21,004,422 of CM031378.1, forward strand.
CCAAGACAGCCAATGCATACCTTTTCTCAAAGAACCACCATGTCTCCACCAAAAAGCACTCAAAGTTCTGTGTCCAAGTAATACAATTGTTTAATTTTCTCTCAGGATTTAAATTTGGATAAACGTATTAACAATTTCTGTTTTTAATAAAAAAATGGAACATTTTTTTTAAGGAATGTAACAATATACTAATTAACCGTGATACACTAACATTAAATCACCAGAGTCCCCTACAAAAAATTAAATCACCAGAGTCACATATCATATTTTATCTACTTATCTTAGCTTACCTTTATGTGTCAAAACAACTTAATTTATATTGTATCTATAATCTATATTATATATATAAAGAAAATAGCTTCTTTCGGTTCTTTTAGGTTGATATTTTCTCCTTTCAAAATTACCCTCAACTTTCAATGCAAATAACACATATAACAAATAAATAAGAGTAAATTCAAATATTAAAACAAAATGTAACAAATTGTATATGATTAGTTTGTTTTGTTATAATTTGAAAGTAACAAATATTTATATTTATACTTTTAATCAAAATCAAAATTTCATAAAAAACATTGTTAATAATTTTCAAACGTTAACGCAATAAAAAAAACATAAATTAATTTTAATAGTAAATATTCAAATCCGTCTAGTTAGTAAACCGACAATAACTAAAAAAGACAACTTGGTCCTTTAAAGTAATTAAAAACAAATAATACTGCTTTGATCAATTCTCCATTTTTGTTTTTTTTTTCTTTTGCATTCATAAAGTTGATTTTCAGTTTATTTCGAATTGAGCGATTAATGAAGAATAAATTATTCATAGATTTTTTTTGGTTGTTGGGGATCAATATGTCACTTTTTAATTACAAAAAACAGTGCATTTTCCCAGGGATTTAAGCCAGGAGCATGCACTCCTGGCAAAAAAACCAGGGATAAAGCCAGGGAAGCTCCTGGCAAAATGCACATGCAAGTGGCGCGCGCATGCTCCCTTCTACCAGGGGTAAGCCCCTCGCAAAATGCAATAGCTCCTGGCATAATTCTAGGCGGCAAATTTGAATTTCAAAATGGGGACAAGGGTGCAGGTGGGTCAGAGTTAAGCGAGGGCCTTTGCCAGGAGCTGACCCTGGCACACGGCGCACAAGGCCTTGACTTGACCAGCTTCTGCAAAAAGCTGCAAAAGTAGCTTGCGAGGGGCATAACCCCTGGGAAAATGCCTCGTATAGCTCTGGTTTTTGCTGCAAGACAAGACCATTCAGACCTGTTTCGGTTTCAGTTTTCACGTTCTCATGTTTGCCCTATGCGAGGGGTTAATCCCTCGGTAAGGCCTTGGCATAAAATGATACTATAATATCACGTTTTCTTCCATCAGTGTCTTAGAAATTTTTTACAGAAAGCTCTCATCTCTTCTCTTCCTTTCTTCCATCAATTTCTTCTACACAACACACCAATCTTTCTCCATCAACACTAATTTATATTACTTTGGTAAATCTCTTTATACTTATATTTTCTTGATTCAATTTTTATCTTATATATTGACATATAATTTCTTCTTTGTCATTTGCATGTCAAAGGGAAGCTGCCTCCTCCTGTGATTCTTTGCTCAACTTGGTTTTGGAAATTTTCTTTGTGAAGCTTGAACAAGTTAGTATCTCTACTTTAAATTGTTGATATGTTATAAATGTTGTTATGGAATTTTTTGAATTTGTTAATTAATGGCTGAATATATAAGTGTATGTATAAATTTTTGGATCTGTTATATATAATTTTTTTGGAATAATGATGTTAATTTATGGCTGAATAAATTAGTGTATGTATAATATTTGAATTTTTAAAATAATGATGTGTTATATTTCGAATTTTTGTTTTTTAGAATAATAATGTTGTTATATTTCGATTTTTTTTTTTATGGAATGTATAAATTTTTGAATTTTTTTTAGTGTATGTGTGTATTGCATGTTGAATATGTTTTTTTTAGGGTATGTTATAATTCAATTTTTTTAATTGTATACATGTTGTTATATATTTTTTTTTAGGGTATGTTATCTCTGTTAAATATATAGTATAGTATTGGAAAATAAACATAGTCTTATATTAAGTTTTTAATAATAACATTAGGTTTCACTAAATTGGGTATACTTTTATTTTAATTTAAAAGTGTATTTTTTTGAAGTTAAATTAGAGAACTTTTTCCAAATATTAAAACTTTTTTTTTATATTTTTTAAAATTTTAAAATGTTTGTTTTCAAGTGTAATAAATTATAATAATGTTGTTGAAATAAAATTGTTTTTTTAACTACAAAACTCTTAATTATTAAAAGGAAGTAAAACTGTTTTCTTTATCTAAAACAAATTATAATAATAATGTTTTTGAAATGAAATTGTTTTTTATAAGTAATTGAAATAAAAAAATTAATTTAAATGAATAATTATTAAACTGATATTATTTAAAGACTAATTTTTTTAATTATAAAAGTGTTTTTAATTAGTAGTGCGTAAAGAAATTTTTTGGTGTAAAAAAAGTTCGCGCGTAAAGAAATTTCGTGCAATTTTTTAAGTTAGTATTAAAATATTTCGCGCGTAAAAAATTTTCTTTATTAAAAACAGTTTCGCGCGTAAATAAATTTTACGAGATTTTTTTTAGTTTGTAAAAAAAAAATTGCGCGTAAAAAATTTTATTTATTAAAAATAGTTTTGCGCCTAAAATAAATTTGTGCGTAAAAAAACAGTATACACAATATAGTAATTATAGGTTAGTTAGATAAATAAATTTTTTGACTCGTTACGTGATCGACTATTTAGTCTTGTTGATTGAACTTATAATTTTTTGCGTTAGTACGTAGCGATACTAACAAAAAATTACTAATCGTCCAATATGTGAACATTATAGTTAAACGTGCAAAAAATGGAGTATTATCAGCATTATCGTAGTTGGATGTATGATAGAACGTTTCCAGGAAGAAGAGGATTAAAACCCCATTTTGTGGATGGAGTTCAAGGATTTATTGCATGGGCATGGGTACAGCAAGTTTGTAAAGATGAGGGAGGGATAAGATGTCCGTGTGTTAAATGTACTTGTAGATATATAAAGAGTGACCCCAGAGAAGTTAAGAAACACTTGGATAGAGTTGGGTTTATGCCTGATTATTGGGTTTGGGTTTATAACGGTGAAAAGTTTCAAAATTTCGGGCAAGGAGTCAATGCACAAGCTTCGAGTAGTGGAACGAATGTGGAATACAATGAACAATTCAACGATGAACAATTCAACATGATGGATGATATGGTCGCTGATGCTTTAGGTGTGGAACTGTCTTACGCTGATGATGTTGAAGATGAACAAGGCGAACAACTCCCAAATGAGAAAGCACAGAGATTTTACCAATTGTTGAGTGAATGTAATGCCCCATTGTTTGAAGGGTCTTCGGAATCAAAGTTATCTATGTGTGTGAGACTTTTAGCTCATAAGTCAAATTATAGTGTTGCTGATAAAGGCGTGGATGATGTTACGAAGATGTTGTTGGATGCGACTCCATTTAAAGATAATTTACCAGCAAGTTATTATGATGCTGAGAGGTTGGTGATGAAGTTGGGATTAAAAGTTAAAAGGATTGATTGTTGCATAAACGCCTGCATGTTGTTTTATGACAATGAATTTGGGGTAAGTGACGGAGCATTGGAGGAATGCAAATTTTGTGGAAGTCCACGGTATCGTGTGGGTAGGCGAGGGAGAATTTCGAATAAGTCAATGTTTTATTTGCCCATAATACCAAGATTACAAAGGTTGTTTGCATCGATGAAAACTGCTAGTCAAATGACGTGGCATCATTCAAATAAAATTCCCGGAGTCTTGCGACATCCTTCTGATGGTGAAGCGTGGAAACACTTTGATCAAGTATATCCTGATTTCGCAGCAGATCCGCGAAACGTAAGACTAGGATTGTGCTCTGATGGTTTCACTCCGTATATCCAAGCATCAGCAAAACCATACTCTTGTTGGCCGATCGTTGTAACCCCCTATAATCTCCCTCCCGAGATGTGCATGACAAAGCCCTACATGTTTTTGGCGTGTGTTGTTCCGGGGCCAGATAACCCTAAAGCAGGCATAGATGTGTTTCTACAACCTTTAATTGATGATTTGAAGAGGTTGTGGATTGGAGAATGGACTTACGATATTTCAACCAAAAAAAATTTTCTAATGAGAGCATCTTTGATGTGGACAATTAACGATTTTCCAGCGTATGGCATGTTGTCTGGTTGGAGCACTCATGGGAGATTTGCTTGTCCACATTGTATGGAAAATACAAAGGCATTTACTTTGAAAAATGGAGGGAAAAGTTCGTGGTTTGACTCTCATCGTAGGTTTTTGCCTCATAATCACCCGTTTAGAAGAAGTAAGAATGGCTTCTTGAAGGATAAGAGAGTATTAGATGCCCCGCCCCCTAAGATTACATCAGAAGAAGTTTGGACAAGAGTTTGTGATTATCCAAAAGTCACTGATTTTGGCCAAACTATCCCAATACCAGGATACGGAGTTGACCACAACTGGACTAAACAAAGTATATTTTGGGACCTCCCATATTGGAAAGATAACTTGCTCAGACATAATCTTGATGTAATGCACATTGAGAAGAATTTTTTTGACAACATATTTAACACAGTGATGGATGTCAAAGGAAAAACGAAAGATAATGAGAAAGCCAGGAAAGATTTAGAATTGTATTGTAAAAGAAGGGACTTGGAGTTAAAACCTCAACCGAATGGAAAGTTGTTGAAACCCAAGGCAATCTACACTCTAACTTCCGAAGAAGCAAAATCAGTTTGTCAGTGGTTGAAGGATTTGAGAATGCCTGATGGATATTCTTCTAACTTGGGCAGGTGTGCCGATGTTAAAACTGGAAGGTTACATGGGATGAAAAGTCATGATTGTCATGTTTTCATGGAGAACTTAATCCCAAGTGCGTTTAGTTCACTGCCCACCCATGTGTTAAATCCACTCACTGAGATTAGTCAATTTTTTAAAAATATGTGTGCTTCAACTTTGAGAGTCGATGAACTTGATAAATTGGACAAGATAATTCCAATCATACTCTGTCAGCTGGAGCAAATTTTTCCCCCTGGTTTTTTTGACTCTATGGAACATCTTCCGGTTCATCTGGCATATGAGGCTAAGCTTGGCGGGCCTGTTCAATATAGGTGGATGTACCCGTTTGAAAGATTTATGGGTGACTCAAAACGAGCAGTTAAAAATAGGGCTAAAGTTGAAGGATCAATATGTGCTGTTTACATTCACAAGGAAACCTCATACTTTCTCAGTCATTACTTCATCGACCGTGTGCTTATTCCAACTACTACAAGAAATGATGTTGCTGTTGAAAATGAAAGGGATCCGTCGACCTTATCAGTTTTCAATCTACCTGGTCGTCCCTCTGGCAAGGCGAGTGAACATTGGATGGTAGATCAGAAAGAGTATCGATCAGCTCATGTTCATGTGTTGATTAATTGCGCAGAGGTTAAACCATACCTTGAGTAAGTAAAACAAAACTATTACTTTTTACTAGGACATTAAGTTAAAACACATCTAACTTTGACTTAAATTTTGGTGTAGGGAATTTAAGACCTTTTATGAAGAATTTGGTGATGATTCGCCTGGTTATATTCATGAATATTTTCCCGGTTGGTTTAAACAACAAGTATACAATGCCGAGCCAACCGAAGAAATCATTCGTTTAAGAGGTTTATCTCAAGGTCCTTTACAATGTGCCACTGAATATCATACATACTTCGTGAATGGATATAAATTTCATACTCATTCATGGAGTGAGGGGAAGAAGACATATAACAGTGGTGTATACGTAAAAGGAGTTACGGATGGAGGTGAAGATGACTTCTATGGCGTGATCAAACACGTTTACGAGTTGTTTTACAGTCAGGATAAAGTGGTGTTGTTTTATTGTGACTGGTTTGATCCGTCACCTAGATGGACAAAAATGAACAAAATAAGCAACAATGTTGACATTCGTGTGGACAAAAAATATAATGTTTATGACCCGTTTATCATGGCTCATAACGTTAGGCAAGTGTACTATGTTCCTTATCCCCCAACACAACCACGCAAACGAGGATGGTCAGTTGCAATCAAAACAAAGCCAAGGGGTCGCATTGAGACTGAAGAATCAATTGATGAAGTTGAACAAATTGATGAAATTTCACATGTTAATGAGATAATTGAAGTTGAGCAAGTTACAGGTTGGCGTGATGCACAAGTTGAAGGGGATCATGTTGATCCTGCTGTTTTGTTGACTCCTAATGAAGATGAAAATGATGAGGATGATGTTGATTCTGAAGAGAACAATATTGATGAAGGGGATCATGATGAAAGTGTTTTTGGATTATAATTGATGTATTGTTGTATTGTTATAATCGATGTACTGTGCTAATTGTAATGATTTTAATTTCAAAATGGATGAATATGTTGTTTATTTGTGTTAATTAGTGTTATGATGATTTATTGTTTACATTATGGTTTTTTTGTTATTGATAAATAGTCAGCCATGCCTCCAAGGATTGAGGATCAGAGCAAGAGTAAAGCCCGCAGGAGGCGGTATGTCACTCAAGTTGTGGACCCAGCCACACAAGCCCGATTAACCCCAATGCCTCCCACACCTGCTGCATCTTCTAGCCAGGGATCGACTGGGTCCTCCCAGGCTAGTGTAGCTGCTCCTCCTATAGCTCCAGCTTTCTCGACTCCAGCTTTCTCGACATCTCCTTACCTTTTCCCTCAGGGACCTCCAGGATATCATTTTGGGTCTTCACCTTCCTTTCCCTACCCTGGGGGCTATCCCTTCCCGTATCCCACCACAATCCCACCACAAACCCAACTCCAAATCCAACCACAACAAATAAACCCACCACAACCCCAGCAAAACCCACCACAACCCGAGCAAGAAAATGTGGTCGAAGAGGATGGTGCAGGCCAGATGGATGGTGGTGGAGAGGTGGTGCAGGCCGTTGATGAGCCAGAAGTTTATCCCATGGATAATCGGAATCGCTTTATCTTAAAGCCTAGTGGGAACTCGTAAGTATTATCATAATTCGTACATAGTTCAATTTTAATAATTTTATGATTATTTTAAGTTTGATTATGAGTTTTTATTGTTTCAGCTTTTTGCCTTGCAAACCCGCGGCGGAAGCTATCAAGAATATCATTCACAATTGTTATAATAAATTGTGGAAGACTTATGGTGATGTGGATGATGATGAGAAAGAGCGCTGGTTTAATCTCTTTCAGGTTAGTTTAAATATATACCATAATTTGTAATTTCATTTATATGCACATTTGTTATAGTATCCTAATTTTCTTTAATATGTTAACAAAAATGCAGGCTAAGTGTACTTGGGATGCCAGGTACTATGAAACAATGCGGCGTAATTTCCATATAAGAGCTGCTGCGCGTCTTTCAGATATGCTTCGAAACGCCCGTGTTCGTTATGAGGAGAAAAAAAAGCGGCCACATTGGATCGGGAGGGAGTTGATGAGCCAGTTGGTTGACTATTGGGCAACTGAGGAGTTCAAGTCCAAGTCTGAGAAAGCAAAGAAGAATCGGGCGTCGGAAAAGGGGGGGTGCATTCACACCGGTGGCTGCATAAGCAATGGAGAGCATGCTGAACGTTTGGTAAAAATAATAAACCTTTAAATATTTAAATTTGATTGTATTAAATCATTTTATTTATATTAATAATTTTATTTCTTGTGAAAAATAGGCCAGGAGGCTTGGGAGAGAGCCGTTTATTAACGAGCTTCACAACGAGACACACAGACATAAATCCGGCCAATTTTGCGATGAGCGTGCTAGGAAAGTTCAGGTAATATTTAATAAGTATATCGTAATTATTCGCGTTACATTTTATTATGTTTTAAACACTAATTGTTATTTGTGATTAACTATTTTGTTGTTATTTATGCAGGAGGAGTATGATCGCCAGCTTGCTGAGGCTCTTTCTCAAGGGTCGACAGTTAATCATGGTTTGAGCCTCCGAACCTGGACCAAAGTTGCTGGCGATAAAACTAAAGGAAAGTTATATGGCGCCGGTAACTTAGCCGCTAACTACCGCAAGGGTGTTGCAGCATCCCTCCGACTCACCCTGAATCATGGTGAAGGATCCTCCCACCAGCCTGAGCTGACCCCTGAGATGCGTGAGCTTATTCAAAGGTTGACACAAGAGCAGCTCACGCAACAAATGGCGAGTCACCAGGCTGTTGTGCAAGATTTGCTTGAAAGACAACGATCATATGAGGAGCAACTGGCCCAATTTAGGCAAGCACGGGCTGGGAGTTCTACAGGTGAGCAAATGCAAGTGCAAGACCCCGCCCACACAAGAGCGCCGATTATTAATGACAATGACGACCCGTATCAAATTTATGGTGAAGATGAGGAGGTGGAGACCGAGGATGATGAATGAAGGTGGATCCCGTTCATGTGCTTCTATTTATTGCGTTTTTATTTATTTTTCTGTTTTGTAATATTTGGGGAAGTTTCCTATGCTTCCCAGTACAATTTCTACTTATGGTCTGTACTATTATTCCGTACAATTTAAATTTCTTGCTGCGTGACCTAATATTTTATGTGTGCTATTACTTTAATTTGTATTTTTAAATATTTTTTAAAACAATTAATTATAAAACAATATAAAAACATTTTTTAAAATAATTTAAAATAATTTTTAAATAATTTTTTTAATTTAAAACAATTTAAAAACATTTTTTAAAATTATTTTAATAATTATTTTTATTTATTTTTATTTTTTAAATAATTTAAAATAATTTATAAATAATTTTTTTAATTTAAAAAACAATTTAAAATTAATTTAATAATTATTTTTTTTTTTTTTTTTTTTTAAAATTTTAAATATTTTTAAATTTTTTTATTTTCAATTTAAATAAAAAACAACTAAAATTAATAATTATAAAATAAAAATCATTTTTTAAAAATAATTTAATAATTATAATAATTAATTATAAAATTTAAATTAAAAAAAAATAAAAATCGTTTTTTAAAATACTTTAATAATTATAATTATATAATTATAAAATTTCAATTAAAAAAAACAACTAAAAACGTTTTTTAAAATAATTTAAATTACAAAACATCGTTTTTTTAAAACATAATTTTAATAATTTAATTAATTGTTTTTAATTTTAATTTAATTAAAAAAACCAATTAACATTTTTTTTAAAAAAAAAACGTGATGTAATTTGCCAGGGGTAACCCCTGGCAAAACTCCTGTCACTATTTGGTCAGACGATGTGACATGTGACAGTCTTTACAGTGTGACAGAAAAGGGGACAGTTGAGTCAGACATTTTGCCAGGGGCGTAGCCAGGAGAAATGCCAGGAAACATGCCAGGGAAATTGCCAGGGGTAGGCCCTCGCAATTTGCCAGGAGCTAAATCCCTGGCAAATTGCATTTGCGATGAGCGTTTTTGCGAGGGATGCTGCCCCTCGCAAAAGCCCTGGCAAATTGCTTTTTGCCAGGGAATTTCGCTTTTTCCCAGGGAATTTGCCCCTGGCAAATTTCCAGATTCCTTGTAACTGCTAGGGACCAAATTATCCCTTTTACTATTTTTATGGACCTCATTGTCCATTTTAAAATGATATCATCATAAAAAAAAAATCCAATGTTTTATTGATGGTATAGGAAAAAGACTACTTTATCGCAGTTTATTTTTTTCGGGACTAATTTGTCTCAATTTAGTCTTTTGAATGTAGAAGAAGAAAAAAAAAAGAACGATTGATTAAAGAGTAAATTATTTACAAATTACAACGTTGATTTAAGAAAAATCTCGGTTTATTTTTTTTAGACATTTCTTAAATCTTTGGTTCATTGTGTTGACCATTCACTTTCCCTAAAGAGAAGTAGGTTAAAGTGTTAAACAATCCATCACTGTGATTCTCACTCACTAGTGAAGAAATTTGTAACGTGTTTGTTAATTAGTCAACATTACTCTTAATCCAACGAATTAGCTCTCAACATATAGAAATATAAGACCCTACGTACATCTTTAAATAATATGTCATTCTCCTTGATTTTCTTTTAGCAATCTCTTGATCGAGTCATGAATTTAGAGGTTATAATCTTTTAACCTTTTATATACAATGTAGGTGGCTAATCTGCCATCCGTTTGTAAGGTTTGTTAATTAGTCAACATTAACGTAATTGATTCAATACCTTTTCAAAACATAATTGATTCAATACTTGGATTTATCTTCAAAGTTTATATAATGTGATCCCCCTTTGGTAGTAAATTGTATGGTGAAGATATCTTCAAAAAAAAAAAAATGAGTTCCTTTAAGATGTTGGAAAATGCATTTTTTAAGCTCTTATTAAATTGCATAGTGATATCTTCATTCATCAGTTCAAGTTACTCAACTTGTGATTTTAAAGGAATATTTAACTTTGGAGATTCAAATTCTGATACAGGTGGATTTGATTCAGCATTTCCAGCACAACCTGGTCCCTATGGAATGACTTATTTCAAAAAACCAGTTGGACGTTCCTCTGATGGGAGGCTCATTGTGGATTTTTTGGGTAATGGATCAATCTTCATAATCTTATGTGTGTATTTTGTTTTCCATAAATTCTCTCAACCGAATGCAATATTATTTGAGGTATTACTAAATACTAAATGTAGACACGTCTTCCAATTGAGATTCAAACATTGATTCGTTATTTTGTTGAAGTTTAACTCCTTCCGTTAGACTCAAATTCTTTATTTTATCTTACCTTTTTCGGTCATCACTTTCAAAAAAAAAAAACTGTTAGTAGAATTCTAATTTTCTAGCTTATTTTTATTTCAAAAGAAAATTGGATCCTCATTTCATATATTATATGTTGCTAAAATTGCAGCTGAAGCTCTAGGATTGCCCTATTTGAGTCCATATTTGCAATCAATTGGATCAGACTACACGCATGGGGCAAACTTTGCAACATCAGCCTCTACTGTACTTTTGCCAACTACATCTTTCTTTGTAAGTGGACTCAGCCCTTTTGCCCTTCAAATACAACTAAGGCAAATGCAACAATTCAAAGCCAAGGTTCATGATTTTCATAAAAGAGGTATACAAAAAATGTTTCTATAAATAACTTAAATTTGCTTGTATTTGTATTGTATGCATGCACTATATAAAATAGAATATATGTTTACAGTCCTTATAAAATCACAACTTTCCATGTTTAGTTTTTGACTAATTTATATTCACTTTTAATCTTTATTTTTATTTTCTTGACAAAAATGGATGATAGTCTCTCAAAATAGTCCCTATAAAAAGAAAAACAGGGATTAAAAATGAATAATTTTTTTTTTCATGGATTAGTTTTGAAAGATTGTGATATTATATGAACTAGAAATATATTGAACTCTATTTCTATACTAACTACTTTTTCTTTTTAATGAACAATAATATAGACCCATTGAAACCCTCTGGTTGTGCCTCAAAAATCAACATTCCTTCACCTGATATCTTTGGAAAGTCTATTTACATGTTCTACATTGGTCAAAATGACTTCACTTCAAAAATAGCAGCCAGTGGTGGTATCAATGGATTGAAGAACTACTTGCCTGAAATCATCTATCAAATTGCCTCTGCCATCAAGGTTAGAGTAGATCTTTCATGTCATGGATGTTGTATCTTATTTTAGGCAACAATCTTCACAATTAGGACACAATATTAGTGTTATATTATTCAAGGTTTAAATGTGTTATATTTGCTTTTGGTCCTCAATTTTTTTTTGTTTTGTTTTTAATACTTGCAAAAGAATTTACTTTTGGTCTTTATTGTTATATTTTTATTGTTCTTTTTTTGTCCTCATAATCTTTTAATCCCTACTATTTATCTTATCAGCATTCAGCATGTCTTTATTGTTTTTTAGATGCATAATCATATGATTTTATAGTTTATAGCATAGTGTATTTAAGAGTTGATAGGAAAAATATGATCTTATTACCAAAAACTAATCTAATGCAGCAAAATGTGTATGTGTCATAACACAACAACAGTTAACAAATTCCAATTTAAATGCAACAACTAATAAATGTTTTTGCTGAATGAAATTTCTAGGAGTTATATGCACAAGGGGGACGTACATTTATGGTATTAAATCTTGGTCCAGTGGGATGCTACCCTGGATACTTGGTGGAGCTTCCTCATACTAGTTCTGACTTAGATGAACATGGATGCATAATTTCTTATAACAATGCTGTAGATGATTACAACAAATTGTTGAAAGAGACATTGAATCAAACTAGAGAAAGTTTATCAGATGCTTCCCTCATTTATGTGGACACCAATTCTGCTCTAATGGAGCTCTTTCGTCATCCTACATCTTATGGTATAAGAACCTTTCCTTGGTTTGTTAATTTTAACAATGATATTAAGAATGCCTTTAATGAATTATATATGATACGTCCTTTTAGTCATTATAAATGAACAAATGTTAGCACTACTAAGAATGATTATGCATAAAACCATTATATGATACGTCCTTTTAGTCATTATAAATGAACAAATGTTAGCCCTACTAAGAATGATTATGCATAAAACCATTTGCATTGTGTGTGTTTAAATGAAGTAATTGAATATTCTAGTCAATTTAAATGTTTCAATTGAATTCTCTCCATTTCTAAATATTTTTGTTTGGATAGAGTAATAAAATTATTCATTCTTAAACATTTTTTGGAATATTTTTATGAAATTTCAAAATTTTGAGATACCGAATTCAAAAAATGAAAAATAAGGACCAATTTTAAAAAAATTAAAAGGACTAATTTGCAATTTTTGAAAATTTATAGGGAGCAATTTGTGAAGTTTAGAAAATTTATAGGGGCTTATTTGCAAAATTTGAAAATAGTGAGACCAATTTGCATAATTTGAAAGAATTATAAAGACCAATTTGATATTCATATTATTTCGAGAAATGAAGGAATATCAAATTCTTAATTGTACTTGAAATTCAATAGATTTAGCTTTGACATAAGACTTGGTAAAATCTCTTCATTTTGAAAATTATTCCAAGTTATCATCCAAACAATAGAAGAATTTACATAGAAAAACCTATTAAAAAACTCATGTTGCAATGAAAAAACCACATGCATAAAATAATATGATATATTTCAAATTCAGTCATTGCATATTTGTAATTAGTTATAAGTAATTATTTCTAAGGCAATTTAATATTTATAAACAAAAAATTATATTGGTTCCACAAGCGAGATGAATCCTTTACGGTTTCAATTTGTGTTCTTGGAACAGGACTAAAGTACAGTACCAAAGCATGTTGTGGTCATGGAGGGGGAGATTACAACTTTGACCCTAAAGCTTTGTGTGGCAATATGCTTGCAAGTGCATGTGAAGACCCCCAAAACTATGTGAGTTGGGATGGCATTCATTTCACAGAAGCTGCTAACAAGATTATAGCTAAGGCCATTCTCAATGGCTCTCTAAGTGATCCCCCATTTCTTCTTCATAAACTATGTGATCTTCAACCTATTGATTGATCAATTGCTTATAAGGGTTTATGTTTATACCTATTACAATAATGAATTTTATAAATTCTAAGCTATCAAGATGTGTAAAATAATAGTTCTTTTGTGGGGTGTTGTTTTTATGCTTGTATAATATGTAAGATTTGTCGAACTTTGGCTTGTATGATGTATGATGATTTTGTTAAACTGTTGATCATTATTATTTAGAGAAGACTAAAGCTGTAATTAAACAAAAATTAAACAACATAGCCAAGTTTCCTGCCCCACATGACACATCAACCACACTATCATCAAAATGCCCTTGAAGAATGTGAAGATAAATATAAAGCTATATCATATGGAAAATATTTCATGACATGCAATATTTATTTTATATATTGAGAGAGAAGAAATAAATAAAGTAATATGATAGGTTAGCGATGTGATGAAAAAAAGAAATATAGAAAGAAAATTAGACATTGAATGAGTGTGTTCAAATGAAAAGTGTACAAATATCATCATTGATATTATATAGAGCCAAAATTGTTTTTTTATGTACTAAATAATGGTTTTGTTTTTTCATAACAAGGATCAAGTTCAAAACATACATCAATAATTAAAGCACTCATTCATAATTTGCATGAAGTTAACACTAAAAAACAAAGGAAGAAATTGAAACCACCACCAACTAACATTAATAATGAAAAACATCATCAATCATTCTCAAGAACAGGTTGTGTTCTAATCGTTGGAGCCAAAGGCAATTTAGTCTCACCAATCCAAAATGTATCAAAAGACTCACCATTTTCTGAATTTCTCTCCAATTTTTTTATCCTCCTCTTCTTTGCAGCCTTAACTAAAGTTACCAACAACAAAATCAACACGACCAACCCAACAAAACCTAAAACAAATCCTAAAATCCACCATATGGTAAATCTCTTACTTCGACTCTTGTATAATTCTTTTGGAATTGGAACCACAAGAGTATAGTGTCCTGTTCCATTTGTTTCACAAACATAAGGCTTAGTCATGTTGTGGAATTCCAAATTTCCACTATCACTAAACTTAACACAAATTGGTGTATCATTTTTTTCAAGCAACCTAACATGATGAAAGTGAATTAAAATAGGATTTCCTTGTGTGACCAAATTCATCTTCTCATTGTCCATGAATGAATTTCCTGATGAAGTGTAAGCCACAAAACCAAAAACAGGTGCCACCATTGTGTAATTAGGCACATTGAAGTAGTGAGAAGACCAATTTCCAAAATTTTCATATAATATAGCCATTCTTTTTCTAATAGGCTGTGGCACAACATGTGGTGGAACATTGAAGAAACTATAATTCACTCCTCTTACATAAAAAGAAGATGTTCTTAATCTAACAACTCTAACTTCCATTCCTGTGTAGTTAGAAGGAAGTGAAATTTTGTAGAAAACACCTGTTTTTGGATTTCCTATATCTTTGTTCACTTGCTTGCAAAGAAAGTCTTCTAAGGATTCATGATCATAAGTTTGTGAGCTTTGAACCAAAGATGATATAAACATTATAGAGACAAATAACCATGAAATTTGCAACCATTTGTGGTGCCCCATGAATTATATATGTTACCTTAGAAGGCTAATTTTTGGGTCTCCATTGTTGATTTCTTGAATGGCTTTACGAAACAAACCCATTGAAGCTTTCATGACATAGTGTTTTCACTACTCATAAGTGAAAGGGAAAATTTCTTCGGCGCAAACTTGAGTTTCTTCTCTTATGATTTGGTAGTAGAGAGATTAATATCAAGAAATATCAATAAATTTAAAAAACCTTCCTCTACCAAGTCTTGGCAACAAATTTGGCGTCGCGATCCTTGCTTTTAGAAAGAATCACAATCAAATGTGATTGCCGAATCTTAATTGTGGTTCCCTTGTGGTCGTATAGACACAAAAAAACTTGATGTCGTAGCTCTAATTCTTCGTATAGATACAAAAAACGTTGATGTTACAACTAGGGTTGTGATTACGGATATTTTTTTAGAATATAGACTTGATTTGTGAGAAGGTGCAATGGAATCTCCTAAGAACACTTTTCTCTCTTGTTTGCTACATGAGCTTCATATAACATAGATGAATATATACCACTATATCATATTCCTTTTTGAGCCAAGTCTTTGTTGAAGAATGATCTAAACAAGTGTATGTTCTTTATGGGTTTGGTTGAGAAGGTAAACCTATACCACCTGGGAACCTTATACAAATGATTAGGTTCCAAAATTTAATGAGATCATATCAAAGCTTTGAATTCTTCAACTCTCGTATATATTTATTGAGATCCTCTTGGAGTTTCTTGTGCCTAGAAATAAGAGGTGTGTGTGGAAGAAATTGAAGTGGTCGAGGGGAATGAGTATGAGGAGAAAAATAATTAGTTTATTAAAATGTTGTATTGTAATGACAATGATCACCACATGATGAAAAGGACATAGGAAGTTGCATGATTAATTTGTTATTGATTAGTTGTCTTTATAAAAGGTGTTTTTAGGTACATAATTTTGGTTATTGTTTGGTTGTGTGGAGAATATGGTCAAGTGATAAAGTTAAAGAATGAGTTGGTATAGTACGTATGCCAATGTGGATTCCCATAGGAATGGGCGGAAGCCATGCACCTCCAAGCATGGAATGCTAATTTTAGGCAAATGATTGGCTTATTAGTTGGTGAGTTATAAAATACTAGACTTGTTGTGATTAAAAAATTCGTGTATTTTTCATCATGCTTTTATAAAAGTATTTTTATATGTAAAATAATTCATGTTTTAAAAATATAAATGAATACAATGCATAAGATTATTTTAAGCCCATGTTCAATAATAACAATATCCAAAATATTCCTACACTGATATTTAAAACTCATTCTGTATATATTTTCTAAAGTTCTCCTCTCTTTTATCTACTTCACGAAACATGATTGTATGCAGAGATAACAATTCGACGCATCACAATATTGCGACTGTAGCATCGACGTCGGACGGTCCATATTTTAAGTTAGATATTTTTTTTTAAAATCAAAATTTACTTTAAAATCTAGATTGTCCAATCTAAATTCAAAGACCATGAATATTGTAACCGCGTGAATACGACAAATGACCATCTGTAAGCAATTTGATCTCC
This sequence comes from Medicago ruthenica, assembly GCA_018208015.1. Taxonomy (NCBI): domain Eukaryota; kingdom Viridiplantae; phylum Streptophyta; class Magnoliopsida; order Fabales; family Fabaceae; genus Medicago; species Medicago ruthenica. The sequence continues at coordinate 21,021,086 of CM031378.1, forward strand.
TATCATCTCATCCAATGATTATGTCGAAAAATGGTTTCAATACATACCCAAACTCAAATTCACATACAACATGCAATTTCAAAAAAATTAGATGCTACGTGAACTCAATTCATGTGGGTTTGTGAATTAAAGTCATCTATACACGCATTAATTTAATTCACATATAGGTACTTTTTTTCTTTCAAAAATGGTAATGTATACGTGAACTCAATTCATGATGGTTTCTGTAAACTCATTTTACATAGGTAGGTGTATGTAAAAGGAATAGAGAAAAAAGAAGACAAATGAACATGAAGAAAGGTGAGAGAAATTTAAAAAGTGTAATGGATTGAAAATATAAAAGGATCTTCAGGGGTATTTTTCATCAATTTATTCATTTTCGTATCTAACAAGGGTGTTTGGTAAGAAAAAAGAAAATTATCTAACAGGGTGTAACTAGTATAAATCTAAGGCCGTGTTTGAATAAATAGCTAAATTTAAAGCTTATAGCATAAACACCGTACTTATCATAATCAATACTTATGTATAAACTACCTCTAAGAAAAACTTATGTATAAACTATTTCAATAAAATAATAATAAGTTGTTTGTAAGTTCTAGTTCAATTGATGAAAATATCAAAATTGTTATGTCAGATATCGTGATCGGAGTTTGAGCTTTCGCTCTTCCACTTGCATGTGAATTTTTAATGTCTATTATCATCTTGTATATCTAACAAAAATAATATAGTCAACTTATTTTCATATAAGCTATAACATGGTTTTTTAAACTATATTAAAAAACTGATAAAAATAAGCTAAAAATAACTTATGATAATGTCCTAAGCTTTTTTCACAAATTCTTCCAAATAATTTCACAACCAGTACTAAAGGGCCAAAAGTAGCTATGGGTCCTGGACCGACCCGGCCCATTACTCATCATCACTCTCCTCTTCACTCTCGCATTTCATTTCCCAGAGCTTATACCTAAGAAACACAACCGAACAAAAACGACACCGTTTCAACCATGCTTCGTCTCACAAAACTAAAACCACCATCACCACCATCATCCTCCCCACACCAACTCCTCCAACGCTGCTCCGTCAGCCGCACCGCCAAAGGAAAAGGAAAAGCGGGTCAAATCCTAAAACGCTCCAAAATCACTGTAAAAAAAACTGGATCCGAAGCCACACCCGGCGCACCAACCGGATCCCGCGAGAAACAAGAACGCGAACGTCTCTACGATCAATGCCTCAACGCACCAACACCACTTCGTTTTCTCAAACCCAAACAACGCGCACGCGAAGCTGAACGAGAAAAATTAGGGTTAATTAGCAAAGATCGTCAAATTGAACTCGATATGATGAAGAAGAAAAACGCCAAATTCAGGGTTTCTGAGAAACCAACGATAATGGGAACACCTGGGTTGGATTATATAACGTTAGGGTTAGTGGATGCTGAGAAATTACCGAAATATGAATTGACGAAAGAAGATGGGATGAAATTGGCGAAGGAGTATAGTAGGGTTTTGATGAGGAAGCATAGGGCGAGACAAGCGGCGGAGACGAATCTTTTGAGGATGAAAAAGGAGGCTATTGAAGCTTTGCCTGGGGGTTTGAAGGAAGCTGCTTTGGTGCCGGATTTGACGCCGTTTCCGATGAATAGGTTTATGGCGACGCTTACGCCGCCTATTGATGGGTATATTGAGAAGATTAAGGAGGCTGCTGATAGGATCAGTGGGAAGGAGAAGATTAGGTAGATTGGTAGTGTTGAGTATGAGGGTTCTTCGCAGGTTAGTGTTGATTTTGATTTTGATTTGATGTCGTTGTTTGTATTGCATTATGCAAATAAGATGGAGTGAAATTGTCGTTTATTGAAGGAAATTGAAATTTCGTTGAAATCTGTTTTTCTACCTGTGTTGTCAAATAGTGACCATTGTGGCATTATAATGTAGTGGAATTTGAAAAAATCGTGATAGTTTTGCGATAACTATATAGTACAACGTGTTGTCGAATAGTGGCTATTGTAACTGTGTAGCGTAGAGTTATTTGAGCAAAATGCTATTTTTTTACGATTGACGGGGTTGGCTTGTATTGAATCTTGTCTGTGTTTGCTATGAAACTGTCTTTAAATGATAATGGAGAATAGTATCTATTTTGCCATGAAATGCCATGGTATCGTACATTTGATTTCATGTTGCTATCAATATCATTATTGTTTCATGTATTGTTAGATATTTAAACAAACAAGTGAAACCACAAAAACAAATTAGGTTGGGAGTGATTGAATAAGTAAATTATGCCCATTGTGTGATTTTGAAAAATGAAAAATGATTAGTGATAAAATTATGTTTGACGTTCGATGGATCATGCAGTCTATTGTCTTCCAAGAAAATTATGATTATTTATCATTCAGAAGAAATGTTATTTGAAAGTGGACCATGGCGGGAAGCCAAAAATCTGCCATATAAAGCTGCCCTAAAACGCCATGGTGCCACCGTTATTCAGCACCATGGCGTTGTATAAATATCATCCACCGAAATCTGCCATAGCACCGCCATGGCTGATAATTAACAACAATGGGAAGAAACTGGTGGACCTGAAATACCTACTGTCAGAATGCCATGCATTCACTGCGTTCAACAAGTTAGAATTGTTTGATATAGATCAAACTTATTAAATTCTTATTGGTGCCAGTGATAATCTTGCCTGTAACTTCTTTCGTATTGTCATACAATTTCCAGTATATTCCTAATTGTGTAACACGCCAGCTACCACTCCCCAAAAAGTGATTTCTCCAAAGATGACATATAAAGAGAGTTCCCACTCTCTCTGAGTGCCAAACATTGACAAACACATGCTTCATGATCCAATGTACCTTATTTATATTTTCATGTACAAAATAAAAACATATTAGAAAAAACATTGCATTCACCAAGTCAGAATTGTTAGATATAGATCGAACGGTTCATATTTCTAGTTTGCTTGTTTGGAGTCAAACATAGTATGTATGACTATTACTGCCACTGATGTTTTACGTTGTGAGGACAACAATTTCAAATCTTAAACATAAGCGATTTACAGTTTTTTCCCCCTTGTAACAGACTAGTATCGAATTTGTGACACTTGCATGTGGTCCAATGGTAATTGCTAACTTTTGTGAAAATAATTGATGAGTGTTAGAATGATCCTATATAAAACTACTGAAAGCACCGTATTATGTCTGGAAAGGAATTCACTAGAGGCTTGGAGTTTGTTTAGGCTTTCTTCTGCTTTAAATTTTCATGTTAGCATGAGTGACTAATTTTTGGGTTGATTCAATACCATTATCACCTGGAGTTTCCGTTCTTGTTCAATATTGTAGAGATTCCATTTCTGCTTCTATATATGCTGTTGTTATAAGCGATTCTGTGATGAGTTTAAGACTAGAGACATGCTCTGTACTTATGTAGTATGTACCAATAATTGGCATTCAAATGCTTTCTATGTTCTTGTGTAGTACGTACCAATAATTGGCATTCGAATGCTTTCTATGTTGTCTATACTGTGACTGTGAGTTTGAAACCACCTGCAAAATCACTAGGCCATTGACATTTTTTTTTTGTTAAGATGGGATTGCGTAATTTTGAACCCACTTATTTCCTTCTCATTATTTTGATTGCTTCAATTGGTCAGTTGTATCTTTCAAAACAAATGATGAATGCCTGATGGTAACTCTATCAACTAATTTGTTTGAATAGCAGGTCTGTCTTGAAGGTTCAGAAGCACTTCTCGTTCTATGTTGGCAGCAATCATGGAACATGGATTTCATTAGATGGTTGCAGAACCTGAGTTTGTGGAGCTTTTTGAATAGCAAAATTGACCAACAGAATGGTGGTTTACAGAGTAATAATTCATGAACATCAATTCTTTATTTTCATTTTGGTAGCAAAAATGAGGAAAATGATGTGAATTGTGAATGACTAAATCATTTTGGTTGGTACAAAGTTTTATGTTTTGCCATGATATATTGCAGAGTTTATGTTATGTCTGGTTGGTACCGTCGTGGCAGCATAAAATAGATTGGTTTTCTGACGTGCATTTTTTGTTTTGGTTTTTGTTTTCAAATTATGCAATCAAGTGGGAAATCTAATCTTTAACCATTTTGCGAGTTCTTTTGTTGAAAATGATAATTTCTAGTTGTAGGTGTGCCTTTGGTCTTATGTTTGCACTCACTCAAATAGAAGTTTGGTCCAATGTAATTATAATTTGACTGTTCCTTTTCCAACCCTACTCCGAAAAGCGTTAACGCCCTCCAAAACACGTTAAAACACTCTTAGAAACCCTCCATTTTTTCGGATTTTATAATCCGAATAGGGTGTGGGGAAGGGTGGGAAAAGAAATTCCCTTCTTATTTTTATGTTGTGCTGCCTAAACTCGTATTTATGGATTCACAAATATACTCTCCAATGTCTAGGGAAGTCCACACTTCACTTCTTTTCCCAGCATGAATTTGCCACTCTTCAGTCACACTAGAGCAACTGTACGTCATGACTAAGGCTCAACTAGGGGTGGAAATAAGTTAGGCCGAGCTAGGCTTTGCAAGGCCTAAGCTTGGCCTGCTAAATTTTTTAAGGCCTATGTCTGGCCTGCGACCTGTCATAGGTTTACTTTTGAGGCCTGAGCCTGGCCTTCTGAAAGTCTGATAAGGTCTGCTAGCCTGTTTAAAAGTCTATATCATATGAACATCTTTAAGTAAGCAATGTGATCTAAGTTTAAATAGACTAGCGAACTAATAAATTAATTAGATTAAACTCTCTTTTAGTAATCAATTATAAACTATATATTGCATCATATTTCAATTCTAGTTTATAATAATACATTTGTATATGCGAAAATTAATGTATACTAATAAACTTAAATTATTAACGAATTTACATTTTAATTCAAAGTACAAGATATATCATAATAATAAATAATATTAATCATATTTACTTGCCGATCTAATAGGCTTAAGAAACTTTTTGAATGACCTTGACCTGACTTTTTAAGCTAAATAGACTTCTAAAAAAGCCTAGACCTTCTCTATTTAACAAAAAAGTTTGGCCTGACCTGTCGAAGGTTAGGTCGTAGGCCCCTGTAGGCCGGCCTGACCTATTCCCATCCCTAGGCTCAACCTAAACCTGTTATTTTTTTTTTTTAGGGGAAACCTGTTATGTTTTAGCCACTCCGATCACAGTTACCTTTATTATCATGACCATATAAATGAACATTGGACTTGTGTTATCGTTCATGTAATTACTAAACTTGCAGAAGCTGTAAAATTCTTCATTTGGAATTACTTAGATAAAAGCCCGTGGTTTCCTCATAGTGGTGTGTCATTGATGCAAGTTTGTGAAAAATACTCGTGTAGTACTAGAAAGTGATGTATTGGAGAGAATTTGATGGTTTTGTAAAGATGAATTATGTGTGGTGCAATTGGGGAAGAAAGCCAAGGAGGCAGTTTGGAGAGGGAGAGGGAGAGGGAGAGAGGAGGAAGATACAGTGATAAAGTAAACCACAAACATCGCCAAAATAACAAGATGATCCCAATTAAGGCTACCCTTTACCCGCAATTATAAACCTTAGGACAATATAATCAAACAAAACTAAAATACCATTACTGTGCATTCAAATTCACCATAATTGAATCCATATTTTTTTTTTGTTGATAAAAACAAATCCAATCTCACAGTACAACATAAAATCTTCAACAATGAAATCTCTAAACATTACATATTATCATATAATAAAAATAATAAATCCAGCTTAAAAAAAAACCATTATGTTATCAATATCCTCATCGTCAAACTCAACATAACTATTACCATCATCCTCCTCATCAAATCCATCACCACCATCATCCTCAAACTCAATATGCCCATGTGCACATTTTATAGAGACTTTTTTTTATTTTATTATAGAGACGTTCTAAATGATAAATAATGCAACTAAATTTAAAACATGCCAATTTTTTATTCAATTTGATGGAGTATAATAAAAATGTAAAAAAACTGCATATATTGTAGCGTGTCTATCTATGCCCTCTTCTACTGCGCTTAATTATATGTCAACATAGAAAGAGATATTAATTTTGACATATTATAACAAAATATTTTTGACAAATACGATTTTAAAATAAACCATGTTCATAGTGTTCAATATTATTTCTATTGTTGTGGGGTTCTTCCTATTTTCATTTAAACAAAAACACTACAACTTTTGTTTTAACCACAAGTATTTTTTGTAAATCGAAGTTATGCATTAATGTTGAATTATTTCCTTGAGTTACCAAATATTTTCCAATATTTCACGAGCAAAAGAATTTGAGAATAGAAGGCAACATGATATTGTAAAAATTGAAGTTGATTGCTTCAGATTTTCACACAACCGAGTCTTCTACAAATTCCCAAAGGGAGAAAAGGAGTACAATGATGGCAAAACTACTTGAAGTAAGACTAGAGAGGCAAAGAACTAGGTCCAAAACAAGCAAAAATGCTTCTTGATCAATTGTAAAATGCTTCTTTTGAAGATCCTAGTGTACTTCAAAAGAGCACAGAGAGATAAAAGTTCTCATTTCATTTCATTTCCGTGGGATTGGTTTCAGCATACTTTTTAATGTAGTCTCTTGCACGTATGGGAAAGTAGTTTTCTGCCATCCACCTGTTTTTGAAGCTTCCAATTGGCTCCATAAGTACAATTGGTGCTAGATATGCATAGAACTACATGTGACCAACAAATATAACCAGTCAATATATAGCTCACAATTGAAATCTTTCTTCTTAGTAAAATAAACGAAATAATTTTATGCTCTCTAACCGTGGAAGAGGCTCTCCATAAGCCGCAACCAAGCTCTTTTGCTTCGTTGATCGCATCTATATGTGCTTCGTTCATCATGAAGCTCTTTTGTAATGTAAAAGTCCTCTTGTGTAAGGCAAGGAAGTCTCTGACTTATGTGTTAGAGCAATTGTAATTGTGTGATTATAGTGAAAAATCTCTTGGAAGTGCAAGGGATCTTGGCTAATCTCAGATTATGGGATGAACTAGGATAATTTGCTTGTGTTGTCTCTCTTCCCTTACTCTATGATATCTCTTGTTATGTTTTTGTTAAAACTCTTAAAAAAATTAGAAAAAGCCAACACAATTCAACCCACTTTTTGTGTTTTTCTCACCTTCACAAGTTTATGAAAAATACTCGTGTAGCACTAGAAAGCGACGTGTGTGAGAGAGAATTTGATCGTTTTGAAAAGATGAATTGTTGGATAAAAGTGGAGGGTGACAGTTTAGGGAGAGTGGGAGGAGGAAGATAAGGTGATTTAGTGATGGTTGTTTTAAAAAAAAAGATGATGATAATGATAATCTGTTGGGAGTGGATTCTCAATTGGAGATTTCGTCCACCACCGTTAAACACTCTATCTACCTTTTGTATGATGCAGTCACATCAATAGTACGAGATAATGTGGGGATGGGTTATAGCTCACTTAGTATGTGTTTGGATTAACTGAGACAAGGCAAATATCACGTTCCGAAGGTAAGCTAGACGTGAAAATCCTAAAGCTACATAGCAAGTTTTTGTAAAAACGTGAAAATTTAATGTGATTTTATAAAAACCACCGCTAAACCAAACGAGCACTTAGCTGAGCTGAGGTGTTAAAGATTCAGAATTTGAATCCTAAGAAAATACTAACATTTAACGTACCAACAATTGTCATTAATATTATTTTTTTGGACTAAATTCACTAATATGTTGTGGCACACCTAACATAGACTTCTGTTAGTCACTCCAATGGTCTACTGCGAAAGACTCGAAATAGTGAGGAATGAAATATAAACCTTGTCCTATAGGCAGAGGCGGAGCCAGAAATTTAAAGTTAGGAGGGCCGAATACAAGGAACATAATTTGATTAAAAGAATAATTGTGTAAATATAAAAGGTATATAAGAAACCCTAAACTAATATTTTCTTGTTTGTTAAAGAAATTTATATCTATAGTTAGTATGAGAGACATTAATCGGTAAATATATTTAACATACAAAAAAATAGTAGTGCAAATGTTCTAGGGTTAAATATGTTTTTAATCCATACAAAATCATACATTTTTAAGTTTAGTCCCACAAAAATTTTATTTTAGTCCTTATTTGCATTTATATGGATTATTTTGAGGACTAAAAATAATTCGTTTGACTATTATTATAAAGTGCAACATTATGGAGGATTAAACTTACACTTAAAATTTAATTGGGACTAAACATAAAAACTCATAGTTTTGTAAAAAAACTAAAAACATATTTAACCATATATTTTGTATGTAACTTTGAAATTATTTCAAAAAGAGAATTTGGAAATGAAAAGTGTATTTCTATGGGCACACAAAAACGTCAATCGACTAACCAAACAAATGAGCTCAAGTGGGTAACGAATACCACCAAATGATAAATTGTTCAGGAGAACCTGAGTTTGATTCTTGAGTGGAACAAATCTTGTCAAGTCTTTACTTACCTCCTGATCGAACACTAGATTACCATGACCCCTTTACAAATAGAACTGGAGGGTTAACACAAAAAATAAATGAGATATATCATTGTGGTTAATTTTATTTAAAACCGTATTGATATATTTTACGAAATATGAGATAATTTAAAATAATATCTATACTATATATAAAGTAAATAACATGTTTCGGCTCTTTTGGGCTGACTTTTTTGTTATTCCAATTATACCCTAAAACATATTTTTCTATAATAATGTTATATTGTTGGTTTCATTAAAAAAGATAAGAATTTTTATTATATTTGTTATATTATTGTTGTCAATATGAAAATATTGATATGATTTGTTGAGTTTGTTACATTTAAAAGTCACAAATATCCATACATATAATTTTAATCTATATCAAAAAAATTATATAAAATATTGTTTGTAACTTAGACGCAAATTTCGATAAAATATCGTTGATAATATGCAAGCGTTAGCGCAATAAAAAAAGGAAAAACGGGCATTCACGTGCCCGTCTTTTCGCTAGTGAAGTATAAAATTAATGATATTAGTTGACAATTAATCTAGGAACATGGTAAAAAATAAACATTTTTTTGGCAGAAATTAATTGGGAAGACAGTAGGCCTAATTATAGCTGATGAAACATTTTAATATATTTAGTCGTAGTGTATAATTTTTTTTATTGAAAATGTGGGGGGCCTATAGCGAGTACCTCCGCCACTGCCTATGGGACTCTCGAGTATATTATATCCCACATTTTCATCCTCCTTACAACTCCGCTCCATTTATCATTTGAAGAAAATGGTGTTTATAATCTTTATAACTCTGCTCCATTTATCATTTGAAATGGTGTTTATAATCTTAAATATACTTTCTGTGTTCATGTATGTATTATCTATCAACCCCATACAATCGGGAGTTTGAAGTCATTTAAAAAATTTAGAGTTGGGCAAACAATCAAATGATTCACATTTCTGCAAATTAAATCCAAAACAAACTTGTAGTACCAGTTAGTTTTCATTCAGCGATTCAAATTTGACAATCGCAGCGACATATCTATCACAGCAAATTCAGATTCAAACATCCAAAGGAAAGGACCAAAACAAGATGACATTTAAGGGGAGAATAAAACATACACCAACATTATTTCATTTTTTAATCATGTAATCGAGTGGACTGGACAATCTCGATTGCAACTGTTCAGTAGCAAGCAACGATGTTCATGGAAATGTTCCAATACTATATTACTATAATGAGACTTTGGTTTACGGAAATCAAACTCTTTATCATTTGAACCACCAGACATTGGTTATATAATCTAAAGATTAAAATTAAGAAACTCAAAATTTGAACAGTCAAATTTCCATATAATAATTGTGATTTGTTGAATGCAGTCAATGTGTAAATTAGTGAGACAACAAGGAATCCAGATTTACTAACATTACCTTAGACTAAACCACACAAAATACGAAAATTGCCGGGCTCATGAACAGCTTGCTTAAAACACAGATGATTATACACCAGAAACTATGAAAACTGCCCAAGTCTTGAGATTCAAATCACACACCCATGATTAGACTTCACATATCAAGCTATTGCAATAAGACTGAAGTATTCATATAAAAGAACAATGAAAAGAATTCACATGTCAAGATATTGCCATGACTCTAAGCTCAAGCCAAACAGTAAAATTTCCATCTAACAACCCTGATTTGTTGCATGCAATGGATGTGTAAGTTTGTTACCACAAGGAATCTGGATTCACCAACACTATCTACTCTTAGACCAGACCAGACCGCATATCCTAAGTTAAAATTTGCAGGGCTTGTGAACAGTTTGATTCAAACATAGATAACTATACAACAGAAACAATGAAAAACAGCCAAGACTAAAAGATTAATATCAGAAAGCCACTAACCTATAGAACAGAAACAATGAAAAACAGCCAAGACTGAAAGATTAACATCAGACAGCCACTAGAAGATTTCAGAAAGATTGAAGATTCATATCACAGAACAGTGATAAGTTTTGACATGTCAAGTTATTGTCATTAACACAAACATAAATCATCCAAAACAACTACAACAATCAACCTCAAGCCAAATTTCCTAACAACACTAATCATTTCTTCTAATTAAAAAAAATAATACAGGACAGGGAACACCCACCAATAAAAATCACTTAAAATCATATAGCTGTTATCTACACTCTCATTCCAACACCCCAAGAACAAAACCAAAATCAAGTACATCCCTCCAAATTCCAAAACAATCATACATCACAACACAACCATCTGAAGCAAAAACACAACATACTATAAACAAACAGAAAACACACAACACACAGTATCAACGTTTCAAAAGAAAATCCACAACCCAGTAACCAAAATCAAATCAAGTACATCCTTGCAAAACAACCACAACATGATAACAGAACAAAAACAAACAGAAACTAAAACAAAAACAGCAAGCACACAGTATTAAGGTTTCAAAAGAATATCCACAACAACAGCAACCCAAAACATCATGATTTTTTATATCTTCATTCTCATTTCAACATCCCAAGAACAAAACCAAAATTAAGTACATCCCTCCAAAACCATACATCACAACACAATCATCAACATCTAAAATACAACACACTATCAACAAACAGAAACAACGACAAGCACACCGTATCAACTATCAAGGTTTCAAAAGGATATCCCCAACCACAGTAACGCCCAGCATCATGACATTTTAATATCACCACAACCACAAAAGGATCACAAATGAAGCCACATAAACCGCAATAGGCAGTATAATCAAACAAACTACAAACCGAACAGAAAATAAACCAAGATAACAATCTATCACTATTGAACAATCAAATTCACCATAGTATCAATTCCATATCTCATGGTATAACATAAAAAAATCTATATAAAACTTCTAAACATTACATCATATAATCAAAATTATAAAATCCCATCTTCAAAAAACAAAAACACCAAATCCTCATATCTTTTCAATATCCTCATCCTCATACATTATGATTTGTTATATCTTCATTCTTATTCCAACACCCCAAGAAGAAAACCAAAATCAACTACACCTCTCCAAACCATATATCACAACACAATCATCAGCAGCTAAAATACAACACACTATAAACAAACAAAAAACAACAATTTAAAGCCACAGCCATAGTAACCCACAATCACAAAATTATCACAATTGAAGCTGCATCAACCACAATAGAATCAGAACACAGAATAAACTAAGATAAAAACAATTTATCCTTATTTCGCATTAAAATTCACCATAATACCATATGAATATCTCACAATACAACATAAAAATTCAAAACACATCAACAATAAAATCTCTACCCATTACATAACATCATCATCATGATCATACCATAAAACTTATAAAAATCCCATCTTTAAAACAAAAAGCATGAACCCCTCAAATCTTATCAATATCCTCATCCTCAAACTCAATATAATCATTACCATCACCCTCATCATCATCCCCATCAAGGCCACCACTAATTCCTTCATTAAGCCTAACACTTTCAGGAAGCTCGCCATACGCCTTCAACAGCCTAGCCTCATCCGGCATATACTTCAAGATCACATCAGCCTTATCATCCTGATATTCACGCAACCCAACAAGAATAATATCACCAGCAGCAATCCAAACCTTCTTGTGCATCTTTCCACGGATATGACAGAGACGCTTTGTAGTATCGATACACATAGCTTCACAACGACCGTTTCCAAGCATACGAAGAACCTGTGCGTATTCTTGACCGTCTTCCTTGAAAACAAGCTCGCGCTTTTCGTCGTCGGCTTCGTTCTTTCCTCGCTTGCGATTCTTTCCTCCCTTTCCCTTGTTCTTCGGCATGGTTGAAGGTTGATGAGAGAGAGAAAGAGAGAGAGATTGAAACCCTAACCCTAGTTTTTTGAGATTGTGATTTGGGAAATTTTGTGCGAGTGTGTGTGTGAGATAATAAAGGTGGGTAAGCGTGTGGGATTGAAACAACTAAGTCGGTTTTGTTAAATGGACGGTTTTGGCCTTACGTATTTGCTGAAATTTCTCTCTCTTTTTTTTATTATTTTCAACGGCTTAGCTTATTTTTTTACTTGATTCCCACATAAAATATAGGCTTAATTGAACCACCGGTCCCTTAACTTATTTGTTTGTTTCAATCTGATCTCATAACTCTTAAGTTTTACAAACTGGTCCCTCAATTCACATGTCATTAAACAATGTGGTCCCCTCAGAAAGGAGATCGTTGGATAAAGGAGGTCTACCATATCTTATAGTGTATCACCAACACCTAATTAAGCCAAAAAATGGCTTAATTACATCAAAGGTCCCTTAACTAATTATGAGATTTCATGTTGGTCCCCTTATTAATTTTTGTTCCATTATGGTCCCATAAGTTTCCTCCGTCAGTCAAATAAATCCATTCTGTTATCTTTTGTTCAAAAACGTTAACATTTATCTTCCTCATTCATCATCTTTATCATCAAACCCAAAAAATTCATCATCTTCATAACGAAACCCAGAAATATTCATAAACTTCATCATAAAACTCAGAAGAAAAAAAAACTCAAAAATTAAACCCAAAATATTATCATCATCCAAAATTAACACAAATTTAAACTCATAAATCTTCAAACAACAATAACACAAATTTAACCCAAATTAACAAAACTTAAACCCATAAATTAAAACAACAAATGGCAAATTTAACTAATTAACTAAAATCATAACAAAAAACCAAAAAAAACAAAAACAAAATCATAACAACAACAGCAGCAACACACCCCCTCCCTCTTTTCCACACCCCTCACTTTTCTTCTCCCTCGTCTCTCTTCTCACCTCAACAACCCCAACCTTTCCTCAATTCCAAAATGTGAAATAGTCCTCCATTCTGTTAACTTTTGTTTGAAAATTGATTGAAGATCCTTGTTCTTGAACCTTCATCTTAGATTCACATCAAAACAATTGATCAATTTCAAGTATAGGTGTACTGTTTTTGTGTATAGGTGTACTATTTTTGTTTGTGTGTATAGGTGTAATGTTTTTGTTTATTATACTAAGATTACCGCAAAACAATTGATCAGTTTCACGTATGATTCATGCTATTGGAGTAGAAATTGTGAATCTAATTTGGGTTCATGCGCGCTCATTGGTGTATTTTTGCAAGTTCATGATAATTTTTTATTTATGTTTTATGATGATTGTATGTTTTGATGATGAATCAGTTCAGTTTTCGTACTTAATTCTTCATTGATTTCGGGTTTTTCTGCATATTTGCTTCAAATTCGAAACTCTATTGTTGCTGCAATTTTCCAGAAACCCATTGTGTTCATCATCATCTTCATCTTCATAACTTTTGAAGGTTGCAGAAGAATTTTAATTCAATTTTATGTGTTATTGTTGTTTGAAGATTTATGAGTTTACATTTGTGTTAATTTTGGATGATGATGATGATGATATTTTGGGTTTAATTTTTGAGTTTTTTTTTTCTTCTGAGTTTTATGATGAAGTTTATGAATTTTTCTAGGTTTGGTTATGAAGATGATGAATTTTCTGGGTTTGAGGATGAAGATGATGAAGGAGGAAGATGAATGTTAACGTTTTTGAACAAAAGATAACAGAATGGATTTATTTGACTGACGGAGGAAACTTATGGGACCATAATGGTACGAAAATTAATAAGGGGACCAACATGAAATCTCATACTTAGTTAAGGGACCTTTGATGTAATTAAGTCATTTTTTGGCTTAATTAGGTGTTGGTGATACACTATAAGATATGGTAGACCTCCCTTATCCAACGATCTCCTTTTTGAGGGGACCACGTTGATTAAGACATAGGTTAGTTGAGGGACCAGTTTGTAAAAATTAAGAGTTATGAGACCAAATCGAAACAAAGAAATAAGTTAAGGGACCGGTGGTTCAATTAAGCCTAAAATATACTAACCTTTTCTTTTACAAAAATAAACAATATTTATTTATTTAAATTGATTGTGAGAGTACATTGATACAATACAATTTTAAAGCAGCTAAAAATAAAAGCGATTAAGCCGAAAGAATTTGGATTTCAAGTTTTGAATCTGGTAGGACAACGATGTATGCAAAAAAAATTCTAAGAGATTTAACTATTACATTTTTAATCTTGAATTCAAACTCATGATCTCTAATTAAGTTGAAAGAGATCTTTTATTCAAATGTTTTTGGCTTTTTATGAGTCTTGATAACACGTCAAATAATTTTAAATTTATGCAAAATATTGCCTGGATGATCTATATAATATAAACATTCATTTCAACCGTTGATTTTGTAAAAAAAATCATCATTAAAATGTTGGTGAGTGGTGTGACATTATTCCAAACTCCTCCTTTATATATAAATGTTAAATGTATATTTAACACCTCTAATTTTTTTTTTTTAAGTTTATTCACTGCATAAATTTTGTCAAATTTTATTCTCTTTTTGTTTTTATCAAGACTAAATATATGGACAAAAGAACACACTCATTTTTTGTAAAAAGATTTTCAAATAGGGAATAAAATTGGAAATTTTTTATGATAATACTAAACTCAAAAAGACGTAATTTTATATGGATAAAAAATCATTTAAAGTAACTTGTACAAAAATATGAATAAATACAATAATAACAAAATAATGATAATGAAATTACCCTTAACTTAACCTATTTTTCTTGTTATTTGCTTTGGTTTTTATGTTAATTATTATAAAAAAAAAATAATTGTGTGTCTTTTAATGAGCAAAACTGATTTCATCCAAAATTACAACAAAAATATATATATTTGACACCCTAAAAAAAATTAGGTATATTTGACACCCTCAAAAAATTTAGGCTAACTTCACCATTAATATGTGACATGCTAAATGAACAAACAACTTTCTACATGTATTCTACATAAATATTATTTCAATGAATGATTAAATTGTTTATGACATCAAAATTATGTAATGTGTTTTGATCTCAATGTGACTCTATAGTTGAGATAATATGCATGGATTTAATGTGTCACGTGAGTTTATGATTATGTGCCTTTGATAGGAGATCCAAGTAAAAAAATCACATGTTCATTTAACGTGTTGTGTCTAAGCTGCTAACGACTCAAGTTAACTGAGAGACCATTCTGTACTAACATGTTATGATTTCATAAATTAATTTCCCAGTTTCATAAATGTGCAATTTAGCTTAGCATAATTTTTCTGAATTGTTTGCGAAAAAAAGCAAGTACTTGTGATCTTGTGATTAATGTTATAACGTCGTCTATTCGTACTTCTAATAATGAAAATTTCACATCTCCTTTCGTAGTAGAAGAGTTTAAAGAAGCAATGTTCTTTATGCCACATGAGAAGTGCTCTAGGTATAATGGTTTCAGTCTGAGATTTTACCAACATTTTTTAAAAATTCATGCAGTATTGACATTTTTCGAGTTACCTTAAATACAATTTCTTTTCGGACACCCTAAATATGACCAACATAGCGCTCATGTCAAAAGGTGAATTGCGGAAACAAGGGTGGAAATTCCAAATCGACTCGGATGCTCTCGTCTCTTATTGGTTTAAAGGCCAAGTGTTATCCAAACAACAATTTATTGGCATTATCTATTGGTCATGACCTAAGTTATGTGTGGAGAAGTATTTTTAATGCAACATTTATTGTGCATGCGGGATCTCGATGGTGGATCGGGTCAAACGA
Organism: Medicago ruthenica; assembly: GCA_018208015.1. Lineage (NCBI taxonomy): Eukaryota > Viridiplantae > Streptophyta > Magnoliopsida > Fabales > Fabaceae > Medicago > Medicago ruthenica. Next base: position 21,037,315 of record CM031378.1, read on the forward strand.
AAACATCGCCATATTGGAGGAACCATGGCTTGTTGGCGGTGGCCGCATTTCTTGTGCTAATCAAGGTAGTTTTAACTTTAGAAATACAAAGATTGATCATCTGATTGATAGCACAAATAAAGCTTGAAATCAGGGGCGGAGTTAGATTATAAAAACAAGGCTACACAACAAGATTATAAAAACAAGGCTACATAACAAGATGGAAGATGATTTTCTCAAAGATTATATGGTTGTATATATGTATTGAAGATGAGATTGCTGAAAAATTTACCTAAGATATGATAGTTGATGATTTTGAATGTATGCAATCACAACGAGTACCATTTCATAAGTAAAGGTTAGTTCATTTTATATTTGTTTGACAATATTAACTTTGGAATACTTTATAATTTCTTAATTTTTTTGTATATGTTGTGCATTTTAAAATTTATTTTTTCTTTACTAAATTATACTATTAAACTTGGTCCCCCCAAGCTAAATTTATGGCTCCGTCCTTGCTTGAAATCAAGAAGTTGTTGAGTACTTGTTTGATGATGACACAACTTTATTACTCCAACAACTTTTCTTAATACACGTGATTTTTGTAAACTATGATGTTAGTCAAAAGCAAGTATATTTTTATATCGTTTCCTCAAGGACTAGTGCGATACCATAAACCATTCAACATCGATTATCATTTTAAGTTAGGGTTTAATCAATTGTTTGCTATAAAACTATTCGACTATAAAGCGGTAAAAAAACGGAGAGTAATAGGGCGTAAAAGCGTTGGGATCAGAGTTCGTCAATCAAGTATCGAATATATTCTAATGATCATAAATATGGATTCTAGCTTTTTCCCTTTTTTAATGATATTATCACGTATCACTCGACAACATCATTCATGTCTAAATGACGTTGTGAGATCGATCGTATCGTTTAATCGGCGATTTCTCAATTTATTAAACGATGCGATAGCATTATGTTCCGACACTTTGTATGATTATCAAAACACAATCCTATGTCTAGAATTCTTATTTTGATAGAAGATTATTCTAACCCTAGATTCAAAAGTATTTTTCAATAACATTTAAATCAAACATAAGAATGAAAAACAAGAATAAACTCAATATTACATAAATTGCTAGAATCATATATTTGAAAGATCAAAAGATTATGTAATATCCCGCTTCAGACTCAAGTATTTATCAGTAGAGAGACGGTATATCAGAGATATTTAAGGAAGGGCAATTTGGTAATTGTCGCGCCAGAATTTTTATAAAAAGGGACAAAACCCATTTTCCCTCATAATTTATATTCCCTTCTCTCTCTAAAATATTTTCCTTTCCCTTTTCACTTCCCCTCTCTTGCGCCACCCTCCTCCTGCCCTCCATAAATCACCAAACTTCATCTCCAATCCCTCAATCTTAATGCAAGCTCAAAATTGTGAATCTTGGGTCATTGGAGGTCAAGGGAACAAGAAAGAAAAAGGAAGATTTCAAGCTAGGGTTTTGGATAGAAGATTGGCAAGGATCAAAGCAATTGCTATGTGAGTTCCTTTAGAATTAGAACCCATCTTATGTGAATTTTGGATAAAAATCCTTTAATTAGAAAGTTTACAATTTTGTGCCCTAATCCCTTTAGCTTGCCAATTCCTTGTTCAATCATGTTTTAAACTGTTAAATTGCAATAGAAAATCATCCCTAACTTTATTGGGATACTTGGGTAAGTTGGATTGGGTCAAAATGGTGAAAAATGTGTTTTTGAGCAATTTCTGAACTGTCAAGCTCGCTACAGGGAGCTGGAGCTCGCTGCAGCGAGCAAACCATTTTCTGGTTCTGGCTCTGGTTGCTATAGCGATAGATCCATCGCTACAGCGCGCTCATCAGAAACAGCTTGGCTTGCTGAGCTGTTTCGGGTGATTTGACGCGTTTATGTGAGGCGTTTCACAACCATTTTCCACAAAAACTTTATATTACCAAGGAACACCATTTTAACTCATCCATAAGGCTTACAACGGATGAAAATATAAGGGAGCAAGGAATATGCAATGCATTGGGAGTGCAGGGACAAAGGCTAGATGAGCAGGAAATTATTACAGATGGGATAATAAACCCTTAAGTATGACATATGACAACAATATGTCTAGAACCTATAATAGGTTAGCAAGAATAAGATGTATTCAGGTAATTGTACGAGAGTACTATGAATGTATTTCAACATTCAAGGATTCAGATAAGATTAGTATCAGGCAAGTTAAGGGTTTAGATTTTCAGGATACCCTTTATCAAGCAGAATAGATTGTACCTTAGACAGAGGTATAAAGCTAGTATCAGATATTATCAGGAATTATACAGACTATATGTATATGTGTATATATATATTGACAAGTCGTGGCACAGACACGCTTCAGATTTATTCTGGATAGGTCAGCCTGTTAAGGAACCTACATGACGAATCACACACACACACACACACACACACACACACACACACACACACACACACATATATATATATATATATATGTTCAGATAAGATTATATACCAGGACGTGCCTCAGTTGTTTACGTCAGAGTGACATTGAGGATACATGTATCAGTTCAGGATAAATATCAGGAATAATTAATTATCAAGATAAATCGTGTGTCTTCTGTGCTCTCATCAGGTAGAGACCACATGGGGTTCCAGATACAGATGGAACGGGCAGGAACTTTCCGCGAGGATAACCACACACAGGCAAGAGGAGTCCGGTGACTAGCCTCAGATAGGAATTTTCACCGGTTATCAGGGGAATGTACTTCAGGGTTACTCCACTCGGGGGCATTCCGTAAAATCAACTTAGATAATAATGTTTGTTACACGCTAACATACTAACATAATAATATCAGGAAAATACTTTATTATGTTCAGGCAGGTATCAATTATAAGGAATCAGGTATTAGTTATTAGACAGTGATCCTAGGTTTCCCCTCGATCACTAAGTTATCAGTTATCAGGCAAGTATCAGTTATCAGGCAGGTAGCAGTTATCAGACAGTGATTCTAGGTTTCCCCTTGATCACTAAGTTAGTATAACGTAGTCTAGTTTTCATGAATACACAATATAGCAGGCACATGCCGGTATAAACCTGATATGGGATGAGTTTAGTGCTTGGCGATCATAGGTTTCCCCGAGATTGCCAACAGTTAGTGCATGGCGACCTAGGTTTCCTCGAGGTTGCCAACAATAGGTTGGGTGGAGCTCACTGAGACATTATGTCTCATCCCAATCCTTCTGATGCAGGTATACAGGAAAGCGAGGGGTTCGTGATGAAGTACATCAGGGAGACGCTGAATGGAGTGTAGTTTCTCGTCATGTACCAGCTCAGGAGTTTATCAGAAATCTTGTACATGTATTTTAATGGTATTTGGTTAATTGTATAACGAGCCAATTGGTACTCATTCAGTTGTATTATTATTATTATTGAAAATTTTGATGTATCTAGTATCAGTTTAATGCGCATGCTAATATTCTAGATAAAATTAGTATGGGTGTTACAATTGGTATCAAAGCAGGTCGATTCAGAATGTGCCTTGGGTCATTAAAAATTCAATAACCACAGTGGGACCATTGGGTTCCGGATATTGTTCTAAAGGTCACATCTAGTTGAGCCTGATCAACTCAATCTAGTATATGACAGTTAGGACAAATGTCTGAGAGCTGAATGTGACCGTGGAGGAATGAACCGTATGAAGAGCGAAGATTAGGATGTCATATTTTTTAATACAGGAATTGGCGAAGAAGTAATCAATGCCAAATGGTGGTCATCAAGCAGTAAAGTAACGATGCCTGTTGATGGCGAAGTTTTTTGGAACATAAGATATATTTAAGAGCAAGGTGAAGTACCTTAACCCAGTTGGACGCGTCGTTGAGCGATGCCTCGTCTGTGGAAGACATAAGAAATTATCAGTCGATTATTGGAAGCTCTAGACTCCCAGCAAGGATAGAGTGTGTAAGAATCAAAGGACCCGCACACTCGAACCGGACGAGATTTTAATATCCAAACAGTTAAGAGAATCAATTATGAATTACACAAATTATTTGGACAGATTAAGTTACCCCTCAAATGTGGTCATTGAGTGTGAAGCACAAGTAAGTTTAACCCCATCAGTTCAGCCGCATCTCCCGAACCTTAAGCGCCATATTTGTGAATTAAGAAGAGAAGATGGTATGCAACCTAAGAACCAAGATGACCGAGTAAGTAGTAGTGATAAGGCCTAGTGTGTATCGAAGCGTGTTTCGGATGTGTCCTATTTGGTAAGAAAATTGGAAAATAAGCTAAGCAACGAGAATTTTACACAAAGAAAAGTGAATCAGATTACCTTCCTTTATTATGAGTCATCGAGATGTTTTGTATGAGGAACACAAGCTTAATGACAAGTGAAGGAGACCCCTAGAAAGGGGAAAGAGATGGATGTAAATTTTCAACAGAATCGAGAAAAGGATATTGAACAATAAGATGTCGGAATTTAGCGAACTGACGGACGAACAATATCAAACGTCCTTGTTTGGATGTAGAAGGCAAGTTTAAGATATCATAAAACTAAAGTAGACCAGTTTTTGAAGAATAATCAGAATCTAGTCAAGAATTAATTTGAGGCTTTACTATCAGGAAGATCGTTGCTAGTACACAAGTTATGGTCGTGGATAATGTTCAGGAGTGTTATGTTTCCATTGATGGATTTCCTTATGTAATTATTCTAGAAACCGAAAGTGAGCACCTTATGTCAGTATGCTTCGAAGGGGGTAAAATGTATAGACCTATGGATATTACTTAGTATATATGGAGGATCATTCAGGTAATGGAATCAGATTTTGAGTTGTTAATGCAGTAACGAGTTACTGGATGAATCCAATAGGTAATGATAAAGTGTTGAAGTTAAGATCAGTTAGCCGGGTACTCGAAGAGACGTAACCTACGATTGGGTTACAAGAGAGCCGGTAGGAATTTGAATCTATTCTAGACGGATTGTTCTCGAAGAAACTCGAAGGGTAACCTAAGAGATATGGTAAGGCTATGGAGACCGAAGTTGTCTCGGAAAAGATTATGGGTATGAAATCCTTACGGATACAAATAGAATGAATGGAAACGAGACATGAGCCATCGGTGAGTTCAGTATACAAAAGATGTGAATTTGGAAGAGTATTCAAGGAATCGATTCGCAGAAACAAGTATATTGTTTACATTTAAAGGAAAACACAAAGTCAAAAGATGACCAGCCAGTAAGGTAAGTATTGTTTCGAAGCAATACACAATATGAAGTTCACCTTTGTTATTAATATGTGAGCTTTGAAAGATGGTTACAACACTTGGGAAAGCACGTAATCAAAATCACAAGAGAAGCAACGAGCCGTAAGATGGTTCTGTTATGGTAACTACAGAGTTATAAAGGAGTAAGATTGGTCAAGAGATTTTATATGGTAATAGTGGTGTATTACTCCTATCCCAAACCAGAGTTGCGCAGCGGAGGAGTAATCCAGGAATGATTTAGTAACAATTCTAAGCTAAAGCTTAGGGAACAAGAAGACTTGTGAAATCCTTGCCAGATGAAACACATTAAAGGTATTAAGTGTCCAGTTCTTGCAACGCAGAATAGTAGTAAGTAGACACGACTTAAACATATCATAAGTTCTAACGGAAAATCTTAGAAGTTAAGTTGAGGAATACTTCAAACCTCGAAACCCATGAGAAATGGAATATCAAAGCAGATTAAGAATATGTGGTAAGAAATAAGAAGGATGTGTTCCTAACACATTAAGTTTAAGGAAATGGAAGTCACTGCTAGTACGGTAGACTAGCTATTTTAGCTCAGTAACTTCAAGGGGACTTGAGGAGAGTAAGTTCAGCCAAAAGAGAATTATGCATGAGGCAACAACAGTACACGTTGCACTTGTATGATGATATTTTTGAATTTGAAGCATTGATCAGAAACGACAATGCAGTGGCATATGAGTTTATTCCACATTGTACCCACGTTATGTCAACATGTCGCATGTATCAGGTTATGTTTAGTAATGTATACTTATCAGGCAAAGTTATGCTACTCAGACAGTAGTGTAACATATTTTTCAGATATGTGACATGTATCAGTAACCGTGGTACGCAGTCAGTAAGGTTTAAGTAGGAAGGTATTAATCAGAACAGGTTTGTTGATACCAAACAACTGAGGAGTTCGAAATTGTGAACTCGATGTTCACAGGTAAGAAAAGAACCTTGTTACGCAGATTAGAAATCGCTCATAGTCTACAGTGAAGGGTTACGCAAGTTCAGGTTATAAACAAAGGATTAAAAGATCGATGAGATTAAGTGTGCTATTTTAGTAGCGGTCAGAATAAAGTTTTCTTTTCGAAAACAAGGAATATCTTTGAACGATATAAGTTAAGTTGTAGACGGGATTCGTGAGGCCAATTCTACTCACCCCGATACGACCAAGAAGTATCTTGAATGATGCAAGATTGCCAGAATCCTAGTAGGGAAGGAAAATACCTAAGTCGTTCAGATACGCGTTGTCGTCGACTAAGTAGGAAGGAGCGCGAGTAGCCTATAAGTTTTCTCGAGCCCTTAAGGATTCCGCGGTGGGAGCGGAAGCAATGTTTATGGTTATGATAAGTAGAACACCAGGATGTCATAGAGAAAGGAGCATGTACCATAAGTGATGCCTCCTACTCGTGTTTGGATAGGTAGTTGCAGTAGTCTTTATTTCCATTCGAGAATACTCAATATCAGATGCTTTCCAGTGTAGTGATAATTCTATACGAAGTATGATATATTTAAATGTGTAAGACGTCATCTTACGAGGCAAAAGACAAGATAAAATTCAGTGAAATTAAGTTGTACTGCGATAGACCTCTCCAAAAGTGGAAAATATTTGAGGAAGACAAGGTTGACTCGATCTCGTCAGGGTAAGTCCATGCAGATAATGAAGAAAAGTTATATAAAAAAAAATCCAGTATAATTATTCAAAACTTGATAATCCTAAGTTGGATTTGCAAAAGTATGTCGAACAAGAGACATAGTCAAGTGAGTCGGGTATTGGTTCAGACAACCACACACCCTAATATGTAAGAATTATGTCATGTACATCAAGTCCTTCAGTTAAGGAAGAGATTGTCGAATATTTTCGACTTATCAAGTTGGAAACCATGGCTATAGAACAATTTTAACCAGTCAGGTGCATGAGTAATCTACATGTCAGACCCTAGAGTAGCCATGGAAACCCGACAAGCAAGTTGAATGAAAGAATCAGCTATTAGAGAGTATCTGGAGTAACTAAGGCAGAGGTAGAAATGATCTATTCATTCAAGATCTCAGAAGAATTTTAAATTTCGAGGACGAAATTTCTTTAAGGGGGGTAGAGTGTAATATCCCACTTCAGACTCAAGTATTTATCAGTAGAGAGACGATGTATCAGAGATATTTAAGGAAGGACAATTTGGTAATTGTCGCGCCAGGATTTTTATAAAAAGGGGCAAAACCCATTTTCCCTCATAATTTCTATTCCCTTCTCTCTCTAAAATATTTTCCTCTCCCTTCTCTCTTCCCCTCTCTTGCGCCACCCTCCTCCTGCCCTCCATAAATCACCAAACTTCATCTCCAATCCCTCAATCTTCATGCAAGCTCAAAATTGTGAATCTTGGGTCATTGAAGGTCAAGGGAACAAGAAAGAAAAAGGAAGATTTCAAGCTAGGGTTTTGGATAAAAGCTTGGCAAGGATCAAAGCAATTGCTATGTGAGTTCCATTAGAATTAGAACCCATCTTATGCGAATTTTGGATAAAAATCCTTTAATTAGAAAGTTTACAATTTTGTGCCGTAATCCCTTTTGCTTGCCAATTCCTTGTTCAATCATGTTTTAAACTTTTAAATTGCAATAGAAAATCATCCCTAACTTTATTGGGATGCTTGGGTAAGTTGGATTGGGTCAAAATGGTGAAAAATGTGTTTTTGAGCCATTTCTGAACTGTCAATCTCGCTACAGCGGGCTGGAGCTCGCTGCAGCGAGCATACCATTGGTTCTGGCTTTGGTCGCTATAGCGACAGATCCTTCGCTACAGCGCGCTCATCAGAAACAGCTTGGCTTGCTGAGCTGTTTCGGGTGATTTGACGCGTTTATGCGAGGAGTTTCACAACCGTTTTCCACAAAAACTTTATATTACCAAGGAACACTATTTTAACTCATCCATAAGGCTTACAATGGATGAAAATATAAGGGAACAAGGAATAGGCAATGCATTGGGAGTGCAGGGACAAAGGTTAGTTGAGCAAGAAATTATTACAGATGGGATAGTAAACCCTTAAGTATGACATATGACAACAATATGTCTATAACCTATAATAGGTTAGCAAGAATAGAGATGTATTCAGGTAATTGTACGAGAGTACTATGAATGTATTTCAACATTCAAGGATTCAGATAAGATTAGTATCAGGCAAGTTAAGGGTTTAGATTTTCAAGATACCCTTGATCAGGCAGAATAGATTGTACCTTAGACAGAGGTACAAAGCTAGTATCAGATATTATCAGGAATTATACAGACTATATGTATATATATATGTTGACAAGTCGTGGCACAGGCACGCTTCAGATTTATTTTGGATAGGTCAGCCCGTTAAGGAACCTACATGACGACTCACACACACACACACACACACACACACACATATATATATATGTGTGTGTGTGTGTGTGTGTGTGTGTGTGTGTGTGTTCAGATAAGATTATATACCAGTACGTGCCTCAGTTGTTCACGTCAGAGTGACATTGAGGATACGTGTATCAGTTCAGGATAAATATCAGGAATAATTAATTATCAGGATAAATCGTGTGTCTTCTGTGCTCTCGTTAGGTAGAGACCACAGTGGGTTCCGGATAAAGCTGGAATGAGCAGGAACTTTCCTCGAGGATAACCACACACATAGTAAATATGAGTCTGGTGACTAGCCTGAGATAGGAATTTTCACCAGTTATCAGGGGAATGTATTTCGGGGTTACTCCACTCGGGGGCATTCCGTAAAATCAACTCAGATAATAATGTTTGTTACACGATAACATACTAACATAATAATATCAGGAAAATACTTTATTATGTTTAGGTAGGTATCAATTATCAGGAATCAAGAATTAGTTATCAGACAGTGATCCTAGGTTTCCCCTCGATCACTAAGTTATCAGTTATCAGGCAAGTATCAGTTATCAGGTAGGTAGCAATTATCAGGCAGTGATCCTAGGTTTCCCCTCGATCACTAAGTTAGTAGAACGTAGTCTAGTTTTCATGAATACACAGTATAGCAGGCACATGCCGGTATAAAACCCGATATGGGATGAGTTTAGTGCTTGGCGATCATAGGTTTCCCCGAGATTGCCAACAGTTAGTGCATGACGACCCTAGGTTTCCCCGAGGTTGCCAACAGTAGGTTGGGTGGAGCTCACTGAGACATTATGTCTCATCCCATTCCTTCTGATGCAGGTATACAGGTAAGCGAGAGGTTCGTGATGAAGTGCATCAAGGAGACGCTGAATGGAGTGCAGTTGCTCGTCATGTACCAGCTCAGGAGTTTATCAGAAATCGTGTACATGTATTTTAATGGTATTTGGTTAATTGTATAACGAGCCAATTGGTACTCATTCAGTTGTATTATTATTATTATTGAAAATTTTGATGTATCCAGTATCAGTTTAATGCGCATACTAATATTCTAGATAAAATTAGTATGGGTGTTACAGAGTACATATAAGCTTGATTAAGTACCTCTAATCCCAACAAAGGAGATTTAGTTGATCATTGTCATGACAACAATACAAAAGTGTAAAGAAAGATGACGATCCATTGCTAAGACTAGATTTCTCAATGATTCTTAGTTAATCTACACTTGCTCACTTTTGTTCTATGAAAAACAGCTCTTTTAGCCCTATTCTCTTTCTAAAAATATAACATTGTTCTCAAATTTCAGCTTTTGAACCTATTTATAGGTGTACTGATATTAATGACTTCGCTATGCGAAGTCATACTTTACTTTGCGAAGTCCTTTCTTTTCCACTAAGTTTCTGCCACCTCGCCAATCATCCATTCCTAAACCGCCCCACTTCGCTCTACGACGAAATACTTTGGGTCTGGAACTTACTGACTTGACTTCGCCTTGACTTCGCAGAGCGAAGTCTTTTGCCCTGTTTGCGCTTGGACTTCGCAGAGCAAAGTCCTGTTTGCTTGATCTTCAAAACTTACCGACTTGACTTCACCTGGACTTTGCCTTGACTTCGCAGAGCGAACTCTTTGATATGATTTTCTTTCATTTTTAACCTTTAAGTCCAAAGAAATTGCATATACCTATAAAAATGGTTGGGATTAGGTCTAAGAAGCATGAAATGATATTTATCCTTTCTTTCTGAGCTTTTACCTAAATAACTTGCAAAAGAAGTAACCAAAGTGCCTAAATTATATATGCATTTTAACTAATTTATGACACTTATCAAACTACTCCTATAAAAAGGGACAGAGGGAGTATAAACTTTGGGAAATTACTCTTCCTCCAACAAAAATTGCTCACTACCATACAAACTGACGAAAATACTCTCAGCGTGACTTAAGTCACGCTCGCTATATCAACGTGACTTAAGTCACGCTGAGTAGTTACAAAAACAAAAATATTACAAATTACAAAACAGAAATATTATTACACAATAGATTTATTATTACATTACATTGCAATTCAATACATTCAATAAAGATTTATTATTACATTACATTGCAATTCATTATATTACATTACATTGCAACAATGTGACCCATATCCGGTAATGTCAACCACTTATCTTCGTATGCAATTCCACCACTATTTGTTGGAGGGTGTAAACCATTCAAGATGTATTGAAAACGCTTCTCCGAACCAAATATCAGCAAATAGTCACTCTTATTGTTTTTCAACTCTTGAATAAGTGCACTACGAACCAATACATGATTTTCCTCATTCATACACATGTGTCTAGCTATGACCCGGAATCCATAATTACCATCTCCTGTAACATTCACAATATGTTTGATGAAAGGTTTCATGATCTTTGGGAAATGTGTTATGTATGGTAAATCCGGAATATACAGATCCGGGTGTCTAGTAGAGGTTGAAGTCTGTGAGCGAGATGAATTGCCTAAACGTGCACTTTTCCTCTTTGGAAATGTTGTCTTGGCATGTGAAGATTGACTATCGGGATTTTGAGAATCAACACGCTCCCATGTAGAGATGATTCGACCTGTGGATGACTCTTTCGGTGTAGACCTCGTCATTTTAGGTGCTCCCTTTGTTACCACCTTTCTTGGAGGTGGAGACAACATTGTGTCTTCCGTAAATGCAAGTTGACGCATCACCTCTTTGATGTAGAGTTTCATCTTATAAGGGGCTTTTTTGAGCCTTTCTTGAATGTCATTCCATTCCTCCATCACTGAAAAGTCATCATCAACCTCTTCTCCGCATACACTTAACCTTTGACAATGAGGCTCTATTTCATTCAATTGAATATGCAATTTTTCTTTTCTCTTCATGGCAATAATACATGCATAAGGCAACCCGTACGATTTCTTTTGAACACAACCACAATCTTTCTTGGCAAATTCAAATGTCTTGGAACGGTTTGCTTCGTCAAAGATAAAGCACAATGCGGGTCTAGATACATAACTCTCCAACTCGGAGTACAAAAAGTCTCTTTTGTATCTATGTTCTAAGACGGTACGGCTCATCCCAAAGCTTGCTTGTATCTCAGACAATTGGATAGCCAACATCTTGTTTATTTTATCCCAACGTGATGCCAAATCTCCCACACTACTCCTCAAATATTTTTTTCAATTTTCCATGAGCCGATTCAACAATGTTGGTGGTTCTGCAACCAAGATGCAAGAATTCATCCGTTCATGCCCTCACAAATCTTTTCTTAACGGTGTTCAATATTGTGGTTTGAACATAGTCAGGAAATTTTGGATATGGTTTGCATACATCTTTGAATCACATTACCGCACTTGCATATGCATCCTCCGTAGGAGATTCAACCAAATCTTTCCAAGCATCCATGATTTTGTCAAATAATGGCGTCATATACAAGTTGTTTTTGTAAGTTGAATCCATGACCAAAACGGTCAGAAAAGTGTTAAGCATATTAATTGACTCCGGATGAGGAAAATATATGTCTTCAAGATTTGTTTCCTCACTATTTGCTCTTGCAAAATAGACGTATTTATGCTCCTCCAACTTCGATATCAAGAATTGCATCTCCGTCTTGTCACCTCTTGTCCCCTTTCGCCATCTTGTACACACACTGTACACTTGTTTGATAGTCGTCACACTTTCTTTGTTTTATTCCTTTAAATCGTTAAAATATTCTTATGCAACACCAAGCTCTTTGTCATGTCGATTACCCTCTTCTTATCATCCTCTTTAAGTCTTCCCGCAAGAAGGTGACCGCCTAATTTTGGCTCCAACTCATGGTTGTGAATTCCACAAAGCATGGCCAACCACCAATCACTTGAATTCTTCTCAAAGTAACCACGCAATCTAAACGAACAATCACATTTTCTTGAGCCCATGCCTTCAAGCTTCAACTTCTTCTTCGTCTTTGGTGGTTTGTATACACCACTCCTTTCACATTGCAACGACACCATTGACTTCTTTAGACTGGATTTTTCTATAGATATAGTAAATTCAGCCCTTGCCGCTTGTCGACGAACCCAACCAAGCCACTCACCTCGCTCTCGCCATCATTCGTTTGTAAAAAATGAGGCGGTGTTTACTTCATAACCGCGAGGCTTCGCAACACCGGTAGGTACCGGTTTAGGTTTTTCTTCAATGTGAGTTTGAAATGGAATTTTGACTTTAAGCTTCACATCAACGGTTGGTTTGACATCGACGGAAGCTTCGCCAGAAGCCCGGTTTCGGCTCAACGCCATCATCCACCATATTATCAATCATCACTATGTCTATTAAATAGAAAAATAACAAGGAAAATAAATAAATAACTTGCGCAACAAGCTAAGAAAGAAAAATAAAATTGTCGTAAAATTTGAAATACTGGGCACCAGCGTGACTTAACTCACGCAAAGCTCCAGCGTGAGTTAAGTCACGCCCAGGTCGTGTACCAGACTGCTAAACATAGCTTAAAAACCAGCAAAATTAAGAGAGGTTAGATGGTACATTACTTGATCTTTGACGTTTGATAAGCGTAGAAACTTGTTTCTTGACGATTTGCAATGATTTTGACTCAAGATTATGCTTCAAAAATTCTCACTTTTGTGTTTTTTTAGTGGTGAAGAGGGAAAGAAATGATGTTTTGAAGTTTGAACTGCTGGGTTTTGTCCCTCCACGCAGCGTGAGTTAAGTCACGCAAGGGTATTTTCGTCTTTTTCTTTGAGAGAGAACAAATTTGTTTGTGGGAAGATCAATTTTCTAAACTTTGGGTTGAAGAACTTATTGATACCTTCCATTTACGACGGCCCAAATATTGGTTTGGAAGTTGGCGTTGAAAAGTTCCTTCCAATTTCAAAAACCTCATTTGGTGTATGTTTCGCGGATGCTTTCTAATATGCGCACGACTTCGTGATAAAGGTATTCATTGTCCATCTAACTGAATGAGTTATGATGTTAATTATGAAGATATTGCCCTTTATCTATTCAAATATGACGAGGTAGTGGTCAATGATACAAAATTGAAGGTACGATAATTACCATCAAAAGTGCAGCAGCTGCCATATTTTTGGTGTTGCAGAAATTACCTCAAAATAGAGCTAATTGAGTGGTAGTAATTATGTGGAGTATTTAGAAGCACAAAAACATGAAGTGATGATAGAATGTGACAGAAACTAGTATTCAAATCTCGAATAGAGTTGTCCATTTACTTGCGATTAGAACGTGGCCAAAAGCATCACCACTAGGAGCCAACACAGCAGGTCCTCGACAAAGAACGTTACTACAACCGTGAGCTCAAGCAATGTAGGAGCAGGTCGGTTTGGTGTATGTTGGCAAAAATCGGATAGGCAAATGTGTAAGTGTAACATTGATGTATCCTTCTCATTGCACATAAATCGGATTGGAATTAAAATGTGTGTGTTCTAGATGAAGGTGGTTTTGTCCTTGCTAAAACTTTGTGGTTGTCACATTTTTGGGTCTTTTTCATGCTCTTCAATGGGTTTATGACTTAGGGCTAGACAATGTTGCTTTTGTTCTTAACTCAAAAAAGGCGGCCGACCATTTTAACAAAGGATGTGATGTCGATACTGGATTTGGTTTTGTAGTATTAAATGGTAAGTGTATTGTTGTAAGTCTTAATTTGAAAACTCTTTTATTAAGTTTAGTCAAAGACAAGTCAATGATGTACTAACATGTATGAGCATCATTTCTTAAAAAAAGGACTATTTCAATAGATAACATTAATGACCCTCTCAAACAAAAATGTCATTAATAATGAAAAGACTAACTTTGAGACAAAAACCTCTCAAAAAACAAAAAAACTTTGAGGCAAGAAAATCTAAGGTGTTACTCCCTCCGTCTTATTTTAAATGACCTACTTTAAAAATGTGCATTATTCACATAACATACTTTGACCATATACAAAAATAAATCTTATTATATAATATCGGTTACATTGCAGCATCACTTCCAAACCCTAACCCTACTTTTTTGGCGCCATTTCATGTGAGCCTTGGATCTCCAATCAATCTGATCTACACACATCACAAGAGGCATTTAAAATCCAATGACAAGCCCTATACTTCATCCTTGGGCGCCACTCCTTCCTTAAGTGTGGGTTCAATAATCAAGCATCTTAATGACACAACCATAATTGCACACATATCAAGCCTAATTTAAAATTCAAAATTTCCCCCCAAAACTCTATAACTCTGATCATTGTGCATGCCTTTCCATCTTTCCATGTCCCCATTTAATGTTTGAGATTATAATTCATAATTGAAGCTCTGATGCATTGTAAAAGCATGGCCCACTCACTCTAGCTCCACACCTTTTACAAAAGCATAAATTAAATCCACATATAAATGTCTAGCTTTGAAAATGACACACATATTTAGACTTTGTTGATTTACAATGTACACATGCATTTAGACGGTTGAATCTAATCTACATGTACATAGATGCATAGCGCAAGTTTCCATGAAGGGTTTAAAAGATCCTACCAAATGCATGTGTACATTGTAAATCAACAAAGTCTATCAATGATTTATTTCCAAGAAAAATCTGCAGATAACAATAGACATTGTGCTCCACTACCAAAGTCTATCAATAATTAATTGCATCACACGGTTAAGTGGATGCACTCCATATAGCTAATGGCATTGCAACCCAAAAAGTCCATACGGCTAAGTACATGCACTTCATAAGCCTTCACCTTTCATTGGTCATTGGTCATTGCTCATCATACATGAATATATTTGCTATGCTCACCTCTTGGCTATCTTTTCATTTGTAAATTGAAATCGACCTAATACAAAATCAGAGTGAAAGTGGGTTGTGCACAATAACTTAAATCATTTTCCATTGCTCCATCTCTCTTCTTCTATATGTGGAAACAACTTGCTCTTAATAGTATAGCATTTCTTCGATGACTATATCAATTTATCTCCCATAGTTTTGAATTCTGGATAACCTCTCTACCCTGCATTCATTATTTTTTTATTTTTGTTCCCATCTTAAATTTGGTTTTTGGCTTTTCTGTTTAGACTTTTTGTTTCTAGATTTTGTCTCAGATATTGACTTGGGTAAGCAAATATCAAAATCAATTATTCATGAATTTTATTTAGGTTAGTTTAAGATGTCAGCTGAATTTGATTGGCATATCAAATATTATGAAAATTTTGATTGGAATCGTAATTCTTGCTTCATTTCGTTGTTTTGCAGGTTTGATTGGAATCCATGTACATTATACAAAACAATAAAGATTCTCATTATGATTGCAGCTTCCATATTGTTGTTCTTAGTTGTAAAAGAATGAATAGGTTTGTGGTTAGATCTATGTTGCTCTGTTTTAAATTTCCAGCTTCAAAATTTCCATACATTAAACTCTTTCATTCATCTTTCAGATATGTGAGCTTGCAGATGAAAATTATCTCACACGAGCATGAGCTTCATTCGTAAATGTTATAAAATGTTGAAATGAATTCTCTAATGATTATTGATAGTAAAAGCTGTATATATACATCAGACTTTGCAAAGCTAAAGAAACAGCTAATTAAACTAATTAAGTAACTATCAAGAAAGTTAACTAAGCTACTATCAAAAATGATTTACAAACTATAAATACATATAATCTAACAGCCCCCCTCAAGCTAAACAATGAATGTCCTTCATGTTGAGCTTGGATACAAATTGATCAAACTGAGATGGATGTAGGGGCTTGGTATACATATCAGCAAGCTGGGCCCTCGTAGGGACAGGCAGAAGGTGAACCACTCCAGCTTGAACCTTATCACGCACCAAATGACAATCCAACTCAATGTGTTTGGTGCGTTCATGGAAGACAAGATTTTGAGCAAGATGAATAACGGATTTGTTGTCACAAAAAATAGAAACCGCAGGACCATGAGGATGAGATAGGTCCTGCAACATATATAAAAGCCACTGTATTTCAGAGGTAGTGAGGGCAAGAGCACGGTACTCCGCTTCACTAGATGACCGAGAAACAACACTCTGCTTCTTGGATTTCCAGCTAACAAGGAAGAGCCATAAAAAATACAGAAACCAGTAGTAGATCTGCGGCTATCAGGACAAGCTGCCCAATCTGCATCACTAAAAGCTGTCAATTTTCTATCAGAATCACTAGCAAAAAACAAACCACGGCCAGGACATGACTTGAGGTACTTGAGAACATGAAGAGCAGCCTCCATGTGAGGAAGAAGAGGATTAGCAATGAACTGACTAAGTTTATTCACTGCATAACATAAATCAGGACTGAGTGTTAGTCAAGTAGATGAGGCGGCCAAGAAGGCGCCTAAACTGGGTGGGATCCTCCAAAGGTGTGCCTGTATGTGCACTGAGCTTGAGGTTAGGAATCATAGGTGTAGAAACAGGTTTACAAGCAAGTAGACCGGCCTCTCTATTATTTCAAGAGCATATTTGCGCTGGGAAACCACAAGGCTAGCAGGGGACCGAGCAACCTCATGTCCCAAAAAGAACTTCAGTGTACCTAAGTCCTTAATCTTGAATTCATTATCAAGTAACAATTTGATCCTGTGAATTTCATCTAGATTATCACCAGTGAGAACAACATCATCCACGCAAATAAGCAAAACAGTGATAGTTGAACCAGAATATTTAATCAAAAGAGAATAGTCATGTTTGGATTGAACAAATCCCAAAGGAAGGAGGAATGAAATGAGCTTAGCATTCCATTGTCTGCTTGCTTGCTTCAAACCATACAAGGACTTTTGAAGCTTGCAAACCTTAGTAGGAGAAGATGTGGGAATGCCTTGAGGAATCTTCATGTAGACCTCCTCTTGAAGATCACCATGAAGAAAGGCATTATTGACATCCAACTGATGGAGGTGCCAATTATGAGTGGCAGCTAAGGCAAGGACAAGCCTGACAGTGGTCATCTTGACCACTGGAGAAAAGGTTTCAGAGTAGTCCACTCCTTCAAGTTGAGTGAAACCCTTGGCCACTAATCGAGCCTTATACCTCTCTATAGAACCATCATCATTGTGTTTGATTTTGTAGACCCATTTGCAGCCTATAGGAGTCTTGCCAGGAGGCAAGTTAGTAATGGTCCAAGTAGAGTTCATGTCAAGAGCTTGGATTTCTTGTTGCATAGCATCAAGCCAACATTGATGCTTGGATGCTTGAGCAAAAGACTTGGGTTCAACATGGGTACTGATAGCTGCAAGAAACAAGCTATGGGAAGCAGAGATACCATCATAAGAGAGATAATAAAAAATGGGATATCCAATACCTGAGGGTGATTTATCAGCAGAAGAAACAGATAACATCCCACAATGAAAGTTTTGAAGATAAGAGGGTTTGGTTTTGACTCTGGTTGAGGTTCTAAGAGGGGCAGGGGGATCAATTGGAGGGTGAGGAGCAGCAATGTTGTTGGAGGGGGGAGTAGGAGTTGTAAGATGGTTGGGAGAGGAATCTGGTGAGGTTGGGCATGCTGGTGTAGGGTCGGTTAAATGAGAGGGTGGGTCACATGAAGATGTGAAAGAAGAAGGTGTGAATAAGTCAGCGATGACAACTTTGGATGGGGAAATAAACGGAGAGGAAGGTGGCGAGGAAGGGGAAAAAGTGGGAGGGTAGGGGAATATATTTTCATAGAAAGAAACATTTCTGGAAAGGAAAATTTCATGGGTGTGGAGGTCAAAAATAAGGTAGCCTTTGACACCTTGAGAGTGCCTAATGTGAATACACTTGCGTGCTCTAGGTGAAAACTTGGTTCTATGTGCCGTAAGGGTAGATGCATAACATAGAGAGCCAAAAACACGTAAAGGGGAAAGGTCAGGTGCTTTGTTGTATAGAAGGTAATATGGTGATTGGGAATTGAGGGTGAGGGAGGGAAGTCTATTAATGAGATGAATGGCATGGCAAACGGAAAAATCCCAAAATTGGATAGGTAGATGAGATTGAAACATTAGAGAACGAGCAACATTCAAAATGTGTTGATGCTTGCGTTCAACTAAGCCATTTTGTTGAGGGGTTTCCACACAAGACTTTTGGTGAATGATGCCATTGTTGAGGTAAAAATTATGAATGGTAAATTCGGGGCCATTATCGGATCTAATCACTTTGATAGTGGTGTGGAATTGAGTTTGAACATGAGCAACAAATCGTATAAGGTGATTTCTAGCTTTGGATTTAGTTCTCATGAGTTTGATCCAGGTGAACCTAGACCTATCATCTACAATAATCAAAAAATACTTGTTTCCATTTATGGATGGGGTGGCAAAGGGACCCCAAATGTCAACATGGACAACATCAAAATTGTGCAGAGAAGGTGAGTCATGTATAGGAAAGGAGGTTTCTTTTGCTTGGCAAAATGACAAGCATCACAATTTTCATTTGATGTAGAAGGCATATTACAATGTAGTTTTTGTATAAGGTGATAACATGTGGGGGAGGGGTGTCCTAAACGACTATGCCAAATGTCAATAGTGACAGTAGAAACAGAAACATAATTACAATGTATAGAACTAGACTTAGCAGAAGTAGCCAAAGGGGGAACTTTCATTATGTAGAGCTTTCCATCTCTTCTAGCATGGTCAATCACTCTCTTGGAGGGGATATCCTGTAACACAGCAAAATCACCATAAAAAATAGTTCTGCACTGAATAGTGTCAGCAAGTTGGCCAACAGATATGTTGTTAGAGTTAAAATCAGAAACGTAGTAAACATCATATAGAGTGATTGTTGGTGTTAAGTGAATAGTGCCCTTGTAGTGTGTGTATCTTGTATCTCCAGATGGCAGGGCGATAAGCAAGGGCTTGATAGCATAGTAGCTTGAAAAGAAATCAAGACAGCAACAAATATGATCCGTAGCACCACTGTCAACCAGCCAAGTGACAAACCAAGCAATGGGAGAGGTACCTGAAGGTGCAGTGTGCACATTGTTAACATGGACCATGTTAGCAGAAGATGTAGTAGTGGGAGGAGTCGCCGGAAGCAGAGATAATAGACTCTGAAGTTGCTCAACAGTGATATTCACAAGTGATGATGCAGATTGAGGAGGAGCAGAGGGTTCAGTCACAGAAACGTTATTAGCATTCTTCAAACTGTTCTTAAACCCAGGAGGATACCCGTGCTTCTTCCAACAAGTTTCCACAATGTGGTTCGTACGATTGCAATGCGTGCAAAGCCGAGTACCACGAGAAGGAAACAGTTTACCCCTACCACGACCTGCAGAAGGTAAAACAGAGGTCTGGACAGCAGCAATTGAAATGTCAGGAGCAATAAGAGTTCCAATTTGACGTTCCTGTTGCAAAATCATAGCATAGACCTTCGAAAGGGGATGGAGAGGTTCCATAAGCAGAATTTGTGACCTAACAGCACCAAAATTATCATTCAAACCTTGAAGGAAAGACATCACAGCATCACGCTCACAATAATCAGAAACAATCTTCGCAACGTGACAACAACAAGTCCCCGGCGGAGCGAGACACGACGGAATCGGACGGTAATTGCATAACTCATCCCACAGAATACACATTTTGGTGAAATAAGTAGAAACAGAGAGTTCACCTTGCTTCAACGAGAAAATATCAAGATGAAGATGAGAGATTCTAGTGTTGTCACCTTGAGAAAATCGATTGCGAAGTTCCTGCCAAACAGCATAAGCATCGGTGATCCAGAGTATACTTGAGGAGATGTCCGTGGAAACCGAGTGATTGATCCATGATAACGTTAACATATTGCAGCGTTTCCAGATCGCAAATTTAGGATCGGTGTTCGCAGGACGGAGAATCGAACCATCAACGAACACAAACTTGTTCTTCATTTCCAACGCCATGGTCATAGCTTGGATCCAGCAATGGTAGTTAGAACCGTCGAGAACTGGAGAGACGAGAACCAGAGAGGGATTCTTGTTTGGATGGATGTAATAAGGATCGGAATAATCTGTTGGCTTGGACGATCGTCGGCGAGGAGTTTGGAGAGAAGACCGATTAGAGTGGTATGAGTCATCGGAGGAGGAAGCAGAACCATTGCCGGTGAGAGATGCCATGGACGATCGGAGAAGAAGATGAAACGGTTACGGTGAAGAAAAAAAGGTAGTTATGGAGGAGAGAGAACGGAGCGTTTGGAATGGGGTATTTTCACTAATACCATGTTATAAAATGTTGAAATGAATTCTCTAATGATTATTGATAATAAAAGCTGTATATATACATCAGACTTTGCAAAGCTAAAGAAACAGTTAATTAAACTAATTAAGTAACTATCAAGAAAGTTAACTAAGCTACTATCAAAAAAGATTATAACAGTAAACTCTTTCATTAAACTCTTTCATTCTATTTCGATGTTTATCCTAATAGAATAATTTATACACCTCCCATCGTAAATTCTTCATGTCATCTAGCAATATTAACACTACATATCTCAATTGTTTTTACTAATACTTATCTCAAATTTTTTATAACACTATTCTGTATCATTCAATGGTAAAACCTAAGGATACAAGCATTATAATTTATATGATGAATGTGCATTAAGAATGGTTTTGGAGACCGAACTGGAACTTTACTCATGGGCCTGTATTTTATAATGCTATTATAGTGTTCTTGACATTGTATATACATTATAGAAAAGGTCAAATTTCATTCAACTTTCATTCATATACAATCTCTACACGTAGTCAATCAACGTTACACAAAGTTTGGCAGTTGTTTTTATTTTCAATTTCTAATTTATGCATTTTCTAATTGGAGATTTGATATGTGCACTATGGTCAAATACACATTATGGATTCTAATTTTTGTTTTAGCAATTATTGGTCAAAAAACAATTCGTTTTAGTGATTTCTTTTGAATTCTAATGTTTAGAAGGAATAGGAAAGAAACTATCTCAATGTCATTTTTGTGTTTACTTGGAAGGTAGCTGTAAAATCTCATTGGTCATTTTGGTGTTGTTGATTTTGTTTGTCCATGATGGTGATGTTAATGAGTGCTTTATTCAAAAGAAAAATTTAAGAAAATGTTCAGTTTTTGTCATTCTTTTCAAGAAAATAAGCATATTTTTTTCTTATGCTCTTGACGGGAATAAGATGATTTTC
The DNA here is from genome assembly GCA_018208015.1 of Medicago ruthenica. NCBI lineage: Eukaryota > Viridiplantae > Streptophyta > Magnoliopsida > Fabales > Fabaceae > Medicago > Medicago ruthenica. Next base: position 21,059,075 of record CM031378.1, read on the forward strand.
ATTTCAATATTGTATTTATCTATCAATTTTAGAATAAGTAAGTAGCAACAGGTATCTATCAATTTTTTGTGTGTGAAGAATCAATGAATGCTTTGTAACCATTCAATGTTTTCTATGCTAATGATAACATGATAAGTGTGATACTGATTCTTTTCTATGCTATGTTAGTTGAGTTGAAGTGTTTTAGCCATTTAATTTTCTACTGCAACTATTTCTTTTCAGAGTTCCATTTTAAGCTCTATGTACTAATTATTCTATGTGATATGTGTAGTGTTCTTCGTCTTTTTTTTAGTTCGTTCTCTTCCTTTCTTTAGTTATTTTTTATTTGTATTATTTTGAGTTTGTTTCATCTTTGTGTTTATGATGAACATACATATGGTTAAGGGTTTTGAGGTCCTTATGGAAACCTACGAGTGTTGAATGAAGTAAAAGGTTGTGGTTATATATAATCCCCTGTATGTATAAAAAATTGTTTAGTATCCCTTTTACGTGATAGCTTTTTCTACTAATCATATGGTTAATGATTGACCCACTCTTTTTGCCAAATTCATCTTTGTTACCATAAAGGAAAAGCTGGATTAAGCTTAATTTGGAGTTTTGATACAGTGCTTGATGACTACTAATTGAGTTATACGGGGAGTTTGCAACCTTTTGGTTCCATTGTGCAGTTAAGAAAAGATAAGTTTGTTGGCCAACAAGTGAACTCAAGTTATTGTTTGTGCACATTATACTTTGAGACTGACTTTTGTTCATTATTATTTGTTTTTTTATTTGATTTAGATTATAAAAGAGTTTCTTTTAAATTTTTACCTGCATAACAATGTGTTGGCTCATTTAGAACATGGAATAGCCTTAGGTAACATACAATGCAATTTAGTTTTTTATTGATAGTATGAAATGATTTATCATGATATTGGAACAAATCTAAACTCAACTGTATTATTTTTCAAAAAGAAGCTACATATAAACCTTAGACATGAACCAAAAATGTATGATGCATTTTAATCTTATAGCAACCTACAACTTAGAAAGTTATTTAACATGGTCTTTCATGTTGAGAATGTGTCTTGGTAGTTAGTCATCTCATTTAGAAATTGCTTTATAGTGTTGGTAGTTGTTGTTTTGTTTTTAGATTGTATTAGAATTAAGAAGACTAAAGTTTATTTGTTGGGACATGATAATTGGAGGACCACTTGAACATATTTGGAATGGACATTTGCAAATCTGATGAGGAAAGTCAAGATGAAATAAAAAGAATTTTCAGGTATGAATTGGAATAAAATAAAATATTGTGAATCATATTAACTAATTGAAGTGTGTATAGTCAAAGAAACTTAAAGATTAGTACTCTTTTTTTGATACATCTATTTTTTATCTAATATGTGAAATTATTTTAGTTTTTTTATATTCTGTAAGAAAGAGTTTTTTTAATTCATAGGTAACCTCTTCCTTGAGTTCCAACCCCCTGACTTATATAAACACAAATAATATCATGATCTTGGATTGCTGTGAACAATGAGGTATCATGACCTCTATGATGTAATTAATGCCATCTTAGACTTTCCACACAAGAAAGGTTGATGGAATTGGTTATATAAATTTAATCATGTTGGATTGACATTTTATATACATGACTTTTTAGTTTTAATTTGTGTGTTTTTCTTGCATTTACCTTACTCCATTTAATTCATATCCTCTACCTTCATCTATTGTAGCTTTGTAGGTTCATGTGATTACTTTTTTTCAATTCTTTTCTAGATTAGGCCTTATTATTTTGATCCTCTAACTTAGAAAGTGCTAATGCAATTTAAATTCTAGCAGGATTTCATTTAAGATTCTAACAGAGAACATATATGATATTAAAATGATTGAAGATCAATATTATTAAGTGCTATCCACTGTTGGATTTTTTACATACTAATCCTACTATTCATTTTCTTATAAATAGAATAAAGTTGTAAAGGTTAAGAATAACAAGGACTAAATAAGAACACATGTGATGCTAAATGAGTTTTATTTTATTTTGTTCATGTAAACTTTCTTATTAGTTTTCTTTATCTTTCTTTGAATCCCAATCTCTCGCCATTTTGCCTTTTTTTGCTTTTGTTTGTTTCGTATCTGCAAATCATCATCTCCATGTTATTTACTATTTGTTTCTTCTGCATCTCTGTTTTTTTGTATCTAATTAATTAGGATACATGTTATGTTGGTGTGCAAGGCTAATTTGGCACCGTCAATTGGGAGGAGAAAGTTCATCTTTTAAGAAGTTGAGAGAGCAATTGAAAGTTATGCATTGAATTTAAGAGGGTCGTCATACTTTTGTTTGTTATACATAAGTGTATAGCAGGGTCGTCATACTTTGAATTTAGGATTACTACTAAGTTCATTATACTACATGTTGTGCTATTCATGAATTTAGGATTAGAGTGAAGTTCATTATACTACATGGTTTTGCTAATCCAATTATTTTTGAAATCCTTTTTAATGTGTTATTCTTGAACAGTACAAGATCCATTGATAAGTGGACTAATCAAGCATATGGTCACTTCAAATTAGTTGTAAATTACACTGTCAGGTCTGTCCAAAAGGGTTAATATCAATATAACGTCTAATGTGGTTTCTAGAGAAATTTACCGTAATTTTGTAATAAATAATGTTGATAGTGTATTTTGATAATTTTTACCCTTTTTTGTAATGTCAGAGAGATACATTAAACCCTATGGTAGGATATTGACCATGTGCTTCGTATATATGAAATTGGCGTAGAAATACACTACCATTGATGACCATTGGGTTGACGCTTTGAAGGGCAGCATATTTCTTGGTATGTTCAACCTTCATGTGCAGACTTCAAATTGAAACATGTTAATGTTAAGTTATATATGTTATTATAAACACTAATACCTTCCAACTGCTTATATGTTTGAACGTTGTCAGGTGATTTCGAATGAAAGTTAGCAAATATTGCTGTCATTACTGTTATATGACCCATTCATTCAGAACGACACTGGATTGGGAATTGATTTCATGAGATGAAAAATGTAGTAGGATATGCTTCGAGAATGAATGCATATGTATAATATTTTTAAGTGTATTTCAACTTATGGATTATGAACTGCTTTTATAATCAAAAAAATCACATTAAGACCCATTCCTTTTTCATGAGATTGTGAATTGTTTTGTCGCAATAGTTGTAATAATTTCGTTTGACATATTATAATGAATTGCAAGTAATGTTTTTAACTATATATGACCCGTGCGACAGCACGGGTAAGCGATCTAGTTATAGCATATAGTTGTTGGATTTGTCTCGACGAATATTTTTAAAATATCAAATTTTCATTATTTTTTCTAATATATTATTAAGGATATTTACAATCAAAATTATGCATTGACATGCGTGACAAAGTCAACTGTGTCATATAATATGAGACGGAGGAAGTAGTAATAACTTTTGTTAGTAGAGAGAGTTGAACCAATAATCTCTTTATCACTTAAATCTATATTTTCCTCCACCAAACCAACTTATCTCTCAATTTCTAGCTGTGTTAATGTTTTAATACTTCAAGCACCATTTAAAAAAAAAGTAAAAGATGAAGAATAGATCAAAAACTCTAAATTTAGTTTAAAAAAAATAAAATAAAAAACTTTGAATAAAGTTTTCTTTTTGACAAAACTTTGAATAAAGTTAAGAGTGGACATTTTATTCCATGAGACGAATGCAATTATGCAAGATTCAATTCGGTCCATGAGAAAAATAAAGAATATTTTAGTTCTTGAATAAAAAAATGAATATGGATAATTTAGATTTTACACGAACCATCGTTGGAAAATTGTATTTTTATGATTATATCGTTTACAAAATATAATTAGGTTTATGAATTGATGATGATGACGACGACGACGACGATGATAATAATTAAAAATAGACAATTTAGTCCCTAAAATTAAAAGGATCAAATCACTCCCTACAAGAGAATAGTTCTTAACTAGTTTCTGTTTAAATCAATCACCTATTTTAAAGCTTCACGTAGCTAGTTCGGTTGATGAGTTAAGAGACGTTGAATGAGATTTACGAAGGTCATAGATTCAATCCCTATAAATTAGCATTTCTCACTCCCCTCTAACAATTTACTACCCCCTCCGTCCAAAAATAAGTGACCTTGTCTGACTACGTGTACTATTTATATAACATACTTTGATCATATTTTATGCTATTATATAAAAACAAATGGTAGAATATAAAATGTTCTTTGATTTGTCTCGATGAATATTTTTAAAATATTAAATTTTTATAATTTTTGCTGATATATAATTAAAGATATTAAATATCAAAATGTGTATTTACATATGTAAAAATAACTAACATTTGCATGTAAAGACCAGTTATCTAGGAAAGGGGTGATATTTTTTATTCTACTTTTCTTTTTATTCTCATTATATTTCCTTCTCTTTTTTCCCATATATACACTCACATTTTATATGAATGTAAATATGACGTGAAAATAGCAAGTATGAAACACTCGATTCCCATGAAAACGTAAACCTTGTCTCGTGTATATCACCAAATAAGCATAGTAGCATTTGTGCACAACTAACCTCTATCATGCTATCCTTGTGTTTCTCTACCTTGCCATTGATCGTGTGTAAATTGGATTCCACATCCTTCACCGCATAAATCCCTATTTGGATCCTTTGTTCTTTTAATATAGAATACGATTCACCAAATCTCGTGTGATTTAAGCAATGTTTTAAATACCAGATTAGAAATTCAACCGTGAGACCTTTGAGTAAGTTCAATTGATTCAATCTGTTCACCAAATCTCAACATTTTTATGTCTCCACTCATTGTTAAATTTTAATCATTTTGTTGAAAACTCAATTATTAGACGGTGTATATGAATGTATTCATCTATTGTTAGACACTATAAATCAATCCACGATAGCTGAATTTAACAGGAAGTTACAACATGACGAATCAATATTTAAATTTTGACTGAGAGATGTGTCTATATTCAATATTTGACCTCTTAATATATATGTGTGTGTGAGAGAGAAGATCTCTAATTAGATTTTTTTTTAAAAATTACAACTTAAAAGAGATAACCACAGTTTAGTGTCTCGAGTAGAATTTCCTCTAAAAATAAATAGGAATATATTTTTTTCGGAGAATATGATTCTTTCACTAGCGATATAGATTAAAGAGAGTACTGCATCACTCTACCAAAAAAAAAAAAAAACAGAGTACAGCATCACAAATTACAGTAAATTAATTCAAAAATATTCCTTGCCACCTACTCTATCAGATATGCGCTGTAATAGTAATACTACTTATTGATAGTCTACACCCTTCAAAAAAGAAAAATATTGATAGTCTACAGATCTTATTAAAAAATACATATAATAAAAACCTCAGTTATCAAAGCGGAAAAACGGCGCGGCCACCCCAAAAATTGACGCGGCGCGGGATGCGGGGGCGTATCGGGCGTTATTCTAGTGACGCAGGACACTAATATTTTAATACTAAATAATGTAATGTTGAAAAGGAAATACCAAAACACCTTAAATATTACTCAAAATTCATAATGTACTCATAATTTGAAATAAAACAAGTCTTAAGCAAAAAAAAAAAAAACATGAGAACATACTTGCAAGAAATACTAATTAAATTCAAGGTAGCCAACCCTTTAAACCTCTAAAGCTTAAATTAACAAAAGTACTAAATATGAAATACTAAAAGTACTAAACATGAAATAAAAAGTTCAATAATCATGAAAATCTTCATCATCACTTCCACCATCACTCATGTGCTCTTCCTCATCCTCTTTCTCTTCAAAACAGAGAGGGAAATACAAAACACAAATTAGAGAGGGAATATAGATGAAGAATGTTGAATAAAAAAAAGAGAATAAAAAAACAGAGAGGGAAGAGATGTGAAAGGAAAAACAAATGATGAAGAGATGAAGTTGTTGTTTGTAAGTATGATGAAGAGGTGAAAAAAAAGAGATGAAGTTGTTGTTGTAGTGTTGTACGATGAAGAGAAGTGTTGTGCGGCTGCTGTGTTGTGAGGTATGATGCAGAAGTCACTTAAGGTTTTGAAAATTACAAAGTTGTCCCTCCAAACACTTTTAAGTGAAGGGCAATATTGTATTTCACACGTGTTCCCCCGCCAATCCCGAATAGCGCCCGCCTGACCCGGAAAGCGCCCGCGCCCGCGCCACGCAAAAAGCGCCGCTTCCGCCGCGAACCCCAAACGCTCCGCCATGGAGCGTCGCAACGTGGAAGGTTGTTTTTGGCCGCTCCGAGCCGCGATAGCGCCGGTAGCGGCCGCAATTAACAACAGAGATAAAAACCAAAAGATTGTTGGAAAGATCATTTCATATTTGTATACGAACATTTTTAAAAAAAGAAACAATAAGTACAGGCAGAAATATTGTAATTAAAAGTAAATATGTAATCTCAAGCCAAACAACTAAGTTTCTTACAATACCCATATCAAAATAAATTTATTATGTCCTTCAGTGCCCTTAGGCATGTTTTGTTCAATCTTGTACCATATTATGCACATGTGCGGCATTAAACCAACCCTGCAAAAGAACCAACTTTTAGGCTGATCACAAAAATGGAAGGCAAGTTCAGGAAACCTAGATACCCCATGCATAATCTAGATAATAAAATCATGGTCCTAACTATCCTTTCGATTTCATGCAACAGTAGACACCTAGTACACATTGTCTAGATAGATATTGAACACTACTACAGAAAGTTAACTTACAGAACAGTATTAGAAAAGGTTAGCTAACACAACAATATCACAGAAGGTTAATTGACAGAACAAAAGCCCCAAAAGAAGACATTGACAGAACAATATTACAACAGATGAGGATTAGACATCTAAAACAGGTCAGAGATACCAACTGCAATAAAAAGATTACAAATTGGAATCCGCATGCATGTCACTGTCTGATGGTGAGCTCGGCCCTTAGGTGTAGAACGCCATTAATGAAGTAAAGACAATCCTCAGCCATGAACGAAGTCCAGGGAATCGCAAACAAGTTTCTGTAGCCAACAGCCTTGCCACCAGTGAATGTGTAATTGCCTTTGTATTTGCTAACAAACTCCTCTGTTGGTCTTGACCTTGCCGCAAATTCATAGTCCACAGTGAAGCTCACTGATCCTTTTTCCTGCATTCCCAAAAACAGCCCAAAGCAATGGAAAGAACTTTGTTGATCCATGTTACAATGTGCTGACAGAAAAAACCCTTGTCCACCCAAGTGAAATGCCTGAGAATAAACCCGGCCGGATGGGAACAAATTGGAACACTCCTCCCGCTTTAGATCCAAGTATACTACACACTGCTGGCGGGGAAGTTCAAATTCAACCACCTTGACGGGGCGATATTTGTATGCCCTCTCCAAGAAACGACGGCTCGAGCAAGCAGGCTCTTCAGCTGCCAGTGACCGTTGGCGATGTGGAACCTCTGCCTTAAAAAATAGAGCCTCAAGGACAAGCTTGGATGAAACATCATGTTCAAAGTCACTACAAGTTAAGACCTTCTTAAGCTTTCGGCAGGTCATATGAGGGAAGCGGATAAATCGTGCAAGCCGCGAGCCTAGGACTTCTCGCCTTTCTTCCAGATTGCTGTACTGGTGTCTAGCCCACTTCAGCACAAAGTCATAAACAGCATCTTCTGATGCAACCTGGAGATCATCACTAGATAATATTGCCTCTACTCCGGCTAGGGGCAAGTTCATAACCTCTTCCTGGAACCTGGTCATATACATGATGTATAATTATTAGCATTAGCATTAAAAAGAAATATGATATTGAGATAAAGCCAATGAAGAACAACAAAAGAAACATGTGTTTTTTCTAAAGAATGGAAAGTTAGAATCATTAAGGTAAAAGAGATAGATGTTTCCTTAACGACTTTTTGTCATGGAATCCAACAATAGAGTTCTCTAAAATGTGTATAACAATGAAGTTGACTATTCAAAAGTAACAGCCATCCACAAAAAGAAGGAGTTCCAACAATTAGACTCAACAATACACACACAAATACACAGTTTAATAAATGTTTTGGCCCCCCACATCTCTCTAGTCCCTGACAAGTCAATAGAAAGAACTTCTCAAAAGAGAAACGGAAGTACTGTATAGGAATTGGTAGAAGAGAAAAAACATATTAGAGTTTGCAGTGCTTGCAATCTAAGCTAATGCAATTGAAATTAAATAAAAAACAAACACTTGCTTGGTTATATCCTTGTATCGGCTAGCAAGATACTGCTTTGCCGCATCAGTTAGTGGTTGAACTGCATCAGCCATTAAGACACTAGATGGCAGCTTGAATCTAAGCTAATGCAATTGAAATTAAATAAAAAACAAACACTTGCTTGGTTATATCCTTGTATCGGCTAGCAAGATACTGCTTTGCCGCATCAGTTAGTGGTTGAACTGCATCAGCCATTAAGACACTAGATGGCAGCTCCAGGTAAAGCAATGCAGATTCAGGTGTCATTTGCATATTTCGCAACAACCGACTACAATATCTCATGCATGAAGCAACTTCAAATTTATCGGCAGCCATCAACACATCCAGCAAACCAGGTGCTGTCTTAATGCTCAATGTGTTACTGTACATAAAGTTTAGTAGCTCCATGAGAGCAGCTTCTTCTGTAACATGCAAAAGAAGTATACCACGTTTAGGTGACTATTAGAGGGCAAATTAAATGATAAGGCAAAAACTATAAAAAGTTCACAGTCAATGTTTATACCAGAGGCATTAATTCTGAGGGTGACATGTCTCAGTTCTGATTCCCTCATCCCATTCGAAAAAAGCTGCAAAAGGTAAACTGCTAAGAAAATATATTTTTGGCAGAACTATGCAATGTACAATATAAAGATACAGAGATGTTGGTCTACCTTATAGAAGAACGGGCTTTTAGCAGCCAAGATCGGGGAACTGATATGTAGGGTTTTAACTCTAACAACTGCAGCTTCAGAGTAATCCATGCCCAGGTTGGGTTCATCATTGTCATTTACAGCCTCATCACCTATGTTAACATTTTCAAAATCAGACGTGTTCACATTTTCAAAATCAGACGTGTCATTAACAGCCTCATCACCTAAGTCATTTACAGCCTCCTCACCTAGGTTAACATTTTCAAAATCAGACGTGTTCATAGAGTAATACTGATAGCTTCATACTCAACGAAAGAAAACATTTTTCCCACTTACAAGCAAAGGACAATATCATGCTTTCTGTAAAATAATAATTTCCTTAGTAAATTATACCCTTATTTCATATATTGATAGTGATGATCTTCAAAATCATGGCATTTCATTGAGAAAATGTAGTTTTCAACCCCTCTATAAAACAAGAACTTACTATGCAGCAATGAAACGGAAGATACAAACAAAGGGGCATGAAATATACAAACAAAGGGGAATGGGGGTAGGGGAGAGAACAAGTAAGAATCTCTTAAACCTAATAAGTAATAACTCAAGTATTGCGCGATTAAGATAATACCAGAAGGGGATTCTTCAACCATTGCAACCACTTCTTCCTCCTGATTTTCAGAAGCCACACAATCATCCATGTCAGGTTGGTTCCCATTCAAAATTTGCTCATCCGGCAGATCCCCAACTACAAGCAAAAGACCATATAATATCAGGTTACAACACTACAATGACTACATAATGAGAAAATAAACACACCAACACAAACATTATCCACCATACACAAAAATATCACATAATACCTAAAAATCCATCCATTAAAAGAACCAAGCTTTTTTCTTCTGTAACTTAGGCCCCAATAACAATCACTTACATTTCCCCAAAATTCACACCACTCTCCAGATTCATATTTACATTTGGTAGCATCCCATTAACGGAAAACATACACAAATTTGTGTTTTTCCCTTCCAACCCATTTTTTCCTCAAATAATAATATTTTTCCTTCTCAAAAATGATTATAAATCTAGAATCATCCTATTTTTATTTACATCACTGAATAACCTAGAAACCCTAACAAATAAACCCATAATTAAAAAAAAAATCATTTTTTATCAAACTAAACCAACCCATAATAAATAAATAAATAAATAAACAATTTTTCATCAAATTAAACAAACCCATGAACAAAAAATTCAATTTTTCATCAAAATAAACAAACCCATAATAACAAAAAATTCAATTTTTCAACAAAAATGAAAACCTAGATAGAACAATACCGTTTTCTTTCTTGATATCTTCACGTCTCCTCTTCCGATGCCTCGCCCAATCAGCAATAGAGGTACAATTTTCAGAATCAGGTTGAGGATCAACTGGATCGGCCATGATTTCAATCCTCAAAACCCTATCAGAGAAATTACTATCATTGAAAGCAAATCCGAAATCGGCGTCGGAGCTAGAACCACCGTGAGCCCATTCGGATTCCATCACCGTCACCGGATCAAACAGATCGGAATTCAAATCCTTCATAAATGAATAATTAGAGAAAGGGATTTTTGAGACAGAGAAGAGGGAACGGAAAAAACCCTAAGATAAGGTTGGAAATTGAAACGAAGTGGGTTTTAATATAGATTGTGAAAAATGAAAAAACCGTTGTAATAACAAAAATTTGTTTCAATATGTATGAGGAAATGAAAAAATGTGTTTAACTCTCCTAAATATATTCTTCTGGTTCATTGCCAACACAAATTTGTGTATTTATGTTTTCTTATCAGTTCCAATAAATATGTTTTTACTCCTTTTTTTTTTTTACTAATAATGTTTTTACTCCTACGACTTTTTAAAAAGATTTGTTTGTCCTACTCCTAGATCTTCCTATTTATTATTCTTTATTTTCATTTTAAGTGTTGATTATTTATATTTTTTTAATTGTCGTTTGAAGAAAAAATATGTTCCAAAATATAAAGATGTATTTGATATACTAAACAATAAGCATCGAACAAAACAACACAACATATGACATTTCTTAAAAAAAACACAACATAAGACATAATGCTCGACAAACATGTATGGTATTGAATAATTTTTGATCTTATGCGAATTTTTATGAACAAAAGACTATTTTGGTATTTTAAACAACTTGGACGTGAGACAAAAATTATGTTTTGGTTTAGTGAGGGACAATAATTTTATTTTTTGTCATGTTTCTTGTCCAAAATTTGTCATGTACAAGAAACAGCTTTACAAATCAAACATTGTACGACTAAAGTTGTTTTATCTTGTGCTTTATTTTTTAGCAGATCAAACGTACGATAATCACTACGCAATATAATAGGTGGATTTATTTATTTATTTTCTCCAAACACATTATTTATCTATGTCCCTAAATACTACTAATCTTTTTTCCGACGTACAAAATATACGCATTAAATTTATTGATCATCTTTTTAATATATTTGAAAAAGGTCGAGGTTGTGTATAATAAAATATAGGGGTCCACGGGTTCTAGCTTAGCTGATAAAATTGTCAAAATTGTTAGACATGACGTCATGATTAGGGTTCAATTCACGTCTCATCTACTTGTGTGTGAGTTTTAATAGTTATTTGTTATTTCGTCTATCTACAACAACAAAAAAGACAAAGGGACCTTGGTAAAAGGTCAACCCATTTTTAAAATTTAGGTTTAAATGCATTTTGGTCCTTCTATTTTTAAAATACGAAGTTTTGGTCCCCTTATTTAACTTTTTTCGGAAGTATGAATTGGGACCTTAATATCAACAACCTATTTTCTGAAAAAGAAGATTATGAGTTGATATCTAATTTTGAAGTTGTAGCAGACTACTCTTTGTATTAAGTTAGTTGGAACAATTTGGTCGTTGAAGATTTTGTTATTTTCGAGGAGATTACTAAATATTTGACGCACCTAATTAATTTTTATGAAAAAAAAAAGTCTGCAAGGAATTGAATCAACTAACACATGAAAATGTCATTTTTTTAAAAGCCACCAACACCATTGCAATTCATTTTTTGATAGCAGTTCCTTTTCATTATTAGTGATTCATTTTCATTATTATTTTTTCTTTCAATTACCACATAACGGTTCCTTTTTATTATTTTTTTTCTTTCGGTTACCACATAGCAGTTCCTTTTCATTATTTTTTCCTTTCGATTACCACATAGTAGTTTCTTTTCCTTTTCATTTTTATAGATTTAACAGCTTTTGCGGTTATGAACAATTTCTTGGTGCAGACTTTTGTATATTTTTTTCTTTTTGATTTGTCATTTTTATTGCAGTCCATATTTTGTTTTTGTTGCTTTTTGAGGTAGTTTGATAACATAATACTGAATGTAATTATAAAAGTAATAATATAGTCAATTTGATAGTTATATATGAAGCTCTACAAAACCCGTGCATCGCACGAGTTAAAGTCTAGTTCCAACAAAAATTAATTTAATCCACAAACGGTGCAAAATATAGCATCACCTTTGTGTGTGAGATGATGTAATTTGAATGAAACATCCAAACATCTATGTGCTTATTGTCATGTTGCTGGTAAGTTATGGTCGGATGTTCTCTCTTGGTTAGGTATCAATGTGCGTTGACAAACGAGAGCTTTCGTCATATAACACAATTTATAAGTTTGGTGTATCATGGAAAGCAAGTAAAGGAATGTATTCAATTGATTTCGTTAGTATGCATGTGGACAATTTAGAAGCACCGTAACCATATGGTTATTGGTAATAAGGATTCAGGAACGCATAACGGGTTCCCTTCTTTACACGGTTAAGTTATTGGTATGCATGGATTAAGTTTAAAGTTAAGGGTTTTTCTTATGATTATTATCAACGGAGCATTCAACCACCCATATGTTTATGAGAGGTTTTACCGGCTAATTGATTATCTTTTTTCACTTTGGTTTGACATTTTTTTTGTCTTTTCTGTAATCTTTGTACATTTTCTATCATAGCATTATTTGTGTTGTGATTGTGTTGTTTTAATATATCATCTTTTGGCATATTCAAAAGAAAATTGAAATTTTCGTCCCCGTCTAATTTTTGAATCCCCATCTTTTGGCATTATATGATGTGGCTTATTCATTTCTGACATGACAACGCTTCTTATATATATTTTTGTTGGCATCAATATTCAGTGTGGCATTATAAGCATTGCTACATCATAAATAAATACAACACCTCATAAAAAATGACCAAAAAATGAAATGCGGGACCAAAATTTAGAAAGAAAAACAAAAGTTGAATAGAGGAGAAAAAAATTTGATTACATGAGAGAAAAACAAAAGTTAAATAGAGGAGAAAAACAAATTTTTGCAATGTGTAAACAATCTTAAAATGAAAATTAAAAATGAAAAATTATTGTATCTCTTTCTTTTTTTTTGTTACATGAGAGAAGGGAAAAAAAAAAAGAAAAAGAAGCAAAGAAAAACTACGTCCTAATAAAGGACACTCTCATATCATCAGCTAGTAAGGCTGATGATAGATACGATAATGGTTGATGTACCATCACGAGACTCTGAATGATTAGCACCTAGTTTTGCAAGTATATCGGTGCAAGAGTTTCCTTCTCGAAAAATATGGTGAATGGAAATATCCCACTCCTTATCCAAATACATCTGAATGAGCACCAAGAGGTTCACATAGTGATGAAGTCTTGACACTTCCTTTGACACTAAATGCACTACATGAAGAGAGTCAAAAAAACAAACCAGTTTCTTATAACCAGCCTCCCAACAAAGCTTAATCCCAATCATAAGGGCATGAATTTCTGCATGCAAAATATTGGACAACCTCACACTACCATAGAAGGCAAATTGAAAATTTCCCTCAAAATTTCTAACCAATCCACCATATCTTGCTTTATATGGGTTAGTTAAAGCGCTACCATCTACATTAAGAACAATTGTGTCATTATCACCATGCTGCCAGCATACTTCATGAGTGGGCCTAACTAATGCGGTTGAAATAGTATTGTCGAATGTTCGCTATGAAACTTGTAATTGCACATAAACAGTTGAAACTGTAGTTGAAACTATTGGTTGGATACCATCAAACACCAACTTGTTGCGAGTGCACCATCGGTTCCACATTATGATAGGGGCGACACTCCCCATATTACTTAATAACATTTGTATGCTATCTCTCATATTACTCGAGAGATTATTAGCGCACAATGAAGACAAATAGTATATCTATTATTAATATCGTCAATTTGTATTAAAATAAATCTTACTATTATATATATAAAGGGGTATGGAATTTTGGTTTGACTTTCTAGAGTAATGTTATATTGTAGGTCTCATTAAAAAAATTAGAATTTATATTATATTTAATATATTATTGGTGACAATGAAAAAAATAAACATGGTTTGTTGATGTTGTTACAATTTGAAAGTCACAAACACATATACATATACTTTTAATCAAAATTGAAATTTTATAAAATATCCACCCTTCATAAATTACACGTGTTAGTATAATAAAAGAGTGGAAAGATGGACACACATGTGCATATTCGTTTTTCCACTAGTGCTAGTATGATATAAATACGAAAAAGGCCAACATTAAATATTTAAATTCCTTCAAAAAAAAACATTAAAAAATAGTCATTTTAATAATAATCATATACAATCCCACGTAGATAGTTCGGTTGGAGACGTTGAAAGAGTTTGAAGAAAAGTTTATGACTTCTATCATCAAAAGACAAAAACTAACATATAACATAGTTAACATTTATATATAATACACAAGTTATCATAGTTATGTCTGTAAAAAAGATTATATACATTAATTACATAATCAACTAAAAAAATTGCTCTTTTAAAAAAAACTAAAAAACTTGGTAAAAAGAATCTTATAGATAGGATTTGATGGATTTCTTTTTATTTTTGACCATATAATGCTAGTTTCCATATTTATCGTAATATTCCGCATTGTATTTCTACTTTGATCATTAATGAAAAGCTATAAGCTTATTTCTTTAAAAAAAAATTAATTTGTCATCCTATATTCCGATTGAAAATAAAAAAAATCATATTTCTACCAACAAAAAAAAATACTATTCTCTCCGTCTTTAGTTATAAGCATTAATTGAGAAAAAAATTTTGTCTCTAAATATAACCTCTCTTTCAATTTTCTAGATGCATTTATTATTTTTTTTCAAACTTAACTCTAATTCATACTACTAATAGAATACATTGAAATATGAAAGAGTCAAATTTGAGTACACTACAAACAAAAGCAATTTAGTAATATCCTCACATAAAATAAACATATTAATTACATTTTCACTTGATCTACATTGTAAAACAGATAAATTAATAAATCTAAAAAAAAAAAAAAATTTATATGAGACCGGAAGGAACACTGGTTAAAAGTCATATTGCACTTCCCCTAAAAAAAATAGTCATATTGGACTGGTCAGTTGTGTGGAGGCCGTGCGTCCAGGTGAATTAGAAAATTGGAAAATTCTAGATTGCACTTGTATAACATAATGTCACGTGACATTACCCAATCCGATTGTGACACGTGACAATACAAATTTTTTAAACATAAAAAGATGAGAGAGAATAGTTGAATTAGATTATGTGTCACAATTGGATTGGTCAATGTCACGTGACATTATGTCACACAAGTGGTGTTCGAAAATTCTAGGACTACGTAGTTGGTAATGTTACCTTACCTCTATTTACTTACTACTATTATTTTTAGGCAAGCGTGTATACCTTTTTTGTTGATAGAATCAAGTGTGTGTATACCTTTTTTGTGGAACACAAGTGTGTATACTTTAAACATAGGAATATGAACGATATTAGTGGATATATTTCATAAAGATAATCTAGTGATGTTTAAATATGGCCATATACACTTTTGATATATGCTTGGAACTTTACATGATTTAAAGAATGTGATGTCAAACAAAAATAAAAGAACGTTGGGAACTCTTATACCGTTTGGAGAGACGGCAACACACGGACGAGTCTGGAATTAAGTTTACGGAGGACCAAGCTTAAAAGTATATCAGACGAACAATTTTTTTGTTTTTTAAGTTCACAACTTATAAGAAAAATTAAGAAGTTATAAGATAGGCTTAATTGGTCAATTGATCCCCTAATTAATTTTCAGTTTTCATTTTGGTCTCATATCTCGTAAAATCAACATTTTGGTCTCTTATGTTTGTCTTCGTTATTCAAATAAATCACTAACCGTTAATTTTAACCCCAAATGTCTATGATATACCAACCTTAAGAGTGATCCACCATAAATCCTATTAATTATTTTAATTTAAACCGTTTGATTTTTTTTAAAAAGAGGATCATTGGATTACGCTAGTTTATTTTATCTTACGATGTACCACCAACACCTAATTTTTTTTTCCTTTTCTTCATCTTCCTCTTCTTCATCTTCATCAATCATATTCATACATTCATACAAACAAACCCAGAAAAATAAATTAAAACAAAAAAGAAACATGGATTTCTTCTCTTTTTTTCCTCCTCTTCCTCCTTCCTCATTCTATGTAACACCCATACTAATGTTATCTAGAATATTAGCATGTGCATTAAACTGATACTGGATACATTAAATTTTTCAATAATAACAATACAATACAACTGAATGCATACAAATTTGCTCGTTTATACAATAATCAAGTACCACTTAAATACTTATACAAATGTCCTGGTAAACTTCTGAGCTGGTACAAGCCGAGCATCTGCACTCCATTCAGCGTCTTCCTGAAGAACTTCCTCATGAACATCCTGCTAACCTGCACCAGAAGGATTGGGATGAGACATAATGTCTCAGTGAGCTCCACCCAACCTACTGTTGGCAACCTCGGGGAACCTAGGGTTGTCATGCCTACTTTGGCAATCTTGGGGATACCTATGATCGCCAAGCTTTAACCTTACCCATAAAGGGTTACCTGCCTGATCCTGCTAAACTGTGTAGTCAAAAACTAGAATATAACCTGATAACTTGGTAATCGAGGGGACTCCTAAGATCACCATCTGATACATGTCTGATAGGTAATATCTACCTGATAACTGATGACTACTTTGTCATATTCTCATACTTAGTGATTTGGGGACATCCTACGATCACTTCCTGATAACTGTTATCTGAACAGTACTTGCCGTAAACTTATGTAATAAATACATATACATATTGCTTTAACATAAAGTTAGAAAGTTAGCGTTGAACAAACATTATTATCTGAGTTCATTTTATGGAATGCCCCCGAGTGGAGTAACCCCGAAACACATTCCTCTGATAACCGGTGAAAATTCCTATCTGAGGCTAATCACCAGACCCCTCTTGTCGTTATGTATATCTGATACACAACTTAACTGACATGTGTATATCTGATACACCGTTCAGAACATGTGCATATCTGATGCATTGTCTGAACTTATGCATATCTGATGCATTGTCTGAAATTATGCATATCTGATGCATTCATTACATAAATAATCATGTGTTAATTAACATATAATATAAGGTTCTAAGCTTATCGTTCTCATAAGCCACTTAGATCATGTTGGGTATCTGAACCCCTTATGCATATCTGAGGCCTTGAACATGAAATGTTCCTTGTACACTGTACACTAAATTGAGTACATCATCTTGCTATCCTATCAAAGGATCTAAACATATCGTTGTCATATGTCTTACTTAGGGATTTACTATCCCACTTACTTAATGATTTCCTGCTCATCTAACCCTTACCCTTATACTCTTAATGCGTCGCTGAACCCTTGTTCATCTATTCCTTATGTGTTATATGCCCCTCGGATATGTCCACAATGGTGTTTTCCTTAGAAATTAAGGTTTTCATTGAAAATGGTTACCAAATGCCTCGCCTGACGCGTACACAGCTCACTGAACGAAGCATAACAACCCTGGAGGTCTGCCTTAACTCACCCAGCGAGCTGCATCTCGCCATGGCGAGTTGATACAGGGAAAAATGTTGAAAACTCGCTGCAAGCTCGCCCCGAGCTCGCCGGGCGAGTTTGACAGCACAGAAAAAGTTCAAAACATGATTTTCCACCATTCTTGACTTATCTAAGCATACCCAGGCATCATAACAACATAAGGAATGATTCTCCATTGTAAATTGATTGATATAAACATGATTGAACAAGGAATTGGCAAGCTAAAGGGATTAGGGCACAAAATTGTAAACTTTGCTCAATATACAAAATACACATAAAACTCTCTCAAAGTGGGTTCTAAAACCCTAGGGAGCTCACCTGAATTCATTGCTTGATCTCACCAAGCTTCCTATTCAAACCCTAGCTTGAAATCTTCTTTCCTTCCTTGCTTTTCCTTAGCTTTCTCTTGCTCCAAGTTTTCCCCAAAGCTAGCTTGCTTATGTTCCAAGAATTGAGGAAGAAAAATTGTTGGATGATGGCAAGAGAGGGTGGGGGCGTGTGCTTAGAGAGAGGAAGGGAGAAGAATTGCATCTTGTAGAGAGAGGAGAAGAGGAAAATGAAATGGACAAAGCCTTGCCATTCTATTTAAAAACCCCTTGTGCGTAAATTACATTTATGCCCTTGCTTGCTTGCAATTTCTCTGATACTGATAAAAGTTACGTTTAAGTGGGATGTTACATTCTATACGCCCATCTCTCTTATATTCCCTCCTTCTTCCTCCTTCAGTCCAATCAAGATAATCCTTCATTTCAAAAACAGGACCAGCAAAGTGACTTCCACAACAAAGACAAAAACCAACATACTCATTAACAGAAGGCAATTAAATCAAGTGAATCAAACGGTTTTTCTTCTGTGCATCACACAAACCTTCCTCTTTCAATATTCCATCATTGTAATGGATTCCACATGATATAACCTTCAATGTCAAAACCATTAAAGCCCCTAAAATCATAATTAACAAAAACACCAAAAGAAGCTTATAAGAGGAATGGTGGCGACAAAGCAGAGAAGGAAGCGGAGAACGCGACGGAAACGCCAATTGAAGCAACCATGGAATCAAGTTGAAGCTCCATGGCTCGTTGTGTTGTGTGGTTGGTGTGAGAATTGAGATATAACGAAGTTTTGGAGAAGAAGGTTTGAAGTTTCAGCGTCTAAATTAATTGGGTTTTCACTTCATTACTAAAGTCACAATCTTTAAAAAGCCGCAATTTTTATTGAACCCTAATTTTCCCTTATTTTCCAAATCCGAATTCTGGGTAGATGATGATGATGTTGTTGTTGCTATTGTTTAATCCGAGTATGTTGGTTCTGCTGGAGTTTTAAGAATTGATGATGATGATGTTGTTGTTGTTGAATTGATGATGATGTTGTTGTTGCTGTTATTTAATTTGAGAATGTTGGTTATGCTGTTGTTTAATTGTTTAATCTAAGTATGGTGGGAGAATTGAGAAGAGGTGAATGATTTTAGATTTTAAATTTTAGATTTTCTGGGTTGTTGTGATGAATGTATGAATATATGATGATGAAGATGAAGATGAAGAAAAGGTTGGGGAAGAAGATGAAGAAAAGGAAAAAAAGTTAGGTGTTGTCGTGTTGGTGATACATCGTAAAATAAAATAGACTAGCGTAATCCAATGGTTTTTTTTTTTTTAAAATCAAACGTTTTAAATTAAAATAATTAATAAGATCTATGGTGGACCACTCTTAAGGTTGGTCCACCATAGACATTTGGAGTTAAAGTTAACAGCCAGTGATTTATTTGAATAACGGAGATAAACATAAATGACCAAAACGTTGATTTTACGAGATATGTGACCAAAATGAAAACATGAAATTAATTAGGGAACCAAAAGACCAATTAACCGAAGTTAATATTGTCAAATAAATATAGAAGAACTAACATTTGCTTTCAATAACTTAATTTTCATGCTTGTTTTATACTTTGCTTAGTTAAAAGGCTTTTATGGATAAGAAGAATATTTTGATTTATTTTTTTTATGTTAACCCCTGTGTTCAATCCAATTAGAAAATATCTTGATGGGAATTTGATAGGAAAATATTTTGTGTTTATATTTAGTGATTTTTTTCCAATAAAATCATAAGTTGATGAAATTAGAAGAGGCCCAAATGTCTAGAGAGGTTGGTTACAATATTATTATGAGGTATTATAAACCGGATTTAGACATTAAAGAAATGGTGATAATGGTTCTCAATTAAGGTTGGGGAAATATATATTTTGTACTAAATTGAATGTAATCACCGTTCTTGCGAAAAAAAATGTAATCACCGTTCATAATATCTTAAAAAACCTCACAAAAATGAAAAGGAAGAAGAATATCGAAAAAAAATTGAAAGGTGGATCTTAATTTTTTATATAAAATAATATTTTAATTTTTTTTATGTTAACCTTCTAGTTCATCACAATTAGAAAAGATCAACGGTTCTCAAGAAAATTTGTTTACACATGCTTCAATGAGATAATATTATAATATCACTTTATGATTTTTTTCCTAAAAAATATAATTTGATTTGTTACACAAGTTTGATTGTGACGTTGTAAACATAATAAATCTTTATAATAAAATATAAAAAAATTCTTATTGCCACAAAAATTATAATAATGTACAATATATATTTGCATAAAAATAAAAATAAAATACATATACACATCCTAATGAAAATTATACACAAACGTACAACTCTTGAGAATTGACAATGATAAGTAGGCTATATTAGCCTCAAGAAAATTATACACAAACGTACAACTCTTGAGAATTGACAATGATACATATGCTATATTAGAAGTGTTTGAAATAATTTCTTCATGACAACACAATTCATCACACAAAGCAAAGATTAATTAGTATTCATTCGGTGTGTTGCAAAATACTTTTCCCGAAAGAGACATGGAAGTTGGCCTCGCCTGTAAAAAAAAAACTACATATCGTTTAAAGAAGAAAAACTTGACAACCAAATATAGTCATACATATAATTATAACTATAAACTGAATAATAAAATAAAAGTTTGAAAGGAAGAAGAACGGTATGAATTTAATTTGCGCATACGTTTGAGAGTGCTCTATCTATATGGAGCTCCCTTCAATCCAATACGAAAAGATCAAGGTATTCTCATCTCCCAATTCATGCAAACCATTGACCTTCGAACTTTAACAATATTGTTACAAAGTCAGAGGTATTCATGAACTAGCAGCAGAGGTCTACCATCATCTCCTTTTAGAATTGGATTTTAGGGAACTCCATCCAAATTGACCCTTATACTAACAAACTAACAATTACTTCATGATATGTATATATAGAAGAGAGAAAGCAAGGATTGGAATAACCATAGTTTAGAGGCCTCGGTTTATATAGGCTTAAAAATAAGACTTTAACCAAATCTGAACCATTAGATATAATGTATAAATATGTTTAAAAATATCAAATAAGATACTGATGCAAAATAAATATGTTTTATATAAGAAGAAAATATCTTGATGGGAATTTATTAAGAAAATATTTTGTGTTTATATTTAGTGCTTTTTTTTTTTTTTTTAAGAAATACATAAGTTGATGAACTTAGAAGAGGTCAAGATCTCTACATTGTCGGGTTACAATATTATGAGGTACAATGAACCGGATTTGGACTTTAAAGAAGATGTTGGTGCTCAATTAAGGTTTCAGAAAACATATATGTTGTATTAAATGGAATGTAATCGCGGTTTATAATATCTCAAAAAACCTCTTAAGAAAGAGGTATATCTCCAAAAAAATTGAAAGAAGGATCCTAATTTTTTTTATATAAAAAAGTTATTTTGATTTTTTTTTATGTTAACCCTCCAGTTCACTATTCTTAGAAAATATCCTGATGAAAATTTGTTAGGAAAATATTTTGTGTTTGTATTAAGTGTTTTTTTTTCAATAAAAACATAAGTCGGCGAAATTACAAGAGTCCCAAATGTCTAGAGAGGTTGGTTACAATATTATGAGGTACTATAAACCAGATTTGGACATTAAATAAGATAATGGTGCTCAATTAAGGTTGGGGAAACATATATTTTGTACTAAATTGAATGTAATCACCGTTTAGAATATCTGAAAAAACCTCTCAAAAAGAAAAGGAAGAAGAATATCTAAAAAAAAAACTGAAAGGTGATTCTTAATTTTTTATATAATTTTTTTTATGTTAACCCTCCGGTTCACTACAATTTGAAAAGATCAATGGTTCTCAAGAAAATTTGTTTACACATGCCTAAATGAAATTATATTATAATACCACTTTGTAATTTTCTTCCTAAAATATCTTATAAAAAAATATGATTTGATTTGTTAAACTAGTTTGATTTTGACGTTGTAAACATAATAAATCTTTATAATAAAATAGAAAAAAAATTATTGCCACAAAAATTATTATAATATACAATATATATTTTCATAAAAATAAAAATAAAATACATATACACTTCCTAATGAAAATTATACACAAATGTACAACTCTTGAGAATTGACAGTGATAAGTAGGCTATATTAGCCTAAAGAAAATTATACACAAACGTACAACTCTTTAGAATTGACAATGATACGTATGCTACATTTGAAGTGTTTGAAATAATTTCTTCATGACAACACATAGTAAAGATTAATTAATATTCATTCGGTGTGTTGCAAAATACTTTTCCCGAAAGAGACATGGAAGTTGTCCTCGCCTGTAAGTGTTGCAAAATACTTTTCCCGAAAGAGACATGGAAGTTGGCCTCGCCTGTAAAAAAAAAACTACATGTCGTTTAAAGAAGAAAAACTTGACAACCAAATATAGTCACACACACACATATATATATATATATATATATATATAATTATAACTATAAACTGAATAATGAAATAAAAGTTTGAAAGGAAGAAGAACAATATGAATTTAATTTACGCATACGTTTGAGAATGCTCTCTCTATATGGAGCTCCCTTCAATCCAATACGAAAAGATCAAGGTATTCTCATCTCCCAATTCATGCAAACCATTGACCTTCGAACTTTAACAATATTGTTACAAAGTC
The DNA here is from genome assembly GCA_018208015.1 of Medicago ruthenica. Lineage (NCBI taxonomy): Eukaryota > Viridiplantae > Streptophyta > Magnoliopsida > Fabales > Fabaceae > Medicago > Medicago ruthenica. The sequence continues at coordinate 21,082,026 of CM031378.1, forward strand.
AGAGGTATTCATGAACTAGCAGCAGAGGTCTACCATCATCTCCTTTTAGAATTGGATTTTAGGGAACTCCATCCAAATTGACCCTTATACTAACAAACTAACAATTACTTCATGATATGTATATATAGAAGAGAGAAAGCAAGGATTGAAATAACCATAGTTTAGAGGCCTCAGTTTATATAGGCTTAAAAATAAGACTTTAACCAAATCTGAACCATTAGATATAATGTATAAATATGTTTAAAAATATCAAATAAGATACTGATGCAAAATAAATATGTTTTATATAAGAAGAAAATATCTTAATGGGAATTTATTAAGAAAATATTTTGTGTTTATATTTAGGAGTTTTTTTTTTTTTTAAGAAATACATAAGTTGATGAACTTAGAAAAGGTCAAGATCTCTACGTTGTTGGGTTACAATATTATGAGGTACAATAAACGGATTTGGACTTTAAAGAAGATGTTGGTGCTCAATTAAGGTTTCGGAAAACATATTGTCGCGTCGAATTTCGGATGTCAAGCTATTGACTAGCATTGAATCACTAAATTTAAATCACGACTGAACTTTTAATTTTTCGGGGAAAAAGGAAAAAAGTTCTAAATTACCTTGAAAAGAGATTTTAGGTTCGAAAGTCGATTATGCGAGGGGAAGGTATTAGCACCCCTCACATCCGTTGTACTCAACGGGAACCTCTTAGTTGACTTAGGCTTAAAATGTTTTTGACGTTTTGCTTGCATGCTTAATTATATATATATATGTAAAGGAACAAGTAAATAAAATGTGAGGTGAAGAAAGAGATAAAAACAAACGAAATAGAAAAAAGAAAAAAAGATTTTTAAATAACGGGCTTGACAAGACGTCGGTCTTGCTCCTACGTATCTCCCGGTAGTCGGAGAATTCAAAGCTTACGTAGTTCTTGAAAAAAAAGTTTGAAAACGCACAAAGGCGTGAAAGCTTTAAATGATGAAGGAGACAAGCGCACATTAAGGCGATAAACTCGCACAAGGCGTAAAAAGACGAACGCACATTAAGGCGATAAACTCGCACAAGGCGTAAAAAGACGAACGCACATTAAGGCGATAAACTCGCACAAGGCGTAAAAGACGAACGCACATTAAGGCGATAAACTCGCACAAGGCGTAAAAGTTGAAAGAAAACATGCAAAGGCACGACAAGTTCGGATTGACCACAAGGGCCAAAATGACAAACGCACGAAGGCGTACAATGTTTGAATTGACCGCGGGGGCCAAGAAAAGTTTAAAATGGTCACGGGGGACCAAGAAAGTTGGATTGGTCACGAGGGACCAAGAAAGGTTCAAATTGGTCGCGAGGGGCCAAGAAAGGTTCAATTTGGTCGCGAGGGACCAAGAAATGTTAAAATTGGTCGCGAGGGACCAAGAAATGTTAAAATTGGTCGCGAGGGACCAAGAAAGGTTCAATTTGGTCGCGAGGGACCAAGAAATGTTAAAATTGGTCGCGAGGGACCAAGAAAGGTTCAAATTGGTCGCGAGGGACCAAGAAAGGTTCAATTTGGTCGCGAGGGACCAAGAAATGTTAAAATTGGTCGCGAGGGACCAAGAAATGTTAAAATTGGTCGCGAGGGACCAAGAAAGGTTCAAATTGGTCGCGAGGGACCAAGAAAGGTTCAATTTGGTCGCGAGGGACCAAGAAATGTTAAAATTGGTCGCGAGGGACCAAGAAATGTTAAAATTGGTCGCGAGGGACCAAGAAAGGTTCAAATGCGTTGGACGCGTTGAAAATAGAATGACGATTGTCCGAGCAACGAGACATACGTCAAGCATTCGTACAACCGGGGAAAGGAGAGACATACGTCAAACCACCCTTTTTCATTCATGTTTTGTTTGAACTTGAGAAAACGTATTTTTGGGGGAGCTAGAAAAGAATGACGATCGTCTAAGCAACGAGACATACGTCAAGTGTTTATCCGATCGGGGAAAGGAGAGACATACGTCAAACCACCCTTTTTTCATTCAAGTTTCGCTTGAATTTTGAGAAAAAGTGTAAACTGTCAAAACACTCGTTTTTTAGAACTCAAAATGAAAAGAAAGGAAACTGTTCAAATTAGTTGTTGCAACCAAAATGAACAAGCTTGTTGTTTATTTAAACAAGAAAGAAAATGTTTTTGTTGTTTTTTGTTTGGTTGGTTTGGAAGGACACGGTCCTTTGCCTACATACCCAAATGGGATCAAAACCGATGTAGTTCGGGCCTAAAAAACGAATGATTTGTTATGTTGATTTTAAAGCTTGAAAATGTTTGTGAAAGATAAGATGAGCCAAAGTGGCGAGTGAATGAAGCTTGATTGATTTTAATTGCAAAAATAAAGTCTAATATGATTAAGATTGATTAAAGTTTGATTAAAATAAAATTGCTTGGTTTGAAAACCAAGGCTTTGTTAATGGAGAATATTTTTGATGAAGTTTTTGAATATTTGAAATGTTTTTTTTTGTTTTTTTTTTATTTCTTACTTGGAGTTTAGAAAGAAAATAAGTGCGATAAAAGACTAAACGCGAGAGAATAAAACGATTGTTGGATTAAAATGAAAAGGTTTTTGTTTTTGGATTATGAATTAAACTAAGAAAATAAAATATAATGCAATGCATATCTAAACGTTTTGTTCCTAAATGCATGTATATTCTAATGACATAAAAAAAATGCAAAATAAAATGAACAATTAGAAATAAAAAAATAAAATGCATGAGATGATATGATAAGTAAATAAATGGGATGTTAAAAATAAAAGAACAAATAAAAAGGAAATAGTAATAAAAAGGAAAATAAATTGCAAAGAAAATAAATAAAAGAAAATAAATAAAAGAAATGAAATAAGGAGGTGTATAAATAAACCTGGGGGGTGCTGGTAGTAGAAAATAAATCAGATTGAAAGAAAAGGCCCAAAATGTATTGGGCCTGCGTAAATTAATCTGGGCCGTCTGATTAATCAGACGGCCCTGATCTGATCACAGGGGGGAAAGGCCTAAGCTGTCTGATCTGAAATCAGAGGTTCAGGAGGGCGTGGGTGTACGCTAACGCGTACACCCTCTCACACCGAATCAGGGAGGGGTATTTAAACCCCCTCCCTTCACAAAAATTTTCATTTTCAAGTTCCCTTCTCTCTCTTACTCGCCCTCTCTCTCTAGTTCTCCTCTCTCTCTCACTTCTCTCATCCCTCTCACCTCTCTCCTCCCCCCTTGGCCGCCGGAAAAGAATTCCGGCGTGGTGGCCGCCGGCCTAAGCGGCGGCGCCACCGCGCCGGAAGAGAAAAACGTCTTTTTTTCCAAAAATTTTTCTATTTCCTCACATCCTTTTCCCTTCTCATTCCAAATCCCACACTATTTTCTCCAAAATCCCCTCAAATCGGCCTAGATCTAGGTTCAAAAACAACACACAAAAAATACCTTTTTCTCTTGTTTGTGTTCGGTTTTGGTGTGCTTGTGTGTGTTGGGTGGTGCTGCGTTTATGTGCGTGTGTGTGGTTGGGGGGGGGGGGGGGAAACGTGTGTGTTGCGTTTGTTGTTGTTGTGTTTGCGTGAATAGTATGTTGGCTGTTGGGTTTGCGCGCGTTTGGTACTGTTAGGAGTGGTATATTGAGTTGTGTTTTTGTGTTGGGTTGTGATGAGTTAGGGTGTGTGCGTGAGTGAGGGTGTGTGCGTTTTTGTGAGTTGTGTTTTGTTGTGGTGGGTGTGCGAAAATGGTACTGTTAGGGGGGGGGGGGGGTGCGTGAGTTTATGTTGGTGGTTTTGGGGTTTGTTTGTGTGTGAGTGAGTGTTGTGATTTGTGGAAAAGTTGCTGGAAATGTTTTTCTTTGTGAAGGGTTGGTGGCTTTTGTGTTCTGTTGAGAGTTGATGGTTTTGCTGTTAAAAAAATTTGTTTTGAATTTTCTTCTCAAAATTTTCCTCCCCCTTTCTTGTGTTCTGGTGCACTGTTATATAAAAGAAATTTGAGCTGCTTGTCACTTAACTTGCAAGTTGTTCTGCAGATTTTTGGATAAGATTGTGGTAAAAATTTATGAGGAAGTGACACTGTGATGATTTGTGCAGACTTTGTGAGGATTGTGATGATGAAAAATCCCAGTGAAAGGGGCGCCCCTGCAGTGTGTTTTTTGTTGACCTTGGACCAAAAATAATAAAAAATAAAAATGATAATAATAATAAGAGTAATAAATAATAATAATGATAAATAATAAAAAAGGAAATAAATAAAATGGTAATAATAGTAAAATTAATGATAATAAAAACTGAAATTAAGAGTAAAGATAAAAAGTAATAAATATAAAACAAATAAACGAGACAAAAATTGACATGAGGTATTTTAAAATACTTCCCTGCCGAAATTTCGTCCGAAACGACGAAAATTCTCGGCTTCGAGAAAAATGAGTAAAACGAGACAATAAGTAAAACGAGACGAAAATGAGTCAAAAAATGGGGTATGACAGATGCCCCTATTTAAGTTTCTTCGCTACGGAGATTAAAAAGCGAAATTTTGATTCGACGGATCGAAGAAACTTAAATACAGAGTACACCATTTTTTGACCAATTTTGGACAGTAAAACATCATGGGTGCGATGCCATGTATGCAATGTTATGAATGCATGTGATGCAATTATGAATGCAAGACGGCAAATATGACCTGATTGGGGATAAACAGAGACAAAGGGATACCCGGGTTCGTTAAAGAAACGGGATCCAACTCTATTGGGGATAATGTTCCACTGGGGAAAAAGGTTAGCCGTTTGGGTTATTGCCGAACTGTTCACTGGGGAGAGTGGGCAATTAACCACGGGAACCAAAAGGGTAAAATGTCAGCTGTTCGGGTTAAATTCCGAACTGCCACTGACGACAAGGATTGAATGTAAAGGTCAGCTGTTCGGGTTAAATTCCGAACTAACACTGAATGATGATAAAACAAGGGTATAAAAGTCAGCTGTTCTGGTTAAAATCCGAGCTACTGATGACAAGACAACGAAGGTAAAAGTCGGTCGTTCGGGTTAAATTCCGAACTACCACTGAATGAGAAACAAGAAGGTTAAAAGGTCAGCTGTTCGGGTTAAAATCCGAACTACCACTGAGGATAAAAACAAAGTCAGCTGTTCGGGTTAAAATCCGAACTGCCACTGAATGATAAAAAACAAAGTCAGCTGTTCGGGTTAAAATCCGAACTACCACTGAGGATAAAAACAAAGTCAGCTGTTCGGGTTAAAATCCGAACTACCACTGACGACAAGAAACAAAATGTCAACTGTTCGGGTTGAATTCCGAACTGCCATTGACGACAAGAAAGTAAAATGTCAACTGTCGGGTTGTGCCGACCTGCCATTGACGACAAGAAAAGTAAAATGTCAACTGTCGGTTGTTCCGACCTGCCATTGACGACAAGAAAATAAATGTCAACTGTCGGTTTGTTCCGACCTGCCATTGACGACAAGGAAATATAAAATGTCAACTGTCGGTTTGAAATCCGACCTGCCATTGACGACAAGAAAGTGAAATGTCAACTGTCGGTTGTTCCGACCTGCCATTGACGACAAGAAAGTAAAATGTCAACTGTCGGTTGTTCCGACCTGCCATTGACGACAAGGAAATATAAAATGTCAACTGTCGGTTTGAAATCCGACCTGCCATTGACGACATGAAATAAAAGAAATGTCAACTGTCCGGATTGGTTACCGAACTGTTCATTGACGATAAAAAGAAATGTCAACTGTTCGGGTTGGTTACCGAACCGTTCATTGACGACAGAAAGAAAAAGTCAACTGTTCGGGTTGGTTACCGAACTGTACATTGACGACAGAAAACAAAAAAGACATGTCAACTGTCCGGGTTGGTTACCGAACCGTTCATTGACGACAGAAAGAAAAAGTCAACTGTTCGGGTTGGTTACCGAACTGTACATTGACGACAGGAAATAAAAACATGTCAACTGTCCGGATTGGTTACCGAACCTTACATTGACGACAGGAAATAAAAGACATGTCAACTGTCCGGATTGGCTACCGAACCTTACATTGACGACAGGAGATAAAAACATGTCAACTGTCCGGATTGGTTACCGAACCTTACATTGACGACAGGAAATAAAAGACATGTCAACTGTCCGGATTGGTTACCGAACCTTACATTGACGACAGGAAATAAAAACATGTCAACTGTCCGGATTGGCTACCGAACCTTACATTGACGACAGGAAATAAAAACATGTCAACTGTCCGGATTGGCTACCGAACCTTACATTGACGACAGGAAATAAAAGACATGTCAACTGTCCGGATTGGCTACCGAACCTTACATTGACGACAGGAAATAAAAACATGTCAACTGTCCGGATTGGTTACCGAACCTTACATTGACGACAGGAAATAAAAACATGTCAACTGTCCGGATTGGTTACCGAACCTTACATTGACGACAGGAAATAAAAGACATGTCAACTGTCCGGATTGGCTACCGAACCTTACATTGACGATAGTGAGGATGAGGCTGACAAGCCGTTCCTTACAGAATTGCCCCTTCAATTGGGGAAAAGGGATGCACAAGCTGTTCGTTAAAGAACTTGTCACTTGGCACAACACTGGGGAATATGCACAAGCTGTTCGTTTGAACTGCCACTTGGCATAAAGACACGATAAAAAGATGCGCAAGCTGTTCGTTTGAACTGCCACTTGGCGTAAAAGGGTGACATCACTTGACCAAACGGACTGGGGATGACACTCGGGGAATATTTACTGGTGACTATGATGGGATGCCGAGCAAAGTCGGGCTTTGGTTATGATTTGGGTATTTGTGAGTGTGAATGATGACTCACTGGGGAATGCCAATAAAATTGGGCTTTGTTTTGTAACATCACTGGAGAATGATATTGGAGAAAAATGCAGATTGTTTATGATAAATTGGTAAGAAACGTGGTGGTTAAAACAACCATGTACAGATGACATTGCAGTATGTTGCATGTATGAATGCGCATATGCATGAATGCGTAATCACATGATTTGTATGATGGTACAAATGTATGAATGCATGAACGTATGAATGTACTAATGCAGGATTCCCACTGGGGATGTGTGAAAGATTGGCTTGCACTGGGGGATACCCTAAATGTTTTGATTTATTGCATGACCGACAACTTGGTGAAACAAGATTTAGACCGGTAAAATGAGAAGTGGACCGACGTCGCATTGCAAACACTCGGTAATCTTCGATGGGGATGATGTCGCAGGGAACATCTCCAAAATGTTGACGGGGTAAAGCCGCAACCGTTGACGAGGAACACATACCTCATGGGGAAATCGTTACCTCACTGGGGGAATCGTGTTAATCCTCTTGGGAGAAGAACTGGTGATTCCGCCGGGAATGCTTATTATTTTGTTTGGATGCCGAGCGAGGTCGGGCTTTTTGATTGCCGAGCGAGGTCGGGCTTTGATTGCCGAGCGAGGTCGGGCTTTGATTGGATGCCGAGCGAGGTCGGGCTTTGATTGCCGAGCGAGGTCGGGCTTTGATTGGGGTGCCGAGCGAGGTCGGGCTTTGATTGGATGCCGAGCGAGGTCGGGCTTTGATTGCCGAGCGAGGTCGGGCTTTGGTTGTGGTGGTGCCAATAATGATTGGGCTTTTGGGGTTGAGACTCCACTGGGGGATGCCAATAAAATTGGGCTTTATTTGTGGTTTCGCTGGGGATATAAAGATCATTTTGGAAGCATGATCGATATCCAGCCTTAGATGCCCCTGGTGGTTGGGCTTTTGTGAGTAGGTGCCAATGACAATTGGGCTTTTGATTGTTTTGGACAAAGGTTGACTTCCTGGGGAGTTTGTTAATCCACCGGGAATTGTGCTAATCCACTGGGGATTATGATTGAATGCCGAGCGAGGTCGGGCTTTGATTCACTGGGGATATTCCCTTTTGATTTATTGAGGATTTTGCCGGGGAATTCCTTGAAAGAAGTCCAATGTGGGATAAACATATGTCATGTTTAACACTGAGGATAATGATTGGATGCCGAGCGAGGTCGGGCTTTTCGTGATGTGGGTGCCGAGCGAGGTCGGGCTTTAATATGTGGATGCCGAGCGAGGTCGGGCTTTGATTGGATGCCGAGCGAGGTCGGGCTTTGATTGCCGAGCGAGGTCGGGCTTTGGTTGTGGTGATGCCAATAATGATTGGGCTTTTGGGGTTGAGACTCCACTGGGGGATGCCAATAAAATTGGGCTTTATTTGTGGTTTCGCTGGGGATATAAAGATCATTTTGGAAGCATGATCGATATCCAGCCTTAGATGCCCCTGGTGGTTGGGCTTTTGTGAGTAGGTGCCAATGACAATTGGGCTTTTGATTGTTTTGGACAAAGGTTGACTTCCTGGGGAGTTTGTTAATCCACCGGGAATTGTGCTAATCCACTGGGGATTATGATTGAATGCCGAGCGAGGTCGGGCTTTGATTCACTGGGGATATTCCCTTTTGATTTATTGAGGATTTTGCCGGGGAATTCCTTGAAAGAAGTCCAATGTGGGATAAACATATGTCATGTTTAACACTGAGGATAATGATTGGATGCCGAGCGAGGTCGGGCTTTTCGTGATGTGGGTGCCGAGCGAGGTCGGGCTTTAATATGTGGATGCCGAGCGAGGTCGGGCTTTTTGTGATTGGTGCCGAGCGAGGTCGGGCTTTTTGTGATGTGGGTGCCGAGCGAGGTCGGGCTTTTTGTAATGGATGCCGAGCAAGGTCGGGCTTTTTGTGTTGGATGCCGAGCAAGGTCGGGCTTTTATGTTGGATGCCGAGCAAGGTCGGACTTTGATGATTGGTTGCCGAGCGAAGTCGGGCTTTGATTATGTTTTGTGAGTGGGAATGCCAATGAAAATTGGGCTCCACTTGTTATTGTGTTTGTAAGGGCCAATGGAAATTGGGCTTTTTGTAGGAGATTGAGGAATGTCAATGACGACTGGGCCCTTTGTGAATTGTGAGGGAGTGCCAAGCATGGTTGGGCTTTTTGGATGATTGTGTACCGAGCATGGTCGGGCTTTTTGAATGGTTGGGTGCCAAATGAGAATTGGGCTTTTGTTGGTAATGAGGATTGGTCGGAAATTCCCGAATGCATGATTCCTATGAGATTTGCACATGCAATTTTGATGTTCCCATTAATCCCAGATTGCACTAAAAATTTGAAACAATACCAGACAACAAAATTTATATCGTACAGCTCAAGTTAAAAATATGTTTATCAATGAACCAACCTAACACTCATTTAAGTTAAACAAATTGAATATTAATTGTGGGGGGTATTGAACACTCATCCGGCAAGTTTGCTAACATTCCGATCGAGTTATGTGTCCATCTAATCATTGTTTCTAAAAGCACGAAAGCATTGATCACAAGGTCTTCGAGGGATGTAATTTGGCTTGGTTACAAAAGAAATGTCATATGTGGGGAAATTGAATTCAAATGGCCAAGCAAGAGGAACATTCTTTCTAAATTACACCCTTCCTCCTTTATTCAATCACAACTCTTGGTGATTTACAAATGTTTTTCTTTGATCCTCGACAACTTTTTGATTTAGAGATTTTCTCTTTTTCTCTTTTTTCTCTTTCTTTTCTTTCTTTTTTTTTTTTTGTTCTTGTTGTCAAGATCAATTTACAAAATTCACCATTTCTTGACATTCACCACCTCCTTTTTTCCAACTTTATCAAAGATGATACCCTAATTGAATGTTCCTTCCTCTTTCGGCAAAGGACAATAATCATGAAGGTTAAGGGTTCAAAAATGAAAGTAAAAATATCAGAATTCAATAATGATTTAACTATGAACTGAAATTTTTTTTACAAACTCCGGCAATTTCATTAAGCAATTGAGCTTATGAGAATTGGCAGTCCATAGTTAATGATTCTGATTCATTAGGCTCAAAGGGGTTAACAAATACTCACTCCTCACAGGGTGGGCTATTTGTGGTCAAGTGTTTTCACTCATTTTCAAAAAAAATGCCTTGATCCTATCAATGCTTTCGTACAATCTAAAACAACGCTCAGATTTAACATAACAAAATCGAGTTTAAACAAAAAATGCCGGTCTCCTGCATATATATAATGATTTTGAGGATTCCTCACATTTTGGCTGGTTCTAAATGGTTCACCGAATAAACATATTAAAAACGCAAGTTGCATGATATAACTTTTGTACTAAGTACGTATTCTCCTTTCAAGTTTAATCATGAGAAAAAAACAGGAAACATGTATCTTAGCTTTGCGCAAATTAATCAAATTTTACCACTACCATGCATTTGTGGTTGAATCATTGGATCAATCCATATGATGTGGTTGGTTGCCGATCAAGGTCGGGCTTTGATTGTGGATTGTGCCAATGATGATTGGACTTTGGTTGAAAATTGTATTTGTGAAGTCGCCATTGAAAATTGGACTTTTGTAGGAGATTGAGGAATGCCAATGACGACTGGTTTTTTTTGTGAATTGGGGGAAAAGGCCGCAGTAGCCTGGGGGTTGGTAATCTCGGGTTGAGGTACCGAAATCCCTTGAAGAGTAGTGGGAATATGGATGAATTCCTCACCAAAGTCGAACGGCATGCCCCATGTACAAACGGGGGGATAGTTGCCCCTTGTTATATGTGCGGTTTGCTTTGGGACGTCGAGTGATAAGTGCTTAAAAGTTGATATATTTTGCTAACTTTTAGGGCACTTATGCTTACTTGTTGTACAAGTTACCTTAGGATTAGGGCATAAATGTATTAGAAATGCAATGAATGAGATCCTAAGCCTTACCCCACTTGATTATGCAGGAAATACATGCTTGAACCTGATTGATGCAAAAGATTGAAGCATTTTCTCATGCCATCGCTACAAGCGCAGGACTCATCGCTAGTAGCGAGGATAGGCAGGGATTTCCAGACATCCATCGCTTGAAGCGCAGCACCCATCGCTAGAAGCGAGCTTAGGCAGGGATTATCAGGAGTTCATCGCTTGTAGCGATGAACTGGACGCTTGAAGCGAGCCTAGGCAGGGAATTTCAAAGGCTGGTCGCTAGTAGCGACAGACCTGGTCGCTGTAGCGACCAATGGGGCGGTTTAATGCTGATGGTGACGTGGAGCTCTTGGATTGGCCAACTGAAGTCCTCGCTACAAGCGACAGACTGGTCGCTTGTAGCGAGCGTACATTTTCTCAGCATATAAATAGATTTTTAAGCTCATTTCTTGATATATAGCTTTTTATCAGAATATTTAATTTTCCAGAGCTTAGAAAACATTTAATCTTTGAAAGAGAATAGGCTTAGAAGGAGGAAAACTTCATATAGCAACTAGATTTGGATTGAAGAAGATCATTAGAAGCTTTGAGACATCAAGCTTTCACATATCTTCATCTTTCTTTCCTATTTTGCAAGAGTTGTCATGAAAATGATCAACCAATCTCCTTTGTTGGGATTGATAGGTAATTAATCACTCATGTTGTAAACTTTTGATTATTCAATATATGATTCTAGCAATTTTTATATACCATTGAATTTCTTCTTGCTTTTTAATCTTATGTTTGATTTAAATGTTGTTGAAAAAGGCTTTTGAATCTAGGTTTAGAATGATTTTCTATCAAGATAAGAAATTCTAGAAATGGGATTTGGTTTTGATAATTACATTATAGTATTGAATCTTAATGCTTTTGGATCGTTTAATAGATTGAGAAATCATCGATTAAACAATACAATCGATATCTCGACGTCATTTGGGAAATCAATGATGTTGATGAGCAATACGTAATAATGCAATATATAAGAAAACGCTAGAATTCGTATTTGTGATCAATCGGATATAACCAATGTGTGATTGATGAAAGTCAATCCTAAACACCTTCTATGTCCTATTACTCTACCATTTATTTATTATGTTTTAAAAGTATGAGTAGTGTAGTACAAAAACAAAGTAAACCCTAACTTAAGACGATAATCGAAGTTGAACGGAATATGATATCACCTTAATCCCTGTGGAACGATATAAAAACTAATACTTGCATCCGCAGTACTTAACAAAATGGCGCCGCTGCCGGGGATTAAAGTTTTATGATGTTATAATCATTGCAACTTTAATTATGGTTTTAAGCAAATTTTGCACAAAATTCTTTTATGTATATAACTAATACTCTTATCCATCTTGTTTGCTAATTCTTTGTGGTCAGATTATTGAAATCGTTTATGCGAGGTCAAGTTTCCGAGGACCAACTTCTTTTTGATTCCGAGATTGAAAGAACAGCTAGAAGAGCTAATAGCAAGAATCGGAGAAAGAAGCAACAAGCTAAGAGGAGGCAACAAGAGGAGAGTTCTGTTTCTAGTCATTCATCAAGTCCTAATCCAAACCAAGAATTACATATGGCTGCGCCAGGAGGAGATGGTTCAGGAGGTTCTGGGGTTCCATGTATTAATAGTCCACGTCGTTTTGCACAATTGGGGAAAGCAACGCGGACTACCAAACAAACGGAAATGAAGACGGGGATATTACAAATCTTGTATGCTAATCCATTCTCAGGATTAGACCATGAAGACCCGTTCCAACATCTCACTAAATTCTATGAGATAGCGGGAACCCTCGGTGAGACGGAAAATAATGAGGAGGCAATGTGGATGAGAATGTTTCCACATTCATTGATTGACAAAGCAAAGGAGTGGTACTTAGACCAACCTCCAACGGTGATGACAAACTGGAATACACTTGAGGAGAAATTCCTTGAGAGGTTCTTCCCTCAGAACCGGTTTATGGAGGCGAAGACAACAATTGCGGTGTTTTCACAAGGTACAAGTGAAACACTATGTGAAGCCTGGGAGCGTTTCAAGTCAATGCTCAGGAGATGTCCGAACCATGGATTTGATGAGTTAACACAAATTCATCTCTTCCGGAACGGAATGCAACAACAATCAAAGCTTTTGCTTGACGCTGCAGCTGGTGGTTCTTTAATGGCCAAGAGCGCGGAGGATGCTGTTGCTATTATTGATAGAATGGCGTTGAACGATCACCAAGCTCATCACAACCGGAGCCAAAGCCAAAGGAAGACTGGAATCTTAGAGTTGGGAACTAATGATGCGATCCTTGCACAAAACAAGTTGCTTACGCAACAAGTGGAAGAGTTGACAAAGAAAATGGCCAACCTTCCCCAACAGATGAAGGACATTCAGAACGAGCAAAGAAGACAACACCAAGTCGCATCTTGCGAGCTTTGTTCGGGAGACCACCCAACCGGATTCTGTCCACCCCCCACAGAAGAGGTAAGCTATGTTGGTAACCAACCAAGGCCTCAACAGTTTCCTAACCAATTCCAAAACCATCCAAACAACTTCCCAAGAGGGAATAACCCAAATTATGGTCAAGGGTGGAGAGGAGAAGCTGGCCAATACAACCGACAACCTTACCAGAATTACAATCAATACCAACCTCCACAACAAAACCGCAACCAATCCACTGATGAAACCCTCAATCTATTCATGCAGCAGTCAATGGCCAACCAGAAAAACACAGATGCGTCCATTAAAAACCTGGAGACGCAGGTGGGTCAATTGGCACAACAACTTTCACAAGCTACTCAACAAGGCGGAACCTTTACCGCCAACACACAAACCAACCCGAAGGATCATGCATCATCATCGAAATGACAATTAAGTCATTTTGATGAGGAAGTCCTTGCAAGGAGAGACAACGAAAATTGCAAGGCAATAGCTACAAGGAGCGGGAAGGTAATTGGCAAAGGTATCGGGGACAATTTAGAAGTAGAGAGAAAGGTGGTTGAGAATGAGGTGAAGGAGAAGGATGAAGATGAAGGGCATGAGGAAGAAACGGAGGATGTACATATAGAGGATGTAGAAGTAGAAAAAAATAATAAGGATGTAGTTGAAAATGAGAATATTGTATGGAAGAAGGATGTGGTGAAGGAGAAGAGCAAGAAGCAAGAAATAGTGAAGAATGCACCAACACCGCACCTACCTTACCCAACTACACCAGCCAAAAAAGAGAAGGAGAGGCAGTTTGCTAGGTTCCTTGAAGTTTTCAAGAGATTGCAAATCAATATACCATTCTCGGAAGCCTTAGAGCAAATGCCTACCTATGCCAAGTTCATGAAGGAAATCTTATCCAAGAAGAGAAGGTTCAATGAAGAAGAAACAATTTTGCTAGATGCAAATTGTAGTGAGATCATCCAAAACACATTGGCAAGAAAGAAGAGAGATCCGGGCAAAGTTACATTGCTCGTGTCCATTGGCAATGTGGATGTCGGCAAGGCACTTATTGATTTGGGTTCAAGCATTAACATAATACCACTATCCGTTGTCAAAAGGATAGGTCATATAGTTGTGAAGAGAACCAACTTAACCTTGCAATTAGCCGACAAATCCTACACTCGTCCATTGGGAATTGCTGAAGACGTGTTGGTGAAAGTCGACAAGTTCTTGTTCCCCGTCGACTTTGTAGTGATGGACATTCCGGAGGATGATGATGTGCCACTACTTCTTGGAAGAACTTTCATGCAAACAGCACGGATGATGATTGATCTTGACGGAGGCTTAATGAAGGTCCGTGTGGACGATGAAGAAGTCAATTTCAACATCCATGAAGCCATGAGGTTCCCTAGTGATAAAGCTGCGTGTCTCAAGATGGATGCAACGGAAGAATTGATAGTTGATACGAGAAACCAGTTGCATGATTTGACGCATCTTGAGAGAGTTTTGACAAATGCACTAAGTATCCTAGGAGAAGAAGATGAGCTTGAGCTTGAAGAGTGTTTGAAGGAGCTCGATTCGTTGAAGGAAATTCCTCCTCACAAAGCCAAAATCGAGGAATTGACGAATGATGCTATAGTAGAAGAAGTGAAACCGGAGATGAAGATATTACCCTCACATTTGAAGTATGTGTTTCTTGACAAAGAGGGTACCAAACCGGTGATCATTAGTAGCTCCTTATCAAACCAAGAAGAAACAAGATTGGTCGAAGTTTTGAAGTCCAACAAAGAAGCAATAGGTTGGACACTATCCGACTTAAAAGGGATAAGTCCTTCCTATTGTATGCACAAGATCATGATGGAAGAGGATTATAAGCCGGTGGCACAACCTCAAAGACGGCTAAACCCAAACATGAAAGAAGTAGTCCGGAAAGAAGTAGTGAAGCTACTAGAAGCCGGCATGATATATCCGATCTCGGATAGCTCTTGGGTTAGTCCGGTTCAAGTTGTCCCTAAGAAGGGAGGTATGACGGTTATCACAAATGAGAAGAATGAGCTCATACCGACGAGAACCGTGACCGGTTGGAGGATGTGTATCGATTACCGGAGGTTGAACAAAGCAACGAGAAAGGATCATTTTCCTCTACCATTTATGGATCAAATGCTAGAGAGGCTGTCAGGACAAGCTTTCTACTGTTTCCTTGATGGGTATTCAGGTTACAATCAGATATCAGTGAATCCAGACGATCACGAGAAGACTGCATTTACATGTCCTTTTGGGGTATTCGCATATCGACGCATGCCGTTCGGTTTATGTAACGCTCCAGCAACATTTCAAAGATGCATGCAAGCTATTTTTGCCGATTTGATAGAGAAAAGCATTGAAGTGTTCATGGACGACTTCTCAGTTTTCGGGTCATCATTTGAGTTATGCTTGGAGAATCTGGATACGGTACTGAAAAGGTGCAAGGAAACCAACTTGGTGCTCAATTGGGAGAAGTGTCACTTCATGGTAACCGAGGGTATTGTCCTTGGTCACAAGATCTCCTCCAAGGGTATCGAAGTTGATAAAGCTAAGGTCGACGTGATAGGAAAACTTCCACCACCAGTTAATGTCAAAGGGATCCGAAGCTTCCTAGGCCATGCCGGGTTCTATCGGAGATTCATCAAAGACTTCTCAAAAATTGCAAAGCCATTGAGCAACCTGCTCAACAAAGATAAGTCTTTTGATTTTGATATTGACTGTTTAAATGCTTTTAATAGTTTGAAGGATAGCTTAACATCCGCACCCATAATCACCGCACCAAACTGGATATACGATTTTGAACTTATGTGCGATGCTAGTGATTATGCGGTAGGCGCGGTGTTAGGTCAACGCAAAAACAAAATTTTTCATGCTATACACTACGCAAGTAAAGTTTTAAATGACGCACAAGTCAATTATGCTACCACTGAAAAAGAATTACTTGCCATAGTGTTTGCATTAGAAAAATTTCGTTCGTATCTCATAGGTTCGAAAATTGTTATTTGGACTGACCATGCAGCTATCAAGTACTTGATTACCAAACCCGACTCAAAGCCGAGACTCATCCGTTGGATGTTGCTACTCCAAGAGTTTGATTTGGAAATTAAGGACAAGAAGGGGACTGAGAACCTAGTAGCTGATCATTTGTCCAGATTGGTGAACAAAGAGATAACGAAGAATGAGAGGGACATCCTTGAAGAGTTCCCGGATGAACAGTTGCTTACGGTGCAAGAAAGACCATGGTTCGCGGACATGGCCAACTACAAAGCAACGGGGTTCATTCCGGAGGATTACACTTGGCAAATGAAGAAAAGGTTGTTGAGAGACGCCACTCAATTCATTTGGGATGACCCACACTTATTCAAGATTGGAGTAGACCACTTAATCAGAAGATGTGTTGCTAGAGAAGAAGCCAAAGACATCATGTGGCATTGTCACAACTCGCCATATGGTGGTCACTACAGTGGAGAAAGAACTGGAGCTAAAGTTCTTCAAGCTGGCTTTTATTGGCCCTCGTTGTTCAAGGACTGTTATGAACATGTGAAAGAATGCGAGAGTTGCCAGAAGACCGGAGGGATTTCAAAGAGGAATGAAATGCCTCTACAAAGTATCCTTGAAGTCGAAGTCTTCGATTGTTGGGGTATTGACTTTGTAGGGCCATTTCCATCTTCTTTGAACAACGAGTATATTCTGGTGGCTGTTGATTACGTTTCAAAGTGGGTTGAAGCAATAGCATCTCAGAAAGCCGACAGCAAAACAGTGGTCAAGTTTCTGAAAAGGAACATCTTCTCCCGATTTGGAACTCCAAGAGTGCTAATAAGTGATGGAGGTTCACACTTCTGCAATCAGCAGTTAGCAAAAGCACTTGAGCACTATGGAGTAAAGCACAAGGTAGCTTCACCATACCATCCACAGACGAACGGTCAAGCCGAGGTGTCCAACCGAGAAATCAAGCGGATACTTGAGAAGACCGTGTCATCTTCAAGGAAAGATTGGGCAATGAAACTGGACGAAGCGTTGTGGGCCTATAGGACCGCATACAAAGCTCCTACGGGTTTCACCCCATTCCAGTTGGTGTATGGGAAAGCGTGTCACTTGCCGGTCGAGTTGGAGCACAAAGCGTTTTGGGCGCTCAAGTTTTTGAACTTTGATCAAGAGCAAGCTGGGGAGAAGAGGAAACTTCAAATGCATGAGTTAGAAGAGATGCGTGACCAAGCCTATCAGTCAAGCAAGCTCTATAAGGAAAAGGTTAAACGATATCATGACAAGAAGATCATGAAGAGGGAATTCAAGCCTGGTCAGATGGTGTTGCTGTTCAATGCAAGACTGCGATTATTTCCGGGTAAATTGAAGTCCAAGTGGTCCGGTCCGTTCATGATAAAGGAAGTGAAACCTTATGGAGCTGTGGAACTTGAGGATCCTATCACCAAGTCGACATGGACAGTGAATGGACAAAGGCTGAAGCCATATTTCGGAGGTGAAGTCGTTCGACACACGACGACGATTTCACTCATCGATTCACATGCATAAGCGAAACAGGCGTCGATCTAATGACGTTAAACAAGAGCTTGTTGGGAGGCACCCCAATTTTGTAAGTATGTTGTATTTTCAGTGTTATTTTACTTCTGTATAGTTGTTTTTGCATGTTGGGATAGTGGTTAGAACTTCAAAATTTATTTTTCTGTTTTCTGTCATGGTCGCTACAGCGACCAACTCATCGCTGTAGCGATGGTATTTACACGTGTCGCTTGTAGCGACGCATTTGTCGCTTGTAGCGACAGCTTTTGCACTTGCGCTTGTAGCGCCACTGTTCGCTTGCAGCGATGGGCTTTTTGTCTGTCGCTGTAGCGACGAATCGCGCGCTTGTAGCGAGCGTATCAGAAATCAGTTTTATATTACCCAGGCTTGACCTGTCGCTTCAGCCACCCCAACCACTTTCATTTATTATCCATTAGCCTTTTTAACTCATATTTTCGCATCTGAACATATCTGTTTCCATTCTGCTTCATTTCTGCATTAATCACATTTCCATTTCTGCCATTTTCTGCTAATCCACCTCTGTACCTGCAATAATCTTGTAAATCAACACTCCAGGTACGTGATTCGACCTTGTCTGTTCCTTTTATTAGGCTTTATACTGTGTTTTTGTGCCTGCATGCTGATTTTACATTTTAGGGTTTAGGGTTTACGAATTTTGAATTAAATCATGCCCTGAATGTTTACCCATGTTTAGATATTGATTAAGCTGTTGTAAATGAACGAAAATCACTAGAGAAACTTCCCTTTAATCCTCTTGTACATAGGAATCATATTTTTGGAAAAACCCTTTTGTAAAATTCAAAATAAATTAGGTTTTTGAGGATTTAGGGAGTTTAAGTGATTGTTAGTCATTTATTTTAGCTTTAATGTTGATTTCGCATGCTAGAACCAAGTCAAAATCAAGAAAAACATGAATTTTGAAAAAGGGTCTTGTCGCTAGAACTGCGCTTGTAGCGCAGGAATCTGGGATTTTCTGGGTTTCGTCGCTACAGCGACCAAGCTGTCGCTTGTAGCGAGAGAACCCAGATTTTGTTTTATTTTTGTTTTAATTGATATTTGACTGGTATCCTACCTGACTTTTATCTGTTTTGATCAATTGTGTAGGAATGGCACCTAAAACTACTTCTAAACGTCCAAGGAACGTTGAAAGTTCCTCATCACGACCAAGGGTCAATGTGCCACAGCACGATGCAGCTCGTTTCCTCAGCTGGAGGAACCAGGAGAGATACGAGGAACTGAGGACGAGGAGAATCTGGTCCGAGAAGAGGTTTGAAATCTCTGAAGAGGGTGAATATGGTCATATAGCAGCTGTGATAAAAGAGAGGAAGTGGGGAATCCTTTGCACACCACCGAGGAGGATCAACTATGAGATTGTTCGCGAGTTTTATGCGAACGCGATCCCCTCCGATCCTTCAGATGAGTTCACCTTCACGACCTACGTGCGTGGGCGCACCGTCTCATTCGACCGCATGTCCATCAACGCATATCTGGGCAAGCCTTTGGAGGTGGTTGATGATGAAGAAGATAATCCGATTGCACCCTCTGCACTGTGTGATTTCTGTGAGCGTCAGAGGAGTGGTAACTGGGACCACGACATCATAGCACAGGACATCTTCCAAGCGGGGAAGGGTTATGACGTGAGTAGGGCTTCGGGTAAGCCTTTCCGAGCACTCCGTGAGGACATGACCACTGAGGCTCAGGTAATCCTTACCCTTATTCTTTATAACATCCGCCCTAAGTCTCACACCTCTTCCACCACTTTAGATGTGACCCCCCTTGTTCACTACATCCTCACTCAGCGTCAGGTCGACGTAGCTAGGCTGATAGCTAATGAGATGAGGATAGTTGCTGAGAGTGGACTATTACCCCCGGGCAAACCTAAATGCCCTTTGACTTTTCCCGGGTTGATCATGGGTCTATGTAGGAGAGCTAGAGTTCATATGCCATCACAAGTTGATGAGGAGATTAAAAATCCTATTGATGATAGATACATCAATAGGTATTGCTCTACACCTGCACCTGTTGCCCCACCACCACCACCTCACACCTCAGCCGGACCTTCATCCTCAGCAGGACCTTCTCACATGCCACCACCACCACCTCAGACTACTAGCCACCCTAGCCATCCGACCATTCCACCTTTGGACTTTTCCGGTTGGGATTATGCTACTGTGAGCTCTATGCTGTTGGCGCAGAATGCGTCAAATCACCGGGCACTTACTACGATCCAGAGCCATCTGCACGACAGTGGCCACAGCCCGTGGACACCTGCTTTCTTCTCCGAGCACATTGCTTGGCCTGGGGACAGGCCATTCTTTCCAGGAGGGGCAGAGGCAGCTGGTGCTGGTGATGATCAGGAGGCTGGTGACGATGGTGATGACGACATTGATGTCGACGCTGATCTGGGGGATGATTCTTCTTTTGAGTCTATTGATCGCAGGGTAGCTGACTTGATTGACTCTGACGACGACATGGCCACAGATTCAGATTGATGCAGAGCGGCAGATCTTGATTTGTTTTTCCTTTCGTTTTATTTATTCTGCTTTGTACTTTAACATTTTGATTTTTGCTATGTACTTTGAGTATTTCTGTTGTACCTTGGATAATATTATGTTTATGTTTATGTTATTTATATTTTGGGTATAACATGTTAGTATAGTTATTATTTATTTATGCTTTAGTATTTATGTTAAAATTTTTTTTTTTTTTTTTGAAAATCCCAACAAATTTTGAAAGAAAGATGAATGATTCAAAAGCAATGCTTGAACTGTGAATCATCTGAGTGATAATGATAAGAATGAGTGTTAAAGCGCGCAGCTAAGGTACTCGTTTTCTCGTTTTTCTAGGTATATTCTTTAATGTGAATAAGTTCTTTACACGCACAAGTTAATTTATTCAGTTTTTAAGCAAGCATGTGTTTAGTTTTGAACCAATTTAGAACTAGCCAAAAATGTGAGGAATCCTCAACCTATGTATATATGCAGGAGACCAATACCATGTTTAACTCAGTTAGATTATGTTAAATCTGTTGTTGTTTTAATTTGTATAAGAGCATTGAAATGATCAAGGCAATTGTTTGAAATTGAGAGAAATACTTGACCAAATGAACCTACCCTGTGAGATGTGTGAGTATCTGTTAACCCAGCTGAGCCTAATGGAATCAGAATTGTTAACTGTGGACTGTCAATTTAATAAGCTCATCTGCTTATTTAAATTGCCGGAGTTTGTAAAAAAATTCAGTCACAGTTAACTCTTTATTAAATTCTGATTGTTGTTTTCTTTTGAACCCTTATCCGTCGTTTTTATTGACCTTTGCCATAATAACAAAGGAACATTCGATTAGGGTATCATTGGAATAAGTTGGGGAGAAAGGAAGGTTTTATTTAAGTCAATGTATGGTGAATGTAATATTTGATCTTGACAATCTTGAAAAGAAAAAGAAATGAAAAAAGAAAGAAAAGCAAACCAAGAAAAAGAAAAGAGAAAAATGAAAAGGTTTGCAAGATTTCAAAAAAATAAGAAAAGTTGTCAAGAATCAATCAAGAATAGAAAAGAATGAAATTCACCAAGTGTTGTATTGGAGAAAGAAGGAAGTGTAATTAGTTTGAATGTTTCCTTTTGCTTGGCCATTTGAATTCAAATATCCCACATATGACAATTCTTTTGTAGCCTAGCCCAATTACAACCCTTAAAGTCCTTTTGATCAATGTCTTTTATGCTTTTGGAAATGATAATTAGATAGACACATAATTTAATTGTATGTTATCATGTTTATTGGATGAGTGTTCATAACCCTCACAAATGATTTCAATTGTTCATATACTTTATAAAGAAGTGTGTTAGGTTTGGTTCAAATTTAAACATGTTGCTTGTTTAGGATTGTATGATTTAATTCCTTGTGTTTAGAACTAGTTCACATTTGTAGAATGTATCTTGTTTAATGAGAAACTGGACTTAAGCTTGCGCAATCACATTTGAATCACTCTTTGGATGTTTAATTCTTCACACTTTTGAATCTTTTGCTAAATTGCTCAATACTGTGGTTTTCAAAGCTATGAAAAATTTCCTTTTGTTCTTTGGTTTGAGGACAAACCAAAATGTAAGTTGGGGAGAGTTTGATAAGTGCTTAAAAGTTGATATATTTTGCTAACTTTTAGGGCACTTATGCTTACTTGTTGTACAAGTTACCTTAGGATTAGGGCATAAATGTATTAGAAATGCAATGAATGAGATCCTAAGCCTTACCCCACTTGATTATGCAGGAAATACATGCTTGAACCTGATTGATGCAAAAGATTGAAGCATTTTCTCATGCCATCGCTACAAGCGCAGGACTCATCGCTAGTAGCGAGGATAGGCAGGGATTTCCAGACATCCATCGCTTGAAGCGCAGCACCCATCGCTAGAAGCGAGCTTAGGCAGGGATTATCAGGAGTTCATCGCTTGTAGCGATGAACTGGACGCTTGAAGCGAGCCTAGGCAGGGAATTTCAAAGGCTGGTCGCTAGTAGCGACAGACCTGGTCGCTGTAGCGACCAATGGGGCGGTTTAATGCTGATGGTGACGTGGAGCTCTTGGATTGGCCAACTGAAGTCCTCGCTACAAGCGACAGACTGGTCGCTTGTAGCGAGCGTACATTTTCTCAGCATATAAATAGATTTTTAAGCTCATTTCTTGATATATAGCTTTTTATCAGAATATTTAATTTTCCAGAGCTTAGAAAACATTTAATCTTTGAAAGAGAATAGGCTTAGAAGGAGGAAAACTTCATATAGCAACTAGATTTGGATTGAAGAAGATCATTAGAAGCTTTGAGACATCAAGCTTTCACATATCTTCATCTTTCTTTCCTATTTTGCAAGAGTTGTCATGAAAATGATCAACCAATCTCCTTTGTTGGGATTGATAGGTAATTAATCACTCATGTTGTAAACTTTTGATTATTCAATATATGATTCTAGCAATTTTTATATACCATTGAATTTCTTCTTGCTTTTTAATCTTATGTTTGATTTAAATGTTGTTGAAAAAGGCTTTTGAATCTAGGTTTAGAATGATTTTCTATCAAGATAAGAAATTCTAGAAATGGGATTTGGTTTTGATAATTACATTATAGTATTGAATCTTAATGCTTTTGGATCGTTTAATAGATTGAGAAATCATCGATTAAACAATACAATCGATATCTCGACGTCATTTGGGAAATCAATGATGTTGATGAGCAATACGTAATAATGCAATATATAAGAAAACGCTAGAATTCGTATTTGTGATCAATCGGATATAACCAATGTGTGATTGATGAAAGTCAATCCTAAACACCTTCTATGTCCTATTACTCTACCATTTATTTATTATGTTTTAAAAGTATGAGTAGTGTAGTACAAAAACAAAGTAAACCCTAACTTAAGACGATAATCGAAGTTGAACGGAATATGATATCACCTTAATCCCTGTGGAACGATATAAAAACTAATACTTGCATCCGCAGTACTTAACATCGAGCCACTTTCCTTAATGGGATGACACGTAGTGTTGCGAATGAAATGCGAACACCGACGACTCACTTCGGATTGTAAGAAATCCTTAGGGTAAAAAGGGAAAGGAGTTTTGGACTCGAAGATGGACGTATGCATGATAATGAATGATGTATGTAAATGCATGAAAAAATTTTGTTTTGCTTTACAAGAAAATTAAAAAGTGCAATTAATTTCTTATAAAGCAAAGTGATATGCGAAAATTATTTTCATGCATGTAAATGTATGCATATGTATGACATGTATGTTCAAAATTTCCCCCTTCCTCACGTGTAGGCTCTAAAGATGAGATTTTCTAAAAGGTCCCTAGAGATCACGGACCTCACAAGGAACTATTGTCGTCAATTGCAAATGCTCGCAAGACCTCAATATATTCCAAGTGAAATCTACTCTAGGCGGGGTTTTCGCATCTTCCCTTCAAGACATACGTCAAGTGGGCCTCCGCTACGCAACCCCATCCTATCTTAATTTTTTTCTCAAAGCTCGGGAATAGAGCCTCACACGTCCGGCATTAACCCGAACAATGTGGAGTAACACCGCTCAAGTAACCCCACAACATATATAATATAAAGCAATATGAAACATATACATATAAAGCGAGAAAAAATAAACAAATAATGATAATAAGGCATAAGCGTGCAAGTAAAATAAAACATTTTAGCCTAAAAGCCGACTAAGATAGGCTTGACTTGTTTATGCACAAACAAAGTGTTTTATGCACGATTCCCCAGTGAAGTCGCCATTTCTGTCGCGTCGAATTTCGGATGTCAAGCTATTGACTAGCATTGAATCACTAAATTTAAATCACGACTGAACTTTTAATTTTTCGGGGAAAAAGGAAAAAAGTTCTAAATTACCTTGAAAAGAGATTTTAGGTTCGAAAGTCGATTATGCGAGGGGAAGGTATTAGCACCCCTCACATCCGTTGTACTCAACGGGAACCTCTTAGTTGACTTAGGCTTAAAATGTTTTTGACGTTTTGCTTGCATGCTTAATTATATATATATATATATATATATATATATATATGTAAAGGAACAAGTAAATAAAATGTGAGGTGAAGAAAGAGATAAAAACAAACGAAATAGAAAAAAGAAAAAAAGATTTTTAAATAACGGGCTTGACAAGACGTCGGTCTTGCTCCTACGTATCTCCCGGTAGTCGGAGAATTCAAAGCTTACGTAGTTCTTGAAAAAAAAGTTTGAAAACGCACAAAGGCGTGAAAGCTTTAAATGATGAAGGAGACAAGCGCACATTAAGGCGATAAACTCGCACAAGGCGTAAAAAGACGAACGCACATTAAGGCGATAAACTCGCACAAGGCGTAAAAAGACGAACGCACATTAAGGCGATAAACTCGCACAAGGCGTAAAAAGATGAACGCACATTAAGGCGATAAACTCGCACAAGGCGTAAAAGTTGAAAGAAAACATGCAAAGGCACGACAAGTTCGGATTGACCACAAGGGCCAAAATGACAAACGCACGAAGGCGTACAATGTTTGAATTGACCGCGGGGGCCAAGAAAAGTTTAAAATGGTCACGGGGGACCAAGAAAAGTTGGATTGGTCACGAGGGACCAAGAAAGGTTCAAATTGGTCGCGAGGGGCCAAGAAAGGTTCAATTTGGTCGCGAGGGACCAAGAAATGTTAAAATTGGTCGCGAGGGACCAAGAAATGTTAAAATTGGTCGCGAGGGACCAAGAAAGGTTCAATTTGGTCGCGAGGGACCAAGAAATGTTAAAATTGGTCGCGAGGGACCAAGAAAGGTTCAAATTGGTCGCGAGGGACCAAGAAAGGTTCAATTTGGTCGCGAGGGACCAAGAAAGGTTCAATTTGGTCGCGAGGGACCAAGAAATGTTAAAATTGGTCGCGAGGGACCAAGAAATGTTAAAATTGGTCGCGAGGGACCAAGAAAGGTTCAAATGCGTTGGACGCGTTGAAAATAGAATGACGATTGTCCGAGCAACGAGACATACGTCAAGCATTCGTACAACCGGGGAAAGGAGAGACATACGTCAAACCACCCTTTTTCATTCATGTTTTGTTTGAACTTGAGAAAACGTATTTTTGGGGGAGCTAGAAAAGAATGACGATCGTCTAAGCAACGAGACATACGTCAAGTGTTTATCCGATCGGGGAAAGGAGAGACATACGTCAAACCACCCTTTTTTCATTCAAGTTTCGCTTGAATTTTGAGAAAAAGTGTAAACTGTCAAAACACTCGTTTTTTAGAACTCAAAATGAAAAGAAAGGAAACTGTTCAAATTAGTTGTTGCAACCAAAATGAACAAGCTTGTTGTTTATTTAAACAAGAAAGAAAATGTTTTTGTTGTTTTTTGTTTGGTTGGTTTGGAAGGACACGGTCCTTTGCCTACATACCCAAATGGGATCAAAACCGATGTAGTTCGGGCCTAAAAAACGAATGATTTGTTATGTTGATTTTAAAGCTTGAAAATGTTTGTGAAAGATAAGATGAGCCAAAGTGGCGAGTGAATGAAGCTTGATTGATTTTAATTGCAAAAATAAAGTCTAATATGATTAAGATTGATTAAAGTTTGATTAAAATAAAATTGCTTGGTTTGAAAACCAAGGCTTTGTTAATGGAGAATATTTTTGATGAAGTTTTTGAATATTTGAAATGTTTTTTTTTGTTTTTTTTTTTATTTCTTACTTGGAGTTTAGAAAGAAAATAAGTGCGATAAAAGACTAAACGCGAGAGAATAAAACGATTGTTGGATTAAAATGAAAAGGTTTTTGTTTTTGGATTATGAATTAAACTAAGAAAATAAAATATAATGCAATGCATATCTAAACGTTTTGTTCCTAAATGCATGTATATTCTAATGACATAAAAAAAATGCAAAATAAAATGAACAATTAGAAATAAAAAAATAAAATGCATGAGATGATATGATAAGTAAATAAATGGGATGTTAAAAATAAAAGAACAAATAAAAAGGAAATAGTAATAAAAAGGAAAATAAATTGCAAAGAAAATAAATAAAAGAAAATAAATAAAAGAAATGAAATAAGGAGGTGTATAAATAAACCTGGGGGGTGCTGGTAGTAGAAAATAAATCAGATTGAAAGAAAAGGCCCAAATGTATTGGGCCTGCGTAAATTAATCTGGGCCGTCTGATTAATCAGACGGCCCTGATCTGATCACAGGGGGGAAAGGCCTAAGCTGTCTGATCTGAAATCAGAGGTTCAGGAGGGCGTGGGTGTACGCTAACGCGTACACCCTCTCACACCGAATCAGGGAGGGGTATTTAAACCCCCTCCCTTCACAAAAATTTTCATTTTCAAGTTCCCTTCTCTCTCTTACTCGCCCTCTCTCTCTAGTTCTCCTCTCTCTCTCACTTCTCTCATCCCTCTCACCTCTCTCCTCCCCCCTTGGCCGCCGGAAAAGAATTCCGGCGTGGTGGCCGCCGGCCTAAGCGGCGGCGCCACCGCGCCGGAAGAGAAAACGTCTTTTTTTCCAAAAATTTTTCTATTTCCTCACATCCTTTTCCCTTCTCATTCCAAATCCCACACTATTTTCTCCAAAATCCCCTCAAATCGGCCTAGATCTAGGTTCAAAAACAACACACAAAAAATACCTTTTTTCTCTTGTTTGTGTTCGGTTTTGGTGTGCTTGTGTGTGTTGGGTGGTGCTGCGTTTATGTGCGTGTGTGTGGTTGGGGGGGGGGGGGAAACGTGTGTGTTGCGTTTGTTGTTGTTGTGTTTGCGTGAATAGTATGTTGGCTGTTGGGTTTGCGCGCGTTTGGTACTGTTAGGAGTGGTATATTGAGTTGTGTTTTTGTGTTGGGTTGTGATGAGTTAGGGTGTGTGCGTGAGTGAGGGTGTGTGCGTTTTTGTGAGTTGTGTTTTGTTGTGGTGGGTGTGCGAAAATGGTACTGTTAGGGGGGGGGGGGGGGGGTGCGTGAGTTTATGTTGGTGGTTTTGGGGTTTGTTTGTGTGTGAGTGAGTGTTGTGATTTGTGGAAAAGTTGCTGGAAATGTTTTTCTTTGTGAAGGGTTGGTGGCTTTTGTGTTCTGTTGAGAGTTGATGGTTTTGCTGTTAAAAAAATTTGTTTTGAATTTTCTTCTCAAAATTTTCCTCCCCCTTTCTTGTGTTCTGGTGCACTGTTATATAAAAGAAATTTGAGCTGCTTGTCACTTAACTTGCAAGTTGTTCTGCAGATTTTTGGATAAGATTGTGGTAAAAATTTATGAGGAAGTGACACTGTGATGATTTGTGCAGACTTTGTGAGGATTGTGATGATGAAAAATCCCAGTGAAAGGGGCGCCCCTGCAGTGTGTTTTTTGTTGACCTTGGACCAAAAATAATAAAAAATAAAATGATAATAATAATAAGAGTAATAAATAATAATAATGATAAATAATAAAAAGGAAATAAATAAAATGGTAATAATAGTAAAATTAATGATAATAAAAACTGAAATTAAGAGTAAAGATAAAAAGTAATAAATATAAAACAAATAAACGAGACAAAAATTGACATGAGGTATTTTAAAATACCTCCCTGCCGAAATTTCGTCCGAAACGACGAAAATTCTCGGCTTCGAGAAAAATGAGTAAAACGAGACAATAAGTAAAACGAGACGAAAATGAGTCAAAAAATGGGGTATGACACATATATATTGTATTAAATGGAATGTAATCGCGGTTTATAATATCTCAAAACACCTCTTAAGAAAGAGGTATATCTCCAAAAAAATTGAAAGAAAGATCCTAATTTTTTTTATATAAAAAAGTTATTTTGATTTTTTTTATGTTAACCCTCCAGTTCACTATTCTTAGAAAATATCCTGATGAAAATTTGTTAGGAAAATATTTTGTGTTTGTATTAAGTGATTTTTTTTTTCAATAAAAACATAAGTCGGCGAAATTACAAGAGTCCCAAATGTCTAGAGAGGTTGGTTACAATATTATGAGGTACTATAAACCAGATTTGGACATTAAATAAGATAATGGTGCTCAATTAAGGTTGGGGAAACATATATTTTGTACTAAATTGAATGTAATCACCGTTTAGAATATCTGAAAAAACCTCTCAAAAAGAAAAGGAAGAAGAATATCTAAAAAAAAACTGAAAGGTGATTCTTAATTTTTTATATAATTTTTTTTATGTTAACCCTCCGGTTCACTACAATTTGAAAAGATCAATGGTTCTCAAGAAAATTTGTTTACACATGCCTAAATGAAATTATATTATAATACCACTTTGTAATTTTCTTCCTAAAATATCTTATAAAAAAATATGATTTGATTTGTTAAACTAGTTTGATTTTGACGTTGTAAACATAATAAATCTTTATAATAAAATAGAAAAAAAATTATTGCCACAAAAATTATTATAATATACAATATATATTTTCATAAAAATAAAAATAAAATACATATACACTTCCTAATGAAAATTATACACAAATGTACAACTCTTGAGAATTGACAGTGATAAGTAGGCTATATTAGCCTAAAGAAAATTATACACAAACGTACAACTCTTTAGAATTGACAATGATACGTATGCTACATTTGAAGTGTTTGAAATAATTTCTTCATGACAACACATAGTAAAGATTAATTAATATTCATTCGGTGTGTTGCAAAATACTTTTCCCGAAAGAGACATGGAAGTTGTCCTCGCCTGTAAGTGTTGCAAAATACTTTTCCCGAAAGAGACATGGAAGTTGGCCTCGCCTGTAAAAAAAAAAACTACATGTCGTTTAAAGAAGAAAAACTTGACAACCAAATATAGTCTCACACACACACACATATATATATATATATATATATATATATATATATATATATATAATTATAACTATAAACTGAATAATGAAATAAAAGTTTGAAAGGAAGAAGAACAATACGAATTTAATTTACGCATACGTTTGAGAATGCTCTCTCTATATGGAGCTCCCTTCAATCCAATACGAAAAGATCAAGGTATTCTCATCTCCCAATTCATGCAAACCATTGACCTTCGAACTTTAACAATATTGTTACAAAGTCAGAGGTATTCATGAACTAGCAGCAGAGGTCTACCATCATCTCCTTTTAGAATTGGATTTTAGGGAACTCCATCCAAATTGACCCTTATACTAACAAACTAACAATTACTTCATGATATGTATATATAGAAGAGAGAAAGCAAGGATTGAAATAACCATAGTTTAGAGGCCTCAGTTTATATAGGCTTAAAAATAAGACTTTAACCAAATCTGAACCATTAGATATAATGTATAAATATGTTTAAAAATATCAAATAAGATACTGATGCAAAATAAATATGTTTTATATAAGAAGAAAATATCTTAATGGGAATTTATTAAGAAAATATTTTGTTTTTATATTTAGGAGTTTTTTTTTTTTTTAAGAAATACATAAGTTGATGAACTTAGAAAAGGTCAAGATCTCTACGTTGTTGGGTTACAATATTATGAGGTACAATAAACGGATTTGGACTTTAAAGAAGATGTTGGTGCTCAATTAAGGTTTCGGAAAACATATATATTGTATTAAATGGAATGTAATCGCGGTTTATAATATCTCAAAACACCTCTTAAGAAAGAGGTATATCTCCAAAAAAATTGAAAGAAGGATCCTAATTTTTTTTTATATAAAAAAGTTATTTTGATTTTTTTTATGTTAACCCTCCAGTTCACTATTCTTAGAAAATATCCTGATGAAAATTTGTTAGGAAAATATTTTGTGTTTGTATTAAGTGATTTTTTTTTTCAATAAAAACATAAGTCGGCGAAATTACAAGAGTCCCAAATGTCTAGAGAGGTTGGTTACAATATTATGAGGTACTATAAACCAGATTTGGACATTAAATAAGATAATGGTGCTCAATTAAGGTTGGGGAAACATATATTTTGTACTAAATTGAATGTAATCACCGTTTAGAATATCTGAAAAAACCTCTCAAAAAGAAAAGGAAGAAGAATATCTAAAAAAAAACTGAAAGGTGATTCTTAATTTTTTATATAATTTTTTTTATGTTAACCCTCCGGTTCACTACAATTTGAAAAGATCAATGGTTCTCAAGAAAATTTGTTTACACATGCCTAAATGAAATTATAATACCACTTTGTAATTTTCTTCCTAAAATATCTTATAAAAAAATATGATTTGATTTGTTAAACTAGTTTGATTTTGACGTTGTAAACATAATAAATCTTTATAATAAAATAGAAAAAAAAATTATTGCCACAAAAATTATTATAATATACAATATATATTTTCATAAAAATAAAAATAAAATACATATACACTTCCTAATGAAAATTATACACAAATGTACAACTCTTGAGAATTGACAATGATAAGTAAGCTATATTAGCCTAAAGAAAATTATACACAAACGTACAACTCTTTAGAATTGACAATGATACGTATGCTACATTTGAAGTGTTTGAAATAATTTCTTCATGACAACACATAGTAAAGATTAATTAATATTCATTCGGTGTGTTGCAAAATGCTTTTCCCGAAAGAGACATGGAAGTTGTCCTCGCCTATAAGTGTTGCAAAATACTTTTCCCGAAAGAGACATGGAAGTTGGCCTCGCCTGTAAAAAAAAACTACATGTCGTTTAAAGAAGAAAAACTTGACAACCAAATATAGTCATATATATATATATATATATATATATATATATATTTATATATAATTATAACTATAAACTGAATAATGAAATAAAAGTTTGAAAGGAAGAAGAACAATATGAATTTAATTTACGCATACGTTTGAGAATGCTCTCTCTATATGGAGCTCCCTTCAATCCAATACGAAAAGATCAAGGTATTCTCATCTCCGAATTCATGCAAACCATTGACCTTCGAACTTTAACAATATTGTTACAATGTCAGAGGTATTCATGAACTAGCAGCAGAGGTCTACCATCATCTCCTTTTAGAATTGGATTTTAGGGAACTCCATCCAAATTGACCTTTATACTAACAAACTAACAATTACTTCATGATATGTATATATAGAAGAGAGAAAGCAAGGATTGAAATAACCATAGTTTAGAGGCCTCAGTTTATATAGGCTTAAAAATAAGACTTTAACCAAATCTGAACCATTAGATATAATGTATAAATATGTTTAAAAATATCAAATAAGATACTGATGCAAAATAAATATGTTTTATATAAGAAGAAAATATCTTAATGGGAATTTATTAAGAAAATATTTTGTGTTTATATTTAGGAGTTTTTTTTTTTTTTTTAAGAAATACATAAGTTGATGAACTTAGAAAAGGTCAAGATCTCTACGTTGTTGGGTTACAATATTATGAGGTACAATAAACGGATTTGGACTTTAAAGAAGATGTTGGTGCTCAATTAAGGTTTCGGAAAACATATATATTGTATTAAATGGAATGTAATCGCGGTTTATAATATCTCAAAACACCTCTTAAGAAAGAGGTATATCTCCAAAAAAATTGAAAGAAGGATCCTAATTTTTTTTATATAAAAAAGTTATTTTGATTTTTTTTATGTTAACCCTCCAGTTCACTATTCTTAGAAAATATCCTGATGAAAATTTGTTAGGAAAATATTTTGTGTTTGTATTAAGTGATTTTTTTTTTCAATAAAAACATAAGTCGGCGAAATTACAAGAGTCCCAAATGTCTAGAGAGGTTGGTTACAATATTATGAGGTACTATAAACCAGATTTGGACATTAAATAAGATAATGGTGCTCAATTAAGGTTGGGGAAACATATATTTTGTACTAAATTGAATGTAATCACCGTTTAGAATATCTGAAAAAACCTCTCAAAAAGAAAAGGAAGAAGAATATCTAAAAAAAAACTGAAAGGTGATTCTTAATTTTTTATATAATTTTTTTTATGTTAACCCTCCGGTTCACTACAATTTGAAAAGATCAATGGTTCTCAAGAAAATTTGTTTACACATGCCTAAATGAAATTATAATACCACTTTGTAATTTTCTTCCTAAAATATCTTATAAAAAAATATGATTTGATTTGTTAAACTAGTTTGATTTTGACGTTGTAAACATAATAAATCTTTATAATAAAATAGAAAAAAAATTATTGCCACAAAAATTATTATAATATACAATATATATTTTCATAAAAATAAAAATAAAATACATATACACTTCCTAATGAAAATTATACACAAATGTACAACTCTTGAGAATTGACAGTGATAAGTAGGCTATATTAGCCTAAAGAAAATTATACACAAACGTACAACTCTTTAGAATTGACAATGATACGTATGCTACATTTGAAGTGTTTGAAATAATTTCTTCATGACAACACATAGTAAAGATTAATTAATATTCATTCGGTGTGTTGCAAAATGCTTTTCCCGAAAGAGACATGGAAGTTGTCCTCGCCTATAAGTGTTGCAAAATACTTTTCCCGAAAGAGACATGGAAGTTGGCCTCGCCTGTAAAAAAAAACTACATGTCGTTTAAAGAAGAAAAACTTGACAACCAAATATAGTCATATATATATATATAATTATAACTATAAACTGAATAATGAAATAAAAGTTTGAAAGGAAGAAGAACAATATGAATTTAATTTACGCATACGTTTGAGAATGCTCTCTCTATATGGAGCTCCCTTCAATCCAATACGAAAAGATCAAGGTATTCTCATCTCCGAATTCATGCAAACCATTGACCTTCGAACTTTAACAATATTGTTACAATGTCAGAGGTATTCATGAACTAGCAGCAGAGGTCTACCATCATCTCCTTTTAGAATTGGATTTTAGGGAACTCCATCCAAATTGACCTTTATACTAACAAACTAACAATTACTTCATGATATGTATATATAGAAGAGAGAAAGCAAGGATTGAAATAACCATAGTTTAGAGGCCTCAGTTTATATAGGCTTAAAAATAAGACTTTAACCAAATCTGAACCATTAGATATAATGTATAAATATGTTTAAAAATATCAAATAAGATACTGATGCAAAATAAATATGTTTTATATAAGAAGAAAATATCTTAATGGGAATTTATTAAGAAAATATTTTGTGTTTATATTTAGGAGTTTTTTTTTTTTTTTAAGAAATACATAAGTTGATGAACTTAGAAAATGAGGTACAATAAACGGATTTGGACTTTAAAGAAGATGTTGGTGCTCAATTAAGGTTTCGGAAAACATATATATTGTATTAAATGGAATGTAATCGCGGTTTATAATATCTCAAAACACCTCTTAAGAAAGAGGTATATCTCCAAAAAAATTGAAAGAAGGATCCTAATTTTTTTTATATAAAAAAGTTATTTTGATTTTTTTTATGTTAACCCTCCAGTTCACTATTCTTAGAAAATATCCTGATGAAAATTTGTTAGGAAAATATTTTGTGTTTGTATTAAGTGATTTTTTTTTTCAATAAAAACATAAGTCGGCGAAATTACAAGAGTCCCAAATGTCTAGAGAGGTTGGTTACAATATTATGAGGTACTATAAACCAGATTTGGACATTAAATAAGATAATGGTGCTCAATTAAGGTTGGGGAAACATATATTTTGTACTAAATTGAATGTAATCACCGTTTAGAATATCTGAAAAAACCTCTCAAAAAGAAAAGGAAGAAGAATATCTAAAAAAAAACTGAAAGGTGATTCTTAATTTTTTATATAATTTTTTTTATGTTAACCCTCCGGTTCACTACAATTTGAAAAGATCAATGGTTCTCAAGAAAATTTGTTTACACATGCCTAAATGAAATTATATTATAATACCACTTTGTAATTTTCTTCCTAAAATATCTTATAAAAAAATATGATTTGATTTGTTAAACTAGTTTGATTTTGACGTTGTAAACATAATAAATCTTTATAATAAAATAGAAAAAAAATTATTGCCACAAAAATTATTATAATATACAATATATATTTTCATAAAAATAAAAATAAAATACATATACACTTCCTAATGAAAATTATACACAAATGTACAACTCTTGAGAATTGACAGTGATAAGTAGGCTATATTAGCCTAAAGAAAATTATACACAAACGTACAACTCTTTAGAATTGACAATGATACGTATGCTACATTTGAAGTGTTTGAAATAATTTCTTCATGACAACACATAGTAAAGATTAATTAATATTCATTCGGTGTGTTGCAAAATGCTTTTCCCGAAAGAGACATGGAAGTTGTCCTCGCCTATAAGTGTTGCAAAATACTTTTCCCGAAAGAGACATGGAAGTTGGCCTCGCCTGTAAAAAAAAACTACATGTCGTTTAAAGAAGAAAAACTTGACAACCAAATATAGTCATATATATATATATATATATATATATATATATATATATATATATAATTATAACTATAAACTGAATAATGAAATAAAAGTTTGAAAGGAAGAAGAACAATATGAATTTAATTTACGCATACGTTTGAGAATGCTCTCTCTATATGGAGCTCCCTTCAATCCAATACGAAAAGATCAAGGTATTCTCATCTCCCAATTCATGCAAACCATTGACCTTCGAACTTTAACAATATTGTTACAAAGTCAGAGGTATTCATGAACTAGCAGCAGAGGTCTACCATCATCTCCTTTTAGAATTGGATTTTAGGGAACTCCATCCAAATTGACCCTTATACTAACAAACTAACAATTACTTCATGATATGTATATATAGAAGAGAGAAAGCAAGGATTGAAATAACCATAGTTTAGAGGCCTCAGTTTATATAGGCTTAAAAATAAGACTTTAACCAAATCTGAACCATTAGATATAATGTATAAATATGTTTAAAAATATCAAATAAGATACTGATGCAAAATAAATATGTTTTATATAAGAAGAAAATATCTTAATGGGAATTTATTAAGAAAATATTTTGTGTTTATATTTAGGAGTTTTTTTTTTTTTTAAGAAATACATAAGTTGATGAACTTAGAAAAGGTCAAGATCTCTACGTTGTTGGGTTACAATATTATGAGGTACAATAAACGGATTTGGACTTTAAAGAAGATGTTGGTGCTCAATTAAGGTTTCGGAAAACATATATATTGTATTAAATGGAATGTAATCGCGGTTTATAATATCTCAAAACACCTCTTAAGAAAGAGGTATATCTCCAAAAAATTGAAAGAAGGATCCTAATTTTTTTTATATAAAAAAGTTATTTTGATTTTTTTTATGTTAACCCTCCAGTTCACTATTCTTAGAAAATATCCTGATGAAAATTTGTTAGGAAAATATTTTGTGTTTGTATTAAGTGATTTTTTTTTTCAATAAAAACATAAGTCGGCGAAATTACAAGAGTCCCAAATGTCTAGAGAGGTTGGTTACAATATTATGAGGTACTATAAACCAGATTTGGACATTAAATAAGATAATGGTGCTCAATTAAGGTTGGGGAAACATATATTTTGTACTAAATTGAATGTAATCACCGTTTAGAATATCTGAAAAAACCTCTCAAAAAGAAAAGGAAGAAGAATATCTAAAAAAAAACTGAAAGGTGATTCTTAATTTTTTATATAATTTTTTTTATGTTAACCCTCCGGTTCACTACAATTTGAAAAGATCAATGGTTCTCAAGAAAATTTGTTTACACATGCCTAAATGAAATTATATTATAATACCACTTTGTAATTTTCTTCCTAAAATATCTTATAAAAAAATATGATTTGATTTGTTAAACTAGTTTGATTTTGACGTTGTAAACATAATAAATCTTTATAATAAAATAGAAAAAAAATTATTGCCACAAAAATTATTATAATATACAATATATATTTTCATAAAAATAAAAATAAAATACATATACACTTCCTAATGAAAATTATACACAAATGTACAACTCTTGAGAATTGACAGTGATAAGTAGGCTATATTAGCCTAAAGAAAATTATACACAAACGTACAACTCTTTAGAATTGACAATGATACGTATGCTACATTTGAAGTGTTTGAAATAATTTCTTCATGACAACACATAGTAAAGATTAATTAATATTCATTCGGTGTGTTGCAAAATGCTTTTCCCGAAAGAGACATGGAAGTTGTCCTCGCCTATAAGTGTTGCAAAATACTTTTCCCGAAAGAGACATGGAAGTTGGCCTCGCCTGTAAAAAAAAACTACATGTCGTTTAAAGAAGAAAAACTTGACAACCAAATATAGTCATATATATATATATATATATATATATATATATATATATATATATATAATTATAACTATAAACTGAATAATGAAATAAAAGTTTGAAAGGAAGAAGAACAATATGAATTTAATTTACGCATACGTTTGAGAATGCTCTCTCTATATGGAGCTCCCTTCAATCCAATACGAAAAGATCAAGGTATTCTCATCTCCCAATTCATGCAAACCATTGACCTTCGAACTTTAACAATATTGTTACAAAGTCAGAGGTATTCATGAACTAGCAGCAGAGGTCTACCATCATCTCCTTTTAGAATTGGATTTTAGGGAACTCCATCCAAATTGACCCTTATACTAACAAACTAACAATTACTTCATGATATGTATATATAGAAGAGAGAAAGCAAGGATTGGAATAACCATAGTTTAGAGGCCTCAGTTTATATAGGCTTAAAAATAAGACTTTATCTGTAATATCCCGCTTGTAAGTATCAGTTAACAGTGTTAGAAGTAATTAATACGCATGGCAATTTAGTAATTCATGGCAATGGCAATTTTGTGAATATTTGAAAAGGGAGTAACAATTTAAATGGAAAAGGAAAGATATTTTCCATTATGTTTTTTCTTCTCTTCCACTCTCTCAAAAAATCAGCCTCTCTCCCTCTTTTCCCTCACTCTCACGCCACTCACTCTCACCCAAATCATCAAGCTTTCACCCATAAATCCTTGAGGAGTTTGCTATCAAGTGGATTGGTGAAAATATAGAACAAATAGAGAAGGAATAAGGAAGAAACAAGGAAAGGAACAAGCTAGGGTTTCTGGAATCAAGCATAACCAGCACCAATTAAGGTTTAGGTGAGCTCATCTTGGGTTTTAGAACCCTCCTAGAGAGAATTTTATGTGTTTTATAACTTAAGTAAATTTATAGAGTTGTACCCTAATTCCTTGCTTGCTAAATCCTTGCTTATATATGTTTATAATTGTTATTTTATGAAGGAAAATCATTTTTAGCATGTTTAGGAAGCTTGGGTGTCCTTGAATGGGCAAAAATGGTGGAAAAATGCATTTTTACACATGACTGTGCTGTCATGGTCGCTATAGCGACGAGCTGTCGCTTGTAGCGACCAGGCAGGATTTCTCCCTGCCTACCTGCGCTTGTAGCGACCAGCCTGGCGCTTGTAGCGACCAGCTGGGCGCTTGTAGCGACCAACCTGGCGCTTGTTGCGACCAGTGGCGCTTGTAGCGACCAAGCCAGAACAGCACCACTCAGTTGGGCTGTTCTGGGGGTTCTGGAGCGCGTGGGCATGGCTTTTTGTAAATATTTTCTCCTAATACATTTTAGAAACATAAACCACCATTTTAGTTCATTCTAAAGGCTTCCATTGGTTGAGAAATCATATGAGGAAAGATTATGCAAAGCTTGGAAATTCATGAATTAAAGTTAAATACCTAAGTAAGCCCTAGGAATGGCTCATGAGAACGATGAGTCAAGAACCTTAATATGTTAATGAAATTATAGAAGATATTCTACATGTATTAAGTACAAGAATGTATCATATCCAAAGTTATGAACCTTCATAGGTTAAGTATTTATAACATACTATTTTAGAGGAAAAAGAATTAATTAAAAGATGGGCTTGATGTGTCTCTCGTATGCTCGCTAGTTAGGATACGAGGGGTTCCTGTGAAGTCACCGCCTTAAATGGCAGCCGGAACGGTGAAGTTACCGCTCGTGAGGGCAGCTACACATCCAAGTCTATAAAGTTAATGTGTCTCCTGTCTGCTCGTTAGTTAGTATACAGGGGGTCCCCGTGAAGTTACCGCATTAAATGGCAGCTGGGACGGTGAAGTTACCGCTCCCGAAAGCAGCCACACAAAATAAGAGGAGTCCGGTGTTAGCCTGATATGATAGGAATTTTCACCGGTAAGAAGGGAGATGTACTTCGGGGTTACTCCACCCGGATGCACTCCGTAAAATGAACTCAGATAATTATTGATGTTCAACGCTAACTTCTAACTTAAGATATGAGAAGAAGTATAAGTTTATTTATATATGTATTGAGAAAGTAGGACAATTAGTTCCTAGT
The DNA here is from genome assembly GCA_018208015.1 of Medicago ruthenica. Classification (NCBI taxonomy): domain Eukaryota; kingdom Viridiplantae; phylum Streptophyta; class Magnoliopsida; order Fabales; family Fabaceae; genus Medicago; species Medicago ruthenica. The sequence goes on from CM031378.1 coordinate 21,120,552, forward strand.
GAATTCAGAAGTGATCATAAGATGTTTCCCTCGATCACTAAGTACAAGATAAGTTAAGTTAGCAGATGATGAGAAATGTTTGAGACAAAAGCGATCTTAGGTTTTCCCCTCGATCGCGAAATAAGTAAAGAATGATGGCGATCATAGTTTTCCCCAGGATTGCCAAGAGTAGGCACGGCGACCCTAGGTTACCCCCGTGGTTGCCAACAGTAGGTAGGGTAAGAGCTCACTGAGACGTTATGTCTCATCCCTTTCCTTCTGGTGCAGGTTCTTCGCAGGTAGCACGACATAAAGGTAAAGAGAAAGCTACGGATTGATCGTGCTGCTTATGTTTCTTGGATGTTATATGATATTGTATCATGATGTATATATATTATGAAGAATGTTTTGTATCGGATATTGAGTTGTATCACAAACTTATGCATTGTATTAATATTAAGCCAACTTTTCGGTATTGTATTTAATGTATCCAGTACGAAATTTTAATACTCGTAAGAGATCCTAGGCAATCTCTATATGGGTGTTACAATTTGGTATCAGAGCAGGTCGATTCAGACCGTGCCTTGGGTCATTAAAGTACAATCCAAGTTTGTGGACCTCTTGGATCCAGGACATTATTCTAAATGTTATATTCAGTTAAAACTGATCACTTTGACTTGTATATGACAGCTAGGATAAGATGTCTGGGAGAAGAAGAGGACCTGGTAGACCTCGTACTAATCAAGCCAGTGATGAAAGTGGAGGACCTAGTATGAACTCATGGGAACAGATGATACAGCAACAGCAGGCCTGGCAGCAGCAGTATCAGGAGCAGCAAGCTCAAAACGCATTACAGTATCAGCAAATGATGCTGATGATGCAACAACAATCTCAGCAACAGGCCCAAGCTCAACAACAATGGATGGAAATGATGCAGCAAGGGCAGGGTTTCCATCCACAGCCACCACCTCCTCCAGTAATTGGTAACCCCGTGTTCCGGGAGTATAATAGACATCACCCTCCGGAGTTTAATGGAGAAGGTGAACCCCAAGAAGCTAGAAAGTGGATTAAGCAAATGGAAAAGATCTTTAGAATGGCTGAATGTTCAGAAGAAGATAAAGTGGTCTACGCCACAAATCAACTCAGAGGCGCAGCAGAAGACTGGTGGGAATCTGCTCAGCGCAGGATGGAAGCCAATGGTGTAGAAGTGAATTGGTTGAATTTTAAAGAAGTGATGTTGGAAAAATATTTACCTTTGTCCTACAAGGTAAAGAAGGAGCAAGAGTTCTTGGAGTTGAAGCAAGGTAATATGTCAGTGGCTGAATTCACCAAGAAGTTTGAATAGCTGTCCTACTATTCCACACACAATGAATATGCTGAAAATGAAATCTGGAAGATGAATCAGTACAAGAGAGGTTTAAGAGGTGAAATTGACACAGCAGTTAGCCTTCAGAGAACTGCAAGTTATGATGAGTTGGTGCATGATAGTTTGGTGGTTGAAGCAGGACTTGCCAAGACCTCGAAGGAAAGATCAGCAGCTTTTGAAAGAAAGAAGAGTAGAATGTCAGATAAGTATCATGACAAGCTTAAGCCAAAAGGATCTCCACAAAGAGGAAAGCAATCTGGTTCGGTCTCAACTTTTCCTGCTTGCAGGAAGTGTGGGAAGACTCACAAAGGAGAGTGTATGATGGGTATGGGTGTCTGCTATGGGTGCAAGCAACCTGGGCACTTCATACATGAATGTCCAAATAGGCGAGGTAAAGGACCAGCTGAAGGAACGACTACTAGTAAAGGCAGGGTGTACTCCCTGGATGGCGCAAAGGCTCTGGCCAATGAAGACTTGATTGCCGGTATGTGTTATTTGGGTACAAATCCAGTAAAAGTTCTTTTTGATTGTGGCGCTACTTGTTCTTTTATTTCATATAAATGTGTTGAGACGCTGCAATTACCTTTGTCTCCGTTGAATCCTCCAATGTTAGTATCTACCGCCACTGAAGGCGGAATTGAGGCAAGCTACGTTTGTGAGAACTGTCCCATCACTGTGTCTAGTAAAACTTATTATGTTGATTTAGTATGCCTCCCGATGGAGCAACTTGACGTGATCTTAGGCATGGATTGGCTTTCCGCTAACCATGTGTATATTGGATGTTCAGAGAAGAGTATTTATATGCCGACCAGTGATACGACGGAAGGTGTGGCTCTGTCTGAATTGATTAACCGCACCCATCAGTTAATTCAATTCATTTGTGCTCAAGATAAGGGATTCTATGTTATGCTCACTGTGGCTTCAGAATCAGAGTTAAGTCCCAATGATATTCCTATTGTGAATGAGTATTTAGATGTTTTCCCTTCGGAAGTAAATTGTTTGCCTCCAGAGCGTGAGGTGGAGTTCTCAATTGATTTAATTCCAGGAGCGGAGCCGGTATCTGTGGCACCGTACCGAATGTCACCCACAGAGCTTAAAGAGCTGAAGTCTCAACTCGAGGAGCTAATACAGAAGCATTTTATTAGACCCAGTGTGTCACCTTGGGGTGCTCCTGTTTTGTTAGTCAAGAAGAAAGATGGAAGCATGAGGCTGTGTATAGACTACCGTCAATTGAATAAAGTGACTATCAAGAACAAGTATCCTCTATCAAGGATTGATGATCTTCTAGATCAGCTAAAAGGAGCAACGATATTTTCTAAAATTGACCTTCGGTCAGGTTACCATCAGATTCGTATTAAATCTTCAGATGTGTCTAAAACGGCGTTTCGAACGCGTTATGGGAACTATGAATTTCTGGTTATGCCTTTCGGTGTAATCAATGCTCCAACAATATTTATGGATTATATGTACAGAATATTTCAACCTTACCTCGATCAATTTGTAGTGATTTTCATTGATGACATCTTGATCTATTCTAAGGATCCACAGGAGCATGCTCAGCATTTGAGAATTGTATTGGATGTTCTTAGAGACAAACAGTTGTATGCAAAATTTAGCAAGTGTGAATTCTGGCTATCCGAGATTAAGTTTTTGGGTCATGTTATTTCTCAAGGAGGAGTAGCTGTTGATCCATCTAAAGTTGAAGCTGTTCTCAATTGGGAAAGACCTAAGAATGTGGCAGAAGTCAGGAGCTTCTTAGGCTTGGCAGGATATTATCGAAGATTTATTATGAAGTTTTCTCAGATTGCCTTACCCCTGTCACGCCTCACCAGGAAGAATGTGCCCTTTACTTGGGACGAAGAATGTGAAGAGAGTTTCAGAGTGTTAAAGAAGAAATTAACTAAAGCACCCGTGTTGGCAATACCAGATCCTGAAAGGAGATACACCATTTTCTGCGATGCATCCTCTAAAGGACTGGGCAGTGTTCTTATGCAAGGAGAAAATGTGATAGCTTATGCCTCTAGACAGCTCAAGACTCATGAAGAGAATTACCCCACCCATGACCTTGAATTAGCAGCCATAGTTTTTGCATTAAAGATATGGAGACATCATTTGTATGGTGCGCAGTTTGATTTGTTTAGTGATCACAAAAGTTTGAAGTATTTGTTTGATCAACGAGATTTAAATATGAGGCAGAGGCGATGGATGGAATACTTGAAGGATTTTGATTTTGATCTGAAGTACCACCCAGGAAAAGCAAATGTAGTAGCGGATGCTTTGAGCCGAAAGGCTTTAGTCAAAGCTGAGGTGATGATGCATACATGTGGATTATATGAAAGGTTTAGAGATCTTAACCTCCATGTTACCGATTTGGATGGTGGCATCTTGTTGAATAAGTTAGAGATTTCGTGCGACCTACGATCTAGGATTGCACAAGCGCAAAGCATGGATGTGGACCTTCAGAGGAAAGTTGGCCAAGCAGAGTTTTCATGGGCAGCAGATGGTATATTACTGTTTGAAGGAAGGATTTATGTTCCGAATGATGCGGAGTTGAAAAGGTTGATCTTAGAGGAGGCGCACAAGAGCAGTTTTAGTATTCATCCAGGTACCACCAAGATGTATCAAGATTTGAAAAGAGATTATTGGTGGCCTAGCATGAAAAGAGATATTGCGGAATTTGTGTCGCGATGCATTGTATGTCAGCAGGTGAAGATTGAACATCAAAGGCCTGCAGGAATGTTAGTACCTTTGGAAATTCCACAATGGAAATGGGAAGAAATAACGATGGATTTTGTGAGTAGATTACCTCGAACACAGCGAGGACATGACTCCATTTGGGTAATAGTGGACCGGTTAACCAAGTCAGCTCATTTCCTGCCGGTTAAGACTACTTACCGAGCTTCTCAGTATGCTGAATTGTTTATTTCGGAGATAGTGAAACTCCATGGTGTGCCTGCTAGTATTGTGTCTGATCGAGATCCGATCTTTACATCCCACTTTTGGAAAACCTTTCAGAAGGCTTTAGGGACAAGATTAAAGATGAGCACGTCCCATCATCCTCAAACGGACGGACAATCAAAGAGAACTATTCAGACTTTAGAGGATATGTTACGTGCATGTATCCTAGAAGATGGAGGAAGTTGGAACGATCACCTACCATTGATTGAATTTTCTTACAACAACAGTTACCATTCTAGCATTGGAATGGCACCTTATGAAGCCCTATATGGTAGGAAATGTAGAACCCCGCTTTGTTGGGCTGAGGTTGGAGATAAGAGCATTTTGGGACCAGAAATCATTCAGGAGACGAATCTAAAGATTAAATCCATTCAGGATAAAATGAGAACAGCACAGAGTCGCCAGAAAAGCTATGCTGATAGGAGGCGGAGACCCTTAGAGTTTGATGAAGGAGATCATGTATTTCTTAAGGTTACACCTAAGTTGGGGTTAAAAGGAGCTTTCAGGACCAAGAAACTTTGTCCAAGATATGTTGGACCATTTCAGATACTTCGACGTGTTGGCCCGACAGCTTATCAGTTAGCGCTGCCACCAGCCATGTCAGGATTGCATGATGTCTTTCACGTCTCACAATTAAGGAAATTCATTCCTGATCCTTTCCAACCACTGGAGTTGGACAGTATTAATTTGAGATCGGACTTGACTTTTCAACCTAAGCCAGACCAGATAATTGATCGCGATGTTAGGACTTTGCGAAACAAAGAAATTCCTATTGTTAAGGTTATATGGAAAGGTTCTCCCGACGGCGAAGCAACGTGGGAGCTAGAGTCAGAGATGCAAGAGAACTATCCCCATTTATTTTCAGGTAAATTTTAAATTTCGAGGACGAAATTTCTTTAAGGGGGGTAGATTGTAATATCCCGCTTGTAAGTATCAGTTAACAGTGTTAGAAGTAATTAATACGCATGGCAATTTAGTAATTCATGGCAATGGCAATTTTGTGAATATTTGAAAAGGGAGTAACAATTTAAATGGAAAAGGAAAGATATTTTCCATTATGTTTTTTCTTCTCTTCCACTCTCTCAAAAAATCAGCCTCTCTCCCTCTTTTCCCTCACTCTCACGCCACTCACTCTCACCCAAATCATCAAGCTTTCACCCATAAATCCTTGAGGAGTTTGCTAGCAAGTGGATTGGTGAAAAGATAGAACAAATAGAGAAGGAATAAGGAAGAAACAAGGAAAGGAACAAGCTAGGGTTTCTGGAATCAAGCATAACCAGCACCAATTAAGGTTTAGGTGAGCTCATCTTGGGTTTTAGAACCCTCCTAGAGAGAATTATATGTGTTTTATAACTTAAGTAAATTTATAGAGTTTTACCCTAATTCCTTGCTTGCTAAATCCTTGCTTATATATGTTTATAATTGTTATTTTATGAAGGAAAATCATTTTTAGCATGTTTAGGAAGCTTGGGTATCCTTGAATGGGCAAAAATGGTGGAAAAATGCATTCTTACACATGACTGCGCTGTCATGGTCGCTGTAGCGACGAGCTGTCGCTTGTAGCGACGAGCTGTCGCTTGTAGCGACCAGGCATGATTTCTCCCTGCCTACCAGAGCTTGTAGCGACCAGCCTGGCGCTTGTAGCGACCAAGCCAGAACAGCACCACTCAGTTGGGCTGTTCTGGGGGTTCTGGAGCGCGTGGGCATGGCTTTTTGTAAATGTTTTCTCCTAATACATTTTAGAAACATAAACCACCATTTTAGTTCATTCTAAAGGCTTCCATTGGTTGAGAAATCATATGAGCAAAGATTATGCAAAGCTTGGAAATTCATGAACTAAAGTTAAATACCTAAGTAAGCCCTAGGAATGGCTCATGAGAACGATGAGTCAAGAACCTTAATATGTTAATGAAATTATAGAAGATATTCTACATGTATTAAGTACAAGAATGTATCATATCCAAAGTTATGAACCTTCATAGGTTAAGTATTTATAACATACTATTTTAGAGGAAAAAGAATTAATTAAAAGATGGGCTTGATGTGTCTCTCGTATGCTCGCTAGTTAGGATACGAGGGGTTCCTTTGAAGTTACCGCCTTAAATGGCAGCTGGGACGGTGAAGTTACCGCTCCCGAGAGCAGCCACACAAAATAAGAGGAGTCCGGTGTTAGCCTGATATGATAGGAATTTCACCGGTAAGAAGGGAGATGTACTTCGGGGTTACTCCACCCGGATGCACTCCGTAAAATGAACTCAGATAATTATTGATTGTTCAACGCTAACTTCTAACTTAAGATATGAGAAGAAGTATAACTTTATTTATATATGTATTGAGAAAGTAGGACAATTAGTTCCTAGTGAATTCAGAAGTGATCATAAGATGTTTCCCTCGATCACTAAGTACAAGATAAGTTAAGTTAGCAGATGATGAGAAATGTTTGAGACAAAAGCGATATTAGGTTTTCCCCTCGATCGCGAAATAAGTAAAGAATGATGGCGATCATAGTTTTCCCCAGGATTGCCAAGAGTAGGCACGGCGACCCTAGGTTACCCCCGTGGTTGCCAACAGTAGGTAGGGTAAGAGCTCACTGAGACGTTATGTCTCATCCCTTTCCTTCTGGTGCAGGTTCATCGCAGGTAGCACAACATAAAGGTAAAGAGAAAGCTACGGATTGATCGTGCTGCTTATGTTTCTTGGATGTTATATGATATTGTATCATGATGTATATATATTATGAAGAATGTTTTGTATCGGATATTGAGTTGTATCACAAACTTATGCATTGTATTAATATTAAGCAAACTTTTCTGTATTGTATTTAATGTATCCAGTACGAAATTTTAATACTCATAAGAGATCCTAGGCAATCTCTATATGGGTGTTACCTTAACCAAATCTGAACCATTAGATATAATGTATAAATATGATTAAAAATATCAAATAAGATACTGATGCAAAATAAATATGTTTTATATAAGAAGAAAATATCTTGATGGGAATTTATTAAGAAAATATTTTGTGTTTATATTTAGGAGTTTTTTTTTTTAAGAAATACATAAGTTGATGAACTTAGAAAATGTCAAGATCTCTACGTTGTTGGGTTACAATATTATGAGGTACAATAAACGGATTTGGACTTTAAAGAAGATGTTGGTGCTCAATTAAGGTTTCGGAAAACATATATATTGTATTAAATGGAATGTAATCGCGGTTTATAATATCTCAAAAAACCTCTTAAGAAAGAGGTATATCTCCAAAAAAATTGAAAGAAGGATCCTAATTTTTTTTATAGAAAAAAGTTATTTTGATTTTTTTTATGTTAACCCTCCAGTTCACTATTCTTAGAAAATATCCTGATGAAAATTTGTTAGGAAAATATTTTGTGTTTGTATTAAGTGATTTTTTTTTCTCAATAAAAACATAAGTCGGCGAAATTACAAGAGTCCCAAATGTCTAGAGAGGTTGGTTACAATATTATGAGGTACTATAAACCAGATTTGGACATTAAATAAGATAATGGTGCTCAATTAAGGTTGGGGAAACATATATTTTGTACTAAATTGAATGTAATCACCGTTTAGAATATCTGAAAAAACCTCTCAAAAAGAAAAGGAAGAAGAATATCTAAAAAAAAACTGAAAGGTGATTCTTAATTTTTTATATAATTTTTTTTATGTTAACCCTCCGGTTCACTACAATTTGAAAAGATCAATGGTTCTCAAGAAAATTTGTTTACACATGCCTAAATGAAATTATATTATAATACCACTTTGTAATTTTCTTCCTAAAATATCTTATAAAAAAATATGATTTGATTTGTTAAACTAGTTTGATTTTGACGTTGTAAACATAATAAATCTTTATAATAAAATAGAAAAAAAATTATTGCCACAAAAATTATTATAATATACAATATATATTTTCATAAAAATAAAAATAAAATACATATACACTTCCTAATGAAAATTATACACAAATGTACAACTCTTGAGAATTGACAGTGATAAGTAGGCTAATATAGCCTAAAGAAAATTATACACAAACGTACAACTCTTTAGAATTGACAATGATACATATGCTACATTTGAAGTGTTTGAAATAATTTCTTCATGACAACACATAGTAAAGATTAATTAATAATCATTCGGTGTGTTGCAAAATACTTTTCCCGAAAGAGACATGGAAGTTGTCCTCGCCTATAAGTGTTGCAAAATACTTTTCCCGAAAGAGACATGGAAGTTGGCCTCGCCTGTAAAAAAAAAACTACATGTCGTTTAAAGAAGAAAAACTTGACAACCAAATATAGTCATATATATATATATATATATATATATATATATATATATATATATATATATATAAATATAACTATAAACTGAATAATGAAATAAAAGTTTGAAAGGAAGAAGAACAATACGAATTTAATTTACGCATACGTTTGAGAATGCTCTCTCTATATGGAGCTCCCTTCAATCCAATACGAAAAGATCAAGGTATTCTCATCTCCCAATTCATGCAAACCATTGACCTTCGAACTTTAACAATATTGTTACAAAGTCAGAGGTATTCATGAACTAGCAGCAGAGGTCTACCATCATCTCCTTTTAGAATTGGATTTTAGGGAACTCCATCCAAATTGACCCTTATACTAACAAACTAACAATTACTTCATGATATGTATATATAGAAGAGAGAAAGCAAGGATTGGAATAACCATAGTTTAGAGGCCTCAGTTTATATAGGCTTAAAAATAAGACTTTAACCAAATCTGAACCATTAGATATAATGTATAAATATGTTTAAAAATATCAAATAAGATACTGATGCAAAATAAATATGTTTTATATAAGAAGAAAATATCTTGATGGGAATTTATTAAGAAAATATTTTGTGTTTATATTTAGGAGTTTTTTTTTTTTTTTAAGAAATACATAAGTTGATGAACTTAGAAAAGGTCAAGATCTCTACGTTGTTGGGTTACAATATTATGAGGTACAATAAACGGATTTGGACTTTAAAGAAGATGTTGGTGCTCAATTAAGGTTTCGGAAAACATATATATTGTATTAAATGGAATGTAATCGCGGTTTATAATATCTCAAAAAACCTCTTAAGAAAGAGTTATATCTCCAAAAAAATTGAAAGAAGGATCCTAATTTTTTTTATATAAAAAAGTTATTTTGATTTTTTTTATGTTAACCCTCCAGTTCACTATTCTTAGAAAATATCCTGATGAAAATTTGTTAGGAAAATATTTTGTGTTTGTATTAAGTGATTTTTTTTTCAATAAAAACATAAGTCGGCGAAATTACAAGAGTCCCATATGTCTAGAGAGGTTGGTTACAATATTATGAGGTACTATAAACCAGATTTGGACATTAAATAAGATTATGGTGCTCAATTAAGGTTGGGGAAACATATATTTTGTACTAAATTGAATGTAATCACCGTTTAGAATATCTGAAAAAAACCTCTCAAAAAGAAAAGGAAGAAGAATATCTAAAAAAAAACTGAAAGGTGATTCTTAATTTTTTATATAATTTTTTTTATGTTAACCCTCCGGTTCATTACAATTTGAAAAGATCAATGGTTCTCAAGAAAATTTGTTTACACATGCCTAAATGAAATTATATTATAATACCACTTTGTAATTTTCTTCCTAAAATATCTTATAAAAAAATATGATTTGATTTGTTAAACTAGTTTGGTTTTGACGTTGTAAATATAATAAATCTTTATAATAAAATAGAAAAAAAATTATTGCCACAAAAATTAGTTTGATATGATTTGATTTGGAAGTGTATTAGTTAAAATTATTGCCACAAAAAATTATTGCCACAAAAATTAATTAAAATAGAAAAAAAATTATTGCCACAAAAATTGTTAAACTAGTTTGATATGATTGATTTGGTAGTGGGAATGCATGGAACTTGTACTTAAGCCCCAGGTACACGGTTCGATTCCCACGGAAGGCATGAAACTCCACATGGGGGGTGGATAAGTGTAACACCCATACTAATTTTAACTAGTATATTAGCATGTGCGTTAAACTGATACTGGATACATTTAAAAATTTCAATAATAATACTCATACATCACAAATGAAAGAATACATATTACTCGTTGTACAAATAATCCAATATTTATACAATGCTTATACAAATGTCCAATAAGCTTCTGAGCTGGTACACAACGAGCAATTGCATTCCATCCAGTACCTCTATGAAGATCTTCGTCACGAACCTCTGACTAACCTGTAAACCTGCACCAGAAGGAATGGGATGAGACATAATGTCTCAGTGAGCTCTACCCAACCTACTGTTGGCAACCACAGGGAACCTAGGGTCGCCATGCCTACCTTGGCAATCTCGGGGATTTCCTATGATCGCCAAGTCTTTAACTGTCTATAACCTTTACTGTTTCTGTCTATAATCATAACTATAATCTGCCTATAACTTTAACTTAGTGATCGAGGGGAAACCTAGGACCACTTTCTGATAACTGTCTATAACTATAACTATGAGTTTCCTGAGATTATAACTGTAACTGTAACTTTGACTATAACTATAAAACATAAAACATATACACAGTTCGATAGCAGTTTTATGTTAGCTGTTAGCGTTGAACAAACAATTATCTGAGTTCAATTTTACGGAGGGCACCCCGGGTGGAGCAACCCCGAGATACGTCTCCCTATGACCCGATGAAACTCCTGACAATCAGGCTAGCACCGGACTCCCTATGAAATTGCATGTGGACAACCCTCTCGGAGAAGTCCCATCCGGCGTATCCCGGAGTCTGCTGAACATGCCTATGACTGTGAAACGTGCAAGCACGCCAATATCTTTAATCTTTAATTCTTTAACTTTAACGTATAAACATATAATCTGTTACTATGAACATATAACATTCCTGTAACTATAATCTATAACTTATGATTCTTGGCTTATCGTTCTCATAAGCCACCTATAATCGTTGGAGTACCAACACTATAACCCTTATCTGTGACTATGATTGCTAAAGCATTCCTATTATCCTTATATTCTAGATTGAATTCATCTATAATCTTTTATACCTAAAGTAGGTTCTTGACTTATCCAAGTCATATACTTTTCCTTAAGAGTTAACAACTCCCACGTAATGGAATCATTCCATTAAATTCCTATTCTCATACTCTGAAATCCTGTTATCCTATCAAGGGTTCGACATATCGTTATCATATGCCGTCTTAAGATTATCTATACAATTAACCCTTATACTCATTATGCGTTGCTAATCCCCTGTTCATTTTATTCCGTATACGTTATAAGCCCTCGGATATGCCCACAATGGTGTTCTTCTTATAAAATAAGGTTTTCATTAAAAAAAAGGTTATTAAAAGCCTTTCCTAACACGTAAACAGTGCACAGAACGAAGCAGAACAGCCATGAAATGTCTGTTCAACTTCGCTCTGCGAAGTCTACTTCGCTTTGCGAAGGTAGGCAGTGAGGCCTCGCCAAACAGTAACCCTGAGTTCGCACTGCGAACTTGTCAGCACAGGAATGGCTCAAAACATGCTTTTTTCACCATTTTAACACAATAAGGCATACCCAAGCACTATAACATCATGAGGAATGATTTACAACTTTAAATTGATTGATTAAAACAAGTATGAACAAGGAATTTGCAAGCAATAGGGATTAGGGTAACATTTACCAACTTGAACAATATGAACACAACTCAACAAAAGTCACAAAGGGGGTTCTAAAACCCCTAGGAGCTCACCTCAAATTCGTGCTTGAACCAGGCTTGCTAAGCTTCATACTCTAACTTGATCTCTTTCTCAAAACCCTAGCTTTTCTTTAACCTTTCTCTTGTTCCAACTTTTCCCAAAACCATGCTTGCTTGAAGTCCAAGATTAAAGGAAGAAGTTTGATGGATTATGGGTGATTGATGATGAGGGGCGATTCTAGAGAGAGGGAGAGAAGAAAAACAGCCCTTTAGAGAGAGAAAGAAAAGATAGATATGAAGAAATTTTCATATTTATCCCTTTATAAACCCTTTCCTCTCATAATTACCATTTTGCCATTCCTTTCGTTAAATTCCTGTGATACTGTTAAAAGTCTCGCTTAAGCGGGATATTACAATAAGTCCATGAGTACATCGCGGGGGATCGCGGGGGCCCAGATGCCGAATCCCGGATCCGAATCCCGGGTGTTACAATGTAATATCCCGCTTATGACTCAAGTATTTATCAGTATTGAGACGAGGTATCAGAGACATTTTACAAGGAATGGCATTTTAGTAATTTGGAGGGTTAGGCTATAAAAGCCATTTTGCCTAAAATTTTCTCATAATCTTTCCACTTCCTCTCTCTAGAACCAATCCTCTCCCTTCTCTCTTCTTCCCTCTTGCGACATCCTTTCCCTTTCCACCAAAATTCCTCTTACTTCATCTCCATCACTTAATCATTATGCAAGCAAGCTCAAGTTGTGGTTTTTGGGTCATTGGTGGTCAAGAGATCAAGAAAGGAATAAGGGCAAAAACTAGGGTTTTGGTGAAGAAATTAGCAAAGGAGAAGCAATCAAGCTAAGGTTTTGGAATGAAAGCTTAACAAGCATAGACCAAGCACGAAATTGAGGTGAGCTCCTTTAGTTTTAAACCCACTTTGGGTAAGTTTGGGAGAAATCCCTCATTTTGAGCAAAGTTTATAATTAGTGCCCTAATCCCTTTTGCTTGCTAATTCCTTGTTCAATCATGTTTTAATCAATCAATTTATAGTTGTAAATCATTCCTCATACTGTTATGATGCTTGGGTATGCTTAGATAAGTCAAAAAATGGTGGAAAATCACGTTTTGAACTATTTCTGGGCTGTCAAAATCGTCCGGCGAGCTCGGGGCGAGCGTACAACGACTTTTCAACAATTTTTCCTGTCTCATTTCGCCATGGCGAGATGGAGCTCGGCCAGCGAAATCAGACAGACCAACCATGGCTGTTCTGCTTCGTTCTGTGAGCTGTGTACGCGTCAGGCGAGGTATTTGGTAACCATTTTCAAAGAAAACCTTATCTTCTAAGAAAAACACCATTGTGGACATATCCGAGGGGCATATAACATATAAGGAATAGATGGACAAGGATTTGTGCAATAGCTTAGAGTTGTTTATAAGTATGAGGGTAAGGATTAGATGGATAAATCCATTTCATGTGAGTTGATAAACTCTTAAGGAAGGCATACGACTTTGATAAGTCAAGAACCTATATTAGGTAAGCAAGATTAGAGAAGTATTCGGTTTAGAATACAAGAGTAATAGGAATGTTTCGGCAATCAAAGTATCAGATAAGCTTATAGTGTTGGTCCTCCAACAATTAATAGGTGGCTTATGAGAATGATAAGCCAAGAATCTTAAGTTATAGGTTAGGTGCTATGTAATTATTATATGGTTAATACATCAGATATGTATATGTAAAAGTTAAAGAATAATATGCTACAGTTAAAGGAGTGTTCAGCAGACTCCGGGATTCGCCGGATGGGACTTCTCCGAGAGGGTTGTCCACACGTTTCACAGTCATAGGCATGTTCAGCAGACTCCAGGATACGCCGGATGGGACTTCACCGAGAGGGTTGTCCACATGCAAATTAAAAGAGGAGTCCGGTGTTAGCCTGATATGATAGGAATTTCACCTGGTCATAGGGAGATGTACTTCGGGGTTACTTCACCCGGACCGCACTCCGTAAAATGAACTCAGATAATAATGTTTGTTCAACGCTAACATCTAACATAATATGTGTTTATATGAATTATGTTTTATAGTTACAGTTATAGTTATAGACAGTTTACAGTTATAGTTATAGGCAGGTTACAGTTATAGTTACAGGTAGTTTACAGATATAGTTACAGGCAATCTTATAGTCATAGGCAGATTTATATCCTTTGTGGATAAAGATAAGACTTGGCGATCATAGGAAATCCCCAAAATTGCCAAGGTAGGCATGGCGACCCTAGGTTCCCTGAGGTTGCCAACAGTTGGTTGGGTGGAGCTCACTGAGACATTATGTCTCATCCCACTCCTTCTGGTGCAGGTTTACAGGTAAGCCAGAGGTTCGTGATGGAGTTCTTCAGAGAGATACTGGATGGAGTACAGTTGCTCGTCGTGTACCAGCTCGGGAGCTTATTGGACTGTTGTATAAGTATTGTAATGGTATTGGATTATTTGTACAAATGAGTAAACTTGTATTCATTCAGATGTGATGTAATATTATTATTGAAAATTTTAAATGTATCCAGTATTAGTTTAACGCACATGCTAATATTCTAGATTAAGTTAGTATGGGTGTTACATACAACAACCGCATAACCCCTGCCTACAACTTTTCACGCACAAGATGGCAATCAATATCTAGGTGCTTGGTGCGTTCATGAAAGACTGGATTGGCAGAATTATGTAGAGCACTCTGATTATCACAGTAAAGAATGGGTAAACGTGAGGGAGCTTGATGCAAATCATGTAGAAGAAAGCACATCCACTGTAGCTCACGAGTGGCTGATGTAATATCCCGCTTAGATGCAATTACTATCAGTGTTAGAAGCCATTAAACAAGAGTGGTAATTTAGTAAATAATTGGAATGGCATGATGGTAATTTAGTTGAGAAGGAAGATTGTTTTAAAAATAAGTGGTAAGAAAATCTTACCAACTTTTTCTACACTCTTCCATTCTCTCCCATTTTCAGTTTTCCCTCTCCCTTGTACCTCACACACACGCCCTCATCCTTCTCCCCATCACTCATCCAAACTCCATCCAACTCTAGTAGGAATTTTGCTAGCAAGCTGGGTATTTGGAAAGTTAGAGCAAGAAGTAGTAAAGAAGAAACAAGGAGAATCAAAGGAGGTTCAAGAGAAAGTAGTAGAGTGAAGCCAAGGCTTTGGGAATCAGAGATAGCAAGCACCAATAGGAGGTTTAAGGTGAGCTCCACAGGGTTTTAGAACCCGTTTGAGTAAGTTTGTAAGTTTAGCATTTATGAACAAAGTTATGAGCATTTGAGTCCTAATTCTATTTTGCTAGCAATCCTTGATCATTACATGTTGTAACCTGTTAATAAGCCTTTGAATTTACCATTTAAACTGTTGTGATGTTGGGCATGATTGGATAGACCAAAATTGGTGGAAAACATGTTTTAAACTTGCCCTATGCTGTCCAACTGCAGGTAAAATCGTGTCACGATTTTCCAATCGTGTCACGATTTCACAGGCAGAACCAAACACGATTTCTGGGCATGAAATCGTGACACGATTTCCAAATCGTGTCATGATTTTGAAGGGGACAGGATTATGTGATTTTTCATCTTTACTTGCACCATTTCGGCTATCCAATACTGCTTCAGACTTAAGGATCAACATGTAATGATTAAGCATTGCTAAAGAGCATTTAAAGACCTATCCTTGAGATGTTTAGATCAACATTATAGAGTGAGGATAGGCATAAGCTTGAGAGGATGGATGTCTTAATCCACAAGTCACCATAGAGAAGTATAAGAGCTAGTGTTGGGATTATCCCTTACTAAGCCATTTTTCATACACAAATAAGTATGTGCAAGCTCAAGAATGATATAGGCTTTAAGTCTAGAACCTTTTATAGGTTAAGAGTTCAGGAATTTGTAAGATTAAGTCGTGGCCTTTGATGTTCACGCCAGTGGGACACGAATGGTTCACGCAAAGTAAAGACTAAGATTAATATTATTAAGTCGTGACTTTCACCGTTCACGCCAGTGGAACGTGAAAAGTTCATGCATAAGCTTAAAGAATATTTATTGGCGTCTTCCGTCGTTCACGCCAGTGGGACACGGGAGGTATACGCATCAGTTAAGACTAATGTTAAGTCGTGTCTTCTGTTGTTCACGCCAGTGGGACACAGGAGGTTCACGCCAGTGGGACGTGTTATTCCACAAGGATAACCGCACGACGACAAGAGGAGTTCGGTGTTAGCCTGATATGATAGGAATTTTCACCGGTTATCAGGGGAATGTGCTTCGGGGTTACTCCACCCGGGGGCATTCCGTAAAATGAACTCAGATAATATTGCTTGTTCAACGCTAACAGCTAACATAAAGTATCAGTTAATATTCTATTACAGTATCAGTCAGGGAATATTTATTCAGACAGTTATCAGATATTAGTTAGCAGTTACCAGACGGTGATCCTAGGTTTCCCCTTGATCACCAGTTTAGCAGGATCAGTCAGATAGCCCTCTATGAGTAAGATTGAGACTTGGCGATCATAGGTATCCCCGAGTTCGCCGAGGTAGGCACGACAACCCTAGGTTCCCTGAGGTTGCCAAACAGTAGGTAGGGTAGGAGCTCACTGAGACGTTATGTCTCATCCCTTTCCTTCTGGTGCAGGTTCTTCGCAGGTAGCACGTCGTAAAGGTAAAGAGAGAGCTACGGTTTGATCGTGCTGCTTATGTTTTATTATATGGACATATGTATATGAATGATGTATTATGATGTATATTATGGAGAATGCTTGTATCGGATATGAGTTGTATCACAAACTTATGCATTGTATATTTATTAAACAACTTTCTGTATTGTATTTAATGTATCCGGTACGAAATTTTAATACTCGTAAGAGATCCTAGGCAATCTCTATATGGGTGTTACAGCTGAAGCCAAGGCACGGTATTCTGCTTCTGCAGATGAGCAAGACACAGTGGTCTGTTTCTTTGATTTCCAAGACACAAGGGATTGACCAATAAAGAAACAGTATCCTGATATAGACCGTCTAGTATCTATGCACCCACCCCAATCAGCATCACTAAAACCAAGAATTTGCAGATCAGATGATTGGGGAAAAAATAAACCACGCCCAGGAGATCTCTTGAGATATCTCAAAACCCTAAGAGCAGCTTTGTGGTGAGTCTCAGTAGGTGCAGCCATGAACTGGCTCAGTTGTTGTGTAGCGAATGCTATGTCAGGTCTAGTAGTAGTGAGATAGAGCAATCTTCTTACCAATCTTCTATAGGCAGTGATATCAGGAAAAATTGAACCTCCATCTTGATGCAATCTAGTGGAAGGATCAAGGGGAGTGCTAGCAGGCTTGCAACCAATGAGGCCTGAGTCTTCTAGAAGTTCCAAGCAATATTTCCTTTGACACAAAGAAATGCCTTTGGAGGAGCGTGCTACTTCAAGCCCAAGAAAAAATTTGAGCTGACCAAGGTTTTTGATGCGAAATGCTGAATTCAATGCTGATTTGAGCTCATCAAACGCAGTTAATGAGGTCCCAGCTAAAATGATGTCATCTACATAGACCAAAAGAGCAGTAAATGATGTAGAAGTACTCTTGGTGAACAGGGCGTGATCAGATGAAGCTTGAGTGAAACCTTGAGCAAACAAAAAATGGGTCAACTTTTCAAACCATTGGTGACTTGCCTGTTTAAGTCCATATAAAGACTTGAGAAGCTTGCATACTTGACCTGGTTTGGGAGAAGTAACACCTTGTGGTGTGCGCATATACACTGCTTCATGTAAATCACCATGAAAGAAGGCATTATTTACATCTAACTAATGTAAGTGCCAACCATGGATAGAGGCCAAAGCTAAAAGAACCCTGATTGTGGAAAGCTTAGCCACAGGGGAAAAAGTTTCAAAATAGTCCAGCCCCTCTGTTTGGTTGTATCCTTGTGCCACCAACCTAGCTTTAAATCTTTCAATTGTGCCATCTGCATTTCGTATGATTTTATAAACCCATTTGCTGCCAATGGGGACTGCACCTTGAGGTAAATCCACAAACTCCCAGGTATTATTTGCATTTAAGGCTTCAATTTCACTGCGCATAGCTGCCATCCACCTGGAGTCTTGACTAGCAGCACGAAAATTAGAAGGTTCAACTTCATGAATGAGGGAAAGAGCATATGCCTGATGTTGAGGAGATAGTTTGGAATAAGCAAGATAGTTACTCAGAGGGTAAGTTGAAGAATGACATATGTAGTCTTGTAAATGTCCAGGAGGTTTTGAAATTCTCTGAGATTTTCTAGTAGCAGAATGAGAAGAACTTGGTACAATGTCATTTTCTTCTGAATGGTCAGTAGTACGAAGAGATTCATGATTTTCTGATGTGTCATTATCAGACACAGGAGAAGGAGATGGTATGACAGAGTCAACAGTACTTGGAGGAAGTAGATCAGTGCTACTATCTACATAAATGTGAGTATTAGGAATGGGAACAAGAGAAGCAGAATGAAAGGGAAATTCTAAATCAAAGAACTTGACATTTCTGGAAATAAGAATCTCATATTTGTGCACATCTACCAGAACAAAACCTTTCATCCCTGGTATATAACCCAAGAAAGCACATTTGCTAGCTCTAGGATCAAACTTGTGCCTATTGGTAGATTGTGTTGATGCATAGCTTAAACAACCAAACACCTTAAGCTGACTCAGGTCTGGAACTGCACCATATAGCAGTTCATAAGAGGACTTGTTCTGCAAAACTTTAGTTGGAATTCTATTGATTAAAAATACTGCATGCAAAACAGCATATGACCAAAACTTCTTTGGCAATTTTGACTGAAACATCAAGGCCCTGCTGATGTTTAAGATGTGTTGATGTCTCCTCTCTATTCTTCCATTCTGTTGTGGTGTATAAGCACAACTTCTCTGATGCAAAATCCCTCTTGATGCATATAATTCCT
This sequence comes from Medicago ruthenica, assembly GCA_018208015.1. NCBI lineage: Eukaryota > Viridiplantae > Streptophyta > Magnoliopsida > Fabales > Fabaceae > Medicago > Medicago ruthenica. Next base: position 21,139,524 of record CM031378.1, read on the forward strand.
TCAAAATAAATTATGGTCCATTATCACTTCTGATGCTTTTCACGTTATTTTCAAATTGTGTTTCCACCATATTGACAAAATCCTTGATCTTGTTTGAAGCTTCTGATTTATGTTTTAGCATGACCACCCAAATGTGTCTACTATAGTCATCTAAAATGGTTAAGAAATACTTAAAACCATGTATGGAAACAGTAGAAAAAGGACCCCAAATGTCAACATGCACTAAATTAAAAACTGCTTTTGCATTATTTGTACTTAATGGAAAAGGTAACCTTTTCTGCCTACACATTTGACAGATATCACAGGTTGTATGTAAGCTAACAGGAATGTAATCATACACTTTATTCATATATTGCATTCTATCATGAGATAGATGCCCAAGTCTAAGATGCCATAAGATTCCAGATGGTACTTTATTAGATAATATATTTGGAGCAGAAATACTAGAAATTTTTGCTACTCTATTGCTATTCTTCTTAGCCTTCAAGCAATAGAGTCCATTCAACTCATTAGCCAAACCAATCCTCCTCAAATGCTTCTTTTCCTGTATAACACACTGATCAGTCTCAAATACAACACTGCAATGTTGTTCTTTACACAACTTGGACACGGAAATGAGATTCACAGCAAATTGTGGTAAATATAGCACACCATCAATATGCAAGCTATCAGATATTTTCACTTTTCCAGTGTAATGTGCTTCTACAGTATTACCATTGGGTAGGTTCACACTAATAGGTTTTATTTCAGTGCAAGAAACAAACCAATTTTTATCAAAACATGTGTGATGCGTAGCTCCTGTATCTACTATCCAACTAGTATCATCAAATTGACATTTTGAAGTTTCAATACAGATTTTACCTCCAATATTTGTCCCTGAGTTGGTTTCTTTCATTACATTAGCTGAACCTTTTGCATCCATGTTACTTTTCTCCAAAAGTGTAATAAGACTCTGATATTGATCTTTGGTTAAAACCATTCCACCTTCATCATTTCTGCTGGAAGGTACACTACCAGAAGCTCTTGAATTTGTATCATCACACTCAACCATATTTGCAGCATAAGAATTTCCTCCTCTACCAAAATTTGGAGGATATCCATGCTTTTTGTAGCATGTTTCTATAGTATGACCTGTCCTTTCACAGAAACTGCAGACTCTTCCATTTCCTTTACCTCTTCCTTGATAAGAATTTATTCCCCTTCCTCTTCCAAATTGCTTATGTCCGTCCACAACATTAACTAATCCATTAGTAGCATCATCTAATGAAACAGTTGAGGAAGAGACTGTATTATATTGCAGCTTTCTTTCATGTTGTATAATTAGGGAAAAGACCCTATTTATTTGAGGCAAGGGATCCATCAGTAGAACTTGTGAAGCTACTCCCTGATATTCTTCATTCAATCCTATCAGAAATTGTATTATTCTATCCTCAGATCTAAATGTTTTTGCATTTCGCATTGCCAAACATGTGCAAGGAATGGGACACGTACACTGAGGCATATGCCTATACTGATCCAATTTTTCCCATAATCCTCTTAGATCAGTGAAATAATCTGAAATTTTTTGATTTCCTTGTTTTAGATTAGCAAGTTCTTGCTGTAAATGAGATACCCTAATACGATCACCTCTCATGAATCTATCTTTAAGATCGTTCCACATATCCACGACATTTTCTATGAATACAACACTTTGAGCAATAGAAGGAGAAATGGAATTGATAATCCATGTATGTACCAGATTATTACACCTTTCCCAAGCAGCGCGATTCAAATCATCTTCATCTGGTACTGGTATAGAACCATCTACAAACTTGAATTTGTTCTTCATAGCCAACGCTCTCCGCATCTTCATTGACCACGAGTGATAATTTTCTCCAGTAAGTTGTGGCACCACATTTACTGTTGTTGAATTTTCAGAAGGATGAACATAATACGGATCCAAACCTTGATCCTGATTATGTTGATTCTGCACATTGTTGTTGTTTCTCACCATGATTTTCCAATTCTTTGAATGAACTTGAACAAGATAACGAATCAAGAAATGAACAAATCACGAAACGAAAAACAGAGAAAATTCGAAACGATAACGAATCAAACAAGAACAAAGAAGAAGGAAGAAGATTCAAGAACAATAAGGATCGAATCAATCTTCACGAAGCGGAAGCAGAGCAGAGCGAATCTGCTCTGATACCATCAAAGCGCTTCATATCCATGAAAGAAAGAGAAAACTTGAGAAAAGTGATTATGAATTTATTGATGCATTATGTTACATCAGTTGGTATATATACAAGCTATATGTGACAGCTCATCACAACTAACTTGTAACTAACTAAATGAAATACAAATGAAACTGAAATGTAAAATGCAGTTACAAGACTTAGTTATAAGACTTGTTCACCAAGTAAACTAAAACAGCTTATTCTTCCTCATTATTCTCATATGCTATTACTCTTCTCCCGATCAATGAATGAGAAACTGAAACAACAATTAAGCATACTTAGAGAAAGATACATATTTCGAAATAAACATAACTCCAATATGTCTAACAATGAATTATATTTGTATCTACAACTCAAACAATGTATTTGTAGTGTTTCATAAATCTCATGCAATTCAACTCCACTACAAAAAAAAAAAAAAAACTTAAAATCAAAAGGGAAAGATATGCATAATTGAAGATAAAGAGGGCGGGGTATAGGAAGATCACCAATGAGAAAGAGGGGAGAAGGGGTTCACTGCAAAATGACTATGACGCAATATTAAAAATGAAATGGAGAGAAAGAGAGCAGCAAGCTCATTATTGTAACAAACTTAGAAAATAAAATGACTACGAAATGACAAATAATGACATTGCTTTAGGCAAGGATCCTCTAAATTGACTAAAGTCACTAAAGTGAGCATATCAAGAGTTGTTATTGTAATAAACTCATTATTTGTTAGCATGTGGTCCAATTTGCACTCTAAATTGAATTGTTCATTTTAGAAGAGACAGATCCAGAATTTTTAGTAGGTATTAATAGATTTTGAACGAAATTTTGGAAGAAGAAAAAAAAAGGAACGACGTGATAAGTAATAACAGCCTTTAATAGGTAAAATAAATAAAGAACCATGTAATTGTGTTTAAATGAAAGTATCATGGTCTGATTTTAGCTAAGAATCTGGGTAGCAATGAGTTGGTTTGCTACTCTGATTCTCTTCTTTGTATCAACCTTATCCAAGGTCCCATATCATGAAGTATCATGTTTATATTGTGCTTATTCAAGACATAAAAGAGTTACTTCTTCAAAGCAATGTCATTATTTGTCACACCCTTGGATAAAGAAATAAGTGTGCAGATTTTTTAGCGAAACTTGTAGCTTCATCAAACTCTGATATGATAATTTATGCTTTTTCTTCGGAGGCTTACTAAATTTTCTAGAAATGATGTTTTAGGAACTTTCTTTCCTAAGGAGTAGTTCTTTTTTCTTCTTCTCTTCTTTCCCTTTTGTTTTGTTCGTTGATTAGCTTTGTAAAAAAAATGAAAGTATAAAGAAATGAAAGTATGATACTTGTCAAAAAAATGAAAGCATCAAATTTATCGTAAAAAAATGAAAGAATCAAACAAAGAATATTCCACCAAAACCTTTCACTAAATTTATTATCGTTGATCTGAATTTATTTCTAATCGATGATTCAAGTAATATTGGTATTCTAGAGTAATTAAGTATGATTTTTATTATAAATACAACTAACTACAAACATAAAATGCAAATGGTCAAGTATTTGCATATGGAAAAAATATGGTTGGAAATAGCTAAATACTAACATTAGAAACTTTGTACCTATAACACAATAAAGAAAAAATATAAACATAAAATAAAATTAACAAAATAAATTTAAAATTGCATTAGAATTATGTTAATGCTATACATCTTAAACTTTCAATTTACAATAAACTGTTATACTAACACAATGATACTTCCTTCCGTATAGTTTCACTTCAAAGCTCAAAAAACTTGAATCAAGTATCTTTGCGGGCCTCGTTGATTTTCCTTCAGCAGTCTGCCACATGTGATTTTTTCCCGTACACACATACACATAAATTATTTATAAGTGAGACAGATCAATAAGAAATATATACTAGAGTTTATGACAAAAAAAAAAAAACTATTCAACAATGAGATAGTAATCATAAGACAATAATCTATAAATTAAAATGAGGTTTTAGTTGAGAAATGCCAATTTTGGAGCTCCCTTCACTCCAATACAAAAAGATCAAGGCAACCCTATCTCCAAATTCATGCAAACCCATGACTTTTGGCAAGTTTCCAAAACAGAATTCATAAAACATGTTCAATCATTATAAATCAATAGCGGAAGCAATCAAAACATTGAACATGATTATGATCGGATCTACAACATGTTTGATTTACCAAAGATATTAAGAATTAGGTATTAGGAATACCTGGAAGAAGCTTTCATGGCAACCTCCCAACAGCAGCGGTCAGAAACAGAGAGGAGGTGATCTGATATGAAAACATAACAAAGGGTTAGCGGCGGTTGATTTGGTTCTTCCTCAACCGGTACCTTTATGCCTCAAGTTCTCTTCAGATGGGGAGAAGAGAGAGTTTGCTAGTGTACGGTGTATTGGGGACCATAGCCTCTTTTATATTGGATGACCATTAGGGTTTCCCATTATTCCGTTAATGGGTCATCCGGACATCCACTCATATTGAGTCCATATCAATTAATTAATTATCTAAATAGAAATCTTATTAGCCTTATTACTTAAATTGATCACTAATCAATTAAGGCTCTAAATTGATAAATAGCTAATATAATTATTATTACGATATTTGCCCACATAATGATATCGGAATATAATTAAATAATAAAATATTCCAACAATCTCCCACTTGGGCTACATATCTTAATAATTATACCATAATTCTTTAGGCGCGCATCTGAATGCTATTTATCTTTAGATTTCAACTTTACAATCTGGTCCACCTCATACATTAATAATGGGACCACCGCGGCTGTCGTCACTGACGTATAATGTGACGGAACCCCGACGACCACCATATCAATGCACTTGATGACATAGATCGATATGGATGAGTGGCATGGAAATTTCATGTGATGTGATCTCTAAATCATGTCTATTTCCAATTGGTCCAACTGAAAACTTTAGTGAGATCAAACTGAAGTTTGCAAATTCAATATTTGCACAAAATGATACAGAAATGGTTATAACCAAAATAACCTCATAAACTTTATTTCTGCAGAAAATCATAATATAAAGTCTGTATCGATACCAAAACTAAAGTATAAAACATAAAACAAAAGAGACTCCCACTAATCCAAGACATCCTTAATGACATCAATCATATGAAATACCTTATATGTCATGTCTTTGATTAGTGAGTCGGCTAGCATTAAAGTCCATCTTTATATGTTCTATTCAATTCAACAATAATCTATAAGGTAATGAACTCTATAAAATTTGTTGTCGAATAACTTTATGACTGAATTATGTCACTATATATAACTTAAGTGGTCTCTCAATACCTTTAACAATATGCAACCAAGTGACATAAATACTTACAGTCGTATTTCTTGAGTTAGAATGTGTATTATCTACTTACATCCAAAAGCCAGAGTCTGACACACAAATGATCTCCAAATTGTCAGATCCCTGATGTGAGCATAAGCTCTCTTGTTCTCTTTAAAAAATCCTTATGGTTGCGTTTTCAACAATTCAAACTTTGAATTGCTCAAATATCTGCCAAACAATCTTATTATATACGCTATTTCCAAATGCGTATAATAAAATCATACATAAAAAATCCTATAGGCAAAGTGTAGGAAAATACTTAAATTTCTGAATTCATAAATTTCCTAATGGGCAATATTTGAGACTAAAAAGTCTCTCTCGGTGATTGAGGTCATCCAAAAATTTATTAACTTTAATGTCAATTTATTTTCAACTTTACTGATATAACTCTTTTGTGATATCCGAATAATACCTTGAGAAGAATCTCTAAGTATTGAAATGTCTAATACAAAAGAGGTGTCCCCAGGATCTTTCATCACTAAATTTTGTTAGAGATTTCCTTGGTTTCACATTACTAACATATATCATAGTTGACTAAATAAAATAAAATTGACACATTAAAATAGGAATATAAATTTACTCCCACTGAGTTTACTAAATCCACAACTCTACTTAATATTATCTCAAAACCAAATGAGACAATTACTTTATGAGAATTTGTGGTAACACTAAAGAGACAAATTTCTTAACTTTTAAGTGGATTTCACGACTTTGCAAACCATCTACTTTGTATCAATTGACACAAAAGCTTTATTCTGTTGCACCATATTATATCATTAATGTCACCATTAAGAAACACTATTTTGAAATCCATCTTATGCAGCTCCAAAATTATAATAAGCAAACTAGTATCATGACTGTCTTAATAGAGTCTTTCAAATGAAATAAATAGAATTTCTCTTTTCAGTCAATTCTTTATGATACTAGAAGCCCTAGTTCTTGAGGGTGTTGAGTTTGATCTATATGAATTAATTTCATAACTTGATTGAGAGGAAGAACAATAATGTCCTTATGAGGTTCCAAATATACTATACTAATAGTAACAATATGAATTGGTTTAGAACCAATTCTTCCTCATTCAATTTTATTCTATTTCCATATCTCTCCCCCAAACTCAATATCCTCAAGAAAACTTAACAATTTATGTCTCAAACATTTCCTTAAGTTGTGGGACGAAAAACTTATAGTTTTCAAACCCTTAAACAATTATAGAATGTCACAAGTCATAACTGAATTGACTCTAATAACCAAACTTAAAAGACACATTGAATCATCATTTGAAAATAAAACTCAAAATATCTTGATTTAGTCAAGGAGAAATTAAAACAAAAATTAATTCAAATAATGATTCACCAAATTGTCTTTTAAATACTAAAGTAAGCTTGCAACTACAATCTAAAATTAGTATAAAATGAATAAACAATCTTTGTCGACTTTGTCCATTCTAAATTGATATATCTTTCAACATCATTGGACATAAGTCAGTCAAGATTACCTTTCTTTATTTGCCCTTATCTTTTTGAGGTATTTTCCGAATGAACACTATTTTATTTTTTCTTGCTTCAGCTTTTCTTTATTTGCACACTTTATGAATTGATCCTTTAAAGGATCATTTCTAACTTTAACAGTTATAAACTTAATTGTGCAAAGAGAATACTAAATGCTGAATTTTCGAACAAATCATCTGATAGTCGAAATTACTGAATTTTCGAACAAGTCATCTGATAGTCGAAATTATAATGTCTCAGCAAGATTAAATATTTACATAATGTGCTCAATATTTTCTTTGCCTAATAATCTTAATGAAATATCACTCTCCAATGAGAGATTGTCTTTCTCTATATTGCTTTAAAAGCACCTTAGTTTAAGCAAAGAAAATATGACAAAAATTGTCAACTTAAATAACACTGATAAGATTTCTGATCTTTTAACTTTATGATCACATAAGACCTATAAGATTTGGTGTATACTCACTTGTCAAACTGGATTCTCACATTAAATACTGGATTTGCAAGAGAATGCGAGTTTCACCACCCTTATATAAGGTCTAGATCCAAGAACAATATTAATATTATTCTTTAATTCCTAAAAGTTAAAATTTTTAAGAGTTAAAAATTTAACTCAAATTAACAGATACATAAACTGTATTAGCTTAAAGAGAACAAGAGAAGCAAAAGCACTCACAAAAATACCTAGTGCACCATTAATATCAAGTCTTTAAACAATAATATCAATTGTTAGTGGTATTTTACAGCAATGATCAAACAATGACAATTTACTTCAACAAAGAATAAATTCTTATAATTGTCATATGTTTACCATTATATTCGTGTGGATGCAAATTCTTAAATGTATAAATAAGTTTACACTCACACAACATTATCACACATGTCAATAAAATATTATAGAAACGTGCATCTTTATTTGTAAATAAAAGACCTTAACAAGATACCAAGCGCACCATTAATTCCCAATCTTCGGATTGTAAAAAATTAACTGCAAGCGATACTCTCAACGCAATGATCAAACATTGGTGATAAGTCCCGTCAAATAATAGTCACCTTCGGGCATCCTATTATCCACATGGAAAAATACTTTATAACCACCACATATTTACCACCACAGGTATGTAACTATCCGGCCAAGTTGTGCCTTCCTTGGGGCCGACGACAACTCGCATAAATAATTACACACTACATCTTTTGTAACTTCAGTTGAGTCGAATCTACGCAACAGAGGTTACTTGGGCAACATTATTGTTTCGACCGACTCAACCGTAGTTACTAGATAATTTTAATATATATCAAATGGGGTGATAAGTCCTGTCAAATAATAGTCACCTTCTGGTATCCTATTATTTACATGGAAAATTACTTTATAATCACCACACATTTATTATCACAAGCATGCAACTATTCGGCCGAGTTGTGTCTTCCTTAGGGCCGACGACAACTCGCATGAATAATTTCATACTACGTCTTTTGTAAGTTCAATTGAATCAAATCTACGCAACAGAGGTTACTTTTGGCAACATGTTGTTTCAACCAACTCAACCAAAATTACTAGACATTTTAATAAATAAATTTAAATGGGAAAAGTCTTAAATTTACAAGGCACTACCGACATAATGTAGGCCGAATTAGTCCATTATGTCATTAAGTAACCATAAGGTCACTTGACAACCCTTAAGTGTGAAGATAAATTCACAAGAATTATAAAGAAAATGTAAGTCACAAATCACACCAATGTGTGTATGACAATACATTTACAGATGTCGCCTAAAAATATCATCAACGAATATAGCATGAAACATATTCAAAATGCATGATTAAAAAAAAATATGTTATTGTAGAAACTTAATAACAATAAACTTAATCATTACAATCATGCTATAAACCACATATTCAATTTTAAATCAGAAGAAAATTGAATCATATATGCCAAAAATATTCATGCTACAATTGATCCATATATATAAACTGAATGATTCTTTAAACAAAATAAAACATAACTCTAGCATAAATGTTTTCCTAATAAAGGAAACAAATTTTATATGTCTATAGACAAACAAACAAAACTAAAATTATTATTTCCCAAAATTTAAAGAATCTAAGACTTATTTTCTGACTACAAAATTAAGGCAACAATATTTTGAGATTCATTAGTAAAAGGCAACAAATATTCCACAAGTATATATATATAATTACCAAATATATATTTGCCTTATTTTTCTCAAAATAAACTTTATGTACAAAATCTTTGTGAATCAAAACTAATTTCAAATAGAAATTAAGTTGCAAGGTATGATAACAATATCTGAAAATTATTTTTACCAAATGATTTAATATAAAATCAAATCACCAAAATCAAAATAAAATCCAAATCTTTATTTATCAAATCCATATAGTGCACAAATACATATACGTGCAACAAATTTGATGTAACACCCACACTAAATTATCTAGAATATTTAGTATGTGTATTAATCTGATACTGGGTACATTAAAATTTTCAATAATGAATACAATATAAAACTACTGAATGTGTACAAATAGCTCGTTTATACAAATATCCAAATATCATATACAATTATCCTCATAAACATAGATAATCTGTCAACCTCCTGAGCTTGTCCTTGACGAGCATCTGCACTCCATCCAGCGTCTTCCTGAAGATCTTCTTGAACATCTCTTGCTAACCTGTAAACCTGCACCAGAAGGATTGGGATGAGACATAATGTCTCAGTGAGCTCCAGCCCAACCTACTGTTGGCAACCACGGGGGAAACCTAGGGTCGCCGTGCCTACTCTCGGCAATCTTGGGGATACCTATGATCGCCAAGTCTTACCTTACCCATAGAGGGTTACCTGACTGTCCTGCTAAACTGTGTAGTCATAAACTAGACTACATCCTGCTGAACTAGTGATCAAGGGGAAATCTAGGATCACTGTCTGAGTCTGGTATTGAATATCCATGAGTTCTAGACTATAACCTGATAATTGGGTGATCGAGGGGAAACCTAGGATCACCGCCTGATAACTGATACCTGATATCTGATACCTGCCTGATAACTATTCTCTGCCTGATAACATAACAATATAATTAACTGATAAATGTCTTTATGTTAGCTGTTAGCGTTGAACAAACAATATTATCTGAGTTCATTTTACGGAATGCCCCCGGGTGGAGTAACCCCGAAGCACATTCCCCTGATAACCGGTGAAAATTCCTATCATATCAGGCTAACACCGGACTCCTCTTGCCTAAGTGTGTGGTTATCCTCGCGGAAGATTCCTGCCCGTTCCAACTGTATCTGGAACCCCCCGTCCTCTCTAACTGGTCGAGAGCACAGGAGACACACTATAACTCTGTGTGGTTATCCTCACGGAAAGTTCCTGCCCGTTTCAGCAATGCTGAAACCCCCTGTTCTCTCTAACTGGTCGAGAGAACAGAAGACACAAAGTTGGTCCTGATTATTAATTATTATTCCTGTTATATGAATATACTTATCCTGATAAAACTGATATGTGTACCCCCAATGTCACTCTGACGCGAGCACTGAGGCACGTCCTGATAACCTGTAACTATGCCTGAATCGAGGGAATTAAGTCCCACTGACTAAGGTATCCTGTAATCTGCCTGGTTAAGGGAATCCTGATACACTACCCATAACATACCTGGAAGTAATTCTATTCCTGTTAACCTATTCAAGGTTCTAGACATATCGTTCTCATATGTCGTTCTTAAGGCTTACATAAACATTGTAATGATATTCCTGTATTCGTCTAGACTTTGCCCTTTAATTCTGAACTATTCTAAAACAATGTTCAATCCTTGTTCCTTACATATCCATCCATATTGGGAGCCTCTTGAATGGGTTAGAATGGTAGTTAATGTTTCTAAAATGTTTACGGAGAAAACAGATGCGAAAAACCATGCCTACGCGTCCCAGAACACCCAAAACAGCAAAGCTGTCAAGTGCTGTCTGGGCCTCCGTGCTTGTAGCGACAAGCCTGCGCTTGTAGCGACAAGCCTGCGCTTGAAGCGACAAGCCTGCGCTTGTAGCGACAGTAGGCAGTATAAAATTCTGCCTGGTCGCTGTAGCGAGCTCCAGCTCGCTGTAGCGACCATGACAGGTCCAGAAATCTCAAAAATGGTATTTTTCATCATTCCAAGCCATCCTAACACACCCAAGCTTCCCAAATGGCATAAAAAGGATTTTCTTAGGCTTATAAATCATCTAAACATGGCTGGAACAATGAATTAACAATTAACATAAATTAGGGCTTTTATAAAAAATGCTCTAAGCATGAACAACTCTCAAAAGGGGTTATAAAACCCTAGGGAGCTCACCTTTGCCTTGTTTGGTGCTTGTTAGATCCTGAACTTCCAACTTTAACTTGCTCTTACTCCTTTCTTTAATTCTTCTTCAACTTCTCTTGTCCTAGCTTCCAAAACTAAGCTTGTTTTGCTCAAAACTCTCAAGGAATTGGATGAAAGCTTGATGGGTTAAAGAGAGGTGGAGGAGGGCGTGAGTTTGAGGGAGGGGGAGAGTGAGAAATCTGATTTTTAGGAAAGAATGAAGGGAAAAAGATAAATGGAAGGATAAATATCTTGTTCCTTTACTAATAAATCTTCCATTCCCACAATATTACAAATATGCCATTGCTATAATTACCATAATGCCTTGCTTGCAAAACAAGCTTCTAATACCAATAATAATTACCTCTAAGCGGGATATTACATTTGATCACGGTCCAATAAATAAATAAACATGGTATCATTTCAATCCCACTAAAACAAACCAAAGTGTGCTCAATATTCAACCATATTTGAAAGAAAAGATACATGCCTTATATCAACCATTAACTTTTCAACAATCGAATTCCAGTATTAAAATATAATCACAACTTTAAGTTGGAAAAGCAAAACAAGCCACACTACTAAGAGTGTATACATCGATCTCTAAACTGTGATATGTTGTCAAAGAAACACGTTAACAAGTATTGCAAACTGGATCTAAAGTATACAAAATCCAAAGACTAGAATCGATGTAGACTTTCAAACAATTTCCAAATAATTGTTATATGGATTCCTTTTAAAAAATAAATAAAGATAAAATAAACAGTTTTAAATCAATATTTTCTCAAAAGCATCAATTCAACCGATTATGAATGCAATATTTTACGAAATAAAATCAACTTTATTCATGCGTCATATTCAAGTTTATATGCTGCACAAGGAATGGGAAACATGAATTTTCAATATATACACACACGTGCAAATCGAAAACGACATATATGATTATCAAATCAAATTGATTCTCGGATCCATGATAGAAGAAAAGTACATGAATTCAGGATCGAGTAATTCCATTCAAAAAAAAATACAACCGTAATTGATATTTCAAAATTCATGAAAGTAGGGTTCATAAAATTGAAAAACAAAATAGAGAACTCAATTAATCCCAATAATCAAACATGAAGACCTGCTCTGATACCACTTGTTGGAAATTTAGGTCTTAATAAAACAGAATTCATAAAACATGTTCAATCATTATAAATCAATAGCGGAAGCAATCAAAACATTGAACATGATTATGATCGGATCTACAACATGTTTGATTTACCAAGGATATTAAGAATTAGGTATTAGGAATACCTGGAAGAAGCTTTCATGGCAACCTCCCAACAGCAGCGGTCAGAAACAGAGAGGAGGTGATCTGATATGAAAACATAACAAAGGGTTAGCGGCGGCTGATTTGGTTCTTCCTCAACCGGTACCTTTATGCCTCAAGTTCTCTTCAGATGGGGAGAAGAGAGAGTTTGCTAGTGTACGGTGTATTGGGGACCATAGCCTCTTTTATATTGGATGACCATTAGGGTTTCCCATTATTCTGTTAATGGGTCATCCGGACATCCACTCATATTGAGTCCATATCAATTAATTAATTATCTAAATAGAAATCTAATTAGCCTTATTACTTAAATTGATCACTAATCAATTAAGGCTCTAAATTGATAAATAGCTAATATAATTATTATTACGATATTTGCCCACATAATGATATCGGAAGTGTAACACCCATAATAAGATTGCCTAGGATCTTATACGAGTATTAAAATTTCGTACTGGATACATTAATTTACAATATAAAAAGGTTCATTCAAATATTACATCACATTGTAATATTACATTCCAAAGTTAAACAACATCTCTGATACATGTACAACCATATGATACATCCATATAATACAATCATCCATAACATATAACAACAGCACGATCAGTCCGTAGCCTTTTCCTTACCCTTGTTGCGTGCTGATTGCGATCCTGCCTGTGAACCTGCACCAGAAGGAATGGGATGAGACATAATGTCTCAGTGAGCTCTACCCAACCTACTGTTTGGCAACCACAGGGAACCTAGGGTCGCCATGCCTACCTTGGCAATTTAGGGGAATTCTAGAATCGCCAAGTCTTATGAACCAGCCTATGACTTTAACTATAACCTTCCTGTAACTGTAAGCTTTCTATGACTGTAACTAAAACAACTTTAACTATAACTATAAATCATAAAACGAATAAAGTGTTTTATGTTAGCTGTTAGCGTTGAACAAACAATTATCTGAGTTTATTTTACGGAGGGCACCCCGGGTGGAGCAACCCCGAGATACGTCTCCCTATAAACCGGTGAAATTCCTATCATATCAGGCTAACACCGGACTCCCTATGAAACGTGTGGACAACCCTCTCGGAGAAGTCCCATCCGGCGAATCCCGGAGTCTGATGAACACGCCCTATGACTGTGAAACGTGCAAGCACGCCAATATCTTTGAATATTTCTTTAACTTTGACATATAATCATATAATCAGTACTATGATCGTATAACATTCCTATGACATATAATATATAACCTATGATTCTTGGCTCATCGTTCTCATGAGTCACCTATGATTGTTGGAGAATCAACACTACAAACATATCTTTAACTATGATTGCTGTAACATTCCCATGCCTATGTATTCCAAAGGAACACTTCTATAACTTTGTTCACCTCTTTAGGCTCTCTAATCATCAAGCCATAAGCCTTCCCTAATGATCTAATCATGCTCTAAGGGATAGGTCCTTTAACATTTAAAAGGGATACATAGCCATTACACATCGCTTAATGAGTTTGGGATAGCATTGGATGGCTGAAATGGTGCAAGAAAAGTGAAAGAATTTTCATGTTCTGTCCCCTCCAAAATCGTGACACGATTTTGGAATCGTGACACGATTTTGGAATCGTGTCACGATTCCATGCCCAGAATTCGTGTTTTGCACTGCCTATAAAATCGTGACACGGTTGTAAAATCGTGACACGATTTTACCTGCAGTTGGACAGCATAGGGCAGTTTCAAAGCATAATTTTCACCATTTTTGGCACAATCAATCACACCCAAACATCATACAGCTTATGGCACATTTCTAAGTCCTATAAACAACTTATAACATGTGAAATCAAGGAAAAACCATCAAAGGGAATTAGGGTTCTAGGAATCACAAAAATTGATCATATAACTATAAACTTCAAACTTAAACAAGGAGGGTTCTAAAACCCACTAGGAGCTCACCTTAATCCCAAAAGATGCTTGCTAAGCTTAGAATCCAAGCCCTAGCTCCAAGTTCCAAAATCTCTACTTAAGAGAACTTCTATCCTTGGCTTCTTCTTGCTCCAAAAACCACCAACATAAGCTTGCTTACCATACAAAGGTTTAGGGAGAAGTTTGCTAGCTTAAGGGATGATGATTTGATGATGAAGATTAAGAGGAGATGGGGCGAAAATGAGAGAAGAAAGGAAGGGAAAAATTCAGATTTTGAAGTGAGACAAATGAGTAGAAAACCTTTGAAATGTTCATATTTATCCAATAGGCCTTTTCCACTTATTTACAACTTAGCCACTCCTCTAATTACCACTTTGCCATTGCTTGTAAACGAAGTTTCTAACGCTTATAACTGATACATCTAAGCGGGATATTACAGGAATATAATTAAATAATAAAATATTCCAACATCTTAAACTTTCAATTTACAATAAACTGTTATACTAACACAATGATACTTCCTTCCGTATAGTTTCACTTCAAAGCTCAAAAAACTTGAATCAAGTATCTTTGCGGGCCTCGTTGATTTTCCTTCAGCAGTCTGCCACATGTGATTTTTTCCTGTACACACATACACATAAATTATTTATAAGTGAGACAGATCAATAAGAAATATATACTAGAGTTTATGACAAAAAAAAAAAAAAAACTATTCAACCATGAGATAGTAATCATAAGACAATAATCTATAAATTAAAATGAGGTTTTAGTTGAGAAATGCCAATTTTGGAGCTCCCTTCACTCCAATACAAAAAGATCAAGGCAACCCTATCTCCAAATTCATGCAAACCCATGACTTTTGGCAAGTTTCCAATGTGCAAAGTCAAAGGTATCCATGAACAAGCAGCAAGGGTAAACCATCACCTCCTTTTAGACTTGGAGTGCGGAGAGCCCCAAATTGGGTTTATATTAATACCCATATTAAGCCCTATAGATTATTTGTATAAAATATAAACTAAAAGAACGACACAACTAAAGTAGTTCCTAAGGAAGAGCTAGCTAGAGAAGAGAATGTGATGATTGAAAACTTACAAAACATTGGCTTATATAGGCCAAGCAAGACCTTGGCTTGATGTGTAATATCACCCATCAAATTTGACCCGACTATTTTTAATTTATTAGAAAATCTCAAAATATGGATCTTGATGTTTAAGGATTGGTTAAGCCGTGTATTAATTTTAACATAATTGAGGATCTTTTGCTTTAATTGTCTGATTGGAATCCACAGTTGATAGTGTGCAATGATGCATAATTTTATTACTTAATTAATGGTAGCTTGCGTGGCGTATAATATCATAGTGGATGTTGATTTTTTTTTTTTTTGGGTTACAAGAGAGATGGAAAAAAAAGAGCAAAAGAAGCAAAGAAAAACTACGTCCTAATAAAGAACACTCTCATAGCATCAGCTAGTAAGGTTGAGGATAGACATGTTAATGGTTGATGTACCATCACAAGACACTCCGAATGATTAGCACCTAGTTTTGTAAGTATATCCGCGCAAGTGTTTCCTTCTCGAAAAATATGATGAATGGAAATATTCCACTCCTTATCCAAATACATCTGAATGAGTTCCAAGAGGTTCGCATAGAGATGAAGCCTCGACACTTCCTTTGACACTAAGTGGGTGTTGATGACATATATAAAATAATAAAACCATATATAATATATAATCATATATAAAGGGGAAATGCAAACAAGTGTCTATAGAGTACCTTTTAAAAAGTTTAAAATAAAAATTTTATTTTAAGAATTTTGTATTCAACACATTAAAACACTACAAATTATTTTCTACATAAAATTTATCATTTATTTATTTTTAATCCTTAACGAATGTCATGCAAGTGCTCAACCCTATATAAAAAGAGAGAAATTTTTTCACTTTAGGAGATCTCAATTCTCAAGAACACAATGACAATGAAAAGACTAAAGAAAACAAAAATGTATAGTGATCGTTTGATGAGATTGCCAGCTCAATTTGGTGAGGTGATCGTCAACGTGTTTTATATTATTAACTTGGACATATGAATTTATTTGCAAATATCCTGTTAAATTTGTGTTTGTTTCTATATTCTCTAAAAAACTTTAACAAATTTATAACATGATCAAAGAGATTAGGAAGAGTTGTCGTCTATTTAGATCCCACAAGGCTTAAGAGATTAGTCTCTGCAGTTTTACACGCGAAAGACACCCGATTTACACCCAAAAAAAAGAGATGAAGATCCATTTAATATGAGAAATTAGAAATAAGCTTGAGACTTTAGTGCTTGGTACAAAGGAAAAATCTTTAAATGATTTGATAAAAAATAGTCAATGAATATATGAAATGCTCTACATATAGGGCTTGTGAGAGACCAACCAATTAATTTTATGTTAACGAACTGTAACTATTTTCTTTATTAACTAACTCTAACTATCTTATTTTCGAAAATATAGTTTCTTTTAGTAAAAAAAATTGTATCAATTCCTTTTTTTTTAGGAAATGTATCAATTACTTGTTGAGTCAAGATATGACTTTTTGATTGGGAAGAATTTATCTTCAATATTTGATTTATATTTTGGACGCCCAAATCAATTCTAAGAAAAGAAAAAACAAGGTTAACAACATTTCAAATTATCAGTCTCTTGTGTTCAGTAAAAACCTTCAAGTATGTGGTTATGAGTTCAATCACTAAACAACTCATGGAATAGTACGTGTTCAAAGATCTCCAATGATTTATTTCTAACTTTCGGTTGAAAGATACATTGGGCATTTTGTCTAGGTGTGTAAAGTGGATTATGATGAATCCAAGAATTCCTAATTTTTGTGTGGAATAAAATCAATTTTGGATTATTCACAAGTCCTAACTCAACCAATAAAAATGTCGTAATCGATAGGTCGGATGTTGTGTCAAAGGTTTAAACCCTGACCCCCGCTTGTGTGTGTGTG
The DNA here is from genome assembly GCA_018208015.1 of Medicago ruthenica. NCBI lineage: Eukaryota > Viridiplantae > Streptophyta > Magnoliopsida > Fabales > Fabaceae > Medicago > Medicago ruthenica. The sequence goes on from CM031378.1 coordinate 21,157,189, forward strand.
GTTCAATGATCGTTTATCATTTTGTCTATCTATCAGAAAAAATTCAATTTTGGATTTGAGGTTTACACGGTCTTTATATTTATTTCTACTTTTTTTGGAGCAAATGTATTTCTACTATTGATGTATGACTAATTAAGTGTAAGATTAAAAAAAAAAACTAATATAGAAGGTAATATTTCTACTTTTTCTGCTGTCTTGTAGAGATGTTTGTAGGTAATATTTCTACTTTTTCTATTTCTACCCTTTTGAAATTTAGGAAAAAAACCCGACATAAAAAACATTGATGTAAACTCCATGGGTGTCATGGATCAATTCACCGATATAGATGTAATATTCTTACTTTTTCTGTTGTCATGTAGAGATGTTTGTAGTTTTTCTTCTATTTAGGCTTTAGCATCCCTTCAAAAAAAAACTGGGAAAAAATCCAACATAAAATACATTGATGTAAACTCCATCATGCATGTCACGATTCAATTCACTATTTTATTGCAAAGGTGAAGCTTATGAATGACACAACAAACTAATTTCACACTCAGTCAGCATTAGCAACAACTCACATCCCAATCCCCGGAACCTTTGAGAAGCCATTTGAGTATTATTCTAAAATTTGTGAGCAAGTAGTGATAGCCATTTAGAAAAAGCAAAGTTTATCTAACCTTTATTTGTCACATCTCCACCAAGGAAACCCCACCTTTGCTGTATATAAGGAAAATTGTTTTTCCCACTTCAAAGAAAGTTAACAAACACCAGGAAAATACCATTTTACTCCATCGGTAGTTAATTGTAGTCAGATTAGTGAATCGGCAGTTAACTACTGTCATTTTCATCGGTAGTTAACTGCCGCTGCGCAGAACTTATACAGAACAACAAAACAGAACTACATCAGTTTTAGAAACCATCCAAATTCTTCAAATTTTCTCTAATCCTCTCCAATTCCATTTTGACGAAAATCAAGCAAATCTTCTCCACAAAACCACAAGTAGTATTAATCATTTTTAATGATAATGTTAGTTTGTGTAGATTTATTTTTGTTAATTTTGCTAGATTGCTTGTGGTTAGGGTTGATGTAGAAATTGAAATTTTGGTTAGTTTATGATGTTATAGATGAATGTTGTTGCTCTAAATTTAGTTTAGATTATGTTTAAGTTCAATGTGAATGTGTAGAAGTTGAATTAACACAATGATGAGTTGTTTCATACATTGCACTCAAAGTGTTTGGTAAAATGCCTAAATGAGAGTTGTTTAGAATTTTTAGTTAGTTTATGTTGTTAGATTGTGTTGGGAATGTTGATGGCAATGTTGTTTTGAATGGTGTTTAAAAATTAAGTTATTTATGATGCTACATTGTGTTGGGAATATTGATGGGAATGTTGTTTTGAATGATGTTTAAAAATTAAGTTATTTATGGTGCTAGATTGTTGCCTAAATTGCCTAAATGACATGATTTTTGGTTTTGTTTTTGTGTAGATATGTCTGAGTATGACCCAAATAGGACCAGAGCTGGTAAACAGACGATGACTAGAAGCGTCTGACGGGAGAGGGTGGCTACAAACCCTCATGTGCCAAAGAGAGGAAGAGGACAGAGGCTCGATCCTTCTGTGGGTGAGGGTAGTTCTCAGCCGACACAGTCGCATGTGGATGACCCAACGCAGTACCTGAATTATTAGGATCAGCTACACGATGTCACAGATGGTGGCTATGACGCCCAACATTTTGCGGATGTGGTTGAGGGTGGCGAGGTTCAACATCAGGAGGGGATGAGCACTGAGCAGTTGTATCAGGCCTTTCCCGATATCAGGGACAAGATGGCACCGGTATTGACCAGGAGACGTAGGAGACCGAGGAGGCAGCAGGACCAGGAGTAGGATATTGATGTTTAGGCCTTTTGTTAGTTTTGCATGACATTTGTTAGTTTTTGTATAATGATGACATATTATCGTATTTTAACTTTAATTAATGTTGGTAAAATTTTAACGTAGTTTGGTGATTTTTGTTTATTTGACTTCAATTGTTGGAAACATTGATATTTTGGTTAGCTTATGAATATAATGCGGAAAAAGGTGTTTATAACTCATATAAACACATTTGAAACAGCAGGTTCTGCTACTGCAAAGGCTCAGGGCAGTTAACTGCCGATGGGAAGGAAAAGCTGTCGATGCACTTTATTTTGTGTGGATGGGGTTCCACCTACACTTTCTGTGGTCCAAAACCCACAGAAAGTTCTATATATAAGCAGTGTTGTTTTCACAATCCATACTCAACGCATCTACAGTATATAAGATGCGTGGTGATGGGAGCGAAGGTGTTTGAACCATCTCATCACCACTTCTCTTAAAAACTAAACAAAAAACCACCAACCTAAACACTTCCTACTTCTTATTTCATTTTTTTTGTTTGGAATATATAGACGTAATCAGTTTATAAGATGGGGTTAAAAACGTTATGCGGTAGTTAACTACCGATGGAGTTAAAAACATATTTTCCTCGTGTTTCTTAGTTTTCTTTGAAGTGGGAAAAACAATTTTCATATATAAGAGCATGCATGGATCTCACTTCTCAACCAACCAAACCATCACAGCATTTAGGGCGTTACTTTTTTCGCCTTATGAGTTTCTCGCGCGCCCTATTCGGATTGTAAAATTCGAAATATTTCAACGTGTTTTTGGAGGTTTTTGTGGGGTGTTTATGCCGTTCAGATTCTATAATCCGAACTACATAAGACGCGCGAGAAACTCATAGGATGGAAAAAAAAAAAACAGTCCAACATTATCACATTTTAAAATTGCATAGCATATAATAATTGGCTCATCAATAAATCAAAGAGATTTTCATGGTTTAGACGACTAGAAAAAAGGTCCGTTCAATTTCAATATAAACAATGAGCCATACAGCTAAGAAATGTATACCCATACAAGAACTTTCATTCTCTCTCGAGTCTCTCCAACATAAGACTAATGCCCTCTTTGGGTTGAATTGAGCACTAAAAGTATAAACACTTAGGGTCCGTTTGGTTCGAGAGTTTTGAAGGGAATGGGAGGGGAGGGGAGGGAATATTTTTAATTTGATGTGTTTGGTTCAATTTTTAGAAGGGAATGGAATGGGAGGGAATCTCTTTAAAATTTTATTACATTGCCAAAATTATCCTTAGATTAATTTAAAATCTCAATATTATTCTTGTAACAACTTTTATTATTATTAAGTTATACTATCTTGTAACAACTTTTATTATTAAGTTATATTATCCTTGTAACAACTTTTATTATTATTAAGTTATATTACCGTTGTTTTATTTTCATGTTATCTATCACTCTTATTTGTTATATGTAAAAACAAACCTCATCGTATATTTAATTAAGTTTAAGGGTAAAACAGTAAATTAATTTTTAAATTCCTCCCCTCCCCATGTGAACCAAACACATTTTTAATTAAAATCCCTCTCGTCCCTTCCCTCCGCTCCCCTCCCCTCCGTTAAACCAAACGGACCCTTAATCTATGAAGATCACACAGACACGAAGACTATATTGACACGTCGACATTGATAATAGTTAGAAAAAACAAATTAACTGAATAGAATCATGTTTCAGTATCGGACACCGACATGTGCTAGAACTTAGACATTGGACACACCTTCATTCATAAGTGTCAATGCTATATAGACACTTATTGTATAAGTGCTTATGTTTAACCTATTTTTATTACAAAAGATAACAAAAATAAAAATTATTTTCATTAGCCATCTCAAAGAGCTTATGGAAATAAACGGAAAATAGTTTATATACATGTCATACATTGTTTCCATAAGCTCTATCAAACAAGCTTCTGCCACTAAATAAACTCAAATAAGTTAATCCAAACACACCCGAAAATGGGTGCGGAAACTAATGGAGACTGGTGAATCAGATAATGATGCATACCTTCATCATTCTCAATCTAATACATGTTTTTAAAGCATTAGGAAATTGGTTTACTAGTCTCAAACTATAGACATGCCATTTTTAGATAAACCAATCAAATAAATTTAAATGCACAATACCATCTAGTTTTCAGGAAAAACAATGAGAAACTGCGACAGCAAAATTTTCTGCTTTGATTATAGAATAGAATGAGCAACTGTAAAAAATTAATTATATAGCTCTGTAGTATTTTTCAAATGTTTTAATAAATTTCAGTATCCATGAATCACACCATCTTTAATCAGCAAGTTGAAACACAGAAATCTAGAAACAATGGAGAAAATTGCCAGAAACTTGACACAATTGTCAATAGTAGCTGTTTGATTCCATAGAAAACAACAAACTATGGAGCAATTTCAAGTCTTGGCTCAAAGCAAAAACCAGTGAAAAGCTGTAGAGGAAACCTCTTTGTTACCGGACATTTATGTGACCATTTCCATTGTTTAATGTTCATGTCAAATGTGAGAAGTGCAGGAGAACCATAACTTTGAATATATATTAGATCATCAATGCCACTGCTAGCAAAAACATCATCAAACTCTCCAAAGCCTTGGAAGTATTTGTTAGGCATTCGGACGATCTCTTCCCACCTCCTATCATGAAGAACCCAGATACCAATTCCTTTGATTATGCCCGGTCGATCAGGTTTGCCGATTCCTCCAACCATTACAAGCTTCTCCTTCATATTCATTAGGCGGGCACATGTCAGAGAACATCGTATAGGAATAAAACTCAAGCTAGCTTGAGAAAATCGGTTGGAGATATTATATGCGATTAACGCGTGACGGTTTTCTGGTGGAACACCCCCGGTATAGTAAACTACAAAGTACAGCACACCATTGCATATCACACTCTCATCACCACCTCTCCACCCCGTCAAAACCTCGGTTAGCGGCGTCACCCATGCCTCCTCCTTCGAATTGTATACATGAATTGAGATATCCCACTGAAAAAAGTTTCCAGGGACTTGCTTTGATTTCACAATTGCCACGGTATAACCATGTGATTCCTTGTCGACTGAAATTGCTAATGCACCGTAATCAGAATTCATCCCTGGAGGCTTTTGAAGCTTCCGGCAACTTCTAGTAATAGGGTTGCACATGCATAGTTCGGTTCTGCTTTCATTGTCCATGAAGCTGCTGCCATTGTCCATGAAGCAAACTAAGCCATATGATGAAGAAATGAACCAATTAGAAGTTCCGATGAAGGGGAGTTCAATGCAACACCATTTCCGAAGGTTAGGATCATAAGCATGACCATATGGTTCATCAGAGCTGGTGAACATAAAATACCAAGGTTTCTGAGGTAGCAAATGGGAAGGGTTCAATAAAAATCTTTCAAAAATCCCGTGCCATCTTTTACACACGCAGCTTGCTCGGAAAATGCTAGCAATGGGAAGATAGGACAGGATACGCTCCAATAAATCATCAGGCAAAATTATGTCCACAGAAACAACACTCACATCTTTATCAATTTCCTCACCAAGTTCCAAATCAAAGTCCTCAGTCTCCTTTTGCATGACGTCATCATCATAGTGGCTGATCCATGCTATTTCTCCAGCCATAATAGAGTTGAAAGCAAAGGCCTAAGGAATATATATTTAAGAACAATCAGCTAATTGTTAAAACAAAATAATAAAGAAAACCAAATATTTCACCCGGAGATATACTAGACCATGGAATTTCACCTAAACGGAGTGAAGCATCACTCGACACAATAAAAAGAAAAGTTTCAACCATGCAACAAATAATACCATATAAAGAACATAAGCAATATCAAATGCACACACAACAGAAAACTCTTCTGATCATGGTAAATGTACAAAGGGTGAATTGGATAAAATAAAGCAAGGGCCAAACGCACACCCATCAGATTTTACCGTAATAAGTAAACTCATAGAAAAAAAGTAATCTCCTAAAATGAAAATTATACAAAATCTGAACCTGACAAGGGGATCATATAAAGGGAACTTATAGCCATTACATATCTTCCTTTTAAGCAATGTTGTCAATCATGGAACGGGAAAATAGCGATTTGTTTAAATTCCGCTATGCTAAAAAAGCGCTGTAGCGGCAATTTGACCACACTTTGTACTAAATAATGGACAATAGTGATTTGTTAAAATTCTACTATGCTATGGCGCAATAGCGCCTATTTGACAACACTACTTTTAAGTATCTCACAGGTCTAAATGTTAAGGATAATACTATAGCTCTTACTACATTAGAAAATTTGGTCTAGTCCCTGAGTTCCTAGGTCAGATCACAAACTGATTTCGTATTAGCAATCAAAGACAAGTCTTACACGCGAAAAGTCCTTAAAAATGGTTTGATATTTTGAAACAAACATTGATATGTACTAGTAGTAGCACTAACAAAACGCCAGGTAAAACAATACAGGGCATGTCCGAATTTGCAGTGAGTTTAGCAAAATGCTGTAAATCACAACTCAAATACCCGCCGTAATTCCATACATGCAAATACAATATTGAAAAACAAAAAAACAAAAATCTCACATTCATCATATGAAAGTATTTAACAAAAAGAAGTTATTCTTACAAATTCACATGTGTACAACATTATGTTCAGCACAAAGCACAATTAAAAAACATCCCAAGAACTCATAACACAAGGAGGAAGATTCTTAACAAACTGAAATGACAATTTTTTTGAATAAAAAATGAATGCAAAAAGCCTCACAAAAAGAGAAGAAACACTACAATTTCCTGATTCATTTCAAGCATTTAATATGGTATTACAATCCCAATTTTAGAGGGGAAAAAAAACATTTTTCAACAACAAATTGTAAAAAATTTCCACTTAAAATGATTAAATTCCTACAAAACAAATATAAAATCTCCCAAAATCTTGAGATTATTAATAATCAGCAGAAAAACCAATCTCCTACAGAAATCAAATTCCAAACAAAAATAGTACAGATCAATGAACACAGAGGAACACCAACAAAAGTTAAAAAACAACCTTAAAAAAGGAAAAAAAATTACATTTTTAGGATTGAAAGATGAAACCCATTATTAAAAAACAAGAACCTTAAAGAAAGTAGATACCTTTGTTTGCAAGAGTGAGACCAGTAGTGTCAGTGTGAAAAAGGGTGTGAATTCATTGAAGAAGAAGGAAACCCTAAAAGCTTAAACAATGAGATGGGTTGTTCCAGATTTGGTTGAGAAACGAGGAAAAGCAAACACACTAAATAGAGAGAGAGAGAAACAAAAGACAGAGTTGTTTTTTTATGCGACAAAAACGAGATGAAGTGAAGTGCGGTTTTATTTGGCATTCGGATGGGCGAAGAGGGAAGTGCGTGAACTTATAATTAGATCTCAATTTATTTAAGGGAATGTTTGGTTCTCCTTGATGGAAATTCTTTTTGAATTAATTGATTTTGTAAAACATGTTCTGATGAAAGTGGGTTGAAAAACATATTCTGATGAAAGTGGGTTGAAAGTAATGGAATTTGTATTTGAATATAATTTATGTGATCGTAAGTTGAACAATAAATTTGAGTTTTAGAATAAAAAATTTCAATTTTTACATTTAAGTAGAATCAATTCTGAAGGAAAAATTAATTCTACTTGAAAACAATCAAACATATCAAAATCAATTTTAAACTATTAAAAAAGCGGTTTTTGTAATTGGTGTAATCAATTTTAGCCCTCTCTAGAATTGAAACCAAACATATACAAAGTTTATTATGTGTATCTTTTGTTTTAGTTGACAAAAATTGATTTTGAATACATTGAGTTTTGAATAAATTGATTCTCTAAAATTGATTTGGCAAAAAGTGAGTTGAATGTAAATTAGTTTAGAGTAGTGATATTTGAACAACCATTTGAGACAACTTTGGTGACAATTTCTTTTTTTTCTCTTTTTATTAGTCAAAAACAATAGAGAGAATAATAACATAATGTGAATATGAGAGATAGAGTTGTTAAAATATTGTCAAAAAGTGGTTGTACAAATATCATTTTTCATGTTTAAATACATTTATGTAAAGTGAGTTGAACAACAAATTTGAGTGTTAAAATCAATTCAAGACCCATAAATTACAATTTTAAGATTCAAGTAGAATCAATTTTTTAGGCAAAATCTATTATACTCAAGAACAACCGACAAATTATAGAATCAATTTGTGGTCTCTAAAGTGAAACCACTTACACGTATGGAAAAAGAATAATGATATTTACATAACCATTTTGCGACAACTTTGAGGACAATCTTCTTATTTTCTATTCTTATTGGTAAAAAACAATAGATAGAAAATAAGAATATAACGATAGTATGAAAAAGAGTTGTCCAAAAGTTATTACAAAATGGTTGTATAAATATTATTTCTAATGGAAAAAACAAATATTTTTCAAAAAATTTGTTAACTTTACTGTTAATGTTTTTGTTAAGAACCAGAGGCTAGACCTAGTAGGTAGTCAATCAACCCTAGACACTTAGGGTATGTTTGGATAGTGAGAGGAAAGAAAGTAAAAGGAAAGAATGATGAAGGAATGAAAGTGAAAGAAAAGTAAGATGATTTTTGGGTTGTTTGGAATAAGTGAAAAAGTGAGATGAAAGAAAGTTCTATGTTTATTCATTGACATAAATACCCTTGTATAGAAATAGTAATACATACAATATATATTATACAAACATGCCAAAAAAAATAAGAGAAGAGAAAGATGAATATTTGCATGTGTATTGTTGTCACAACATTATATACTATTTTTTGTGGACATCATATATTGTTTATTTCATAAAAAAGAATGCATTACATATTGTTAATATTATATTAAGTAGGGTTATTTTTGTCTTTTTCAGCAAAACATTGTCTCACCTCTTGTTTCCGTCCAATCCAGCGAAGAAAGAATTTTTGTGTGGGTCTCGCCTGAAACTTTCTTTCCTTTCTTATTTGTAGGGGTTCCAAACAATGGAAAGTAAAGTAGATCTTTCCATTAACCTTCTTTCCCTCTTCTAATTTTTCCACTAAACTAAACACACCCTTAGTATATAGTATTTCAGAGGTAAAAAGTGAATGAATCAGGGTTAGCTAGAGATTCTATACATAGGAGATGATTATGGTTCTCTTCTTTATGATCTTTGCCTGGGGTTACTCCCGTGTCGCTACTATTGATGTGCTTTAATGTCTTTATAAATATTCTTGCTTTCTAAGCTTTAATCTACCCCTTGGGTTGGTTTACCTTTATCTTTTATTTCATATGCTTATCTTTATTGGTAAGGACGAAAAAACGTTTTAGTTGGTGAGCAACAATATTGGCCACAATTATTATTTTTTGGCCAACCATATTGTCCTTACCACCGCTTCATGATCGTTTGGAGGCCAATATGTTGGGCAACAAGGGACCTTCATGATTATAATTTTGAGGACGATGTTATTGGCAAATATGTGACGTTTGTATTGGTCTACGATTGGTGTCAATTAAAGACTTTTCCTATCGTGATGTGGTCCTGGTTAGTCTACAAGGGTGTTGGGTGCAGTCTCTGGCCATGACTCTAGGAGTGTGAATGTGGAGCTGGACACCCATCATCTTGTATCCTTGAGGAGGAAACATCGGTTTGGATATGGGGTTTCCATAATTGAGATACTAAAAAAATTAACATGTTGAGTTGCAATCCTTGAAGTACACAAATGGAAACTAGCTCAAATCCGAGAAATGATAATGGTAAAACAATTGACAATACTCTTTACAAGTAGATGGTAGGAAGCATCAAATATGCTTGCAATTCAATGACTTTTATATATATATATATATATATATATATATATATATATATATATATATATATATATATATATATATCACAATGTATGTATGGTGAGCATATTCGTGCAAAAACCAAAATTTTCAACATGTAAGCAGTGAAAAGTATCATGAGATACCTTCAAGGTACAAGTTATTATGGTGTGATATACCTTAAGCATGATGGCAAAGGAAGAAAGTTAATATGCTATTGTGATTCAAAGTAGTGTGGTAATAAAGTTGAAAGAAGGAGCAGTGTGAGATATGTAACATCCAAATTTTTGTATTTTATTTATTTAATTGCTTATATTTGCTTAATAGTTTATTTTGGCGATTTATTGAATTTTGGGAGTTAAAGGGTATTTTAGTAATTTGAGGGCGAATGACATAATTGTAATATGTTAGAAATTCAGAATTTGAAAATAGTAGTGTATAAGTAATGAGGGGGGTTAAGTGTAGTAATTGTGTAGAGAAAATAATTGTGAGTTAATTGTGACAAAACTCATTAGTGGGAATAACCTAGAAACTTATTGTAAATACATTAGTTAGAGGTGGTGGTGAATTAGGTTAACATTTCACAAAACATTTTGAGAGAGGCTAGCTTGGTGGAGAGGAAAGCTTGGGAGAAGAGCAATTTCAAGTCGGTTAGCAAGAGAAGTGAAGAATCAAGGTAAGGGGGAAGATTATCTTCATTAATTAGTTATAATAAGCTTGGGGTATGTTTGGGAGTTGTAGCTTATGATTAATTGTTGATGAATTGTGATTTTCGTGCTCATTTTTATTGATTAAATTAAACATGTCAAAACTTGATAATTTCATGCTTTCTTCATCTTAAATTTCATTTTTCATTATATTAAGTTGATACTTTGATGAATTTTGATGTTTGTGATGATTAATATGATGATTAAGTTCTGTTTGGTGATTATGTAATTGATTATGAGTATGAGTTTGCAATTTGTTTGAGAAAATCATGAAATTATGTGGAATAAGTTGTGAATTAAGTGATTTTGGTAAAAGTGCTTATTTGACTGAATCTGCTTAATTTACTGCTGTTATTGGGTGTTAATGTTAATGTTATGATTGTGAGTAAGAAACTATGTTTATTGTGTGGTTATTGTGAAATAAGTTGTTGTTGTTGGTGTTTTGGTGAAAATGACTTAATTAAGTGAAAAATGAATAAGTTGTTGATAAATTGAGGAAGTTGATGTTAGAATAGTTATAGTAGGTGTATGTAGTGATGTTAAACATGTTGGAATGAAGTTATTTAAGTTGGGTATGTTTGTTTGTTAAGTTTTGGTAAAAATGTGATTTTGAGACGAACTTTGAAAATTAACCGAAAACCTTGTGAAATCCATATCAATTGATGTGTTGTTGCGTAATCATTGTTCATTTGAGTGTATTGATCATTATTAATATCTGTAAACTGATTTTGGGCCAAGGGGAATGAAAAATGGGATTTTTGGGGGAAATTTAGAGGGTTCCCGCAGGGGAAAACCCTGTTTTCTGGGTTCTCTCGCCGCGGCGCGCAAGCCCTCGCCGTGGCTCGCTGTGGCAGCAACAACGTTTTGCTGTTCTGTCCCTTTTTCGCTAGTTTCTGTTTTGAACTAGGTTTCGGTGTAAACATGAAAGTTGTAGATATGGATGTTAGCTTTCATTTGTCGTTGGTTGGATTTCATTTAGATTTCTAGAACTTGAGTTATGATCAAAATACTACATGTAGGTCATGACACATCTTTCGTGAAAACTTCCGCATACTTTTTCAATGAATCTTGAAACATCCTTAAAATTTAATGACGAGTCTAAGGAATCATTTAGAGTTAATAAATGAGTAGGTAATTATGAAGTTGCGATCTTTAATGATGATTGGTGTAGTTTGTGTGATTAAATCATGAAACTTGAATTATGTGAATAATGAAGTTTGTAAACACTTGATGTTGTAATAATTGAGATGTGTTGATGTTTATACACGATATTGATGATGCTATTAATGATGTTATGATGATTAAGCATGATGAATGTGATGAAATGATGTTATGATGATTAAGCATGACGAATGTGATAAAATAATGTTGTGATGATAACATGATTTGTATTGTATGGATGTATTGATTTGATAATGCAATAGTGACGATGTGAAGATACGTTATATGATATGATAGAATGAATTATATAACAACATGATGAGTGCATTGTCGAATCTATACGTGGTGTCCATGCAAACATAGTCAGTCGAGTTACGAATTGATGATAACATGTCGAGGGTTTTAATAATCCAACATGCCGAGGGTTTTGATAATTCAACATGACGAGGGTTCTAGTAATCCAACATGCCGAGGGATCCGATATCCAAAAAGCGACGATGTTTGGTACCACATGCATTTAGAGTCGTTTAGGAACATTGCATAAGTATGAGTGTTATGTATTAATGTGTTGATGAGAATTTGTGCATCTAATTGGTAAATGTGCATTGAAGATGTGATATGATGAATTGTCATAATTGACTTGATAATTGTTTATCGAAGAGGGTATGAATTGAATGATTGTAAATGATGAATTGATATGATGGTGTAGTTAGACTTGTATGAGAATATGAATATGAATTACATGTTCTTGAATTTCGGATAACTAAATTTGTTATGTTTGAATATTGTGATGATATGAATGTTGTATGAACTACACTTGTTTATTAATCCTTATTAATGAATGTATATCTTACCCTCCAGTGACTGTTGTTGCCTCATCCCTTGTGGATGTAGATTTGCAGGATTGAGTCTTTGCTATCGGTGAGTCGTGATGGGTTGTGGCTTGACGCCTAGCTCATGTTTTTATGCTTTGCTTGGAGATGTCTAGAGTTAGGAGCTCTGATTAGGATGTCGTTTGGGTTTTTATTTTCGTACTCTGTTGGATTTATTTTGAGTGATATTTATGATCCAGATACTTATGTATTTATTTTGAGATGTTTTGAGATGACCCGAAATGATTATATGTATGTTGAGATATTCCGCTGTGATCTGTTTAATTTTATTGATGAGATTTTCATATTATATGTTTAATATGAACTTTATGAAGAAATGTAAGGTTCCGATTGCATGTTAGATGTTTATTTATCGTTGATTAGTAGTCACGGGGATCGGGTCCTTATAAGATATATGTTCAAAATGTTCAACCCTCTAATTTAATAGAGTTTAAAGAAAGATGAAATTGTTGCTGCTTTGTCAACTAGTGAAACTGAATATATATTAGCTTGTAATGCAGCGTGTCAGGGATTATGGCTGCAATCACTGCTACTTATGAAGAGCAGATCAAACTTTTTTGGTGGACAACCGGTCTGCTATCAACCTTGCAAGGAATCCTAGAGCTCATGAGAAGAGCAAACACAAAGACAGAATTCCACTTCCTTTGTGATCAAGTATACACATGCAAGACCATATATTCTTACTTTTTGCAAGACAAATGATCAAGCGACAAATGTTCTTACCAAGCCATTAAAGATAGAAAAGTTCAAAGACATGAGAAAGATACTCGATGTAATTTGCCTATAAAATTTGAATTAAGAAGAAGTATTGAAGTATAATTCAAATCAGTTAATGAATGTGTATGCGGAGGTTGTTGTGAAATATTTGTTATTCACAAGTTGGTTAAAGTTAGTTGAATTACTTGTTGAGCAAGTACCCAACTAACTAAGTCACTTAGATGACTAACCACTATGGTTAGGTTTAGTTGAGTCAAGTTAATGACTCTTGTGACATGTATAAGTACATGCACTTAGAAGTCATAATGAAAATCAATCAAGTTGTATATTCAAAAACCATAAACGTTTCCTCATACTCTCTCTTTCCCTCCCTTACTCTAGAATATGTGCACTCCAACACTTCATCCATCAATCTTTCTTCTTCCTACCTTCATTGAAAAATCTTAGAGAGTGTTGTATCATCCACATGTATACCGATTAAAATGTAGTGTCACATCTATGTATGTCTTTGTGTCTTATCTATCATTTAGATTGGCCTCCTTTATCCATCATTCATATTTTAGATTTGTTTCACTTATCGACGGAAAATTTCATGAGAATGAAGGAGCGGATTCATAATTTACGATTAGAGAGAGCAATATTTTATACTATAAACATAAATATTATATGAAATTTTATCAATGCGTAAATGATAAAATAATGATATAATTATCACTAAATAAAAAAATTAAAGACTACAAAAACCATGTCATTTTATATCCCAAATATTGAAGACACCCAAATATTTGCGAATTATATTTCCTTAGTGTATTTATATTTTGAAATTGTTGTATACTTCATTTTTATTTTTATTTTGAATACTATCAAATGCATATTTTTCTATGTATGTGGTGCAAAAAATCATTCATCAATTTATCTATTATTTTACCATTGCGTATTTGATTTATCACAAAAAAATTGAATAACTTTTTTACGGGGCAACACTTGATTTTTATTGAGCCAAAAAAGTTATTTAATAGCTTGTAGCAAAATGAATAAATTAGTGGGGAAGATGCTCTCAATTATATCAACAAAGATTATTTTGGATTGGAGGATGATGGGTAATGTCTAGGATCTTGATTCAATGTATTGTGCACTTCATATTCTCCACGTCTCAAAAGATAGTTGAGTTTTAGTTGTATGATGCATATTAAAATATCATGTTTGATAACATTTTGTTTTTATTTGACCTAAGAAGGTTGTCCATGTACTACAAGATTCTATGCGATATTTGTATAAACACACGACGATTGATATTTGAAAGTCTGTTCTATTAACACTTTAATTGTACTAAGCCAATACTTTTGAAAGTCCTTTAATAGAGGGAGGAAGACAGGAGAATGACAAAAAAATGAAATATGAATTTTTAGTTAGGACTAAAATGTCTCTTGTAATTAACCAAACAATTGAAAATAAACTCCACCAAAGACGAATCGTTTAGGAGAGCAAAATTTCGATTTTTAGAAAGAACAATTCTAAACCAGATTTTACTTATCTCCCGGTCAAACTTAAATTATCATGATCCATTTCCCTATAAACCAAATGGTTAACGGCAAAAAAAAAATGTCTCTTGTAATTATTGAAACACCACATCGTGTCTTAAAATTATTGACTTTACGCGTTATTAAAATTCATGTAAGTACACTACAAAACTAGTTTTTGTGTAAAGATTGAGGTATGGACTAAAGTATATCAATTTATTTTTCTTGATAAAATTGAGTCTCAATTTTTGTATGAAGGGGCCTGCATGGAAGTACACTCTCATAAAGAAAAGATGTAGTGATGCACTCTCAAATGCAAGTAGTTCCAAACGCAACCCACACACAAGTGACACAACATTATCGTATTTGTAACTGACCACACATCCCAAGGAGGGCACAAAATTTAATATGGCCTCCTCTTATCTTTCATGTTGTTGTCTTTTTCTTGTCTGATTTCATCCCATTTTGCTCATAAACTCATCCATGCTCTTCAAATGTCCCATACCGATTCAGCTATATCTAATTTATGTCTTGTTAACGAGTATCTCCATACACTCTTTAAGGATTCCAAATTTAGTAATTATTCTTTTAAAAAGTCAACTATTATAATTTTAACTTTTCATAAAAACTTATAATTTAGAGTGCTTAAAGAGTGCCCCAGGACACTCGTTAACATTTCCGATCTAATTTTCTAGAAGGAAAAAAAATGGGATGTTTAATTCTTTTTTATATATATTTCTGTTCATAATCGAAAAATCAAATTACTCTAAAAATAATGTTAAACATATATAGTTAATATTAACACATATGATGTTTGGACTTCAAAAATTGATGTCAAATACAGTGTCAAGTGTTTTTTGTTTGTAATTTTGAAATGTGCATAAAATATAGAAGATAAAAATTTAAAAGTAGAAGAGAGGTCAAGATAAACATATATGAGGTCAATAAATGTGTCGGACCGGAGGGAGTAACACAATTGATCAGTTAATCGATTAGTTACTCAAAATAAACATTAAATTTCACAAATATAAAATAATATAAATATTTAATTATACAAGAGATTAATTTTCAATAACTATTATTGACAATTTTACATTTCTAACCTATAACAATTAATTATGTGTGTGACTTTAAATGTGTTTAAGATAAAAGTCTTGCTACCTCTTATTTGAAGGTACAATGTAATGTGCATACAATTATAAAAAAAAAAAAAGTTCTTTAGACTCTGAGCTCATATGAATGAATTCGGCATATGCCAATTGAACTGGACTCGTGGACAATTATAAAAATATGTGATATTATTTTCTATCTAGTACATCCACTATATATATTGGTCAAATAGTTTAGCGACTAGACTCAAATATTATAAGTGCGGAGAAGTGGGTAATCCATCCGACGCCTGCATATCAATGTCTATGGAACTACTTTTTTTTTTTTTTTTATATAATTTTAAACAAAAATATATCAACTCAAGTTGAAAATGGGGAAAAAGATATCATAATTTTGTATTGTAGTATCCCATTTGTTCTATATAAATGTCTACCAAGTTTTAGTCTCAACTCATTCCATTTTGACTCAAGTAACAAAAGAACAGTGCCATTGCAAAAATGGACCTCGGAACCTATGGCTTTCCCACACCAACAGCCAAGAAGATCATCTCTAACTACGATGCATCAGAAGGAGTTGAAGTTAGGGGAAGATATGATTCAGAGTTTGCAAAAATTCTAACTAAAGATGCTTTGAAATTTGTTGCTGATTTGCAACGTGAGTTCAGAAACCATATAAAGTATGCACTAGAGTGTAGAAAAGAAGCAAAGAGAAGGTACAATGAAGGAGCTCTACCAGGTTTTGATCCAGCTACTAGATACATAAGAGAAGGAGATTGGATGTGTGCACCTGTTCCACCAGCTGTTTCTGATAGGAAAGTTGAGATTACTGGCCCTGTTGAGAGAAAGATGATCATCAATGCTCTCAACTCTGGAGCTAAAGTCTTTATGGTTAGAACATTTACACTCTTTTGCATGTGTTTTCTTTTTCTTTTAATGAAAGTTTTATAAAGACTAATAGCTTGAGCACAATTATTATATGGGAAATGATATTTTGATATTAAATTCGACAATCATGTGAAATTTATATATCAATGATTAATTACACATGAATAGAAGACAACAAATGGTTAACACGGTTTAAATATGTGGTTAATGAATATAACAAGATGTCACAACAAATCATTTAATCATCCTCTGAACACAACTAGCCACGACTTTGAAAGTCATTCACCAATAACCATAATATTGTGGTGTATATTTGAACACGAATTGTGGTTATTGGTTAGTGAATATCATCTATATTTGAGCATTTGAAAATCGTGTATATATGAACATAATTTGAATGATTAAAGAATATATGTATATTTGAACATTGGAAAATTGTGGTTAGTGACATTCCAAATCATGGTTAATTGTGTTCAATGAATGATTAAGGAATTGTGACCCCTTATTATATTCGGTAACCATCTATTGAACATAATTAAGTATGATTTTGAACTATGTTAACCATTTAATTTGTTGTCAAATTTATGTCAAAAGAACACAACTCACTCATTATATGTACTTAAATGTCGGTTCTGGTAGGGCTAAAATATTCTTTTGGTGGTTTATAATCTGGTCTATAGACTTCTAAAAAAGATTTAGCCTTGTGTATTTTAAAATGTCTAGTCTGGTGCAGGCTAGCGCATAGAATTATGTCGTTGGCCCGACATATTCACACCCCTTAATTCAGTCAATTTTGGAACCAAAAAACTTATTTGTTTTATTTTGAAATTTTAAGGCTGATTTTGAGGATGCACTTTCTCCAAGCTGGGAGAATCTTATGAAAGGTCAAGTGAACTTGAAGGATGCTGTGGCTGGGACCATAACATTCCATGACAAAGGTAGAAACAAAGTTTACAAGCTGAATGATGAGATAGCAAAGCTTTTTGTGCGACCAAGAGGTTGGCACTTACCCGAAGCTCATATTCTGATTGATGGTGAACCTGCAACCGGTTGTCTTGTTGATTTTGGTCTCTACTTCTACCACAATCACTCAACTTTTCGGCGTTCTCAAGGTGGTGGTTTTGGCCCTTTCTTCTACCTTCCCAAAATGGAGCATTCAAGGTAATATAGTAACCTAAGAGTTTAATTTTGATATACTATCCATATAAAAAGGTTATATAGTCAACATATCATAACTAAGACATACTATTGGTGTAAAAAGTTTTATACCGTCAACACATCACAACTAAGACTGTTCATGGTTTGATTCAAGAAGAAAAATCAAACCGTTATAACAATTTGGTAAAAGTGAACCGAACTGTTAATGGTTCGAACCAAACTGGTATAAAGGTTCGGTGCAACGATTGAGGGGAACAAGAACTCTTTAACAAGAAACTGAACTATAGCTTTTCGAACCAGACTTTACCAAACCGCTATTAATAACTGATATTAGAACTGTAAAAAGAATAAAATCTGAACCGAACATTATCACTGTTAAAATACTAAAAAGTGAAGTGGACTAGCCGCTTGTTGCCCGCTTACCTTCTATTCATGTGTATTTAATCTTTGATATATTACAAAAAGAAATATTCAATCAAGTGGACTGTGACTGATAGTTCACGAACTAAACCAGCTCAGTTTGTGAATTTCTTTCTGGTCACAATTTGATTCTTTTTGGTGCGGTTCAGTCTGGCTTAACGGTTGAGTTTGTTTTTATTTTTATATTTTTAGACCCCTACTTGCATTCAATCATATGTGTTACTTTAAACGTAGTAATGATTAAAATTAAAAGTTTTTAATAATCGGATAGTTACGATTGATTGACAATGTAAAGAAACTCTACACCGACCGCACACATGAATTAAATTCATAACTTAATAGTAATTATTATGCAGTCAGATGAGCCAAAGAACAAAGCTAAATTGGTTAACTATAGTTTAGTTAAGTTTCATGCTTTTAGCCAAGGCAAAAATCAGAAATTGGTCTAATAGCTATATTAGTTTAATGTTTCATTGTTAATACAAGAACCATGTGATTTGATTAACAGGGAAGCTAAGATATGGAACAAAGTATTCGAGAAGGCAGAGAAGATGGCAGGCATTGAAAGAGGAAGCATAAGAGCCACAGTTCTGATTGAAACACTTCCTGCAGTGTTTCAAATGGATGAAATTCTGTATGAGCTCAGAGATCACTCTGTTGGTCTCAACTGTGGCCGTTGGGATTACATTTTCAGTTATGTTAAGACCTTCCATGCTCATCCAGATCGGTTGCTACCGGATCGTGTCCAAGTTGGCATGAGTCAACACTTCATGAAGAGCTACTCAGATCTTCTCATTAGGACATGTCATAGGCACGGCGTACATGCCATGGGAGGAATGGTATGTAATTTGAGTTATTTAACTAGCTTGATTATGCAATGTATGTTTTTATCGAATTCAGTAAGTATGCATCGTTTTACATAGACACTCAACGACTATGATTCTACATGAGATAGTGGTGAAATATAATTAAATGTATGTATAACTTCGGTGGATACCAGAAGTTAGAAAGGGGTGTGTGTGTGTGTATCGAAGAATTAGAAGTTTACAATAATTTAAAAGGCTTAGCTTAAGGAGTAAATGGAACGATTTGGGTTGTGCAGTCACAACTGCACGCAGCCTGCCACATCTTTACCGTCTGATCAAAACCGGGTGGTCTAGATTTCAAGCTCGGTATTTTAGATTTTTTTTTAAAAATTGCTTTGAAATTTGGACCATCCAACCAGATGTGGTTTCTTGCGT
Organism: Medicago ruthenica; assembly: GCA_018208015.1. Lineage (NCBI taxonomy): Eukaryota > Viridiplantae > Streptophyta > Magnoliopsida > Fabales > Fabaceae > Medicago > Medicago ruthenica. Next base: position 21,176,711 of record CM031378.1, read on the forward strand.
GTAGTAATAGTGTACACAATCCAAATCCTAAATGAAAATCTTATCAAATTAAGAAATATATGTGTGTAGAATATGTATAAAAGGCATCTTAATTCAAGGTATTTAACAGGCAGCTCAAATTCCAATAAGAGATGATCCAGTGGCAAATGAAGCCGCGCTAGAATTGGTTAGAAAAGACAAACTAAGAGAAGTGAAGGCAGGGCATGATGGAACATGGGCAGCACACCCTGGTCTAATTCCATCCTGTATGGAAATTTTCAACAACAACATGGGAAATGCTCCTAATCAAATAACCACAATGAAACGCGACGACGCTGCAAAACTAACTGAAGAAGACCTTCTGCAGATACCTAGAGGAGTCCGAACGATGGAAGGTTTGAGGTTGAATACAAGGGTTGGAATTCAGTATGTTGCAGCATGGCTCACTGGATCAGGTTCTGTGCCACTTTACAATCTCATGGAAGATGCTGCGACTGCCGAGATTAGTAGGGTTCAGAATTGGCAGTGGCTTAAGTATGGAGTTGAACTTGATGGTGATGGACTTGGAGTGAAAGTGAGTAAAGAACTTTTTGGTAGAGTTGTTGAAGAAGAGATGGATAGGATTGAAAAAGAGGTTGGAAAAGATAAGTTCAAGAAGGGAATGTATAAGGATGCTTGCAAGATTTTCACTAGGCAATGCACTTCACCAACACTTGATGATTTTCTCACTCTTGATGCCTATAATTATATTGTCGTAGTTCACCCTGTGGAACTGTCAAAGCTTTGAATTTTGATTTGGTTCATACTTCATTGTGGTTGATGATAGTTTATTGTTTTAAATTATGTCTTGTGTTACCTAAATTGTTGCTTAAATTTTATTGTTTATGTGGAAAGGCTTGGCTTCATATGTAATGCATAATTCAAGAGAATAAAGTCTGTGGTTTTAGCTATTTTGAATGATACCACCTACACTTTATGTCTACTAGCAATGAATATAAAATGCTTAATTGCATGTTTGGTCCCTTATGTTTATTTTAGGTTTTAAGTTGGTCCATTATGTATTAAAAGTTTCAATCTGGTCCTTTATGTTTTAAAAGTTTCAAGTTGGTTCAAAACGTTACTCACATTGGAATAAGTTAGTCCCTTCGTCACTTGATCGTTTAAAGATTCGGGTTAACAATATTGGTGATAGAATTTAACTTATTTAGAAAATCAGTTTTAAAACATTTTTTTAATTTTTTTTGTTTTATTAAACCCAATATCATGTCGCGGAATGGACTAACTTATTCCAACGTGAGTAACGTTTTGGACCAACTTGAAACCTTTAAAACGTAAGGGACCAACGTGAAACTTTTAAAACATAAGGGACCAACTTGAAACCTAAAATAAACATAAGGGCTCAAATGTAACATCCCGATTTTTAGTATTAGATTTATTTATTATTACTATTATTCGTTTATTATATTTAATGATTGCTTATTTTATTGGGAATTAGTGGATTAACAGATTTTGAGTAATTGAGGGTATTTTGGTTATTTACGAGTGAATGATATTTTTGTAATATGTTAGAAGTTTGAATTTTAAATTTAGAGGATAGTGGTGTAAGAGTAAAATAGGGGGTTTAAGTGAAGTAAAAGTGTAGAGAGTTGATTATGAGAATGAGATGTGACTAAACTCATTAGTGTGAGTGACCCATACCCATTATATTTAAAGAGAAGTGTGTGTTAGTGAAATTAGGTCAAGTCATTTTTCATAATCCTAGAAAGGAGGCTAGAGAGAGAATAGAGAAAGAAGAGGAAACTTGGAGAGAAAGAAGGGAGGAAGCTCTAGAAGAGGGAAATTCAACCTAGAGAGACTAATTTTGTGAAGAATTGAGGTAAGGTGCAAGATTATTTTCACCATATGGGTTTTATAAGCAATCAGATAGTTTTTGGTATTTTTTATTATGCTTAATTTCATGAATTGATGATTGTTATGTGTTAATTTCGTGCTCCTTTTATTGTGGTTAAATTGAGTATGTCAAAATTGATGGAATCATGTTGTTTGTATGTCAAAGTTCATGTTTGGTTATGGTTGTTTGGTAACTTTATGAATTTTGATGAAATTGATGGAGAACATGATAATTAATGATGATTATGATTAATTAAGTTGAATTTAATTGTGGGTATGTGTTTTGAATTAAATCCATGAAGTTATGAGGTTAAATCCATGATTTGTTGTGTTGTTGTTGAGTTTTTGAGTTTTTGATAAATTGAGTGAAAAACCATGAGAATCCATGTTGATTTGATGTTTTGTTGTGTAATAATTGTTCAATCAAAGTGTAATGACTATGTGTATTGTTTGTACAACGACTTTGAGATGAATGAGATCAAAAATGAGATTTTTGGGGAATTTTGGAGGTGTTCCCTTGAGGGAAAACCCATTCTCTGGGTGACCAGAAAACAGGTGCTCGCTAAGCCACCTCAGTAGCTCGCTGAGCGAGCTGTGCAGGAACAACATCTATTGTTATGATTTGATGTGATGATGCAAACTTGTTAATTGATTAATGAAGCATGAATGACGATGATATATGATAAGTGACGATGAATATATGTATGACTATGTTGATGATGTTAGTGGTTGAGTCATATGTATGTGCATGATGTCGAGTCGTGATAAGTTATCATGCATCCATGAAGTCAAGTCCAGTGACGATGAAAGTGACGATAAAAAGTGACGATGAAAATGACGATGAGATCACTCGATAACAAACTTTCGATATCCAACTTGGTACCACATGCATGTAGAGTCGTCTAAGCGCATTGCATAAACATGATGTTTCATATGTGGCAATGTTTTGGTGTGAACTTGTGCATTTAACTGGTAATTGTGTAGTTGATGACTATGATGAGATGAGGTTGATATAACTTGACTTGATGATCGATTGTTGATGAGGGTATGTTATGTATGCTTGAGAATCTTGATTTGAAGTAATGATGTAACCAAGCTTGTAACTGAATGTGAATATGTTATGCTTGTTTATGAGTTAAAACCAGACTTTATATGATGTATGATTATATGATGATGATGATGATATTGTTTGCTTGAACTTACATGCATTTATATCTCCTTTATGTTGAACGTATATCTTACCCTTCAGTGTCTTTTTTGTCGCCTGCATCCTTGTGGTGTAGACGTGCAGGTTGAGGAGTAGCTCTTGCTTGTGAGTATGCAGAGGATGGTGTGATGCCTTCTCTTTTTATTTGCTTTGAGGAGTCCAGATTAGTTGTTCTGATCTAGGATTTTGGGGTTGTCGTTTATTTTGTTGACTTTGATGTTATTGGATCTATATGATCAGACTGATGGTATTATGTATATGTTGAGATTATTATGTTATGATCCGAGACATGACATTATAATATGTTGAGATACTATTTTATTCAACTGTGATCTGAATATATTTGATGAAATTTTCATTTTAAAGATTTGTATGAGATATATGACGAATGGCAACACCTTGATGTGCGATAATTGTATGATTATCTATTTAAATATTAGTCTCGGAGTTCAGGGTGTTATATCAAACATGCCCAATATAAAACTATAGAGTAATTTAAAGTTATCCTGCTACATAGAATAAAATGTCATGAATCACGATGAAACAATATCTCAATAATGTAGTGTGTCATAATTTAAATCTTTCCATTAGAAACTCTTTTCTAATTTATCAAGAATTGCTTTTGGTTGTTTTCGACCTAGTTCTCTTTCTCTCTAGTCTTGCTTGAAGTAGTTACTTAGACACTGTTGTTGACAATACAATTAACCTTCATTTCCTGTCATAGTATACAAAGTACTAGTAGAGGATTGACCTTTTTCTTTCTGTTGTCTTATTGAAAACCTGCACAATTAGTTAGTAGGCAAATTGTTGATTTATTATTAGTATTGTTATCTTAAAAACATTATCTAGAGACATTGTTTATTGAACATGTTTAGTTCCTACAAAACAAATTTTAACTCAATAGAAGTGCTTGCTCTTTCAATGTAAAGTATATGAAAATGTATATCACTTGTGAATTTTTTTTCTTTCTCTAACTTAGCAAATTTGTTGTTCTCTAAAACTGATGTGATTTTTTCTTAGTTGGAGAATTGTTTTATAGCCAAGAATGATTTGAATGTTGCAAAGTATTTTCCTTGATATATGAGCCATTGCATTGAATGTACTATTGTTAAGAACAATTATTCACATCCTTATCTTGTTGCAGAAGTTGTCTCCATGATCTTGTACTATTGTAGAAATTGTGGAGCATAATTTTTTACCACTTTACCTTGTGTACTGCTACTATTTGCCGGTTGTCTCTATATTTGAAATTTAAACTTAGAGGACAAAGCTTTGGAGGTTAACACCATTGATCTTTGTAACACCTCGACTTTTAACAACAAAAGTGCATTTTTTTTTTTATAAAAACAATTCAAAACCTTGCACAAAAGGATTCATGGTCATTTTTATTCTAAAACCAGATAAACTATTTTCTTTCTAAGGAGTTTTCCAAAATTAATGTTCTGAATCAAATACCACGTTTTATTAATCATTTTCCTGTAATGAGTTATCTTATCAAATCATACTCTTTGTAAAGCATGAATACTGTATGAGCATTCACTCTCATGACGAGATCATTTCAGTAGTACAAATTTTAAAGTAGAAAGAAAAAAAGCAAGTAAGACTCAACAACCAAAACTCTGCTAATCTTGCTACCTAAATTGAGAAAACAAGGTGTGAGACCCAACAATGGAATCGAATCCAACTGTCTCTGATTGCCAACAAAGTCACCTCTTTGTCACGTCTTCAACGTCATCATGATTTCCACAACTAAGATACTAAGAAAGTTTGTGGCACCGACACCCATATTTACATGGGTAGAGTAGAGGAGCACAATCTAAAAATAACATACGTGCAAAAATACAACATGCAAACATATACATGGCATGGTAAACGACACCGAGATAAACATTCCACATACGAGATGTTATAATGCACAATCATCCTAAAATTCAGACTCTACATAAGTGTAACAGAGCTCCACCTCAATGTCACACAACTCCAATTGAACATTGGATGCAAATGATTATGAAATATAACTGACAAAACATGTCTATACTCAATAAAATTAGATTCACAATCTTAAACATCAAACCAGCGTCTCGACTTTCGAGTCATGATGACAAAACCGCCTAGACTAACGAGAATTGTACCATGAAATGCATGACATATGTATCAACTTACACAACACATGACATATGTAATCTCCACAACATGCTTGTTATATATACTAGCATTCAGACGGACACTCCATGCCTTGTAAGGTGGATATTTCTGATCCCCGCACAACATTAAGTATTATGTCGATTTTATCAAAAATAAATTATCGAACCATGGAGATCGCACTTAGCTTGATTTATGTTCATATTGATATAATTTCTAAAACAAATATTCATAAAAATGTTTTGTTGACTTGATCAAAGTAAAATAAAGCAAAAGAGAAAAAGTTGTGTTGGGATTAGATATCAATAGCTATTTCTTGTATGTTTCCTCTTAATCGATCATATACTTTTTATGCTTCAGATATAACTCCATATATCCTCAACATATATCTCCATCTCTGGTTAACGATGCAAGATCCATTGAACCGACTTACTTCTGATGCATCGGTGGAAAAATAACTTATTGTTTCAATGGCATATGCGCAGATAGTTATACATGAATATAGACCTACACGATATCTCTAACGTGATAACAACCTATACATAATTTAAACCATGTCCTTGATCAAAATACCAATTGCGGAACACTACATTGTCTACAAAGAATTATGAACAAATTCAAACTAAAGATTACATACAACCATCCAGATTAAGAGTACTACATAGATTCCTAGCTATTTACATTCATTTCCAACACAAAAAGAGAGTTTAGTTACCCATAAAATGCATAACTAACAAAAGAAGGTTGATAGATGCACCAACAAGATTGAATCCAAGCTTCCAAGTCCTCCAATGGTGTCGCATTCCCTCTGCCTAGTGAATCAAGCTTTCTTCCTTGGAGGAAAAAGCCAGTTGTCTTAAGATATTTTCTTGAATCGTCTTAGTTTGCTAGGAAAGCCAAATCTCGCCTAGCAAATCGTCGAGCTTGTCTCTAGATTTTGCGTGTGCGCTTGCCTTGCTTTGTTCCGTATTGGTGTAGTCATTTCCAAAACCTACAAAAAGGTGTGGGAAAAATACATAATAGCTTTCTGGTATAATTTAGCAACATACACGATATTCATTTAAAATTGGGAGTTTTTTTTATTGAATTACTTGTAAAACAAGTAAATAAATGCTATGGAAAATAACAATAATTTTGCATTTATTAGTGCCCGTCTGTTCACTTTTTTCTTGCGCTAATGTGTATAAATTACAAAAAGTAGTTTTTATGAAATTTTGATTTTGATTAAAATTATTTTGATTTTTATTAAAACTATAAATATTTTTGCACTTTCATATAGTAACAAACGACTTATTCAAAAAAGATATAGTAACAAACGATAATCATCTTATTGAATGACACCAACAATATGACAAATATGATATAAATTCTTATATGTTCGAATGACACCAACAATATAACATTAATATAGGCAAATTTGTTTAAGAGTATAATTGAAAGTGAAAAAGCAAGACCAAAATCATACATTCTCTTTATAAATACTAGCGTTCAGACGTGCACTTTGTGCCCGTCTTGATGCTTTTTTTTATTACGCTAATACATGTAAATTATGAACGGTGTTTTTGAATGAAATTTTGATTTTGATTAAAATTATAGGTATAAAATGTTGTGACTTTCAAATTGTAACAAATAATGTTTATCTTTTTCAATTACACCAATATAGTAAATATAATATAAATTTTTATCTTTTTTACTAACACTATCAATATAACAATATTATAGGTAAATTTAATTAAGGGTATAATTGGAAGAATGGAAAATCCAGCCCGAAATATCATATTCCCTTTATATATAGTACACACATACAACAACCATATGTAACAACATTTTAACAATCAACATGTAGTCATATATTTATTCTAAATCATATGAAAGCAACAAACAATAGATATACATCACATTGATCACGTATAACCCCAACAAGGACATAATCCTTCCAACATGGTGGGCAAACAATTCAACATAACATGTGTATTCACAAACAATCACATAGATAAGCACATAAACCAATCAAGACATTTAAGTAAGTCTGGTGTTATTAGAGAGTTTCTATACAAAAAAATCAGCTTTCCTTTATACACATATAACTACCATAACTCATCTTTTCTTATACACGTAGAAATCTACAAAATGGTAAGCTCTATAACATGAACGACTCTAACTGTAACACCCATATAGAGATTGTCTAGGATCTCTTACGAGTATTAAAATTTCGTACCGGATACATTAAATACAATACAGAAAGTTGCTTAATAACTATACAAGGCATAAGTTTGTGATACAACTCAATATCCGATACAAAACATTCATCATAATATATATACATCATGATACAATATCATATACAACATCCAAGAAACATAAGCAGCACGATCAATCCGTAGCTTTCTCCTTACCTTTACGTCGTGCTACCTGCGAGGAACCTGCACCAGAAGGAAAGGGATGGGACATAACGTCTCAGTGAGCTCCTACCCTACCAACTGTTGGCAACCACGGGGGTAACCTAGGGTCGCCGTGCCTACTTTTGGCAATCTCGGGGATACCTATGATCGCCAAGTCTTAATCTTACCCATAGAGGGCTATCTGACTGTTCCTGCTAAACTGGTGATCAAGGGGAGACCTAGAATCACCGTCTGATAACTGCTAACTGATATCTGATAACTGTTTCCTGACTGGTAATGGAATAGAATATTAACTGATACATTATGTTAGCTGTTAGCGTTGAACAAGCAATAATATCTGAGTTCATTTTACGGAATGCCCCCGGGTGGAGTAACCCCGAAGCACATTCCCCTGATAACCGGTGAAAATTCCTATCATATCAGGCTAACACCGGACTCCTCTTGTCGTCGTGCGGTCATCCTTGCGGAATAACGCGTCCCACTAGCGTGAACCTCCTGTGTCCCACTGGCGTGAACAACAGAAGACACGACTTAATAATAGTCTTAACTTATGCGTATACCTCCCGTGTCCCACTGACGTGAACGACGGAAGACGCGAATTAATATTCTTTAAACTTATGCATGAACCTTTCATGTTCCACTGGCGTGAACGATGAAAGTCACAACTTAATAATATTAGTCTTAATCTTTACTTTGAATGAACCATTCGTGTCCCACTGGCGTGAACATCGAAGGCCACGACTTAATCTTAATAATTCTTGAACACTTAACCTATAAAAGGTTCTAGACTTGAATTCTATATCATTCTTGAGCTTGCACATACTTAATTGTGTATGAAAAATTGCTTAGTAAGGGATAATCCCAATACTAGCTCTTATACTTCTCTATGATGACTTATGGATTAAGGTATCCATCTCTCAATAATATGCCTATCCTCAATCTATAATAATCTATTCAACCTCTAGGGATAGGTCTTTTAATGCTCATTAGCAATGCTTAACCATTACATGTTGTTCCTTGAGTCTGAAGCAGTATTAGATAGCCAAAATGGTGCAAGTATTGATGAAAAACAACATGACTCTGTCCCCTTCAAAATCGTGACACGATTTGGAAATCGTGTCACGATTTCCTGCCCAGAAAACGTGTTGGTTCCTGCCTATAAAATCGTGACACAGTGGTAAAATCGCACGATTTTACCTGCAGTTGGACAGCATAGGGCAAGTTCAAAACAGGATTTCCACCATTTTGGCTCATCTAATCATGCCCAAACATCATACAACTTTAAAGGATAAATTCTAATGCATATCAACAGGTTACAACATGTATGATCAAGAATTACTAGCAAAATAGAATTAGGGCTCAAAAGTTCATAACTTGTTCATAAAACTATAAACTCTCAAACTTACTCAAGCGGGTTCTAAAACCCTGTGGAGCTCTCCTTAAGCCTCAATTGGTGCTTGCTAACTCTGATTTCCAAGCCTTAGTTTCAATCTATCACTTCTCTTGACTCTTCCTTAATTCTCCTTGTTTCTTCTTTTACTACTTCTTGCTCTAACTTCCCAAAAACCCAGCTTGCTAGCATAAACTTCTCACAAGATTTGGGATGAAGTTTGATGAGTGTGGGAAAGAGAGATGGGGGCGTGTGATTGAGGGGAGGAGGAGGAGAAAATGTTGATTTTGGAAGAATGAATGAAATGAAGAAAGATAGCAAGAAATATCTTGTTTCTTTCTCAAATAATCTCCTCTTTCCAAATATTTACTAAAATGCCATGCCACTTATTTACAAGTTTGCCATGCTTCTTAATTAGTTCTAACACGATTAACTGATACTTATGAGCGGGATGTTACACTAACTCTTTCGAGCTAAGTATCTAACAAACACAATAACTCAAATAAACATCAACTCTTAAGGGTTTCTCCTTATCACATACAAAAGTTGTTTTTTGCAAAAATATTTTGTGACATGTTTGGTTCAACATATTTTCTCAAAATATCTCCAAATTGTTAAGTTAAAATATTTATGTCGAGATTTCGACATAGTGTCTCCTCTATGTTTACTTTGTTTACTCGAGCATCAAGCTTGGACAACACAACATAAACTCAAACAAAACATATTTCACCAATTTGGTGCATCAGACACCTAAATACAGTTAACTGACAAATAACACTGGTACATTGTGACACCGACACATACAACATTTTTCAAAGATCGATAACTCATTAATCCTTTGTCCAAACGCCTTGAACTATACGTTCATTTCAATCGTTTCAACTAGATGAATCCAAGGATCGATTCAAATCAACAAGATAACGCACTCAAAATCACCAAAATACTCCTAAATGTTTGACCAGTACAAAACATATAACAAAATTACTTTTTTTTTTTTTTAATTTAAAAAACCAACTGGTATAAACAATATATATATATATATATAGATATATATATATATATATATATATATATATATATATAACAAACAAAGTATTTTTCTTCATTTTGTTTGAATCAACTTCTTTAACCTATATATATATATATATATATATAACCTTATTTTTTTTCTTTTTCTTTTTGATAATTTGGAGACACTAGTAGGAAGTATATATGCATCCTCTACTTCAAGATTATTGTTTTTATTGGTATCGTCGATGTTTTGAAAATTATTTGAAGGAATTTAATCATTTATACTCTTTTTTCCTTAAAATAACGTTCAGGACATTGCTGATACGAATGAAACATTAATTTTCATGCAGGGAATGCATGTATACTTCCTGATAGTGTCTCCAAAGCATAAAAAAGAAATAGAACAAAAAGAGAAAATAAGGTGATTTGTCCAACTTATATTTAATGATGATGTTGTTAGTAATTATTATCTTGACTTAATATTTTATCAATGTTTTTTATTTCTAGGTTAAAGAAAAAATTCAAACGAAATGAAGAAATATATTTTTTTATTGTTTTTCTTCGTGTCTTGATAAGAAGACTAAGGACAACGAGAACAATATTGAAACACCCAATTTTTTTTTACCATATTACATATTCCTAACGAGTTCCATTTTTTGCATCTAAGATTTCATCCTTCAAGATCAGACAATGCATTTTCAATGCCTGTAAAACCTGTTAAATCACAATATTTAGGAAATGTAAAAGAAATAGTTTATGTTCCTATAAAAGTTGATTTCAATTGTTTCCCTTTTTAAGGTGATTCCTGTAACATCATATGAAACGATATAAATGAAGAGAATGTTGTTGAATTACTCTATTGTATTCATATTTCATTACGAACATTAAAAATTTAAACTTATGAATAAATGTATTTTCAACTAATTATGAAAATTAAAAATGTAGTAAAAGAAAATCAATTGTTTCAACTAAATAGTAAGTTAGGTAATTTTTATTTTACAATTTAAATGGTTACCTAAGGAAATACATTTTATAGAGTAAAATCAATTTTCACATAGTAGACTATTTGAAAAAAATAGTCGTATTTTTTTAAATTTAGTAAATATTTAAGTAATATTTTGGATCAAAATCCGAGATCCGACAAAGAAAAAGTGTTTTTCTTGCTACTCGGTCGCAAAAAAAAAAGTAAAGTGATAAACAAATTTGCCCAATAATGGTATCTAGGGAAATGTGATGAGAGAAAATTTGTTACCATTTTCTCTTATCATATTTCTATAGATACCACTATTGTTCAAATTCGTTTAATATCTTACCATTTTTTGCGATGGAGTAACAAGAAGAGCACATTTTCTATGTTTGTATTGTAACATCCTAGATTTTGATTATTACTTAGATATTTACTTAATTTAAAAAAAAATGCAACAATTTTTTTAAATAATTTACTATGTGGAAATAAATTTTAAAATAAAAATTGACCGACTTACTATTTAATTGAAATGATTGATTTTTCTTTTATTACATATATTATTGAAAAATATGCATTGTTGCGCTAGTATTAAACTTAAGCTAAATTATTGATGATAAAATTAATTAGAATTTACGGTTTAGAGTCGACAATTTTATATGTAGAAGAAAAACAACCCTGCCCATTTCTAAGCGAGTTTAAATGATAAATTAATTAAAATAAAATGGTGTATCGTGAAGTGTTATTACAAAAGCTCATTTTTATAGGAAACATGTATTTCCCCGTACATGCTTCAAGCAAGACATCAATCAAGCATCTTTACTTTGGTACCTAAAATTGTAAATGTAAGGGATTGATTTCTGGTTCCACATGGAATCACCTAAACTTAGAAAAGTGTCATAAATTGAATAATAAAGTTCTTATTAACTAAAAAGAAACAAATCACCCAAAAAAAACGTAATAAAAATCATTTTATCAAAACAACAATTTATGCTTGATTTACGTGATATGAAAGACTCAACAATGATGGATAATATGCATGACTCAACAATGATCTGGATAATCATCCCATACTAATGCGGAAACTTGCCACATAGTCTCAAAAAATGTCACACTTGTCACAATGGCCTCAAAAGCACCAACTTGCAACACAACCTTACAAGTCATGAGAACAATTTTTCTCAAAAATCAATCGTGGAAATCACTTTCTTCAAAATAGTACCGTGATGCATGTATATTAAACATGTATTTTCTTTCAAAACCACGCAGTTATGCCAACAAAGAATCAGATTTTGATTTGATTTATCTTTTTCTATTTTTCGCCCCTTCTCCCCTCTTTTTAGCTCTATCGTTTGAAATTCAAATTTTAATATTTCCAACAAACTCTTAATCTTATCTCATACTTATCCCCTCTCTCTCTCTCTCTCTCTCACACACACACACACACACACACATTGTATCTTCACTGAAATTTCACCAATCTCTGGTATGTATTAATTCTTCCTTGATCGACATTCCAGTTTTACCACAACTTTATGATTCCTACTTGCTTGTCTTCAATATTAAACTTAGGAATTTGATATTTCAGTTCTCCAGTTGTGTATTCATATTTTCGTCAATCAATTGGCTTCATTTATCTCAATCCTTCAATCAATTTCAATGGAATTGATCTATTAGAGATTTAATAGTTTTGATCTACAAATCTTGATTTTGTATGAAAGCACGGGAGAACGAAAGCTTGGGATACAAAAGGTTGTTGATGCAATACATTTGACAATATGAGCATAAAGACTAACAAAGTGTATTTCCATGTTTTATTTCCTTACATTGCATTTGACTATTTCTATTGACAATAGATCTCAGTTGATGCACTACAAAATACTTATATTTGTGTTTGTGTTGGGTTAATTGACAATATAACAATGATTAAGTGGTTTTAAGAATACAAGTTAAGGGACTTCTTTTCTTCATTGGGTTTCCACCTCCAAACATGAGAAATCAATGACTTTGATAAACTTTTATATTTTTCATTGTGTTTAGCTAAAACAAACGTGTATGATTGATTAAGCCCCATTATATACACGATTTATTCACCAATTATAGTTTATGAAGTAGGAATTGGAAATAAATAAAGATAATATTCTAAAGATGGAAGTAATAACTAAAGTAATGAAGAAGACATATGATGGATTAACTTTGGTAGAATAAATTTTCAAAGCGATACCACTAACAAAATTAACATGTGATATTACAAAGATAATTTTTCATTCCATGGTTTGATATTATAAAGATTATTTTCAACCGATCAAAACAACATTGTGCATCGCGCATGTGGATGCAAGGATATTCGACTAGTAGCCAATGAAAAGATAGATGAGTTGCCATAGTCAATAAGAAGAAAATTGATGGCGATAGAGAGAATCTTAAGAGGGAGATGAAATTTGAAATTCAAATGATATAATGACAATTACACCACATTAAAGTCATGAATTATGGAAAGAAAGGAGAGAGAAATGGTGTGATTCACAACATTTTTTTACGTTAGGCAAAAAAGTAAACCCATGATTGCCAAACGTTGCCAAATGGAGTCATATGCAACAATTTCTAAATTGTTGCCCAATTTTTACATTTTGTCCACTCTCATATAAATAACCGTTGACAATGTTTTAGGCCACAGTTTCAAATGCGGACTTAAAAAATCGCTGCATGTTCTTTTTTGGCCACGTGTGGAAAAGAGTGGATATTCATTTTAGGCCATTGTTCATAAACGTGGGTGAGTAAAGTCTAGAGTTCGACTGCGAGGTAAGTAAAATGTGATCAAGAATTGTTCCATACGAATTTAAATTTGGGTTCTTATGAACGATTCATCATTTGATGGAGTTCATTAACCATTGTCTATTACTTTTAGACGACAAGTTTAAAGTGTTGCATATTGGGCATTTAAAAGCAACACACAAAAACGTGACTGAAAGATATAAAATTGTCTTTTAACTTTTTTTTTTGAAATAACAACAACTTTACACAATAATATAAAATTTATTATAAAACAAAATAGTAAAACAATGTTATTAATTTTTTCAAAGGGTATGCATTTTACAAATTACTCCCTCCGGTCCTTATTATAAGAAGAAAAACCAAAAAACATCAAAACCAATACACTCATTAATTAGGGTAACTTTTTGAATATTTTTACAAATATACCCTCATAAAAAATTGTGAAGCATTAAATACACCCACTAATTTTAAAAAGACAAACATTAAATAAGGGGTATAAAAGTCTTTTAAACAATAACTACACCTTAAAAGTTGTGATATTTTCTTATAAATAGGACTAAAATTTTTTTTGAAAATTTTCTTATATATAGGACCGGAGGGAGTATTATATTATATATCAAAGATTAATTACCAATGAATAGAAGGCAAGCAGACAACAAGCTGCGCCACTAGACCTTTTTGGATGGAAAAATCATCCTCGTAAACACAACATTCATGGACCTATGTGACATGACATTGTTGTGCATGACCCTTTGAACTCTTCGTAGAAGGTTAACAACATCTGATGCTAGAAAACCAAAAATGTCAAAAGTAAATGGTATAAAAGCATGTTGATTTTCACCACGTGCTTTCTCAAGTTTGGCCACTTTGCTTGACACAACTTTTAGGGTTGTCTGTCCTACCGTAAAAGCACCGACCCCTAATCCCACAAGTGGTGAAACCCTGGTCAAGTCCACATGCATGTTTTCCTCCTACCCATTCGTATGCATTATCATTGTAAAATAGTTTTACACTAATATCCAATGAAAATCCACTACTTTTCCATGTCATCCCATCTATTTATGGTAATTTTTAAATCGATAGTGTAGTAGTAGACATAAAGTTTTAAATAAAGTTTTGGGATCAGACTGCATGCAAAAATAATAATTCAGCAGAGTTGGTGCTTTTAAAACCCAAAAATCATGCATTCAACAGTAACCCAAGGCATAATTACTAATAATTGCATGAACTCACTCAAATGCAAAAAATGTAACAACCAAAAATCTCAATGGATAAGGCCATTATGACTGTAATGCCCCCTTATGGCTGGTCCTAGCCATCTCAGACTGTAGGAAGTATACAATTTTTTATCTTTCATTGCAATTACGGTCATAAGGACCCATTACAGGTGGTCGTAATGGCCTTTGATTTTTGTATCGAGGCATTTTTTTCATCTGACTTTTGGCTACGGACAAGGGGTTTCCGGCTACTGGCGTAGAATGTTTTTCCTTGACAATTTAGGGTTATGTTGATGTACTTCTAAGATTCACTGATTAAGGGGAGCCTTTAGATGACAATTTAGAAATTCTTCTTCTTTTGTTTGAATTACCTCCGAGAAAGTAAGACCCAACCCTACAAACTAGTGAATGCGTACGAAACCACTTTATGATTGACGACCACGTGACAGTATAACGCCTTAACTCACATGTGAATCTGGTGTAACTCAACAACATGAGGGGCGTAATCACCCCACGAACTCATCAATTAAATAGGTATCATTTAATCAATCCCTGAATAATTGATTGTTACTTTAATCCAACATATAAATAGAGGAGATTTAAAGTATCTTAACCGCCACTAACATTCTACAATCAAAACTAGGTCACTACTTCACTACCGCTCTGCGTAGTCAGACTTAACTTGCACCCCCCCTATTTACCGTTTTTAATTTATTTTATTGTTTTTATTTTATGTTTTAAATAAGTAACGTTTGTTGCCTAGTTGGAACGACAATACTTGTAGATACGACACTCACTTATCACTTTATTACTTGATAACGATTTGGTACACTTTTCGAAATTGTCCATCAAAAGGATTCTTCAAGTTTGTCATAGATGTTATTGGACCGGTCATCATTTAAAGACCAAACAACCATCTCATCAAATATGGTGTCCTCTAATTGCAGTCTTCGTCAAAAGATTATCAGGAGGTTATTGTATGAAGAACATTCGTATTGTCCATTGGTTTTTACCCCATAGGTTTAAATCTGTGACACTTAAGTACTTGACTAATTTGCACAATTGTGCATGTCAGTGTCTGCAGAATCGCACAAGCCACTCAACGATTCTTTGCACGAATCCTACCTCATATCTTAATGAATATATACTTTTAGTAGTATTTATATGACCATAACTCACTTTGAAGAGCTCCTGGAAGAAGCAATGGCTGAGACATGCCAAATACTCTATCCTAAGAAGTCAAAGATGAAGCATGAACTTCAACATCTATATTTGAAATTGTTGAAGCTAAACATGAGAGTAGGTGAACTTAAATAACACCTTGTGTGTTATAGAGTGTTCAACGCAAACTATGTTGATCGCCCCTACAAAAGATCAAAAGCCAAAAGATTTTAAGTAATGACTACTTGACAAAGGAGAGAAAAATGTGGGAGTACAAGTCTGTAGAATCTATTCAAAACCTTGAGAAATCATTAGAAAACAATTGTCAAACAAAGTATATCTTATGACATTTAATTTATAGAAATGAGATTGCAAAAGGTTGTTCATAAAAGATAATTCAAGCCATGAACATGAATCTAGGAACAAAATGTAGTTCATGTTGTACATCAATCAAATTTTCTTTAGCATACGTGTTTTGATATAGAGATCATTGTAGTATCCTCTCACATTTGAGTAAACAAAGCAATCTCTCTCTGACTTTGTATCACTCAGATACAAACTTATAACCTCGTTATAACCAACCAATAATGGCATCAACCTTTTGTATGAAAGGGGTATGACGAGACATTAAACAATTAACTCCTCAAAAGATTCTGTTGAGTTAAGATCTTTGAGAACACAAGGTAGATTCAGTCTAAGTTGGTAACTTTGCAGTAGACTCAATGAGCTTGTTAAAGTCAGGGTATTTGAGTGCAAAGAACTTAGGAATCAAATACATTGTAGAAAATCCAATCTATAGCAAGTCAAGTAGAACATATTATAGTGGTTGTAATAGGTTGATCATAGAGGATTAATCCTCAAGGGTATTGAGACAAAATCTCTCTTAGGAGGGAACTAGATGCAATAGTCAGTTAGACTGTGAACTAGTATAAAATATACAATGTCTTTTCCTCTTCTTTATTTAGATACATAGAGTTATTTATGGTTTAAGTCTAACATTAGGTTGTCTCTTAATAAGAGTTAAATGATTTGATAAATAATTATGTGTTAGGACAACTTCTTAAAAAAGATACGAACAAGGAATCTTTCGTAATATGATTTAAACAAAAGTTTTAAATGGTCAACACAATTCAAACTTTCATTTTCTTGTGTTTCCTCTACCTTCACAAGAATCATCGAAAATTTGTCAATCTCGAGTAAATTTTAAATTCAAACTTTTTATGGAGTAAATTTTGGTCGATGCTTGCATTTTATTTCAATAATCAATGTACTTCATCTATCTCAAATTAATTGTCTCTTTAGAATTTTTTATTTCTCTCTAAAAAATTGTCACTTTAGAATATCAATGCAAAATCTATTATTTTTCTCCACTATTATACCCCTATTTATTGATTTTCGTCCAATTTAACTACTCCACTAACTAAAATTAATAAAGGTATTTTAGTAAATGATACTAATTTTACCATTGAAATCAATACAATTAATCATTTTCTTAACAATCGTGCACAAACGTTAAACGACTATTATTTTGAGACGGAGAGAGTGTTGTTTAAATTTTATTTTTTTTGACAAAACGTAGTGTTCAAATATAGTGTTTTCCTTTCAAAAATAATATAAATTGCTTTCTAAAATAGTTACCTCTCTCACATAATATATATTTTTTTTCACGAAATAGTTACCTTTTTATTTCTGCACTACAGGAACTATTAATTAGACAATATGAGTTAACTTTTTTACTTATCAGAATCACAATTGTATATACATTTGCATTTTTATGCAACACTTTCTCAAAAGTTTCGCCAAAGTTTCCCCAAACTTTAATCGCTCCTTCCTTTTCCCTTTTCATTGTTTTGCTTCTGTTCTTTTCTGTGTGTTAATTTTATGTTGTCTCACTGTATGGTGTCCCTTTTATAAAATTTGGATTCGTGAAGTTTAATAACCAAAAAACTAATTTTGAGTCGTGTAAGAATAATTGAATTAATCAGTCTATTTGGAATAATAAACCTTGTTGTGTTTAAAATACATAACAGTAGCTGAGCTAATTGACTGATTGCTCCCTCATATCAAATAGGAAAATACATGGCAAGTTTGAGTGATACCGATATGACCCATTAAAGAAAGATTGTATATATATACTATATATAGTATAGAGAGGTTCCATCTAATCTACCGTTTTAGCTCAACGGAATAGAAAGAAAAAAAAATATACTATAAAGTTTCAATTCCAATTTCATGGCAAATGTTGTAAGACCAAGATCCACTTTTAATCAAGGTCCTGAAGTGACCATCAATATAGGAGTTGTGAATGTTTATGACACCATGGGAGTAGAAACCAATCCTTTTCATGTCCTTATGGCCTTCATTTTTTTTGTACTCATTGGTTTCCTCCAAATTCGATATCCAGACAATCCTACCTCGTTTGAAGTCCATCCAAAGACAATGTTTGTCTCTATGGCTAGTTTTTTACTATATTGCTTGGCCTTTTGGATTAAGATTAAGTTTGCCACAAGGGTTGTTGAGGGGAAAATTGATACCCACCTTCAAATGTCTGGTTCACTCTCCATAATCTCTTTGGTGATGATGTTCTTTCCTAAAAGTTGGGGACTAGTTGGATACATTATCATATACACATTATGGTTCATTTGTCATGTCTTTGTCATGATTATTGGACTACGTCCACATATTAGAAAGAAGTTGCGACCAATCTTGCCAAATACTTCAATAGATTTGGATTAAGAGTTAAATAAGTTTTTGACCCAATAAAAATTTTAAATTTTACTTTTAATCCATCTATTTTATTTTTAGGTTCTTCATATTTTTTGTCACCACTTTTGGTCTTTGTTTTTAAGTCATCTAATGTGTATCATTTAAAATTTTAATTTTGTTTGTTGTCATGTTTAATATATTATAGAAATATTTCTTGCAAAAGTTTAGAACTTTTTAAAAAGAGATGAATTAAATATGAATTTTATGTTTTTGACGCTTAAAAATTCATATTTAATTCATGTTTTGTTAAAAAAATCTAATATTTTTGAGAGAGATTCTTATAATATTGTAATTATTGAAAAAACTCGTTCAAAAATATGAAGTGTACACATGACCTGACTTAAAAGTAGGAACCAAAAGTGATGACCGAAAAAATTATGAAGATAAAAAATTGAATAAAAATTTTTGAGGGAGTAAAAGGTAAATTTAAAAGTTTTATAGAGAAAAAATTATTTAACCCTTGAATTAATTAAACTTTTCCCTAGAGTTTTGATAACATCATAATTTTTTTAAGAGAATCAAAACCATATAGATATGCTCTCTCTTGTGAGGCGTCACCTAAAACTCTAGTTTCTTCTCCTTCATCCACTAAAGATGACGGTTTAGGGTCAAGTTTCTTCTCATTCTCTTTTATTTAAATATGTGATTTTCACATCTATTTAGTTTATTATTTCTTGATTTCGTCGTCTTAGTACGACATTATTTTTGTCGTCGTCTTTGTGAAGCGTTGTTTGTCTTTTCCATCCTGTTCAAATGTTTGTTCGGTTCAGATTGTCAGACCAACTTCGATCCAATGCAAATACAATCAATGACTTTGGCGCTGTCAACATTGTAGATCTAGAGACATGGATATTTCGGAGACTTGAATATAGTCATATTTATAGGCTTTTGTACTTTTCCGTTTTATGCTATTAACATGAATGTTGTGAGTTTGTTTGCGGATTCATCCTTTTATTTTTAACGAATTTGTATTGTATCGATGTTACTCTATCAATTTGAATGAATAAATGAATATCGTGTATTTTTTTTGTTAAAAAAATTGTATTTGATGTATGTATATGGTACTATAAAAAGGTTAAATTAATCCCGTCTCATAAAGACAAAATAAAATTCGTATCGAATTTTAAAGTCTTATTTCCTTGACTCATAATTTTGAAGTCTTCAATACTAGAGAAATATTTCACTTTCGTCCCGTCTTTAATTGTGTGCAGCTAATTCAATTTTTTCTATCTAATTTAATTTAATACTTCCTCTTGTCATTATTATAAATAAATAAAAATAGTTTTTAAGTTCATTAAATACTTGATGTATTTGGTACCAAATACTTAATTATTCAATGAATCTAAAAAATGATTTTTTGTTTATAATAGTCATTGGAAGGAGTATCCACTTTAATATTAGAAGCGAGTATTACACATTACAAATTGTTTAATGGAAGATTAAATAACTAATCAACAAGGGTATTCATATCATATTTCCAAAAAATAAAAATTACTCGGTTCAGCAGATTACAACTACTTGGAAGTTTGAGAAGGATGATAGTTACACGATTAGGAGTGCATATAGAGTATTATGAACAATAATAATCAGGCACTCCAAAATCGAGTGGTAGGTCATTGGAGTAACATTTAGAGACTCAAGTTACCTCCAAAGGTTAATTTTTTTTTTTCTGGCGTGTATGTCGGAACTGTTTACCAATGAGGAAGCTTCTTCATAGCAAAAGTGTCCATTGCCCGGTTGTTTGTGTGGTGCAGTTTGTGAGGAACGAGATGAGGATATCAGCCATATATTGTTCGATTGCAATAAAAGTATTGTGTGTTAAGAACGAACAGGATTAGGAAACTCCATATTGCTGGTACCAATATATTTGCCATCCTTTAACACCTAGAATCTAGATGCTCATCAAAAGCAAATCTTTGGGGTCACTCTGTAGAGTTTATTGAAACATAGAAATAGCAAAGTGGGGAACAATACGGAAGAAACAGTTAGGAGATTTGTGAGTGAGCAATCTAAATGTGCAAGTCACTTGGAACCTAGGTGCAAGCAATCCGGGTCAAGGGGGTTCAATTCAATTGGAGCAAACCAAGTGAAGAAGGTACAAGTGTAATATCGATGCATCTCTCTTGGATTCATTAAATAAAGTAGGAATTGTTATAGCCAAAACATAATGGATATCTTCATTACTTGATGTTGATATAGGAGAAGCTCTAGGCCTGCTATCCGCCTTGCAATGGGTTAGGGACCTTCACCAGTTTAATAGGGATTTTGAGATGGTTTCCAAAACAGTGGTTGATAGTATTTACGTAGAAGGAATGACGTTTCAAATTTTGGGGCAAGTATCAATGATTGGAGGCGCATGTACTATATTTTGATTTAACAAACTCTGATGTTAAGTTCATTAGGAGAGAAACCAATGTAGTTTCTCAATGCTTAGCCAGGATGACTCCATGTTATGCTAGTTTTCATATTTTGACTAATATTCCATCATGTATCTCTACTCTTATTATGAATAAAATGCACTAAGTTTAGTTCCATAAAAAAAAAATATTCATGGCACATATAGTACGATACCTGTTTAATTCCATCATGTAGATAAATACAATATTCATGTATGTCCCAAATCTGCACGATATTCGTTAAACGGGTAATCCACCAATATGTGTAGATATCTATGGATAACGTGTTTTTTTTTAAATAATGGATTTTTTTTTTAAAAAAAATTAATTACCTAGAATTTCTTCATCCTCTTTTAAGGACAAAAAAAAAATACTAACATAGAAATAAACATATGTTTCACTCTTAATTTTTTAACAATGTTACAATCTTATTTATAGAATTTCTATTCTTCATGGATCAATTGTTATAGGTAACAAAAATTTGTTTTAGAAAAACAAAGTTCATTTAAAAAAATAAACTTAAATTTTTCAAATAGATAGGATGAATACATTATTATAGGTAACGATTCTTTTTAAAAAAAAACGTCGTTAAAAAAATAACTTGAATTTTCCAAATACATATGATTAGTTATTTTATTAAAAAGTAGTATGAGTAATTGAGAAAGGGTATAACTGTCAAATTGTACCTTAAAGAAATCAAAACGATAGTTAAACAGAAACACAAAATCAAGCATCAAACGACACTTAAATAAAAACGGAGGGAGTACTAGTTTATCACTATATTTAGATAGAGCATTGCTATTTTGTACGAAAGAAACAAGCAAGAAATGCACATTCGAATCATGTTTTAGAGAAACTAAAAAATATGGAGAATGTTGTTTATTACGAAAGGCAAGAGTTACACTAATTTGAATTTGTAATTAGTAAACCATACTTAATCTATTTTTTATATTACCACAATACCCTTGTATGGTAAGTTGTTTTGTACTATCGTCCAATTTCGTGAAAACGCTTTCCATATTATACATCAATGCGCTCAAAAAATAGAGGTTTGACTTTGACGAAAATCACCCCGTGTGTGGGTGTAAATAGACGGACCATATTAGTTTGCTTTCTTTGTTTTTTTAATTATCCGTAACGATGAACAATACCCATCTAGATAACAAGGATCAATGCACATTTTTCTTAAACAACAAAAACCAATATACTTAAATCCATTTTACCCTAAATAAATGATAATTATTTTTATCTTTTTGGGCAGGGCCTGCAGATTAATTGGGAGGGCCTTGCAACTATATAGGCAATATTATATCCTTCAAATAAACAACACTTTATTTCTTTTCTGAAGCAGTATTTTTTTTTTATTAAAGATCAATACAAGCAGTTTGCTGCAAGCACCACTACTAGCCACTTCAGTCTTCAATGTGGCTCACCACAACACAACTAATACACAAGAACTATCACCCCCTCACATCTTGATGCAAGCTGTCTCCTCCTACCCATACATATAGGTAAAAAAAATCATAGAACTAAACACCTAATTGCAACGGTTATGAAGCCAATCCATAGTCACATGATTCGTAATTCACTTTGGTATGCGGTACATGTTTGAGTTCACGATAGGCGATATGAGAAGAATTTAGTACATATAGGTGTATAGAGCTTCAATACGTAGTATTAGTATTACCTAATTAAGTAGAAGGATTATAGTAGAAAGTCGCAACAAACTAGTGTCTGCTTCCTAAAACCTTTTTTTATATTCACTTTTCTTTCACATTTTATCTTTTTTACATATTGGTGTTTTTTTTAAGAAGTCAAATTAATCTATCGAAATTGACACCGAGAAGAATCAAACCTGCGACCTTGAGGTGAACTTTTTCTAAAATCTCAAGCCAATACCACCTCATCAACCTAAATGGTTTTTTTTTTTTTTTTTTATCAATGTTATTTTGCAAAATATATTCTTTTCTCCATGCTTCAAAGATGTTTTGCTGCAAAATTTAAAAATTTGCCCCACCATAGATTTTCCTCTTTTTTATCTTAGTCAACCTCTTCTTCCTCTTTTTTCAATCTTCACTCACTTGTCTCGATTCTCCGATTCTTCAACAATACCAATTTGTGCGAACCAAATTGCAAAATATCATAAAACGGTACGCAAGTGCCAATTCGCGGTTCGCATCATATCAAAAGAATTATGTGATATGAGCCAAACATCAAAACCTAATACCGTTAAAGACAGAAAAACACAAATGTCTACAGCCACACGCTGATCCGGATATGACGCTCTTGTTTGAAGCAAACCAGATGTTCCAAAACACGAAAACAGTGACAGCAGCACATCGGAGAGATAGCAATGCAAACAAAACTGCCATCTTTGCATCAGAATTTCTGAAAACACACTCTTCCAACACTGCATCAGAGAGAACAGTGTATTCAAATCCAGTGAACAACCAGCCACTGCCAGCACAGAGAACTCTGTCATGTCATTAAAGTGCAGATAGGAATTAAATAACCTGCAAGCCAGAACAGAAATCACCGGTTTTCAGCTTGAGAATACGCCACTGCCTTCTCAGCGAAAACACTGGTTTTCAAATTGTCCACACACAAGTAAACCACAAAATGCTAATTTTAAATTCTAACCTTTTCCTTCTTTTATTAATCAAGACAGAGGATATTAACACTCTCTTTCTAACGCTCTCTTTAACACTTACTCTTTTTATTGAGTGAAATCAATGTGGATACTACAAATTAGAAATGGATCTTACATAAAATGGTGAGATAAACATGAGTTTCACCCAACAAAAAAGTGAGTGTTAAAGAGAATGCTGAAAAGCGAGTGTTCTTAACATTTCTCATCCGGATAATAGATTAAGATGGATACTCCTATCAATATTATCAATATGATACACCACACTAATTCCCAGCCATCTTGCTAAGTATATCCAAACTTTTGAAAATAAAGGATTAAGAAAAAAAAGTTTGTTGTCTCTATCTTGCTGCACCCTCATATACATGTCGCTCCTTCCATAGCGATAATGCCTCTTTTCGCCAAATATAATCTTGTATGTTATAACCATTTGCCAAGAAAACACGGCCACTATAGAATGATAATTCATAATTGTAAAACTATCTTCAATCAATATTATGTAAACTCTAGTGTTGAATTTGTGAGGAGACAAACAAATAAGACAGTCCATAGATTAGTTAAGGCGACCACATCCTCAGATAGTTTCCAGGTCTTAGTAGATATACTAGATTGTATTGAACATATTTTAAATAATTAAATGCTATAAGCTATTTTCCTTTAAAAAAAAAACACCGCCACACTTTAGGGTTGAATCATATGTATTATCCCTCATGATGAGAGTTGAATACTTAGATCGAACTGAATACTCTTCATCAGATTGTGTTTATAGCCCCCATCATTCGCGCTAGACCAAAGTTCTGATACCAATTGTAACAAATGAAATGGATTTTAGGTAGAATTTATGTAAAATCCCTACTCAAGGAATTTAGTGATTGAATGAACTCCAATGATGAAGAGCAAATTTAGAAATATTAGAAAGTTTTTATAGAAAAGAAGATTAGTTTTGTGAAACAAAAAGATAATTGTTAAAATGTTTGATTGATTTTCAAATGAGGTACAACGACTTCATAAATACAACCATAAAAGCTAAAAGAGTAAAATAACATAAATTAAACTATTATTTAAAATACACTAATAAGCTAATAATTAATTCTAGTAACATCTTGATCCTCTTGTTGGAACTCATGACTTTCACTCGGTTATTGTTCACACACCCACACTCGTATTTATTTCTAATATTCACAAATTCCAACTTCAATCTGAGTTCGAGTTCTCTTTCTCATTGAAACAACCATATTCTTCGCTTCAAATCCATGTCTAAATTCTGTTTTCACATTTTCTTAAATCAACCACCTATGACTATCTTAATTCAAAAAAAAAAAATGTCACTTTGTGGTGACTTAAAGCTTTGTGTTGGGGGCACAAGTCTTTTCTAAAGGCTTTGAGGTATTGAAAAACTTCCTCCTCCAACAAATCTGAAAGGAATCAAAAGTTTTTTGGGACATGTTGGGTTCTACATGAGATTCATGAATGAATTCTCCAAAATCGCTAAACCATTGAGCAACGTACTCAATAAAGACAACCGATTTAAGTTTGGTGATTCCTTTATAAAGGATTTTGAAAATTTGAAAGAAAAAATTATCTGCGTACCCATAATAAATGCTCCTTTGTGTTTAAAAAGCTTATGAGTGGGTACTTATTATTTAGCTTTCAATAAAAGGGAAATGCTAACTTGTGCCCTTAAGGCACAAGTTACGAGTGGTGACTTATTATGAGCTTTTCAAAGATAAGGTATTATCAAGATCATTTTCCATATTGACTACACACTGGTGAAAATGTAGATAACTTTTCTTTGGAGACCCTGCCATCTATGGGTGGGAATAGGTCAGGCCGCCCCCAGGGGCCTATGGCCCGGCCTACTTAAAGCCCGGCTCGGCCTAACTCGTTTATTAGGTTATACTCAAACTTTTTTAAAAAGCTCATTAATTTAAATAGGTCAGTCTAAGGCTTATAAAAAAAGCCTACTAGGCATATCAGACCGGCCCATATATGTGTAATTATATATACTACATTATATAATACACGTGTATTAGCCTCTACAAAATACATTATATAATATACACACATATTAACCTCTACAAAATGGATGTGGTAGCTCTACAAAATTTTATTGGATATACATGCAATATATATATGCTAATAAAGTTGGGGAAAATGGATGTGCATGCTTTACAAAATTGTATTGACTTCTTAGCATTTTAAAAAATATATGTTTATTATAAATAGGTCAAATGTTATATTTAAAATTGTAAGTACAAATTAGGCTTTTAGACAGGCTAATAGACCAGGCCGAGCTTTTAAAAAGGCCAGGCCGTGCTTACAATAAAGCCTTTGACAGGCTAATAGGCCAGACTTAGGCTTTAGTTTTTTCAACTAGGCCCGGCCTATTTAAGCAAAGCCCAACTCGGCCCGACCTATTCCCACCCTTCACCAATTCCAGAAAATTGCATAAATGACCCCTCACTGGTAAAGATTGACTTTAGTGAAAATATGGTCTTCAAGAACCTTCATGACTCCAAGTAAACACCGGTACGACATAATGAATTTGTGCCACATTTGTGATCTCGACTTCACCAATTAACACTTGTACTCATTTGTCCTCCTAATTTTCTCTAAGATGCACTTCTCCTAACTCCGACTAAAGTTGTATCTCTAACTTTTCCTCCCATCGAAACAACTCCATCTTCCATTCCCAACCCCATCCCCACCTCAAAGCTGCATATCCGCCACAACCTATGAAGCACACACCTTTAGGACTAGGCGTGTTGGGGTGTCCAACACTTCTATAACACTCGTACAACACATATCAGACAACTAATACAAGTGTCTTAAATAAAGTTTTTTTTCCTTTACTTTGACATTCCTTGTCGGTTTCCGACACCTATATAAGACTCATATGAGATGTGTCAAACAACTTTAACAAATGTCTAAAACATTTTTTTTCTCTCTTGCTTCCACACACGAAGATACAAGAGTTACATATGTGTTGAGAAATGTTGATTAATGAGGGGTTATAGACATTAAAGTTGATTACAATGTTTTTAGCTTTTTTGATAGTAGATGGATAAATAAAAGTCAAATACTATGGTATCTTGTTTATAACTTTTTTCAATGAAATAAGTTGCTCAAGTTAGATGCATATATGCATATTTTGATTTTTATTTTAGACCTTCTATAAGTAAGTTTTTTCTATTAATAAGTTAGACGCACGTATATGTATTTTTTGGTGTCCTATGTTCTTAACATTAACGATGTCGACAAATCTGTGTAAGTGTCATGTCAGCTATTTGTGGCGGAGTCCATGCTTAATAGGCCACAACACTCTCTCTGTCCATCGACATCGAAAACAACCGACTATATTTCCCCTCCTTCCAGGCTTCCCCGACACTTTATTTATGTTGCCTACAAACCATTCTGTTAAATTTCCCACACTTACTCTCCACCTCATGCACATGTCTCAACGACAATGAGCTATATACCTACCCCGATCCCATGGCCGGCCCAAGGCATAGGGTGGGGGTGCGGCGGCCTAAGGCCCATGCCCGTAAGGGGCCCAATTTTTTTACAGAGGGGTGTATATAGTAATACTGAGTTTAAAGGGGGTGTAAATAGCAATAACCGCAAAGAGACCCCAAACATTTACCAGACTTCATCCCATCAGCAATTTCACTATTTTTTTTACAACCCCCAGCAACATTTCATTTTCATCCCCAACATTACATTAGTCAAATCGCAAAACTTAGAAGTAACACATAAAATGCAAAATATTTACTCCTTCTCAGAGACCAAATTTGTTTTTTATTTTGAGGATGTTTTTTTGGTGTTTCAGATTGAAGCTAACATAAATTTGTATTTAGATTTCATAATATAATATGACTTTAATCATAAAAGTTTCATGTTTGGGACATCAAGTTTGGTCTTGTTGTGATTTTTGATAAGTAACATATCATTTTCTATTGACAAATGATAAAATGTTTTCATATTACTGTAATGATAATGATGTTCTATGAGAAATTTTAGAGGTAGTAAATCAATTGAATTATCAAATCAGATAATAAAACTCATATAAAATTTGGTATGTCTACAATCGTTTTACTTGACTTTGTTGCGTTTGGTTCGGCCGGCCCAATATTTTTTTGTTATTCTTTTTTATTAAAAATATATAGGATGAGATTCATTCGACACACGATGTTTTGGAGTGTCAGTATATTTGCGATTTTAAAACATGTATTATGAGGAGTGTCATGATTAATGCATATCTCATTCACCGTTTATATAAAAAAAAAATTAAGATATATTATATAAGGGGGCCCTTTTCTCAAACTTGAGGTAAGGCCCATAAAATGTTAGAAATGGGCCTGCCCGTTCCTCCCAACTTCTCCCCATACTTATTCCTAAGACTACAATACCAAAGATTATCTCTTTCACATTTCAATCTCTAACACCATTTTCCCAAAAGATTCAAGTTAAAAACCCTAAAAAACTTTATACCTAAACCCCCCATGTTATCCCACATTACCCACTTTTTTTCCTTACTTCCCCACTCCCAACCCTGAAAACTGTTCAAATAAATATTCTAATTTTGAGATTATACCTACCAGAGCTCTAAAGAAAGACGAACAACACTGGTAACACTGAAAGAACCGAACAAAACAAGAAAACAATACCCCCCCAAATGTTAATTTAAAGACATAATTGTGACTGAAATGACAATTTTAGATAATTGGATATGATTTGTTGTTTCCTCTAAAGTTAAGGTGTCTTCGCAAATTGGAGTGTTACAAGCTTTTTGACTTAATACCACATTTAGCTTTCTTATATACTACTCAACACGGGAGTAATTGTCAAAGTTTATTACAACGACGACTTTCACGTATCAGCACTGACTCGGTGGCGACCTTTTACCCTTTGTTGGGTAATCAATGTTGAACCTTAATCCAACCTAAGGTTCTCCTACAAACGTACCTTTGCCTCCATTAAATTATTTGCGTTCAAGGCCTTGCACGCTTTAAATCTGAAAGATTTGTGAATCCTTATAATGCATAGATAAAACTTTTCTATGATATAAATTGAACAATAGGTAAGTAGCCCTTTTCATAGGTTAACTCTTATTTTATTTATTTTTTTATAAACCAAGAGCATGAACTTACATCAAAGTGGCATTTAAGCATCCCAACTAGGTTGGTACGCTTAATCACCACAAATTACTTGCAAGCATACTCATAGTAGTTAACTATGAAATAAAAACACCAAATATTATGTTTATGATGAGAATCTAACAATGAAGACTTATCCATTAAGATGGAAAGCCTCATAACTTAGATACAACATTAAGATTAATCTTATCTACTCAAGGTGAGAGTGAGACTAATAAAAGGAGCACGAACTTATACCCTATTATACATACGAGCCTATCCAAAAATTTAATATAGCTAGCTATCAACTAACACACATTATTTCATCCGGTTGTAAATACATGTCACACTTTGACCATGTGTACTATACACATAACTTACTTTGATCATATTTTTTTACTAATACATAAAAACAAATGTTAATGTATAAGATGTTGTTCGATTAGTCTGAATGAATGTTTTTAAAATATCAACTTTTTATAATGTTTTATATTGATAATTAAAAAATATTAATGGTTAAAACATTGCATTGACATGTGAGAAGTGGTTAGCTGCAACACGTATTTAGGATTGATGAGGGAATACTATATTTTTTTTATGTTGATTTAGTTAATTATTTGATACTTATTACTCTAACAAATGTGATATATTTAAAATATTAAAAATATAGACATCTAAAAATTTCAAAACTTTTAATTATTAGAAATACATTTTGATGATAATTTCTATATAACTGCTTACAGAAAAAATTCTATTTAGCGTGTAGTGTTCTCAGAGAATATTCTTACCAAGTTGTTCGTATTATTGTAGAATCTCTCAAGTCTTATGTTACCTAGTCCATTTTATTCACAAAAAACGAAAAATATGCATATAAGTCCTTATGGGCGGCTGCTAAGATGTTCGTATTATTATTGCAGAATCTTTAAAGTTACTCTCAAATCTTAATAACGATGCATGTTGCATGAAAATGACGTGGATTCAATTCACTCCTAATTTGTTTTACTCCATGACTTCTGTTAAATGCGTGTCTGTGTGACTCATTGTGTTCCCTCCCAATCATTTTCAATCTCCGGGTTACTTTCTCTTCTGCCAAACTTCTCTCTTCTTGTCCCCTATAACTGCATAAGAAAAGTGGCAAAAGATTTTTTTTAGAGGAAAATTGCCACAAGTTTTGTTATTTAGAGAGGCCAAAACTGATTTTGAAGGTGTAAAATTTATTTTCACATGTTTGGATGTTTTCACTTGAATTGATGATTTTATTTTCATAATTGATTTTAACTTATAGTTGAGATTTGTAGCTTTTTATTTCAAACGTGATTTTACACTTATATTTTTTGTTTAGCTCGCTTTAGGACAATGTGTTCAAATAAAATTTATTTTAAATTCAACTTATTTTTAATCAAAATCAATTTTACAAAACCAATTATTGTCAATATAAAATCAAACACACTGTAGGTATTTTGTTTCATGGGCATCAAGACAGTTAGCCACTTGCATGCAATATCCAAAGACTTGGGAAATTTGGAAAGGATAAAAGAGGGGTAGGGTTCACACATTAAATTTCGCACAAATATTCAACATATTTTTTTTCTTTTCTTTTTGTTTCTATCACATCATCAACCTATCACATATATTACATCAATCTGTCTATTTATTTCTCTCTTAATATGTTAAAGTAGTATTTAGGTGTCTACCAAACATTTTCCTAAACTTGGAAATTTAGGTATCTTTTACCAGCTGGATTGGACAAAAACAAGTTGGGTAAGTGTGAAGCGGTGAACAACTTCTTGCTCTAATTTAACACAATTTGTAGAGGGAAAAAAGGAAAAAATATGTCTCACTTAATTAGGTTAACGATCGCTTAGTTGGTGTATTTTGTTGAAACGAAACAATAATATATTTAATGGTCTTTGGAGGTGTGATTTTAAATGTCTATCATGATCTTCATTATTTATAGAGAAGGTTGAAACAAAAACTTATTGTTTTTGAATTGGCGGACTATTCACTCTCTTGCTGTATACAATTTTTGCTTGTAGAAACACTTAAGTTAATCCACTCAAGCTTAGGAAGAAAATAAGATTCTCTAAAACACATTATAATTTTCATTGCGACAATGAAAGGCAAGAAAGGAAAATTGTTCGTTAACAGCTAGCAGCAATAAAGTATTTATAGAGAATCAGAAAAAGTAAACATATATGTCCTACACTTATTCCATTTTAAGAATGGGTTATCTCTCCAAAGAGACAAGTCACAAGAGACAAGGACAGTTATTTATTATAGTCTAATAAATTCACATCCAATAATAATGGAAAGAAATAGAAGACTCTACCTTTTGTGTTGTTGGTAAAATAGAAGGCTATACTTAATCTTGCATCAATGTATTAAAATCAATGTATTAAGAAAAGGGAAATGCTAGCTTGTGACATTGAGGTATAAGTTAAGTTAAAAAATCAAATGTAGAAGTTTTTTTTTAGAATTGTGTATTTAATGTCTTAAAAATTTCAAGAGTTATATTTTCAATATAAAACTTATTTTTTATTTCCATTTTAAGCTCCTTAAGGGCACAAGTTAGCATTACCCTTAAAAAAATCAAGTTTTTATTTTAATTATTTAAAATATTTGTATTTATCTGTCCCTTGTTAGAGTTAGAAAATTTATTACTTTTGTGAAATTAATTAACTATAACAAAAGTGAAGGTGAGAAAAACACAAGAAGCAGAAGTTGAATTGTGTTGACTTTTTTGATTTTTTTTAAGTGTATAAACAAAACAAAGCAATCAAGATAATCTAGAGAGATACAACACAAGTAATTATCCTAATTCATATCACAATATGTGGTTACCAGTCCTCTTGCACTTCTAAGAGATTTTTCACAATAATCACACAAGATTACAATTATTTAGACATACAAGTCTATGATTTCCTTGCCTCACGCAAGAGGACATCTACAATCAGGGTTTACAAATAAAGTTTGATTGTTTACACTTTGTACTCAAAGAGTGGTAAACTAACTTAAAGTTCAGATGACTTCTGATAGTTAAGAAATTCTAGGATATGAAAGTTTATAAGAATTTCTCTAAGTGTTCGTGCGCTATATAATTTGACAAAGTTTTGGCACTTGTAAAATTTCGTGAAGTCTCTTTTCTTTTCCTTTTTCAAACTGGTCAAGTCATTATATATGAGGGAATAAGAGAGTCGTTGTTTAAAGAGTGTCAACGCATCAAAAATGTTGAGTCTTTTGGTGTTGGCTGCATATTTTGGCAAAACCAAAGTATTGGATAGTAGCTTCTCCATGATTAGAACATTTCTTCAGTTGCAAGTTTTTCCATTTGAAGCTGTTCAGAAGCTGGAAATTCCATCAGAAGTTGGTTCAGGTTCTGATGCCCGCGTTGACTTCTGTTGACTTCTTTAGAAGCTGGTTCAGGTTCTGATGCCCGCGTTGACTTCTGTTGACTTCATCAGAAGCTGGTTATTTTCAAGTTATTTCTACGCGAATCTTTGCAAGATTTATTGAAGATTTATCCACGCATATGGCTTCTAGAATGTGGATTAATTTGGAGAAGATTTCATTGAAGATTTGGTTCAGTTTCATGATCTTCGTATTTTCTGTTTTAAATCTTTCAAAGATTGGATGCAGTTTTATTTGTTACATTATTGGACCAATCTTATTTCAGTAACAAATCAAATCAGAAGATTAGTTTGTTATTTATGCTGCAAGACTGAAGGCTATAAATAGAGGAGGGCTGCTGCTATTCAAGACGTACGAATTAGAGAGAAAAATTCAGAGAATTGAGTCTTAGTGTTTGTAAGCTTTAAGCTTTGTTTGTGCACCACTCATATGTTTTGAGTTGGTTTAGTGTTTTCATTAAGTTGTAATTCATTCTAAACCTTTAGGTACGAATGAAGTCTTTGTGTTTTTGAAGTTTTCTGAAAAACAGAGTGTTTTTGTTTAAGGGTTTCAGTAACTGGGTTTAGTTACTTGAATAGGAAGATAGTGGTTTCTATTACTCAGAGTTGGGTAGAAGTCTTACTAGGTGGAGGTTAATTGCTTGGGATAAGAACTGGGAGTCAGTGTCTGAGTCTTAAGGATTAAATCCAATAGTGGATTTCCTTCCTGGATTGGTATCCCCCAGAGTAGGAGGTGTTTACTCCAAACTGGGTTAACAAACCTTGTGTGCCTTTTACTTTCCTGCACTTTAATTTGTTGCCTGTGTGTGTTTGTGTTTGTGCTCTGTTTTGCAAACTATTGTGCCCTGCGTGTTGTTCAGAACCTGTTAGGTTCAGAACCTGATAACTCTGTTTGTCTCTTATCATTGCCTGGCCAGAATTTCAATTGGCATCAGAGCAGGCACCCTGCCTGTATTTTGGGTGAGATCCAGAGGACTTAATTTCTGGTAAGCATGGATAGAGAAGGAGGATATGTCAATAGACCACCTCTACTAGATGGCACAAACTATGAGTATTGAAAGTCTAGAATGTGTGCCTTCTTAAAATCTATTGACAGCAGGACTTGGAAAGCTGTGATTAAAGGCTGGGATCATCCTGAGGTTTTGGACAAAGATGGTAACAAAACTGGAGTACTGAAGCCTGAAGAGGAGTGGACCAAAGCTGAAGATGACTTGTCTCTGGGAAATTCAAAAGCTTTGAATGCAATCTTTAATGGTGTGGACCAGAACATGTTCAGACTTATCAAACAGTGTACTGTTGCTAAGGAGGCCTGGGAAATTTTGAAGACAACTCATGAAGGAACCTCTAAAGTGAAGATGTCCAGATTGCAGCTGCTGACCACCAAATTTGAGAACCTGAAGATGAAGGAGGATGAATCCATTCAGGATTTTTACATGAATGTGCTGGACATGGCAAATTCTTTTGATTCACTTGGGGAGAAGATGTCTGATGAGAAGTTGGTGAGAAAAATCCTCAGGTCCCTACCCAGAAGGTTTGACATGAAGGTCACTGCAATTGAGGAGGCTCATGATATTTCTGCCATGAAGCTTGAAGAACTGATTGGGTCATTGCTCAATTTTGAAACTGCCTTTTGTAAACAGACTGAGAAGAAAGGAAAAGGTGTAGCCTTTAGTGTGAACTCTGAAGCTGATGATCAACAAGAGTCTGAAGAGGATGACTTATCAGAAGCTCTGGTGTTGCTGGGAAAACAATTCAACAAGATTCTGAAGAATGTTAACAGAAAAGCCAAAGCCAAAGGTCAGAATTTAAGATTCAATAACAAGAAGCAACAAACTGATGAGAAAAAGACAAAGTCTGAGGAGAAAAGTAACCAAGCCAAAGGTGTGCAGTGCTATGAGTGTGAGGGCTATGGGCATATCAAATCTGAATGTCCTACTTTTCTGAAGAAACAGAAGAAGAGCCTAGTTGTTGCGTGGTCTGATGATGGTTCTGAAGAAGATGATGTTAGTGAATCTGATATGTGTGATACTGGTCTGGTAGTGAGGTCAGGAGCTATCTTGAAGAAGGAACCTGCTTTAGAGTCTGAGACTTTTTCAGAGTCTGACTTAGAGTCTGAAGCTTCATATGTGTCTGAAGCTGCTAAAACCTCATATGATGAACTAGCTGATAACTACAAGAAACTGTATACCAGAAGTGCTGAGGTTTGCAAACAAGTTTTGGATCAGAAGGAGACTATTCTTCAACTGGAGGCTGAAAAAGGTGAACTGTTAGGGCAGAATTCAGATTTAAAAGAAGAAGTGAACCAACTGAACTCCCAACTTGATCAAATGAAGAAGTAAGTAAAGATGTTGAACTCTGCTACTGATAAGTTGGAGGACATTTTGGGGAATCAGCAACAAGGAAAAACTGGTTTAGGTTTTGTTGATCAGACTCAGATTCCTAAACAGATGAGTTTTGTTCCTGCTACTCAAACTCATGATTCTATGGTTGGAACATCAAAGAGGAGACCTCAGAAACAAGCCCAGATGCCAGCTCAGAAGAGACCTCAGATGCAAGGTCAGAAGTATGTTCAGATGCAAGGTCAGAAGTATGTTCAGATGCAAGGTCAGAAGTATGTTCAGATGCTACCTCAGAAGCAACCCCAGAAATCTTTCAGAAACAGAAGGAGGAGGAATCATCCATGGGTCTGTCATCATTGTGGAAAGAAAGGGCATATCAAACCATTCTGCTTCAAACTTTATGGCTATCCTGAACATTTTCAGTATAGAAGAGTTGAACCAGCTGCTGTCAGACAGAATATTCAGAAGGTGTGGAAGCCCAAAGTTCAGAATGTAGGCCTGATTGCTCATACTTCACTGAGAGCCACCTCAAAAGAAGACTGGTACTTTGATAGTGGGTGTTCAAGGCACATGACTGGTGTGAAGAAGCTGCTGAGCAATATCAGATCATACTCCAGAAGTTATGTGACATTTGGAGATGGTGTAAAAGGTCAGATTCTGGGTATTGGTGATTTGATCAGAGAAGGGTTGCCCAGACTTAATGATGTGCTACTTGTGGAAGGATTGACCTCTAATCTGATCAGTATTAGCCAGCTGTGTGATCAGGATTTAAAAGTGAATTTCAACAAGCAGGAGTGTATTGTTACTGATCAGGATGGTAAAACTCAGATGAGGGGCTGCAGATCCAAAGACAACTGTTATTTGTGGGTTTCTGAAGAAGAAAGAAGTCTGACTTCTTGTCTTATGAGCTCAGAAGAGGAAGTCAAACTCTGGCACCAGAAACTGGGACATTTGCACTTGAAAGGCATGAAGAAAATCCTAAGTACTGAAGCTATCAGAGGTGTACCTAATCTGAAGATCAATGAGGAGAATGTTTGTGGTGATTGTCAAATTGGAAAACAAACAAGAAAGTCTCATCCCAGATTAGTTCACCATGTAACTACTAAAGTACTAGAACTTGTTCATATGGATTTAATGGGGCCTATGCAAGTTGAAAGTATTGGAGGAAAGAGATATGCATTTGTAATGGTAGATGACTACTCAAGATACACATGGGTCAGCTTTGTTAGAGAAAAGTCTGACACTTTTGAAGTTTTCAAAGAGATGTGCATTCAACTACAAAGAGAGAAGGACTGTGGTATTGTCAGAATCAGAAGTGACCATGGCAAAGAATTTGAAAACAAGAGCTTTTCAGAATTCTGTGCTTCTGAAGGCATAAAACATGAGTTCTCTGCGCCTATCACACCTCAGTAAAATGGTGTAGTTGAGAGAAAAAATAGGACATTAGCAGAATGTGCAAGAGTTATGCTGCATGCAAAGAAGCTGCCATATATGTTTTGGGCTGAAGCAATGAATACTGCCTGTTATATTCATAACAGAGTTACTTTGAAGAAGGGAACCACTTGTACTTTGTATGAATTATGGAAAGGAAGAAAGCCAACTGTGAAGTATTTCCATGTGTTTGGGAGCAGATGCTACATTTTGGCTGACAGTGAAAACAGAAGAAAACTGGATCCTAAGTCTGATGAGGGCATATTCCTGGGTTATTCAGTGAACAGCAGAGCTTATAGGGTGTTTAATTCCAGAACCAAGGTTGTGATGGAGTCCATAAATGTTGTGATTGATGATCTGTCTGCTGAGAATGAAAAGAATGAACCTGAAGTTGTTCCAGAGTCTGAAGTATCAGAAGAACAAACCTCAGAAGCAGAAAAGCATTCAGAGTCTGAAGATGCAGAAGTTCATCCAGAACGTGATCCTACCAATAAAGGGCCATCAATTAGAGTTCAGAAGGATCATCATAAGGAGCTTATCATTGGGAGTTTGGATCAAGGGGTCAGAACCAGGAGATCAGAACCAGCTGCTACTGATTCATGCTTTGTGTCTAGGTTTGAACCCAAAAATGTGAAAGAAGCCCTAACTGATGAATTTTGGATTGAAGCAATGCAAGATGAGTTGAATCAATTCAAAAGGAGTGAAGTGTGGGATCTAGTTCCTAGACCTGAAGGGCTGAATGTGATTGGTACTAAGTGGATATACAAGAATAAAACAGATGTGAATGGTACTGTGATCAGAAATAAGGCAAGGTTGGTTGCTCAGGGTTATACTCAAGTTGAGGGACTTGATTTTGATGAGACCTTTGCACCTGTGGCCAGACTAGAGTCCATAAGACTGCTGTTGGGTGTATCCTGCATTCTCAAGTTCAAATTATTCCAAATGGATGTGAAGAGTGCATTTCTGAATGGATATTTGTAAGAAGAGGTATATGTTGAACAGCCTAGGGGTTTTGTGGATCCTAAGTTTCCTGATCATGTGTTCAAGTTGAAGAAGGCTTTATATGGATTGAAGCAAGCACCAAGAGCATGGTATGACAGGCTGACTTAGTTTCTTGTGGCTCAAGGTTACAGAAAAGGAGGTTCTGATAAGACTTTGTTTGTGAAAGATGAAAATGGGAGTCTGATGATAGCTCAGATTTATGTGGATGATATAGTGTTTGGAGGGATGTCTCAGAAGATGGTCAAATTGTTTGTTCAGCAGATGCAGTCAGAATTTGAAATGAGCTTAGTTGGTGAACTGACATACTTTCTTGGACTACAAGTCAAGCAAATGGAAGATACAATCTTCATTTCACAGAGTAAATATGCCAAGAACATAGTGAAGAAGTTTGGAATGGAATCTGCTGCTCATAAGAAGACACCAGCTGCTACTCATCTGAAGCTAACCAAAGATGAACAAGGAGTTTCAGTAGATCAAAGTCAGTACAGAAGCATGATAGGGAGCTTATTGTATTTAACTGCAAGCAGACCTGATATCACTTATGCTGTTGGAGTTTGTGCAAGATATCAAGCTGATCCTAAGATGAGTCATCTGACTCAGGTGAAGAGGATCCTGAAGTATGTGAATAGCACTAGTAACTATGGAATCATGTATTCACATAGTTCAAGTTCTGAATTGATGGGATTTTGTGATGCTGACTGGGCTGGAAGTGCTGATGACAGAAAGAGCACTTCAGGAGGTTGTTTCTTCTTAGGAAATAACTTGATTTCATGGTTCAGCAAGAAACAAAACTGTGTGTCATTGTCAACTGCTGAGGCTGAGTATATTGCTGCTGGAAGTAGTTGCTCACAATTGGTGTGGATGAAGCAAATGCTGGAGGAGTACAACATTGAACAAGGAACTATGACATTGTTTTGTGACAATTTGAGTGCCATCAACATCTCTAAGAATCCAATTCAGCACAGCAGAACTAAACACATAGACATCAGACATCATTTTATCAGAAACCTTGTGGAGGACAAGATTATTCAGCTGGAACATGTAGCTACTGAAGAACAAGTTGCTGACATTTTCACAAAGGCCTTGGATGCTAAACAGTTTGAAAACTTAAGGAGCAAGTTAGGTGTGTGTTTACATGAAGACTTATAGCAATCACTGCAAACTGGATGTGAGGAAGATAGAGTACCTGCCAGTTATGCTTATGCTGAGTGTGATCCTGAACCAGAGTCTGAGTCTGATATGTTTTCCAAGATCTGTGTTACCTGTTCTGATTTTAATCCCTATATGAAGACTATGATTTGTCAGAATTTTGTGGCTAAAAAGGGGGAGAAAATCTTATGCAATGTGTTGACTCTGTTGGCTCTGATACCAAGAATTAGAAGATGTATTGCTGCATTTCTGATGTTCAGCTGTCAGTGTTATTCAGAAATTGTGTCATTAATTCAGAAGGTGACTAGTTTTGATCTGATACCAAGCATTATATGTTCAGATGTGATCAAGGGGGTATATGTGTCTCAGGGGGAGTACAAGCTTGTTATATACCTGAGTGATGATGTGGTCCTGAAGTGTAGAAGTGTAGTGGTCCTGAAGAACATTAGTGTTCAGCTCCTGAAGTGTGGTTCTGAAGAACAATTGTGCTTTGGTTTGTGCTCTGATACCATCTATCTCTGCTGTTCAGTAGTAAGGGGGAGTTTGTATGAGAAGCTGAGTTGCAGGGGGAGTGTTGTGATGATCAGAAGTTGATCAGTAGCTCTGATACCTTGGTTGTGATGATCAGGAGTTGTTCGCTGTGTCCGCTGCTTATGTTTATGCTATGATATATAATTGTGGAGTTCTTCATTGCTGAGTTGTTTATAAGGGAGATTGAAGAACTTGGATGGTTTTAGCCAAAAATTTGCCAAAGGGGGAGATTGTTGAGTCTTTTGGTGTTGGCTGCATATTTTGGCAAAACCAAAGTATTGGATAGTAGCTTCTCCATGATTAGAACATTTCTTCAGTTGCAAGTTTTTCCATTTGAAGCTGTTCAGAAGCTGGAAATTCCATCAGAAGTTGGTTCAGGTTCTGATGCCCGCGTTGACTTCTGTTGACTTCTTCAGAAGCTGGTTCAGGTTCTGATGCCCGCGTTGACTTCTGTTGACTTCATCAGAAGCTGGTTATTTTCAAGTTATTTCTACGCGAATCTTTGCAAGATTTATTGAAGATTTATCCACGCATATGGCTTCTAGAATGTGGATTAATTTGGAGAAGATTTCATTGAAGATTTGATTCAGTTTCATGATCTTCGTATTTTCTGTTTTAAATCTTTCAAAGATTGGATGCAGTTTTATTTGTTACATTATTGGACCAATCTTATTTCAATAACAAATCAAATCAGAAGATTAGTTTGTTATTTATGCTGCAAGACTGAAGGCTATAAATAGAGGAGGGCTGCTGCTATTCAAGACGTACGAATTAGAGAGAAAAATTCAGAGAATTGAGTCTTAGTGTTTGTAAGCTTTAAGCTTTGTTTGTGCACCACTCATATGTTTTGAGTTGGTTTAGTGTTTTCATTAAGTTGTAATTCATTCTAAACCTTTAGGTACGAATGAAGTCTTTGTGTTTTTGAAGTTTTATGAAAAACAGAGTGTTTTTGTTTAAGGGTTTCAGTAACTGGGTTTAGTTACTTGAATAGGAAGATAGTGGTTTCTATTACTCAGAGTTGGGTAGAAGTCTTACTAGGTGGAGGTTAATTGCTTGGGATAAGAACTGGGAGTCAGTGTCTGAGTCTTAAGGATTAAATCCAATAGTGGATTTCCTTCCTGGATTGGTATCCCCCAGAGTAGGAGGTGTTTACTCCAAACTGGGTTAACAAACCTTGTGTGCCTTTTACTTTCCTGCACTTTAATTTGCTGCCTGTGTGTGTTTGTGTTTGTGCTCTGTTTTGCAAACTATTGTGCCCTGCGTGTTGTTCAGAACCTGTTAGGTTCAGAACCTGATAACTCTGTTTGTCTCTTATCATTGCCTGGCCAGAATTTCAAAAAACGTCTTTGAGAAGCTTTGATCAGTTTTGAATACTTTATCTCTAATGGATAATTAAGTTGAATAGTACTAGAGGGACCCTTTGCTACTTTGGAAATGATCTGTTACATTCTATTTGCCTTTGAAATTCTTTGTTTGTTTCTGCAGGTGGTCAGATGAAGACAAACACTACGATCAGAGTTTGAAAGCGACGTTCCATCAGAAGAAGACAAAATTGAGTCTCCCAGATAGTTGACATATCCATCGAAACTTGTTCCATCAAAACTTGATCTCACCAGAGTCTTCAAGTGATGCAACTTCTGATTAGAGTTTTAACTTTTTGTTAACCTTGCTTCAGATCATCTTAGAAGTCTTTAGAAGTCTCAATAGCTTCTATTGAATACCAAAATGTCTTTCTTTGCGTTTAGAGATTGATGTTTCAGAATCAATGACTTGACTTTGAAGTCGAAATTTAATTCTACGATCCTGCACACTTGAACGCACATTAGAATACCCAACAATTTTTTCATACATTGTTATCATCAAAATCATAGAGACATTGTTCTAAACCCATTATAGTTTAACAAAAAGTATTGTGCAAGATTACCCTACTTATAATTATTTATTTTTACAATACATTACTTATAATGTTAACAGAATGTAGGTATGTGAAAAATTACCCATAATTTGGATAAGAATTTATTAAACAAGACGGATAGAATTAAAAAAAATTACATCCAATATGAATCTCTAAAAATGATACAAAGGTGAGCTCTATCTATTTTTAATTAAAAATTTTATATTAATAAAAATAAAAGAAGCAACTTTACTACTACACCATTCAAATTCAAAATAAAGGTTCATAAATGGAGGTGCGGGGAATTAATAAAAGTTTATTACAAATATAATATTTTTTAAAAATTACTAGAATTCCCCTCAAAAATAAAATGTCTAGAATTAATATGTCTGCTCTTAAGGTCTCAGGTTCGAATTCTCCGATGTCAATTTTGGTGGGCTAATTTAACTTCTTTAAAAAATAAAAAATAAGTCCACTCTAAACCGTATTCATATGGGACGTTTCCTAAGACTTTGTTTGCGAGTTTGGAGGGGAAGGGAGGGGAGGGTTTTGAAAAAAAAAAAGAAAAGAAGGAGCAAGTGGAAGAAATAGAGTATATTGGGAGGGGAGGGATTTGGGGAGTGAATTTTTCTTCATAATACAACCCTCCTCATTTGAGGGAACTAAAAAGTTGTATTGGATGAAGGTTTAGGGGGGGTTTGAAGGGTTTATATGAATTCTTCAAATTTATTCTATGTTGTTATACTATTCTTAATATTAAAAATATATGAATTATAAACATTAGTTTATTATTCTCTAAAAAAACACTTTTTAAAAGAAATGTGAAAGATTTTTCCATTTTCCTCTATATTTTCCACCTCCTAAAATTCTTCCTTCCCCTCCCCTCCAAACTCCCAAACAAAGCCTTAAGAAAAACTGTCACACTACACTATGAAGGATTATACTCTAATACATCCGGATAATATTATATGTAAATATTCTATTTTTAAAATTCATTATATAATTGATGTTTTTAAACTATATTATAAATTATATACATCATGTTTAAAAAAATATATATACATCAATTATTTAATAAATAAAAAAAGAATATTTGTTTATAATATTTGTTAATAAATAAAATATATATATACATCAATTGTTTAATAGACTTTTTTTCTCCTTCGAAAAACAAAACAAAGAAAGAATATTAAGGGTAAAAACAAAACAATGTCATCAAAAGGGGCCTATTTGGGGACTGTTTGGCAAAAATAGCGGATAGTTGATAAGCTAGCTGATAACTTATGACTGATGACTTATGGCTGATAAGCTAATTGAAGTGTTTGATAAAAGTAGCGGTTCAACTAACTGATAGATGTAAAATGACATAAAATGACATTTTTATATCATTCAATTTTTTATGAAGACAAGAACAACATACATTAATAATAATAATAATAATAATAATAATAATAATAATAACAACAACAACAACAACAACAACAACAATAACAACAACAATATCATTGTCATTTAAGTACGAATTAAGATAATCTTAACTACAATTATATTAATCTAAAACAATAATAAAAATAAGTCTATCGCCTAATATTCCATAATAAAGCAGCAATATTGTTACGAAGAAGCAGTAGAACCCATTTTTATCTCTATTTGCTTGATCGTTGGTATTCCCTGTATTTAATACATTTATTTTTTATTTTAAATTATATAAAACATAAGGGGTAAAACTGGTATTTAAATAAAATAGTAAGGGTAAAAGAGGAAGAAAAAATAATAAGCTATAAGTTATAAGCTCAAACGCTACTTGAAATAGCGTCTGAAAAATAAGCTATAAGCTCCTGAAATAAGATATAAGCTCCTGACGAAAAGACTGTTACCGAACATGTCTTTTTTTGCCAGACAAGCTTATAAGCTATAAGATATAAGCTTGTTTTTGTGCATTGCCAAACAGACTCTTGATTGATTTTTGGTTTTTAGTTCTTAAAAATTCTTTTGTACGTAAAACAGTTTTTAATAATTGTTTTTTTATAAAATAAAAACAAAACATGTTTGGTGATCTTATATTTTAAAACTGTTTTGGGATGATAAAAATGAGAAAATCTATTTGGCAATCCCATTTCTTGAAACTCAATTTAGGAAGAAAATAAAAAAAAACTATTTGATAATATAATTTTCTAAATTAGTTTTTTTTTTTTAAAATCTATTTAGATTTAAGAAAGTATAACATAACCCCGTGATAAATAAGTGGAAGTTTATTTTAATATCTCCGCTATTCAATCATTTACAATTGTACTTAAGATAAGTTATAGCCCTAAATTCGTACTTAGATTCAATTAATTTTGGAACTAAGCAATTCACTATTGACTTGTTCAAATGGAATTCAGGTTGTCAATCCTACTTAGCTCTATCTAGAGATACGGTATAAAAACGAACATATATGAATTAAATCAGACTTTAGATCATAAACTGAATAAAAACTTTATTAATGGAATCCAACAAATAAGAAGGGGTTCATTGTGGAACCCTAATCAAAGAGGTTTAGTTGCACATGGCAACAAACATCATTACAAAACAATATAAAAATATACCATAGAGAAAACAAGAGGAGGATGAAGATCATCTGCCTTCAAGCTCCTCATGCTTCACCTTTGCCTTGTACTGCTAACTTTCTGAATGAATAAAAGAGTGTGTAAGGGTCTCTATTTATAGTGCATCATTACTTAGGGGGTTAAGAGAGAAGAAATATGGTTTTTCCACAAAAAAACGGGTTGGAAAACAAGCAAACAACAATTACTGGCCGTTACCATGCGCAGGCGCATGGACTGATGCGTAGGGGCGCTTCTGGCAGTAGCCAAGCCTGCCTCATGCGCGAATTCTGCAGTTATCAACCCTTTTTCAAACGTTCTACCTTCTTGCAATGCCTTGGAACTTGAGATGAATTTTTCCCAACTTTTATTGTCTTCAAAAATCTTCTAAGAATCATTGATCTTCAATCATCAATATCCTTGATCTTGTGATGTCTTGTTTTGCCGATTTACATGATTTCTCATTAAAAAGACTCAAAACACCTATGGAGTATCATGATTTAGGATAAAACTAAATTACAACACTTGAATGAAAACAATACAAAAAGTTCCTCAAACCATTGACAACTCCTCTAATTGACTTTTAATTTACCTTCAAATACAAAGAAAATAACTAAAAACGTAGCTAAAAATATCATATGTTATTCCATCATCACAACCCCAAACTTAAACCGTTGCTTTTCCTCAAACAACAAAATAGCAAGAAGTTAGAATTTACATGAATTTGATGATGGAACATACCTTTTCGGAGATGGTGCTCAAATTGTTTTCCTTCCCACTTCCAGACTTGAATAACTTACCACTTCCATGCAAGCAGGACAGAC
Organism: Medicago ruthenica; assembly: GCA_018208015.1. Lineage (NCBI taxonomy): Eukaryota > Viridiplantae > Streptophyta > Magnoliopsida > Fabales > Fabaceae > Medicago > Medicago ruthenica. The sequence continues at coordinate 21,220,955 of CM031378.1, forward strand.
TTAGAAAAGATACTCTTAATTTTAACCACTTACAATTCCAAGATACATGTATGTACCTCCTAAATCCAGTGGGGATGGCCAAGGAATTTGCCACACTTCAGTCGTCATGTGATTGTACATTGCTTTGGGATTGAAGCAATTCTAAACAGACATTCAAGGTACATATTACCACACACACATATAGAGGTCTTTTCAAGGTTATAACGTGGCTTAGGTTAACGGTGGGATCTATTTGGGAAAGTAGGCTAACAAACATTTTGTAGTTATTTTTCTAAAGATTCCCTATTTTAAATACTTTCTTCCAACATGTAGTTTTGATTCACAATGTCACAACCAATGTTTATGAGGTACTAGCTTTTATGCCAAACAAGAAAAAAGGGTACTAGTAGAACTTCTTATTCTTTTTTTTTATGAGACCAACTTTTTGTTGGCTCTTGTTTTTCTATATTTTTTTTTGTGTAAACGATGATTTTGATGTTTTATCTACATTTATCTTTTTCATTTTTTTTATTTACATAACCAAGTTCTACTGGTACCCCACCCCAAACTTAAGATGTTTCTAATTCCAAAACCCCAAACTTAATTTCAAACCATGACAAATATTTCACTAATCTATCTAACTCCAAAATAAATCAAACAGATATAACATTATAGGGTTCAAATCTTGTGATATGATTCAAGTCACATAAGTAACAAAGAAAGAAATAATGCTTGGATGCTCAAAGTGGTTTCACAAAGGATATAACAATTATGAATCAGGGTGGCTTGAAAAAGGCTCAAGGAACCAAAACAAGTGCCTCGTGTGTATGATAATACATCCGATAGTCCGTAAAGAACGACCACAATTTCGAGCAAAAATAACAATCCACATGGAATACACATATAGAAAGAATTATAGTAGAAATAGTGGAATATATATTTGGTTCAAAATCTCACCGGTTATGCTATACATAATTGAAATGGTGAATATTTCTGAGTATCTTCCGCAACAAGCCCTAAAAGACTCTTCGGAGCAGGTCTTGCATGGTTAATCAGGTTACTTTCTTTCCTTCGCCACTGTTCTAGAAGCTGAAACTATTGCTTTGCTAGAATCTCTATATGTGGCAATATCAAACGAATTGCATAATGTCTTGTTTGAAATAGATTGTAAGACCTTATTAGAAGCCCTCACTTCACCTAATGTTCCTCCTAATGAGTTTCTTGGTCTTGTATCTTGTTGTCGTAGTATCTTCGCTAGTATCCCAACTTTGTATTGTCGTTTGTTAGGAGGCAAGCTAATTAATAAGGTTGCTCATGGTATTGCTGGTGTAACACCCCGTTTTCCCAACTTGAAAATTTCATTTAAAATAAATCAGAGTTTCAACCTTGACGGGATGTCGCACTTCGTTTACAATTTATAAATAGGATAATTTGCTATTTATTTCAAAACAGACTTTCCAATAACGTCAAAACCATCGCAGCGGAAATTCAACTTCATAATTAAATCTAAACATCATTAGGCACAAGGCCACATCAAAAACAACGTAGTTTAAAACTCCACTAAATGTGGTTCAACATCAGTTTGAAATTAAAATACATAGCACATGAATTCATCAAAAAGTTTCCCATCCCGTTACATATCAGAGCGACTCCTAATGACACGAGGAATCAACTCACTTCAGCGATTACTCCTGGTTATCTGCACGTTACCCACGTAGAGGTAACATTCAAACAGAAGGGGTGAGATTCACATTCAATAAACATAAGTACATAATTCATAAGATGAATTTAACATTTCACATAAACATCATCAAACAACACCATCAGATATTATACATACATCACACATACACATCATAATCTCACCTCTCAATGCAACATCAAATACAATAACATCGACCGACTCAACAATGCAACATCACTGACTCAAGTATGCAACATCACTGACTCAAGTATGCAACATGCATGTGGTACCAATTCATCGCAAAATATGTCATAATAGGACATGTCGGGCATACACCCCCATCGTAAATGTCATATAGACATGTCGGGCATACACCCCCATCACTTAATTCATAATGTCATAATAGACATGTCGGGCATACACCCCCATCACTTAATGCATATGTACTGGACTCGACAATGCAACATTTACAACAAATACAACGTCAACAACAACTTCATTATCATATACATCATCATCGTTATCATCATCATCGTTTAACATCATCATCGTTTAACATCATCATCGTGTATTATCATCATCACAACAAAGCATCATCACAGCACATCGTTATCATCACACATCATTATCACAACACATCATTATCATAAACAATCATCTAAAACCTCCTTGGAGTATTTTCACTAAGACCTCCTTGGAGTATCTTCATCATAACTCAAAAACTAAAAGTCATTTTCACGTCAAACCAAAGCCACTGGAAAGCTAACAAAATTATCTAAAACCTTCATGTTTACACCCAAGGCCAATTCTGTACCGATCAATACCAGTTTTCGTTTCAAATTCGGAAAAGTTGTGCAGAAAGTCCATAAAAATTCACTGTGACCTACGTGCAGTAATTTGACCATAACTCAAGTTCTATAAATCGTTTTGACGTCAGACCAACGGCATTAGAAAACTAACATCCATACCTACAACTTTTGTGTTTACACCTAAGACCAATTCTGTACCGATCAATACCAGTTTTTATTTCAAAATTCGGGGCAGAGATAAGAAAACTCAGGAAAAGCAACTTATATTATTCAAACTTCTCATTCATTCAAAATCATCACAATCAACAACAATCATCTGACACATGTTTATGAACATTCAAAACTTCATCAATTTATGCATAAGCATGGCACCAATCAGTAACAACACCATAGAATCACAACAAAATCAACATCTCAACATAGAAATCATCAATTTAACATTCCATCATTAGTTTATCATAATCAAACAACCCTAATTCCCAAATTCACCAACATCAACATGTTAAATCAAAATTTAGGGATTATGAAACTTAGATTTATAGAAGCTAGTCCCACCCTTACCTTGTTATGAAGAAATCGCCCCCTTCAGCTTTTCCTCTTCTCAAGTTCTTCACCTTCTTCCTTGGCTCTGCTTCTCCTCTTTTCTCTTCTCTGTTTCACGTGAAAACACAACAAATGAAACCTCTTCACGCGTATACCTCTTTTTCTATTCCACTTCCCTCTTTCTTAATTTCCCATAATGCCCTTAATGCCATTTTAATTCTATTTAATCTATTAAATTATATTAATTCATTATAATTCAATAAAATAATAAAATTAAATTCTAGGCGTTACAACTCTCCCCAACTTATAAAATTTTCGTCCTCGAAAATGTACCTCATGCAAATAACTCTGGATAAGACTCCAACATCTTGCTTTCCAGCTCCCACGTCAAGCTTTCACCAGTTGGTCCTCCCCAAACAACTTTCACGAGAGGAATCTCTTTGCCCCTCAACTTCTTCATCTCACGGCCTTCAATCCTCAGTGGTAATGTCTCCACCGTAAGATTGTCTCTAACCTGCACATCATCTCTCGGAATCACATGAGAGGGATCTGCAACATACTTCCGAAGTTGCGACACGTGAAACACATCATGCAAATTTGAAAGATGCGGTGGTAATCCCACTCTATAAGCAACTGTTCCTATCCTTTCTGATATCTGATAAGGACCAATGAACTTCGGAGTCAGCTTCTTCGATTTCAATGCACGTCCGACACCAGTCATCGGAGTGACTCTCAAAAACACATGATCACCTTCTTGGAACTCAAGGTCTTTTCTTCGCTTATCATGATAACTTTTCTGCCGACTCTGCGATGCTTTCATCTTCTCTTGTATCAATTTGACCTTCTCAGTAGTTTGCTGAATAATTTCTGGTCCCACAATTGCACTCTCACCAGCCTCGAACCAACACAAAGGAGTTCTGCACCTCCTACCATACAATGCCTCAAAAGGTGCCATTCCAATGCTAGAATGGTAACTGTTGTTATAAGTGAACTCTATCAACGGTAGATGACTATCCCAAGCTCCACCCTGCTCAAGAACACATATTCTCAACAAATCTTCGAGTGATTGAATCGTCCTTTCCGACTGACCATCTGTTTGCGGATGATAAGCCGAGCTCAACCTCAATTTAGAACCCAATGCTTCCTGCAAACTCTTCCAAAATCTAGAAGTAAATCTTTGGATCTCTGTCTGACACAATACTCGACGGAACACCATGCAACTTCACAATCTCTCGAATGTAAATCTCTGCCAACTGCGACACAGGATAACTAATATTTATCGGAAGGAAATGCGCAGACTTCGTCAACCTATCCACAATCACCCAAATTGAATCATGTCCTCTCTGAGTATTCGGCAAACTCGTCACAAAATCCATGGATATACTATCCCACTTCCACTCTGGCACATCCAACGGTGTCAACAACCCAGCAGGTTTCTGATGCTCAACCTTCGACTTCTGACAAGTCAAACATGAATACACAAATTGAGCCACATCTCGCTTCAAACCAGACCACCAAAACAGCTTCTTCAAATCATGATACATTTTTGTAGCTCCCGGATGAATACTCAAGCTACTTCTGTGACTTTCCTCAAGAATCATCTTCTTCATCTCATCGTTATCAGGTATACAAATTCTGCCTCTAAACCTCAACACTCCTTGATCATCAATTTTGAAATCACTACCCTCAGCCTCATTCATCAAATCCACCAACTTCACATCTACTTTCTGAGCTTCTCTGATATTACTCAAAAATTCATTGTTAATCTTCAACATACAACGTCACATTATTATCTTAACAACATCTTCGACATCAAAACACCTTGACACATAATTCTCACATCCATAACTCACCAAATCAAACATGTAGAGTCGTATACTTATAGCAACTGCGCTACATACACTTCTGCTGCGCAACTCTGATAATCTATCTTAAGTCATCGTACTCATTAAAATTTCCATCAACTACATGGGTTACAAGTCTTAATTTAAGTTCGGGCTTTCTTTAACATCCATCATAACATCATCGTTAACTTAATATCCTCAATCTTTCACTTTGCGACGTTAGCTCGCATATAAATCCTCTACTCTGAATCGTTCAATACTTCTCGACTCTTTCCTATCCACTCCCTTATTAATTCACACAAACACGATATAACATTATTCACTTCATGCACTATCAAGATAGCAAGTCAAATCTACACCATCCAACACGATCTCGTCTACTATCAACAAGAGATTGAGGGTGATCAAGTCCTCAATTTGTCAAGAGATATCCGACAACCGTAATGGAGCATAAACTATCGTTACTAACTACAATAGAGTTCTTTTCCAACTTATACTCACGTCACCCAAAAGCACCATACTTCAACAATTCCCAAAATCATCTGAACATGCTAACACCGACGTCTTGCAGCTACATACTAATACACCTCTGACGATAACATCAGACATAATTTCTTTTAGGTCATTACCAACACTTCCTATCCTTGAAATCTCATTCTTCGCATTTCCAACAACTTCAGCAACTCATTATAATTACTCACTAATATTCCACAATGAAGTCTATCACAATCCGTCACTATAATCATTCTTATTCAACATAAATTGCATCTCCATGCATTTTCCGATACCTTCGCATTCTTACAAATACCAACGTTTCATTCCTTATCCATATCTTACACCTTTCTTCACCTTTTCAATTTTCAGCAAGAATCACCCAACTTCAAACACAATTATATCTCCCAATACAGACCTCCCAAGCACAAAATTATATTCCAAAATGAAGGGAATTTCGTGTAGATTCCAGAACTTCAAGAATCTCCCAAATCCGAGTTACGAGTAAAAAGTTATCATCCTTGCAATGGGACTGGTCCAGAATTCCCGTATGCAGAATTTTCCAAAAATCAGCATCAGACCCAAACATTAAAATGCACTTTTCTTCCTCTTCACAAACTTCCTGAAGACAAATCTTATATGCAAACTGTAGGGAATTTCTTGAGCTTTCCAAAAAGTCCAGAATCGCTTCCATCAGAAACACGAGTAAAAAGTTATGCCCCTTTTACTGACAGCTGCTCCATAATTGTAAAAATCAGAATTTGAGGTTGATGAACATAAGTTCCATCTCTCCCTCTCGCTTCCAAGATCTACCAACATCCTTTCTTTTCATCCAACTACGAAAATCACCCGAATTTAATCCAACTACACTCAAGACATACCATCTACCGAATTAATCCATCAACTATCACTTCCATTGGAATAATTCCTCATTCTCAATTAATTCACCATCCATAATCTACACACATCTCAAACTCGACTGATACGAATTCATGAGTCCATACTCTCGCCGGTTCCCAACAACATCGCTTCAATAACGTTTGCACTCTTACAATCAACATCACCTCGAACCAACTTCTACATACTATCAACACGTCCGGGAGGCAAGCTTCTCCCCCACTTATTCCAAACCAACTCCTGCAGACAACGACTATGAGCTAACAAACAAGTACCGACAGTGTTTCACACACATGTCGAGTACTAAGGGACAAACAACATTAGACAACATTGGCCGGACAGACCGACCTGCTCTGATACCAATTGTAACACCCCGTTTTCCCAACTTGAAAATTTCATTTAAAATAAATCAGAGTTTCAACCTTGACGGGATGTCGCACTTCGTTTACAATTTATAAATAGGATAATTTGCTATTTATTTCAAAACAGACTTTCCAATAACGTCAAAACCATCGCAGCGGAAATTCAACTTCATAATTAAATCTAAACATCATTAGGCACAAGGCCACATCAAAAACAACGTAGTTTAAAACTCCACTAAATGTGGTTCAACATCAGTTTGAAATTAAAATACATAGCACATGAATTCATCAAAAAGTTTCCCATCCCGTTACATATCAGAGCGACTCCTAATGACACGAGGAATCAACTCACTTCAGCGATTACTCCTGGTTATCTGCACGTTACCCACGTAGAGGTAACATTCAAACAGAAGGGGTGAGATTCACATTCAATAAACATAAGTACATAATTCATAAAGATGAATTTAACATTTCACATAAACATCATCAAACAACACCATCAGATATTATACATACATCACACATACACATCATAATCTCACCTCTCAATGCAACATCAAATACAATAACATCGACCGACTCAACAATGCAACATCACTGACTCAAGTATGCAACATCACTGACTCAAGTATGCAACATGCATGTGGTACCAATTCATCGCAAAATATGTCATAATAGGACATGTCGGGCATACACCCCCATCGTAAATGTCATATAGACATGTCGGGCATACACCCCCATCACTTAATTCATAATGTCATAATAGACATGTCGGGCATACACCCCCATCACTTAATGCATATGTACTGGACTCGACAATGCAACATTTACAACAAATACAACGTCAACAACAACTTCATTATCATATACATCATCATCGTTATCATCATCATCGTTTAACATCATCATCGTTTAACATCATCATCGTGTATTATCATCATCACAACAAAGCATCATCACAGCACATCGTTATCATCACACATCATTATCACAACACATCATTATCATAAACAATCATCTAAAACCTCCTTGGAGTATTTTCACTAAGACCTCCTTGGAGTATCTTCATCATAACTCAAAAACTAAAAGTCATTTTCACGTCAAACCAAAGCCACTGGAAAGCTAACAAAATTATCTAAAACCTTCATGTTTACACCCAAGGCCAATTCTGTACCGATCAATACCAGTTTTCGTTTCAAATTCGGAAATGTTGTGCAGAAAGTCCATAAAAATTCACTGTGACCTACGTGCAGTAATTTGACCATAACTCAAGTTCTATAAATCGTTTTGACGTCAGACCAACGGCATTAGAAAACTAACATCCATACCTACAACTTTTGTGTTTACACCTAAGACCAATTCTGTACCGATCAATACCAGTTTTTATTTCAAAATTCGGGGCAGAGATAAGAAAACTCAGGAAAAGCAACTTATATTATTCAAACTTCTCATTCATTCAAAATCATCACAATCAACAACAATCATCTGACACATGTTTATGAACATTCAAAACTTCATCAATTTATGCATAAGCATGGCACCAATCAGTAACAACACCATAGAATCACAACAAAATCAACATCTCAACATAGAAATCATCAATTTAACATTCCATCATTAGTTTATCATAATCAAACAACCCTAATTCCCAAATTCACCAACATCAACATGTTAAATCAAAATTTAGGGATTATGAAACTTAGATTTATAGAAGCTAGTCCCACCCTTACCTTGTTATGAAGAAATCGCCCCCTTCAGCTTTTCCTCTTCTCAAGTTCTTCACCTTCTTCCTTGGCTCTGCTTCTCCTCTTTTCTCTTCTCTGTTTCACGTGAAAACACAACAAATGAAACCTCTTCACGCGTATACCTCTTTTTCTATTCCACTTCCCTCTTTCTTAATTTCCCATAATGCCCTTAATGCCATTTTAATTCTATTTAATCTATTAAATTATATTAATTCATTATAATTCAATAAAATAATAAAATTAAATTCTAGGCGTTACAGCTGGAACATATTTATTTCACACTAGCCCCCATATTTTCTATGATGTACAAAGTTTTGTTGAAAAGACAACAAATGAGATTACTTATATTTATTTTAAAGAATGTTTGGTGAAATTGGGTGTAAATTAACAAATAGTTTTTATATTTTTTCTGTAAAAAAAACAAATATTTTTAATGAAAGTTACAATCTCTAATTACTAGTTTTAAATAATAAAGATGAATGGTTTTTTTGGTCCAAATGAAAATATGCACACTTACTAATTTACACATTAATGTTTTTAGGTTAGTGTAAATTATAACATCTAATATATATATATATATATATATATATATATATATATATATATATATATATATATATATATATATATATTATGAGTGTGTGGGTTTGCTAACTTAGACCAACAAAAAATATGTATGTCCAAGTTAGCAAGTGTGCACCTTTTCATTTGGACAAAAATATCATTCATCTTTATTATTTAAAACTAATAACTTGAGGGTTACTTTAGTAATTTTCATTATAAAATATTTGTTAACTTGCACCAATTTGCTAATTTAGACCCATTTTTGTTATGAACATATTTATGTCACAATTACAAACATTAAACAACGCACACAAAAAAAAAGACAACGGTTTTGACAAAAAAACGGTTGCAGTTTTTTAAATTGCGTAATTACCATTCGTTTAATAATAGTTTCTAATAGTAGTAGGTGAATATTTTTGTCTAAATGAAAATGTACACACTTGTTAGCTTGGACCTTCATGTTTTTTTTTGTATAAGTTAACAAACCCTCTCTTTCTATATATATATATATATGTGTGTGTGTGTGTGTGTGTGTGTGTGGTGTGTAGAGAGAGGGGGGGTGTGTGTGTGTGTGTGTGTTGGGGTGGGTTTAGAGGGTTACAACCAATTGGACACACACATACTTAGTAAAAGATAGAAATAAAAAATAATTAAATATTGCATACTATTAAAATAATTAAAAATATGTGTCTTGTTTTGTATGGGTCCAGAATGTATCCAAAAAATTGTGACCATCTAATAAGCGAGAGATATTATCACGAAGGTATAGCAAATCATTTGCTACCATTATAATTCATGGGTTAGTGGAAAACATAGGTGAGGTGGAAGTAAACATAATGGCCAATTAGTAACTACACGTCATTCGTGATAAGTCCGGGACGATTCCTTCGCTATATAATAAGCATTCCGCTGATTATATCAGATAACAGTTGTTATTATAGACACACAAATATGTACGTATTTGTTCCTCTAAAAACAAAAATTGTACGTACGTAGATTTAGATCATATATTGTTTATGAGTGCAGTGTTGTTGTTTGTCGTCTTGTGTGGCGTTGTTTGATTTCGCGTCTTGTTGCGGTGTTCGTTTGATTCATATCAGTCAATCATAGATTCAATCAATGATTTGAACGTCAACGTTGCAGATCTGGAAGCATGAGTATTCTGGTGATTTAGATTTTATCATATTGTTTATAGGCATTTTGTCGTTGTATGCTATTAACTTGGGTGCTGTGAGATTGTTCGCATTTTCATCCTTTAAGTTTTTAGCGATGTTGATTATGATGTATTCTATCAATTTGAATGAATGAATATCGTTTTTTGTAAAAAAAAAACAATATTAACAATATTGATAAAATTAATATTGTAAACATTCATTAAAATATGGTCAAATATGAAATCTAGAGTTAGTTATTATTTTTTTGGTTATCAAATCTAGAGTTAATTTTATTGTTAACATTGTTAATATCTAGAGTTTATTTCAAAAAAATCTAGAGTTAATTTTGCTAATTTATAGAGATAATTTTATGAAATGAGAGAATTTCATATCTAGAGATCACGAGTTCATATTTTTTTAGTCAGATTTTTGTGTGTTAAAATTAAGACTAGTGATGGTTTGTCCATGGATTGACTTAGTTTGAGTCGTGATTGGCCCTCAAAATTTTGGAAGCAAACAAGACAAACCGATAAGAGATATGTGGTGGTTGTTTTCCTTTTTGGACAAACCGATAAGAGATATGTGGTGGTTGTTTTCCTTTTTGGACAAACCGATGTTAATATCTGTAGCTTGACTTGGTGGATAAGACATTGTTAATGGCCATCCACATATACACGAAAAATAGTCACCTGATATTAGTTTTCTTTGGCTAAAAATATGTTAGTGTTATGAATATATAAATTAGTGGATGTCCATCCATTAACCTTCCACAAACATGTAACTCCCACTAGTAAGTGGATTGAAATGTGATTATTGATTTACCTATTTGTGTCCTATAAATAGGACTTATGTTGCAATGTAAAGATACACTTGTGAAGTAATACAAGATACTCTATTGTCCTCTCTTGTTCAATTTCTCTCTATTCTTCTATATTTTATAATATCTTGTAATACTTTTGATTAATTTCATAACACGTTATCAGCACGAGACTCTACCAAAGCAATGGCATTGAGTATGATAATGAGCTGATCTAGTCATAAACAGGAGTAGGAGATTAATCACGATTGTTAGAGTGAAAAGTGTTGAAGAAGCTAAATAAGTAATTTGAATGTTTGATGGATCTAGACATGATTCAGGTTTGCCAATGGTTCATTACATCTCTATGTTTTTAATTTCTCATTTTGTTTTGAATTTGTTTGAGTGAATTATCTACAACTTTTCAATTTCTCACTGTATAGACTATGATAATTAGGAAAGGGATAGTTTTAACTTCGCACTCATGAAGCTTAAAAATATAGAACATGCTTCATGTCAATTATTTATTTTATTTTATTTTGCACATGAATTTTGCTGAAAAATTCTTTGAATTGTATATAATTATCATATTTTTATTTGTTATTCTAGTTAAATTTTGGAAGAATTTAACATTGAAGCATCCTTGAAGGATTGCTCAAACAATGAATGTATTTTTTTTTCATTGATTTGAGATATAGTTCTAAAAGAATGATTAATTTCGTATCAGGCACTCGTAAAAGATTGCAAAATAAAAAAAATTGTGATTTTCCTTTGTTATTCTCGATAGAGGTTTGTGGTGAATTCTTGAAGAACTAGATCTTTGTTAACATCTACTGAATTTATATTTTTATCATGCTAATATTTTTAATATAATTTTTTTATTGAATCTTATTTAGTTAACACATTAGCATGTTTAATATTCTTAATAAATTTTGAATAATTTAACATCGAGTATCCCTGAAGGATTGCACAAAAGAATTGTTCTCGATCAATATGAAGATCATAATATAATTCCTGAAGAACTTAAAAAAAAATTAAGATTAAAGCATCCCTGAAGGATTGCTGTCGCGTTGATTTTCGGAGATCAAGCTATTGATTAGCGTTGACTTGCAATTTTATTTCACGACTGAACTTTTAATTTTTCAAAAGAAAAGTGAAAAAAAGTTCTAAATTACCACAATTTTAAAGATTTTGGGTTCGGGAATCAATTATACGAGGGGAAGGTATTAGCACCCCTCACATCCGTTGTACTCAACGGGAACCGTTAGTTAGTTTAGCGTTTAATTGTGTTAGTGTTATGTCAAATGTTTTGTAAAGAAATAAATAAATAAAAGAAGAAACAAAAAGAGAAAAGATAAAGACTAAAAATAAGTTTTTTGTTCATGAGAAATTTAATAATGTATGCACGAGACTGTTGAAGGTCAACGTACGTAGATCAGTTTGTCATGCATCTCCCTTGGTCCCTCTGCTATAACTATAAATATAGTGCTCACCAGTACTTGTTCCACCCGGTTTGCCTAACTTCCCATTAAATTCTTCTCTTGTTTTATTGAGTTGTCCAAAGTATTAATTAAATATGGATGATGTTGTGAGAGCAAGAAATCATTTTCGGAGATCATCAACTCCTGAAGTGGTTTTAAATGTCCTAAACTATAATGTCCAACTATGTACTACCATGTCAGTAGAAAACAATCATACACAGCTTGTTGCTTTTGTCTTCTCTGTACTCTTTAGTTTTCTCCAATTAAAATACTCTCAAAATCCAACCATATTTCAAATCCATCCTATCACCATTTTTGTATCCATTGCTAGTTCTCTTGCCTATTGTTTCCTCTTTTGGATTAGGCTTAAGTTTGCTATACGCCGAGTTAACACTCTTTTGGAAGTCTTTGGGTCGCTTTCATTTATTTCCATGGTCTTAATGTTGTTACCAAATCACACTTATTGGGGGGAACCATTGAAATATATTGCATACACAATATGGTTCCTTACCCATGTCTTAGCCTTTATCATCAAAACCATACCTGGGAGGGGTGTGGTGCCTCCACCCTTGCCGTATTAAATTAAGGTCTAGATTGACGGTGAATTTGTTAGAATCACAATGTGTCAGTGTGATTTCGTCACCGTAATTCCAAACATGCCATAAGTACTAGTATGTACTAAATGTCATTTGCAAGTCATTTTTTTAATACAAAACCTATAACACATCACAACTACACACAACAAATTGCAAAATTACAATTCATGGTCCCGATTGTTGGAAATTTAGGTCTTAATAAAAACAGAATTCATAAAACATGTTCAATCATTATGAATCAATAGCGGAAGCAATCAAAACATTGAACATGATTATGATCGGATCTACAACATGTTTGATTTACCAAGGATATTAAGAATTAGGGTATTAGGAATACCTGAAAGAAGCTTTCATGGCAACCTTCCAACAGCAACTGTCAGAAACAGAGAAACAGAGAGGAGGTGATCTGAAACACACAATAGAGTTAGCGGCGGCTGATTTGGTTCTTCCTCAACCGGTACCTTTATGCCTCAAGTTCTCTTCAGATGGGGAGAAGAGAGAGTTTGCCGTGTACGGTGTATTGGGGACCATAGCCTCTTTTATATTGGATGACCATTAGGGTTTCCCATTATTCCGTTAATGGGCCATCCGGACATCCACCCATATTGAGTCCATATCAATAATTAATTATCTAAATAGAAATCTAATTAGTCTTATTACTTAAATTGATCACTAATCAATTAAGGCTCTAAATTGATAAATAGCTAATATAATTATTATTACGATATTTGCCCACATAATGATATCGGAATATAATTAAATAATAAAATATTCCAACAATCTCCCACTTGGGCTACATATCTTAATAATTATACCATAATTCTTTAGGCGCGTCTGAATGTTATTTATCTTTAGATTTCAACTTTACAATCTGGTCCACCTCATACATTAATGATGGGACCACCGCGGCTGTCGTCACTGACATATAATGTGACGGAACCCCGACGACCACCATATCAATGCACTTGATGACATAGATCGATATGGATGAGTGGCATGGAAATTTCATGTGATGTGATCTCTAAATCATGTCCATTTCCAACTGGTCCGACTGAAAACTTTAGTGAGATCAAACTGAAGTTTGCAAATTCAATATTTGCACAAAATGATACAGAAATGGTTATAACAAAAATAACCTCATAAACTTTATTTCTGCAGAAAATCATAATATAAAGTATGTATCGATACCAAAACTAAAGTATAAAACATAAAACAAAAGAGACTCCCACTAATCCAAGACATCCTTAATGACATCAATCATATGAAATACCTTATATGTCATGTGTATGATTAGTGAGTCGGCTAGCATTAAAGCCCATCTTTATATGTTCTATTCAATTCAACAATAATCTATAAGGTAATGAACTCTATAAAATTTGTTGTTGAATAACTTTATGACTGGATTATGTCACTATATATAACTTAAGTGGTCTCTCAATACCTTTAACAATATGCAACCAAGTGACATAAATACTTACAGTCATATTTCTTGAGTTAGAATGTGTATTATCTACTTACATCCAAAAGCCAGAGTTTGACAAACAAATGATCTCCAAATTGTCAGATCCCTGATGTGAGCATAAGCTCTCTTGTTCTCTTTAAAAAATCCTTATGGTTGCGTTTTCAACAATTCAAACTTTGAATTGCTCAAATATCTGCCAAACAATCTTATTATATACGCTATTTCCAAATGCGTATAATAAAATCGTACATAAAAATCCTATAGGCAAAGTGTAGGAAAATACTTAAATTTCTGAATTCATAAATTTCCTAATGGGCAATATTTGAGACTGAAAAGTCTCTCTCAGTGATTGAGGTCATCCAAAAATTTCTTAACTTTAATGTCAATTTATTTTCAACTTTACTGATATAACTCTTTTGTGATATCCGAATAACACCTTGAGAAAAATCTCTAAGTATTGAAATGCCTAATACAAAAGAGGTGTCCCCAGGATCTTTCATCACTAACTTTTGTTAGAGATTTCCTTGGTTTCACATTACTAACATATATCATAGTTGACTAAATAAAATAAAATTGACACATTAAAATATGAATATAAATTTACTCCCACTGAGCTTACTAAATCCACAACTCTACTTAATATTATCTCAAAACCAAATGAGACAATTACTTTATGAGAATTTGTGGTAACACTAAAGAGACAAATTTCTTAACTTATAAGTGGATTTCACGACTTTGCAAACCATCTACTTTGTATCAATTGACACAAAAGCTTTATTCCGTTGCACCATATTATATCATTAATGTCACCATTAAGAAACACTATATTGAAATCCATCTTATGCAGCTCCAAAATTATAATAAACAAACTAGTATCATGACTGTCTTAATAGAGTCTTTCAAATAAAATAAATAGAATTTCTCTTTTCAGTCAATTCTTTATGATACTAGAAGCCCTAGTTCTTGAGGGTGTTGAGTTTGATCTATATGCATTAATTTCATAACTTGATTGAGAGGAAGAACAATAATGTCTTTATGAGGTTCCAAATATACTATACTAATAGTAACAATATGAATTAGTTTAGAACCAATTCTTCCACATTCAATTTTATTTTATTTCCATATCTCTCCCCCAAACTCAATATCCTCAAGAAAACTTAACAATTTATGTCTCAAACATTTCCTTAAGTTGTGGGACGAAAAACTTATAGTTTTCAAACCCTTAAACAATTATAGAATGTCACAAGTCATAACTGAATTGACTTTAATAACTAAACTTAAAAGACACACTGAATCATCATTTGAAAATAAAACTCGAAATATCTTGATTTAGTCAAAGAGAAATTAAAACAAAAATTAATTCAAATAATGATTCACCAAATTGTCTTTTAAATACAAAAATAAGCTAGCAACGACAATCTAAAATTAGTATAAAATGAATAAACAATCTTTATCGACTTTGTCCATTCTAAATTGATATATCTTTCAACATCATTGGACATAAGTCAGTCAAGATTAACTTTCTTTATTTGCCCTTATTTTTTTGAGGTATTTTCCGAATGAACACTATTTTATTTTCTCTTGCTTCAGCTTTTCTTTATTTGCACACTTTATGAATTGATCCTTTAAAGGATCATTTCTAACTTTAACAGTTATAAACTTAATTGTGCAAAGAGAATACTAAATGCTGAATTTTCGAACAAGTCATCTGATAGTCGAAATTACTGAATTTTTGAACAAGTCATCTGATAGTCGAAATTATAATGTCTCAGCAAGATTAAATATTTACATAATGTGCTCAATATTTTCTTTGCCTAATAATCTTAATGAAATATCACTCTCTAATGAGAGATTGTCTTTCTCTATATTGCTTTAAAAGCACCTTAGTTTAAGCAAAGAAAATATGACAAAAAATTGTCAACTTAAATAACACTAATAGGATTTCTGATCTTTTAACTTTATGATCACATAAGACCTATAAGATTTGGTGTATACTCACTTTTCAAACTTGATTCTCACATTAGATACTGAATTTGCAAGAGAATGCGAGTTTCACCACCCTTATATAAGGTCTAGATCCAAGAACAATGTTAATATTATTCTTTAATTCTTAAAAGTTAAAACTTTTAAGAGTTAAAAATTTAACTCAAATTAACAAATACATAAACTGTATTAGCTTAAAGAGAACAAGAGAAGCAAAAGCACTCACAAAAATACCTAGTGCACCATTAATATCAAGTCTTTAAACAATAATATCAATTGCTAGTGGTATTTTACAGCAATGATCAAACAATGACAATTTACTTCGACAAAGAATAAATTCTTATAATTGTCATATGTTTACCATTATATTCGTGTGGATGTAAACTCTTAAATGTATAATTAAGTTTACACTCACACAACATTATCACACATGTCAATAAAATATTATAGAAATGTGCATCTTTATTTGTAAATAAAAGACCTTAACAATATACCAAGCGCACCATTAATTCCCAATCTTCGGATTGTAAAAATTAACTGCAAGCAATACTCTCAATGCGATGATCAAACATTGGTGATAAGTCCCGTCAAATAATAGTCACCTTCGGGCATCCTATTATCCACATGGAAAAATACTTTATAACCACCACATATTTACCACCACAGGTATGTAACTATCCGGCCAAGTTGTGCCTTCCTTGGGGCCGACGACAACTCGCATAAATAATTACACACTATATCTTTTGTAACTTCAGTTGAGTCGAATCTACGCAACAGAGGTTACTTGTGCAACATTATTGTTTCAACCGACTCAACCGCAATTACTAGATAATTTTAATATATATTAAATGGGGTGATAACTCCTGTCAAATAATAGTCACCTTAGGGTATCCTATTATTTACATGGAAAATTACTTTATAATCACCACACATTTACTATCACATGCATGTAATTATCCGGCCAAGTTGTGCCTTCCTTGGGGCCGACTACAACTCGCATGAATAATTGCATACTACGTCTTTTGTAAGTTCAGTTGAATTAAATCTACGCAACAGAGGTTACTTTGGCAACATGTTGCTTCAACCAAAACAACTGCAATTACTAGACATTTCACAATAAATTAAATGTTTTTAAATGGGAATGGTCTTTAAATTTACAAGGCACTACTAACATAATGTAGGCCGAATTAGTCCATTATGTCGCTAAGTAACCATAAGGCCACTCAGCAACCCTTAAGTGTGAAGACAAGTTCACAAGAATTTGAAAGAAGATGCAAGTCAAAAATCACACCAATGTGTGTATGACAATACATTTACAGGCATCGCATAAAAGCGAAAACATAAATAACATGAAATATGTCAAAAATGCATGATTGGAGGAAAAGAAAAATTATGTTATTGTAGAAACTTAATAACAATAATCTCAAACATCACAATCATGCTATAAACCAAATATTCAATTTCAAATCAAATAAAAAAATTGAATCTTTATATGCCAAAAATATTCATGCCACAATTGATTCACATATAGCAATGATTCTTTAAATAAAATAATGAATAACTCTAAACTTAATTATTTCCTAAATAAGGAAACAAACTTTATATGTTTATAAATAAACAAACAAAACTAGAATCAATATTTTCCAAAATTAAAGAATCCAATCCTTACTTTCTATACAAAATAAAAATTGTCCATAATATTTTGAGATTCATTATCAAAAGGCAACAAATATATCAAAAATATATTTTAATCTTTATTTGCCTACTTCTCAAAACAAACTTTATGTACAAAATCTTCGTGAATCAAAACTAATTTCAAATAGAAATTATTGTAAGATATGATAGCATATTTGAAAATTATATTAACCAAAAGATTTGATTTAAAATCAAATAACCAAAATCAAAATAAAGTTCAAATCTTCCGTAATAAAAGACATGTAGATTTTATATCCAAATCCTTATTTTTCAAAAGTTCACACTTGACCCAAAAATGGAAAAGGTTCAACCGAATCAGATTCATAACAAAATCCTTAATTCCAAAATTTCTGAAACTTACAATAAATTTAACTATGTCAAATGACAAAACATCATTTGACTAGTTCTTCACAACTTGCAACATTGAAGAAAAATATTTTCCCGAAAAAAAGGCTTACAAGTATGATCGGTTACCCGAATGGTAAACCTCATGTCAATCATATATTCTTATTTAAAATAACAACATAGCAAGACATCCATATGTGTTATTTTATTTGCCACGCAAACGCAAGTTAACAAGTATTATAAACCGGATCCAAAATATATATAATCCAAAGACTAGAATCGATGCAGACTTTAAATCAATTTCCAATTCAAATATTACGAAAGCAAATGCTTATTATAACCAAATTATCACCTTTTATATATTTGTTTAAAGCAATTCATAAAAGGTAGTTTTAAACACAAAATATTTGGAAATCAAATTAATAGTTTCTAGCCAAACTTCAACAAATCAAAATTACCAAAGCTGAATGACATATGGATCCATAATATATATATATACCGCAAGAGTATACAGAATAATAGTATCATTAGTTACTGAAAGAAGCTTTCATGGCAACCTTCCAACAGCAACTGTCAGAAACAGAGAAACAGAGAGGAGGTGATCTGAAACACACAATAGAGTTAGCGGCGGCTGATTTGGTTACCATAGCCTCTTTTATATTGGATGACCATTAGGGTTTCCCATTATTCCGTTAATGGGCCATCCGTACATCCACCCATATTGAGTCCATATCAATTAATTAATTATCTAAATAGAAATCTAATTAGTCTTATTACTTAAATTGATCACTAATCAATTAAGGCTCTAAATTGATAAATAGCTAATATAATTATTATTACGATATTTGCCCACATAATGATATCGGAATATAATTAAATAATAAAATATTCCAACACCGATTGGTTAGCTCACTTGATTTAAGCTAAGAGTTGAATGAGTTGATAAGTTAAAAAATCTGCGTTAAAATCACATTGAAAAAAAAATACTAATTTAATCACATTGAAAAAATACTATTGATGTCCTGAATTATTAACCGTAGATCTAGGACCATGGCTCAATGGGCTCACTCTATATATATATATAGGAAGTACGCTATCAACACATTTTCTAAACACTTTAATTTTCAACACATTCTCTTTTATTAATTAAAATTAATGAATTTTACTTTATATGAGACCACATGATTTGGTCAGACCCACATGTATTAAAACCAATAAAAGAGAATCTATTATAAAATGTGTGTGAAGAAGTGTGCTGTTAGCAATCCTATATGTATAAAAGTGTCGCCATACCGGTAGTTGTGTGGAAAGTGTGTAAAAGCATTGAAAAGCAAAGGAAGAGGAAAAGAATATATGGGACGCTAGCTGTATTGTAGGTTTGTAACTGTTGTGTCTGAATCTGATGTATTAGGTTTTGTCTCTTTGTCCAATCATATAATAGTGTTAGATCAATTTATTGTGCAGCTGGAAGCCTAAGTGACAAGGGTCACATTTCTGAAGAAGTAAATATATAGTTGGTTAACTTATAGATTATAATTTAAGTTAGTAAGAATAGGTAAAAGAAAGGTGTAGTTGATCTCAGTTACACTTATATATGTGTGTATGTATGCAATCTTTCATCCGTTTCTCTCTTTTATTATGAAGTTATCATTTCTTAACTGTGACCGTACTTTTATGAAAGTCATACAAATTTGCATAGCAGTATTTTCCATAAATAACCATGTTTAATTTATCATTCAACAAAATGTTCAACTATATGTTGACTTCTAACATAAAACTCTTTTCCAAATATTAGTCAAATACCATATTAATCTACCATTAAGAAGATAAGTCCTTGTAATAGATTCAAATATATTTTTAAACTTTAGTCTCTATTATTAATCAGTAAGAGTTGAATATACAATGAAAAGTATTAAACACGAGGTATAATTGGATTATCAATCTTATCATTTAGGGCACAAAGCCCTCCAGAAGGGATTGACGCCCTCAAGCAAAGGCTCAGCGCCATCCATAAGGGATTGACGCCCTCAAGCAAAGGCTCAGATTGAAACACGTCATAAAAAGTGAAAAGTCGTCAAATCCCAGCCATTCGATCCGCATCTGTCAAAAACATCAAAGGTCGCTCCCATTGCATCACCTCGCCAACAATTTCGATGTCGCCCTCCAGAAACTATGGACAACCAACTCGCCTCTTCGAGTCTAGTGCTTGTTGGGCTGTGAAATGTCAACACCTCAACAGTTAAATCACTTCACATTGTCCCAAAGCTCGTGCTTGTTGGGCTGTGGACTATCAATCTTATCATTTAGGGCACAAAGCCCTCCATAAGGGTTTGGCGCCCTCAAGCAAGGACTCAACGCCCTCCATAAGGGCCAGAAGAGCCTTAGGCGAACCCGGTAGGGGGCACTGATAAGTGGCAAAATATGAATAAATCCATGTCTTTTATAAAGCTTTTTAGTTACTTGTTGTGCAAGTTATCTTAGGAAAAGCATGGAATTTATGAATAAATGCCAATTATTCTTTGTATATCTTATTCTTCCCCATTTGTGTAGGAAAAAGCAAGCCAGGACCTGAAAATAGAAAGAAATATTGAAGAGAAGCATGAAGACAATCGCCCAGCGATCCTAGGGCGACAGCTTAGCGAAGTCAGGCAGAGAATTATCGCCTAGCGATCCTATGGCGAAAGGTTGACGAAGTGAGGCAGGGAATTTCTGGAACAGGGGAAGTTTGATTTCGCCCAGCGAAATCCTGATCGCCCAGCGAAATCATCAAGGCGGTTTAATGCTGAAGATGACATGGCATATTTCTATTTGCTGTTTTGAATTGTTCGCTGAGCGACGATACGCATCGCTAAGCGAAATTGTATTTATCAGTCTTAGTATTTAAAGCTTTTACAACTTTTAGGTTAAAAAAAACCTACTATTGTATTGCTTGCCTTTTTAACGAAATTCCACAGCTTTTAATCTTTGATTCCTAAGAGAGAGAATAGGCATAAGAGGAGGTAAACTTCAAATAGCAACAAGGATTTCAAGTGAAGATTACATTAAGAAGCTTTGAGAAATCAAGCCTTAACATATTCTTCATCTTCCTTTCTTGTTTTGCATAGTTATCATGACAATGATCAACTAATCTCCTTTGTTGGGATTAATAGGTAATCAATCACTCTATGTTGTAAACTTTTGATAATTTAAATATATGATTCTAGCATTTTTATATACCATTGAATTTATTCTTGCTTTTCACTCTTATATTTGATTTAAATGATGTTGAAAAATACTTTTGAATCTAGGTTTAGAATGATATTCTATCAAGATAAGAAATTCTAGAAATGGGATTTGGTTTTGATAATTACATTAAGTATTGGATCGTAAAGCTTTCGAATCGTTTAATAGATTGAGAAATCGTCGATTAAACGATACGATCGATCTCACGACGTCATTTGGACACGAATGACGTTGTCGAGTAATACGTGATAATGTCATATATAAGAAAAAGCTAGAATCCGTATTTATGATCAATCGAATACAAACGATGTTTGATTGACGAATGTTAATCCTAACACCTTTTATGTCCTATTACTCTACTATTTATTTATAATGCTTTTTATGCTTGAGTAGTGTAGTAATGAAAAAAAGGTTAAACCCTAACTTAAGACGATAATCGACGTTGAACGGTTTATGATATCACGATAATCCCTGTGGAACGATATAAAACTTATACTTACTTTTGTACATTAACAAAATGGCGCCGTTGCCGGGGATTAACGTTATGATATTATAATCATTGCAGCGTTAATTATGGTTTTAAGCAATTTTACACAAAATTCTTTTATGTATATAACTAATATTCCTTATCCATCTTGTTTGCTAATTCTTTTTGGTCAGATTGTTGAAACCGTATATGCGAGGTCAAATATCGGACGACCAACTGCTTTTTGATTCTGAGATAGAGAGAACAGCTCGTAGAAACAATAGCAAGAATCGGAAGAAGAAGCAGCAGGCAAAGAAAAAGCAACAAGAGGAAGCTTCTGTTTCAAGTCCTTCATCTAGTCCAATTCCAAGCCAAGAGATACCAATGGCTGCAGCAGGAGATGGTTCAGGAGGTTCAGGCGGAAGTGGGATGCCATGTCACAATAGCCCACGCCGTTTGGCCCAATTGGGAAAAACGCCACGGACCACAAAGCAAACCGAGATGAAGACGGGGATCCTACAAATACTTTATGCTAATCCTTTCTCAGGATTGGACCATGAGGATCCGTTCCAACATCTCACAAAATTTTACGAGATCGCCGGTACACTTGGAGAGACGGAGAACAATGAGGAAGCTATATTCATGAGGATGTTTCCTCATTCTTTGATTGGGAAGGCCAAGGAGTGGTATTTGGATCAGCCACCAACGGTGATGACAAATTGGAACACTCTTGAGGAGAAATTCCTTGAGAGATTTTTCCCTCAGAATCGTTTCATGGAGGCGAAGACAACTATTGTTGTATTCTCACAAGGTTCAAGTGAGACGTTATGTGAAGCATGGGAGCGTTTCAAGTCGATGCTTAGAAGATGCCCTAATCATGGATTCGATGATTTGACACAAATTCATCTTTTCCGGAACGGGATGCAACAACAATCCAAGTTATTGCTTGATGCTGCTGCTGGTGGATCTTTAATGGCCAAGAGCGCCGAGGATGCTGTTGCTATCATAGAGAGAATGGCATTGAATGATCACCAGGCTCACCATAACAGAAACCAAGGCCAAAGGAAAGCGGGAATCCTAGATTTGGGGACTAATGATGCAATCCTAGCTCAAAACAAGTTGCTAACGCAACAAGTGGAGGAGTTGACTAGAAAGATGGCCAACCTTCCTCAACAAATGAAGGATATCCAAAACGAACAAAGAAGACAACACCAAGTCGCATCATGCGAGCTTTGTTCGGGAGATCACCCCACCGGATTTTGTCCGCCACCCACCGAAGAGGTAAGCTATGTTGGAAATCAACCAAGGCCTCAACAGTTTCAAAACCAATACCAAGGTCATACAAACAACTTCCCAAGAGGGAACAATCCAAACTATGGCCAAGGTTGGAGGTAAGAAGCTGGGCAACAAAACCGACAACCTTACCAAAACTACAATCAATACCAACCTCCACAACAAAACCGAAACCAAAACACCGACGAAACTCTTAACCAATTCATGCAAATGTCAATGGCTAACCAAAAGAACACTGATGCCTCCATCAAAAACCTGGAAACACAAGTGGGCCAGTTGGCACAACAATTAGCTCAAGCAACCCAGCAAGGCAGAACCTTTACCGCCAACACACAAACCAACCCAAAAGATCATGCATCATCATCAAAATGACAATTAAGTCATTTTGATGAAGAAGTCCTTGCATCAAGAGACAATGATAATTGCAAGGCGATTGCTACTCGGAGCGGGAAGGTAATTGGTAGAGGTATAGGTGACAACCTTGAAGTTGAGAGAAGAATTGTTGAGAATGAGGAGAAAGATGATGATGAAGGAAATGAGGAGGAAACAAGAGGAGTAAATAGAGAGGATGAAGTTGAAAAAAATAAGGATGTAGTTGAAAATGAAAACATAGTGTGGAAGAAAGATGTGGTGAAGGAGAAGGGCAAGAATCAAGAAGTAGTGAAGAATGCGCCAACACCACATCTACCGTATCCAACTACACCAGCAAGAAAGGAGAAAGAGAGGCAGTTTGCTAGGTTTCTTGACATTTTCAAACGTTTGCAAATCAACATACCGTTCTCGAAAGCCCTAGAGCAAATGCCGACTTATGCCAAGTTTATGAAAGAGATTCTCTCCAAGAAGAGGAGGTATAATGAAGAAGAAACAATTCAGCTAGATGCTAATTGTAGTGCAATCATCCAGAGAACATTGCCAAGGAAGGAGAGAGATCCGGGTAAAGTTACACTACTGGTGTCTATTGGCAATGTTAATGTCGGCAAGGCACTTATTGATTTAGGTTCAAGTATCAACCTAATCCCACTATCCGTTGTCAAAAGGATTGGTGATTTGGTTGTGAAAAGAACTAACTTAACCTTGCAATTGGCCGACAAATCCTACACTCGTCCATTGGGAATAGCTGAAGACGTGTTGGTGAAAGTCGACAAGTTCTTGTTCCCCATCGACTTTGTAGTGATGGACATGCCTGAAGATGATGATGTGCCGCTAATTCTTGGGAGAACATTCATGCAAACGGCAAGGATGATGATTGATCTTGACGGAGGCTTAATGAAAGTCCGTGTGGACGATGAAGAAGTCAATTTCAACATCAATGAAGCGATGAAGTATCCTAATGATAAATGTGCCTGTTTCAAGATGGATGCAACGGAAGAATTGATTGTTGATACGAGAAACCAGCTGCATCACTTGACACATCTTGAAAGAGTATTGACAAACGCACTAAGTATCATAGGAGAAGAAGATGAGAAGGAAATAGAAGAGTGTTTGAAGGAGCTGGATTCGTTGAAGGAAATTCCTCCTCACAAAGCCAAAATCGAGGAATTAACGAATGAAGCTAAAGTTGAAGAAGTGAAGTCGGAGATGAAGATCTTGCCCTCACATTTGAAGTTTGTATTTCTTGATCAAGAGGGTACCAAACCGGTCATTATTAGTAGCTCCTTGTCAAACCATGAAGAAACAAAATTGGTAGAAGTTTTGAAGTCCAACAAGGAAGCAATAGGCTGGACACTATCCGACTTAAAAGGGATAAGTCCATCCTATTGCATGCATAAGATCATGATGAAGGAAGATTATAAGCCGGTAGCACAACCTCAAAGACGGCTAAACCCAAACATGAAGGAAGTAGTCCGGAAGGAAGTGGTTAAACTACTTGAAGCCGGCATGATATATCCGATCTCGGATAGCACTTGGGTTAGTCCGGTTCAAGTTGTCCCTAAGAAGGGAGGTATGACGGTAATCACGAACGAGAAGAATGAGCTCATACCGACAAGAACCGTCACCGGTTGGAGGATGTGTATCGATTACCGGAGGCTTAACAAAGCTACAAGAAAGGACCATTTTCCTCTACCATTTATGGATCAAATGCTAGAGAGACTGTCAGGACAAGCTTTTTATTGTTTCCTTGACAGATATTCGGGTTACAATCAGATTTCGGTGAATCCAGACGATCATGAGAAGACCGCATTTACTTGTCCTTTTGGAGTATTTGCATATCGACGCATGCCGTTCGGATTATGTAACGCTCCAGCAACATTTCAACGATGCATGCAAGCCATCTTTGCAGACTTGATAGAAAAGAGCATTGAAGTGTTTATGGACGACTTCTCAGTTTTCGGGTCATCATTCGATTTGTGCTTGAAGAATCTGGACACGGTACTGAAACGGTGCAAGGAAACCAACTTGGTGCTCAATTGGGAGAAGTGTCACTTCATGGTAACCGAGGGTATAGTCCTTGGTCACAAGATCTCCTCCAAGGGTATTGAAGTTGATAAAGCTAAGATTGATGTGATAGGAAAGCTTCCACCACCAGTCAACGTCAAAGGAATCCGAAGTTTCCTAGGCCATGCCGGGTTCTATCGGAGATTCATCAAAGACTTCTCAAAAATTGCAAAGCCATTGAGCAATTTGCTCAACAAAGATAAGTCTTTTGATTTTGATATTGATTGTTTAAATGCTTTTGAAAGTTTAAAGGATAGCTTAACATTCGCACCCATAATCACCGCACCAAATTGGAACTATGATTTTGAATTAATGTGCGATGCTAGTGATTATGCGGTAGGAGCGGTGTTAGGTCAACGCAAAAACAAAATTTTTCATGCTATACACTATGCAAGTAAAGTTTTAAATGACGCACAAGTCAATTATGCTACCACTGAAAAAGAATTACTTGCTATTGTGTTCGCATTAGAAAAATTTCGTTCGTATCTCATAGGTTCAAAGATTGTTATCTAGACTGACCATGCAACCATCAAGTACTTAATCACCAAACCCGACTCAAAGCCGAGACTCATCCGTTGGATGTTGCTACTCCAAGAGTTTGATTTGGAGATTAAGGACAAAAAGGGGACTGAGAACCTAGTGGCTGATCATCTGTCAAGATTGGTGAACAATGAGATAACGAAGAATGAGAGGGACATTCTTGAAGAGTTCCCGGATGAAAAGTTGCTTATGGTGCAAGAAAGACCATGGTTTGCTGACATGGCCAATTACAAAGCAACTGGGTTCATACCGGAGGATTATACATGGCAAATGAAGAAGAGGTTGATGAGAGATGCAACTCAATTCATTTGGGATGACCCGCACCTCTTCAAGATTGGAGCAGACCACCTGTTAAGGAGATGTGTTGCAAGAGAAGAAGCCAAGGACATCATGTGGCATTGTCACAATTCGCCATATGGTGGGCATTACAGTGGTGAAAGAACTGGAGCAAAAGTTCTTCAAGCAGGCTTTTATTGGCCCACTTTGTTCAAAGACGCATATGAGCATGTGAAGGAATGCGAGAGTTGCCAGAAAACTGGAGGGATTTCAAAAAGGAATGAGATGCCCCTACAAAGCATCCTTGAAGTCGAAGTCTTTGACTGTTGGGGGATAGACTTTGTGGGGCCGTTTCCATCCTCCATGTCTAATGAGTACATTTTGGTGGCTGTAGACTATGTGTCAAAGTGGGTAGAAGCAATTGCATCCCCAAAAGCCGATAGTAAGACGGTGGTCAAGTTTCTGAAAAGGAACATCTTTTCCCGATTTGGAACTCCAAGAGTGCTAATAAGTGATGGAGGTTCTCACTTCTGCAATCAACAATTGGCAAAAGCACTTGAGCACTATGGAGTAAAACACAAGGTAGCTTCACCATACCATCCACAGACCAACGGTCAAGCCGAGGTATCCAACCGTGAAATCAAAAGTGAAATTCCTGGCAACCTGACTGAAATATGTTGTGCACAATGGTAGCACAACTGTCCGAGCACCTGTCTACTCAGAACTACAATTAAAGTAACGCAGCGTAACAAAGCACAAATTAAATAGAACACAGCAGAAATATAAAGTACACAGTGAGTTTGTTAACCCAGTTCGGAGCAACTCTCCTACTCTGGGGGATACCAATCCAGGAATGATTCCACTATTATAGTTCTAGTGAAAAGACCAACGCAGACACAGTACTTGACTTTGCACCAAGACCCTACCAGTGGCAACTCTATCTAGGAACTCCTAGATATGAGACCCCGTCTCAATTCCTACCAACACCACAATCAATATTGTTATCAACTACGCAAAACACACCAAGAGAGACACACTCTAATAACACATACTCACTCCGTACTTAAAAGCTTAGGAGCAGCTTACAATTACAACTCAAACAAACTCAGTCCTTAGCTTGAATCAGGAAGATACAAGCAAGGCTCACAATTAACAAAAGAAACCCTAAAAACCTTAAACACACGCTTTGCTAACACACACGGTTTTTAGTTACCCTATTAGGGTTTGTCTTCACAAATATATAATACTGAGATAGCACGGGTTTGGGCTTCAAAATAGAACATGGACATTGTCCGGTCCAGCTGAAAAGATCTTCTAGAAATAATAAAAAGCTTTCAAATATAGAACAATATCTTGTAGAAAAATACCAAGGCAAATAAAACTTCAAGCAAATCTTCAATCAGATACACGCTCCTTGATCAGCAAGCTAGAGGAAAATAAATCTTCAAGCAAATCTTTGGAAGATTGCGTACACAAATAAAGCGCTAGCTGGCGCGAAAAGCACAAGTCACATAATGCTGTTCCATATGCTACAGCATCTGTCCCAGCATCTGGCTAGTAGATGTTTTTGCAAAATGTAGCCAATCTACAAAAACCCAACAATCTCCCCCTTTGGCAAAATTTTGGCTAAAACACTCTAGAGCCAGTTCCTTGGGAGATACACAGATAAGTTTCCTTCACGTCAACATAGGCACACAACAAGGAAAGAAAATATCGTAGCATATAAAGAGATTACTTCCACGAGAGCAATTTGGACAAAGATAACTTGCAAGTAGTATCAGAGGCATGCACCAGATAACACAAACATCTAGCCTCATAGGAACAACTAGAGAGAAATAAACTCTCATATAGTGGATTCACATAGAGAAGGAAAAAATAAATTTCCACACACCAAAAAAAACTTAACAGCTCCCCCTCAAAACATGTACCAGTACTCCCCCTCAACATATACAGCACTACCAGTACTCTCCCTCAACATATACAGCACTCCCCCTCAACACATGTAACCATACATAATCATGCACACAACCAGCCAAGATAGTATAAGCTATAAGCTACACACATGCAGTGCACATGCACATTGCATCTACTCCCCCTTTTTAGCCATAAATTCTAACAAATAACAGATAGTGCATACTCATAGAAAGTGCATAGAAACCATAGAGAGTGCATATTACAGACCAAAAGCACACAAGGTGCATAAGAAATTCAGGGCATAGCCCAGTCACCAACAAAAGCAAAAGAAGTACAACAAAAAGATCAGAACAAAACAACATAATCAGAAATCATCAGAATCATCAGAGTCATTCTCAGTGTCTCCAGCAAAAGCATCAGGCATATTTCCTCCTTCTTCTTCATCCTACTCACCCTCAGCAGCAGCTTCAGCCTTCAAAGCTGCAATGATCCTGTCAATCTTCACCTTCCTAGCTCCAAGGGCCACACTAGTCTCAGTAAGATCAGCAATCATCTGCTTTCTGGAGAGCACACCAGATGTCCGGACAGAAGTACCAGCTACATCAGCATCATGTGTCTCAGACAGCAAACTGCAATCCAAAGCCATAGGACCAGGCCTCTTGCAGGGCTCATCACTACTGATCAAAATATCAGGGTGTTGCTGAAGAATAATACCACACAGGAGGGTAGGAAAAGCAATTGGAAACTTAATAGCAAACGACTTAGCATGCTCCAAAACTTGATAATAGATGTAGGCTCCATAATCAAAGGGTGACTTGGTGCCCACGGCATAAATCAACTTAGCCAACCCAGAAGCAACAGAATTTGAGTGAGTGGTTGGAGTCCAGTTTTGAGCACAGATCCTGTTCAAAACAGCATACATGGGAGACAGTTGAGCAGAAGATAAATGCTTTGGCCAATGCTTAATCTTGTTATCAGTGATTGCTTTGCAGATGGTGTCCTCAGTGACCTCCAACTCAGGGGTCTCCTCAACAGATCTCTTAAGGTATGTGTTGACCACCATAGGAGAGAAGTTGACACACTTACCTCGAACAAAAACCTTCCTATACTCAGGATTTCTTGTGTCATCACACTCATCAGAAACATTTACCAGAAATTCCCTGACCAGCTTATCATAACATGGACCCAGATTTCTCACAGTCTTCATCAGTCCAGCATATTCCAACACATCAACCAGCTTTTTACACTTGAAAACTTCTTCCTTCAGATTTCTTTCAATACCCAGTCTTCTGTGGTATATAAACTTCCACCTAGAGGACCCATTTTCCAAGTGAAAAGAGACATTATCAAGAGGGGCTGGAGGGATGGTTAGAGGAATCTTCATACCCTTCATTGTTTTTCTGGAAGCTCCACCAGATGTGGCAGTTTCAAGCTCAGCAACTTCAAACTCAGAATCACTAGAGGGAGGGTCTTTTCTTTTGAGACTCTTCTTCTTGGGATCACTTTGAGCCACCTTCTTGCTCCCAGCCTTGGGAGGACCATACATAGGCCTCTTCCCAGCATTAACAGTTTTCTTCTTCCTTTCTTTTTGTTCTTCACTAACAATAGCAGCAGTTTTGTCAGATTTGCTCCTAGTCCTGCGAGCAACACCCATAGCACCAGTCTTATCCTGAGATCTTTCTTCAGGCACAGCTTGCTCAACAGCAACAGTGTCAGCATGGTCTAAACTAACAGTCTCAGCATTATTTACAACATCCTGGGTCTCAGTACCTTCATCTTCAGACTTGGAAGAATCTTTCTCATGAGCACTCACAGAGTCAGGGGAGTTTGGAACCACCGTTTCAGGCTCCTCATGAGCTTGTGACAAAGATGCTTGAGCATCTCTCACAGCATCCTTTGTTGTGGCAGGGGGAATAGCAGGTGTCTCAGAAACATCCGGATTAACAACATTCTTTTCAACAGAAATAGCGGTAACATCTTGCTCAGTAGGGGAATTTGAAGAATCATCAACTAATTTGTCAGATACCTTAGGGTTATCAGGACCTAGGGTTTCAGACGTAGCTACAGTACTTTCAACAGCAATATTCTCAGATTCGTTGACAGAAGGGTCAACATTTGGTTCAACAACAGTCGATATAAATGGATTGCCCTTAAGGTACAAATCATCCATGCTAAGCCCTACTCGTTGAACAGCGGGAGTGGTAGATGTCTTACCTTTCGATTTTGACCTCATGTTCACAACAGTAGAAGAGGTAGCTTTGCTAGATTTGGCAGGAGCCTTCCTTCGTGATGCAGACGACCTAGTTCGTCGCTTCTTTGTAGGAGAGCTGAGAATGGTAGTGAGAGGACAAGCGTCGGTGATGATCTCTGCAGAGGGCGTCGGTGATGAAGGTTGATCTTGCATGTTTTGATAAGAGGTAGAATCAGACATGATGATTTGGTGTTTGGATGTATGAAGAGAGGGCGATTTTTGAATGATGATACGCGCGGCAAGAGAGGAGTTGAGGGGTTTAGAGAAGTTAAGACACAGACAACAATGATAGCGTGTGAGCGGTCTGAAAAAGGGAAGTTGAAAATAACCTCCTTGAGTGACGTGCATCAAGCAGTTGAGGAGGGAGAAAATTATGGCTGCACGCCTCTCACACATTAATTGCTACAATTCCTCAAATAAACATATCCCTAACTTCCGTCTTAATTTTTCAAATTGATTAGCATCAAGAGCTTTGGTAAAAATATCTGCTAATTGCTCTTCAGTTGCAACATGTTCAAGAGTAACAATTTTTTCTTCAACCAGATCTCTAATAAAATGATGTCTAATATCAATGTGTTTAGTCCTGCTGTGTTGTATAGGATTTTTGGAGATATTAATTGCACTCAGATTGTCACAATATAATGTCATAGCATCTGTCTTGACATTGTATTCACTCAGCATCTGTCTCATCCACAACAATTGAGAACAACTGCTACCAGCTGCTATGTACTCAGCTTCAGCTGTAGACAAAGAAACGCAATTTTGCTTCTTACTAAACCAGGATATAAGATTGTTGCCCAGAAAGAAACATCCACCAGAAGTACTCTTTCTATCATCTGTACTTCCAGCCCAGTCAGCATCACAATACCCAAACAACACAGTGCTTTCCCCATGAGAATACAACATACCATAGTCACTGGTACCATTCACATACTTCAGAATTCTCTTTACCTGAGTCAGATGGCTTATTTTTGGTTCAGCTTGGTACCTGGCACACACTCCAACTGCAAATGTGATATCTGGCCTACTAGCTGTAAGATATAGAAGACTCCCTATCATACTTCTATACATGCTTTGGTCAACATCCACACCTATCTCATCCTTTGATAATTTAACATGTGTGGGAGCAGGTGTTCTTTTATGAGCAGCATTTTCCATCCCAAATTTCTTGACTATATTTTTAGCATATTTACTTTGAGAGATAAATATAGTATCTTCCATCTGTTTCACTTGAAGACCAAGAAAGAATTTTAACTCACCTACAAAACTCATCTCAAATTCAAATTGCATTTGCTGGACAAAATGCTCTATCATCTGGTCAGACATTCCTCCAAAGACTATGTCATCTACATATATTTGAGCAATCAACAGCTGTCCATTTTCATCTTTCACAAACAAGGTCTTGTCATTTCCTCCCTTCCTATAGCCATGGTTGATTAGAAACTCAGCAAGTCTCTCATACCAAGCTCTAGGGGCTTGCTTCAGGCCATATAGAGCTTTCTTCAATTTGTAGACATGGTTTGGAAAACTTGGATCAATGAAGCCTTTAGGCTGTTCCACATAGACCTCTTCATTTAAGTACCCATTGAGAAAGGCACTCTTGACATCCATCTGATACAGCTTGAATTTTAGTATGCAGGCAATCCCAAGTAACAATCTAATAGATTCCAACCTAGCTACAGGAGCAAAAGTCTCATCAAAGTCTACACCTTCAATTTGAGAATATCCTTGTGCAACCAGTCTAGCTTTGTTTCTAGTGATAGTACCATTTTCATCAGACTTGTTTTTATAGACCCACTTGGTACCTATGACATTCACATTATCTGGTCTAGGAACTAAGTCCCACACATTACTTCTCTTGAACTGAGTTAATTCTTCTTGCATAGCATTTATCCAGAACTCATCAGTTAGAGCTTCCTTAACATTCTTTGGTTCAAGTTTATATATAAAGCAAGAATTTGATACCTCATCATAGTTCCTTCTAGTTGTGATCCCTTGGTTAGGGTCGCCAATGACTTGATCTATGGGATGGTTTTTCTGAACTCTGATAGATGGTCCTTTGTTGGGAGCAGTCTTCTCTGGACCAGTTACTTCAGAATCTTGCTTACTACTTGCTTCATCTTCATTCTTCTCTTCCTGTAGGTCAGATGCTGAGGCAAATGTAGCATCATCTGGCACAGCATTATTACCTTCATCATCTACAACAACATTTATAGATTCCATCACTGTCTTGGTTCTGGAGTTGTATACTATATAGGCTCTGCTGTTTGTTGAATAGCCTAGAAAAATTCCCTCTTCACTTTTAGCATCCATCTTTCTTCTTGGTTCCCTGTCAGCTAAAATATAGCACTTACTACCAAACACATGAAAGTGCTTCACTGTTGGCTTCCTGTCCTTCCATAGCTCGTACAAGGTTGTAGATGTACCTTTTCTCAAAGTCACTCTATTATGAATATAGCAGGCTGTGTTCATGGCTTCAGCCCAAAAGAAAAATGGCAGCTTCTTTGCATGTAGCATAACCCTGGCAGATTCTTGCAAAGTCCTGTTCTTTCTCTCAACTATCCCATTTTGTTGGGGAGTAATGGGTGCAGAGAACTCATGAAATATTCCTTCAGAAATGCAGAAATCAGAGAACTTACCATTCTCAAACTCTTTCCCATGGTCACTTCTGATTCTAACAATTCCACAATCCTTTTCTCTCTGAAGTTGTAAGCAAAGATCCTTGAATTTTTCAAACGTGTCTGATTTCTCCTTAATGAAATTTATCCAAGTATATCTGGAAAAATCATCAACAACAACAAATGCATACTTCTTACCACCTAAGCTTTCGACTTGCATAGGTCCCATGAAGTCCATGTGCAATAGCTCAAGAACTCTGGATGTGGACAGATGTTTCAGCTTCTGGTGAGGCATCTTGGTCTGTTTTCCTATCTGGCATTCTCCACATATACTTCCTTCCTGAATTTGGAGTTTTGGTAGACCTCTGATGGCTCCTTCAGCAATAGCTTTCTTCATGCTTCTGAGATTCAGATGTCCAAGCTTTTGGTGCCATAGCTTAACTTCATCTTCTTTGGTTATTAGACAAGTAGATAACTTTGCTTTATCTTGAGAGACCCACAAGTAGCAATTGTCCTTTGATCTAACACCTTTCATCAGGATGTCCCCTTCACTGTTAGCAACTAAGCATTCACTCTTTGTAAAGTTGACCCTCATTCCTTGATCGCACAGTTGACTAATACTAATTAAGTTAGCAGTTAATCCTTTCACAAGAAGCACCTTATCAAGTTTGGGTAGGCCCTCTTCCACAAGATTTCCTACACCCTTTATTTCTCCTTTGGCTCCATCCCCAAAAGTCACAAAACTCGTAGCATAAGGCTTAACATCAGTTAAGTAATTTTTATCACCAGTCATATGTCTGGAGCATCCACTGTCAAAGTACCAATCATTTCTGGATGACACTCTCAGAGATGTATGAGCAATTTGAGCAATCTCATCAGCTTCTGGTTCTATTTTTCTAGGATCCACAGTGTTGCTTGTGAAATTATCATTTTTTTTGCTTCCACTGCTTCTTGGTGATCTTTACTGTGGGATCAGGTCTTGGTGAATAGGTCCTGTCTGGGTAACCATACAATTTGAAACAGAAAGGTCTGATATGTCCTTTTCTTCCACAGCAGTGACATACCCAACCATAATACCTTCCTTTTGATCTGGGCCTATATCCAGATGCCTGTTGTCTCACCTGATGCTGGGGCATCTGTCTTGACATAGTATGATCATGAGTACTAACAGATGGCACAAACTGTCTCACTGGTAGTTGTTTCTGCTGAGGCAAGGAACTGTAGTCAAACCCAATACCTTTAGAATCTCCAGGTTTCTGTCCTATTTCCAGAATTTCGTCTAAAGCATCAGTACCTTTGTTCATCATCCGCAGTTGCTTGTTCATATTGTCAATCTTGGAAGTAAGTAAGATAACCTCATCATTGAGATCTGAGTTTATTTTCAGAAGTTTGTCTTTCTCAGCTTGCAAGAGAGCAATAGTCCTCTTTTGTTTTTCTAAAGTTCTACAAACTTCCTCACTTTTGAGACATAGCTCCTTGTAAGAATCAGCCAATTCATCATATGTTACCTCTTCATCACTAGATTCATTGTCAGATGTGCACACTCCAGTCAAGGCATTCACATGTTTTGCAGTTTCAGATTCTTCTTCTGATTCATCCTCTTCAGACCAAGAAATAGTCATCACCTTCTTTTGTTTCTTCAGATACGTTGCACACTCAGTTCTGATGTGACCAAATCCTTCGCATTCATGGCATTGCACCCCTTTGCTTTGATTGATTTTGTCATCAGTTCTAGGTTTCCTCTGATTGTTGACATTTTTATAGATGCTGCGACTGTTGTCCGGAGCATTTGTCCTAGGGCGTCTGTCCATCCTCTTCACAACTTTATTAAATTGTTTGCCCAACAACACAATAGCTTCAGAGATGCTCTCTTCAGTATCTAAATTACTCTCCACATCATCTTCATCAGTGTTGGAGATGAAAGCAATGTTCTTGTCTTTCTTTTCAGATCTTTCATTAGCCTTCAATTCAAAAGTTTGAAGAGATCCAATCAACTCATCAACTTTCATATTTCCAATATCTTGGGCCTCCTCAATAGCACATACTTTCATATCAAATTTCTTAGGCAGGGACCTGAGGATTTTGCTTACCAGTTTTTCATCAGAAATCTTTTCCCCCAAGGATTCAAATGTGTTAGCATATTCTAGCACATTCATGTGAAAATCATGAACACTCTCTCCTTCCTTCATTCTCAAATTCTCAAACTGTGTTGTTAGCAGTTGTAGCCTTGACTTCTTGACCTTTTGAGTACCTTCATGAGCTGTTCTTAGGATATCCCAAGCTTCCTTAGCAATAGTACATTGTTTAATCAACCTGAACATGTTCTTGTCTACACCATTAAACAAAGCATTCAGGGTGTAGTACCCTAATTTTGTCCTACGCATTTTAAAACAAAAATCAAAAAAATCAAAGAGGGGAAAAAAAGTCAAAAGTCAACAAAAGTCAACAGAAAAGTCAACATTTCAAAATTGAGGACTTCGCAATGCGAAGCTCCCTTCGCACTGCGAAGTCTGCGATTTTTCTGCAGATTTTTGGTTTCTTGGATTTAATTCCAGAATTTGTTGCATATCATTTCCATATTTATTTTAAGTAGCATTCATGGCTAATTGGGCCAAGCAAAGCCAGAGTTGAAGGACTTGCCATTAATGCCAAGGTTGGAAGCTTTTTCTTCCAACCTAGCATGTGACAAGCAAGTGGGCTTGCCCTTGGGCAGCTCTAGTCCCTCCCATGTGACCTGATAACCACCACAAGGTTGCCAGCCACCTGCTTGAGGACTTTCCTCCTGCTTGCTTCCCCCAAAACCAGTCAAACCAGCTGGGTTTTTTCACTTGAAAAACCATGATTGCCTACTCTGTTTTGCAGCAGCTTTTCACCCTCTCACACCAGCCATAAGTAGCCTTTTCATCCCTCAATCTCTGCACATTACAGTGCACGTTTTCATTGATCAACCATTGAGATTGCAAGGATTGATCCCCAAGCATTAGCCAATTGCAAATCAGCTTTGTTCTTCATCATTACCTTCTAGAATTAGTTGAATTTGTGGCTGAAATCAAGCTGGATCTTGCCCCTTGGTACAAGGCAGGGTTGCCTCTATCCATTGGCATTTAATGCAAAGGGATTCAGCTTAATCTTGGCCACAAATCAGCTGAATTTTGGGATTGTGTAATGATGACAAAGATTTGGTTTTGGCCTATAAATAGAAGGCAATGCCCAAGGATACAAACACAGTTAACACAGCATTTTCAAGAAGCAGAAACTCTACTCATTTTAGCCTACAAAACTCCACAAAATAACCAGAAACAATCCATCCAACACAAAGCTTACAAAAATTCAAGTTCATCACAAATCTTCAAAACCTTTGTGAAAGCCTTCAACCAAATCAAACCAAGTGCAGCTGGAGCTTTGCTAAGGAGTTCTGTAAGTTTCTAAGCACTTATCTTGCATTTACAATTGTGTTTGCATAGCTATTTTGGTTCAAAACCATTTGATTCCAAAAAACCCCTTTTGAATTTCAAAGAAATCCCAAGGTTTTCAAAACATCAAAACTGGTTTGTCCAGCCTTTTTCACCCCAAAAACTCAAAGTTTTTCACCCACCTATAAGGTCCTGAGTGTGTTCAGAAGTTGTTTCTGAACAAAAGTTCAGAAACAGCTTCTGAACCCAAAATTTCGCATGCTTCGCAGTGCGAAGTCATGGTCGCAGTGCGACCATGACAGAACTCAGAACCTGAGTTTTTGTGTCAAAATGACCAATTTTTGAGATTCTAGCCCCAGAGCTCAGAATCTAAGAGTTTTTAAACCCATGTTCTTCAAACCATAACAAGGTTTTTGCATAATCTTGACAAAATCACAAGTTCGTATGACCATTTTGTGGATAACTTGCAAAACAAGTTATCTTCCCAAACTCTCAAACCAGCATGAACAAACAAGTTATGTTCATCAATCCAATCAAACTTGAACAATAAATATTGTTCATGATGTTCAAAACTCAAAGATGAACATACACCGTTTACGTTCGCACTTTCGCAAAATGAGACGAACTTGCGCGTTTTTTTAGCAAATTTGCTAAACCTTCCCATTTTGGGTTTTCAAACCAAATGTTTTGACACACCTTGGGATTTCTAAAGGATTCAACCCAAAAACATGAATGAAAAAGGGATGGTGTGACGTATGTCTCTCCATCGCCCCGATTGTACGAATGCGTGACGTATGTCTCGTCGCTCGGACAATCGTCATTCCCTTTTTTTTCAATATGTACAACCCTAACCAAACCAAATCTTGGCCCCTTGTGGTCAATCCAAACCTTTTGGTCCCCCGTTGGCCATTAGACTCAACCCCTCGACTCGTTTGAGTCCACTCGGTCAATGTTCGACTCGTCCGAGTCCATTGTACCCGTTCTTGATCTCAGTGGATCAATCGAACAATCGCCCGACTCGTTTGAGTCCACTCGGTCAATGTTTGACTCGTTTGAGTCCATTGCACCTCCCTTGGTCCCATAGCGACCAATTCAACCCTTTACTCTAACGGACGTACCTTTTAGCAATTCTAATGTGATTCACGAACAAACGCTTAATAAGTCTCCAAGTGCGAGCATACAAGCTACGTTCTAATCGCAAGAATTCGGTTAAAACATCGTCCATTTAAAATCAACCAACACATGTACGTTTTTCTACCAAAGAACTACGTACGCTTTGAATTCTCCGACTACCGGGAGATACGTAGGAGCAGGATCGACATCTTGTCAAGCGCAATAATAAAAACTTTTTTTCTTTCTTTCGTTTGTTTTTATCTCTTTTCCCCCCTTTTATTATGTTTAACATAAATGAACATGCACGCAAAGTATATAAAAAAAACAATTCAAGCTTTGACCAAATAGAAGGTTCCCGTTGAGTACAACGGACGTGAGGGGTGCTAATACCTTCCCCTTGCGTAACCGACTCCCGAACCCGACAATGGTTGCGATGACCAATCCTTATCCTCATCGTCAAAGGGTTTTATTATCGTTTCCCTTTAAACAAAAAAAACTTAAGGGTTTATCAACGTTCCCTTTACACAAAAACTTTGGTGGCGGCTTCACAAAGGCCCTCCGAGCGTTTGCGAACGACCTCGGAGGATTTGCGCGTCTTTTTCCCGAGGAAAAAAATGAGGTGCGCACACAGGGCTTTAGAGTTTCCAATAGATGCAGTGTCTTCTGCTGTAGACCACTCCTCTTCTGGTTTTAACTCATCAGTATCAACATTATTCGCATCTTTTATTTTAGGAGGGACCCATGCCTTGATCACAGCCTTCCAAGCTCTGCTGTCTAGAGATTTCAAGAATGCTGTCATGCATGATTTCCAAATGTCATAGTTCGACCCATCCAACAGGGGTGGTCTGTTCACCAGTCCTCCTTCTTTATCCATTAAGCCAGAAAATTCTTTCCCTGGAGCTCACCCACACAGAACAGGGTGCCTGCTCTGATGCCAATTGAAATTCCTGGCAACCTGACTGAAATATGCTGTGCACAATGTTGGCACAACTGTCCGAGCACCTGTCTACTCAGAACTACAATTAAAATAGCGCAGCGTAACAAAGCACAAATTAAAAGGAACACAACGGAAATATAAAGTACACAGTGAGTTTGTTAACCCAGTTTGGAGCAACACTCCTACTCTGGGGGATACCAATCCAGGAATGAATCCACTATTATAGTTCTAGTGAAAAGACCAACGCAGACACACTACTTGACTTTGCACCAAGACCCTACCAGTGGCAACTCTATCTAGGAACTCCTAGATATGAGACCCCGTCTCAATTCCTACAACCAGCACAATCAGTATTGTTATCAACTACGCAAAACACACCAAGAGAACACACTCTAAAAACACATACTCACTCCGTACTTAAAAGCTTAGGAGCAGCTTACAATTACAACTCAAACAAACTCAGTCCTTAGCTTGAATCAGGGAGATACAAGCAAGGCTCACAATTAACAAAAGAAACCCTAAAAACCTTAAACACACGCTTTGCTAACACACACGGTTTTTAGTTACCCTATTAGGGTTTGTCTTCACAAATATATAATACTGAGATAGCACGGGTTTGGGCTTCAAAATAGAACATGGACATTGTCCGGTCCAGCTGAAAAGATCTTCTAGAAATAATAAAAAGCTTTCAAATATAGAACAATATCTTGTAGAAAAATACCAAGGCAAATAAAACTTCAAGCAAATCTTCAATCAGATACACACTCCTTGATCAGCAAGCTAGAGGAAAATAAATCTTCAAGCAAATCTTTGGAAGATTGCGTACACAAATAAAGCGCTAGCTGGCGCGAAAAGCACAAGTCACATAATGCTGTTCCATATGCTACAGCATCTGTCCCAGCATCTGGCTAGTAGATGTTTTTGCAAAATGTAGCCAATCTACAAAAACCCAACAAAAAGGATACTTGAGAAGACCGTGTGATCATCAAGAAAGGATTGGGCGATGAAACTGGACGAAGCATTGTGGGCCTATAGGACCGCATACAAAGCTCCTACGGGTTTCACACCATTCCAGTTGGTGTATGGGAAAGCATGCCACTTGCCGGTCGAGTTGGAGCATAAAGCGTTTTGGGCGCTAAAGTTTTTGAACTTTGATCAAGAGCAAGTGGGGGAGAAGAGAAAGCTTCAGATGAATGAACTCGAGGAAATGCGTGACCAAGTTTATCAGTCAAGCAAGCTCTATAAGGAAAAGGTCAAACGGTATCATGACAAGAAGATCATGAAGAGGGAATTCAGACCCGGTCAAATGGTGTTGCTGTTCAATGCAAGGCTAAGGCTATTTCCGGGTAAATTGAAGTCTAAATGGTCTGGTCCGTTCATGATCAAGGAGGTTAAACCTTATGGAGCTGTGGAACTAGAAGATCCTATCACTAAGTCAACATGGACAGTGAATGGACAGAGGCTGAAGCCATATTTTGGAGGTGAAGTTGTTCGGCACACGACGACGATTTCACTCATCAATTCTTGAGCAAACATGTAACAGGCGTCGATCTAATGACGTTAAACAAGAGCTTGTTGTAATTTCAGAGTGCAACCTAAGAGGGGGGGGGGGGGGTGAATTAGGTTGTATGACTTTTAATGGATAATTTTTCTGGTTTATTGTGTTCTTGTAAATTTTTCCGGAATTTTGTATGAATGTATGAACGAATGCTTGGAAAAATAAAGAGTGTAGGGAAGAAGAAGATGGACACAAGGAATTTATAGTGGTTCCCCTACTGGTACTCCACTCCCCCACAACCCTGTGAGGAATTCACTATGTTAGAATCTTTGTTACAAGCAATCTCTCCCCAAGACCCCCTAACAATCTTTCTAACATACACAAGATAGCACCCCACTATCTTTCAACAATTCTCACCAAAACTATGGCAAGAATTCACAACAATGGTTTTTGAAGAATAATAAATTGTATGGCTGTTATCTTTCTCAATATCACTTTAACAGATTATAACTTAGTGCTCAGAAAACTTTTTTAATAAATGTTAAAGTGTGGGCAAAGTTTTCCAAACAATTTGAATGAAAGTTTGAAAGCAAGTGATATTGAAAATTCACAATTGAGAATTTGAAAGTTGTTGTCTTGTTCTTGCTTTGATTCTCAGTTGAATTTATAGAGGTTAAAAAGATGTTTATGAAACAATGCTACTTTTCAAATAAAATAGTTGTTGCCAATTCTTTTTGCCAAAAGGGCTGTTTTGAATTTTAAAGTAAATATCCGTTGAGAATTAATTCAAAACAAGTTCAGCAAGGCAATTAAAATATATTGATTGCATGATACATATTGGTTCAAAACACGTAATTTGAATTGCCATATCGAATCATGCTACACATCTATATAATTGATCATTTTATCCATAATCAATTATATTTTTCTAGCGAATCAGTATTTTCTTGCAAAATCACTTTTAAATAAAAATCATTGTGGGTGTGTGATTTATTTGCAAGAAACTTTTAGCATTGCTTCATATGAGGACTTAGAAAAAATGATTGTAATTATTTTCTGAGCATTCTAAGTTATTCCATAAGTTAAGAATGATAAATCAAAAAATAATTGCCATACTTACAAAGAGTATAGCCAAGTAGCCTATGCGCTAATCTTCATTCTTAATCTTCATCTTGTGCCTCCATAGGTTTTCTTCTTTTGTGATGTGAGTTTGTTATCATCAAAACTCAGCCAAAGTCAGAAGGAAATCTTCTTCACAATCTCCCCCTTTTTGATGATGACAAACCATATCCTTTTGACAATGTTTGCTCAACGAAACTCCCCCTATCTTGTATATCCCCCCCTTTGTTTTGCAATTGGATAACCTGAAACAATTTAAGCACAAAACACAAACATACACTTTCTCCCCCTTTTGACATCATCAAAAAGAAGAAAGAAAGGATAAAATCCAAAGGGTCGAAATATAAGAGAAATAATAAATTTTATATAAAAATAACTTATCTTCTTCACAATGAATATTCAATCCTTCACATTATTTTGAACATATCATATGAGATAAATATTTAAAATACAATGATTTTTATTTCAAAAAAACACTTAAAAATAAATATGTTTAACACATATAACAACATATTATCATAAAAATGCATATAATCCTATATATAAAAAATCATATAATTTGAAGAAATAGACACCTAAAATAAAAATAACATTTTTTGCATGTACATATGTTAAATATCATTCTCATCCAAGATTCCCAATTCTCTTCTTATTTTAAAAAATTGTTCTTTTGCCAAAGGTTTTGTAAAAATATCCGCTAATTGAGAATGAGTATCCACAAAAGTAACTTCAACATCTCCTTTGAGAACATGATCTCTTAGGAAATGATGTCTAATGTCTATGTGTTTGGTCCTGGAATGCATGACTGGATTTTTAGTTAAATTAATTGCACTGGTGTTGTCACATCTTAAGGGAATGCATTCTAAATTTAAACCAAAATCACGTAATTGTTGTTTCAACCAAAGAACTTGTGCACAACAATTTCCTGCAGCAATATATTCTGCTTCTGCAGTACTCAAGGCTACACAAGCTTGCTTTTTACAAGACCAAGAAACTAATGCATTTCCCAAAATGTGACATGTACCACTAGTACTTTTTCTATCAGTCTTACATCCAGCATAATCAGAATCAGAATAACCAATCAATTCACATAGACTCCCTTTGGGATACCACAAACCAACATTGGGAGTGCCTTTTAAATATTTCATAATTCTTTTAACAGAAGAGAGATGAGATTCTTTTGGACAAGATTGAAATCTAGCACATAAACAAACACTAAACATAATATCTGGTCTACTTGCAGTAAGATAAAGGAGAGAGCCAATCATACCTCTATATTTTGTAATGTCTATTGGCTTACCAGATTCATCTTGAT
This sequence comes from Medicago ruthenica, assembly GCA_018208015.1. Taxonomy (NCBI): domain Eukaryota; kingdom Viridiplantae; phylum Streptophyta; class Magnoliopsida; order Fabales; family Fabaceae; genus Medicago; species Medicago ruthenica. The sequence goes on from CM031378.1 coordinate 21,263,797, forward strand.
CTACATAAGTGCTAGAACTCATAGGTGTTGCAATCTCCTTGCAATTATCCATATCAAATCTTTTAAGAAGTTCTTTGCAATATTTTGATTGATTGATGAATATTCCATCCTTTGATTGCTTTATTTGTAGACCAAGGAAGTAATTAAGTTTTCCCATCATAGACATTTCAAATTCTCCTTGCATCATGTTAGAAAATTCTTTACACAACGATTCATTAGTAGCACCAAAAATGATATCATCAACATAGATTTGCACAAGCAAGGTATGATGATTAATTCTTTTTATAAAAAGAGTAGTATCAACTTTTCCTTTTTCAAAACCTTTTTCACAAAGAAAATTGCTTAATCTATCATACCATGCTCTTGGTGCTTGCTTTAGACCATAAAGTGCTTTCTTAAGCTTATATACATGAGAAGGATTTTTAAAATCTTCAAAACCTGGAGGTTGTTTAACATAAACTTCTTCATGTATATAACCATTTAAAAATGCACTTTTGACATCCATTTGATATAATTGAAAATCTAAGGAACATGCATATGCTAAAAGTAATCTTATGGCTTCTAATCTTGCCACAGGTGCAAATGTTTCATCAAAATCGATCCCTTCTTCTTGATTATAGCCTTGAGCAACTAATCTGGCCTTATTTCTTACAATAATACCATTTTCATCTAATTTATTTTTGAAAACCCATTTTGTACCAATGATATGTTTATCCAAAGGCCTAGGTACTAATTCCCAAACTTGATTTCTTTCAAATTGATTTAGTTCTTCTTGCATGGCTAAAATCCATTGATCATCACTTAAGGCTTCATCAATTTTAGAAGGTTCGATTTGTGAAACAAAAGCCATATTTAAACATGCATCTTGAAGATTAAGTCTAGTAGATACTCCCTTATTTATGTCACCAATGATGTTGTCAATTGGATGGTCTCTATGAATTCTCCATTCTTGTGGTAGATCATTATTTGTTTGCTCTTGTTGTGGCATTTCTTCTTCTTGGTGTGCATTGTTTTGTTTGTTCTGTTCATCTTCAATATTGACTTCTTTTGGTGAACTATCTTCATCATCTTCATCAGAAAGAATAACTTTTTCCTCCTTGGAGGGGTTAGTTTCATCAAAAGAGACATGAACAGATTCTTCAATAGTAAGGGTTCTTTTATTGAAAATTCTATATGCCTTACTAGTGAGAGAATAACCAAGAAAGATACCCTCATCAGATTTTTCATCAAATTTACCAAGGTTATCTTTCCCATTGTTCAAAACAAAACATTTACAGCCAAAAATATGAAAATAAGCAATATTGGGTTTTCTACCCTTATAAAGTTCATATGGAGTTTTCTTTAAGATAGGTCTTACCAAAACACGGTTACTTACATAGCATGCTGTACTTACCGCATCTGCCCAAAAGTACTTAGGCAAATTTGTTTCACTCAACATGGTTCTTGCAAGTTCTTCAAGAGACCTATTCTTCCTTTCAACAACACCATTTTGTTGTGGTGTTCTAGGTGCCGAGAAGTTGTGTGAAATTCCATGTTCATCACAAAACTCTTCAAAAAATGTATTTTGAAACTCTCCACCATGATCACTTCTAATAGATACAATCTTCAAGGATTTTTCATTTTGAACCAATTTTGCATACTTCTTGAAAGCTTTAAAAGCATCACTTTTATTTGCAAGAAATAAAGTCCACGTATATCTAGAGTAATCATCAACTATAACCAAGGCATAATAGTTTCCTCCAAAACTTCTAGTTCTTGAAGGACCAAAAAGATCCATATGAATTAATTGAAGAGGCCTAGAAGTTGAGACTATATGCTTTGGTTTGAAAGAAACTTTTGTTTGTTTACCTTTTTGACAAGCATCACATAATTTGTCTTTAATAAACTTAATCTTAGGCAACCCAACAACAAGGTCATGCTTTATTAATTTATTCAAATGATCCATGTGAATGTGTGCAATTCTTTTATGCCATAACCATGCATCATTGTTGTTGTTTACCACAAGACATTTAAGCTTTAAAGACAAATCATCTAATGAAATCATGAAAATATTATTTATTCTTTTTCCAACAAGTTTGATTTCATGTGATGCTACATCTTCAACAAAACAAGAATCTTTATTGAAATTTACTCTAAAGCCTTTATCACATAATTGACTAATACTTAGTAAATTATGTTTTAGACCTTCAACATATAGCACATTATCAATAGTAGTATAGGGAGGCATACCAACTTTACCGATACCAAGAATCTTTCCTTTATTGTTGTCTCCATAGGTGACATATCCTTTTGATTTTAGGGTCAAACTTGAGAATCTTGATTTGTCTCCCGTCATATGTTTTGAACAACCACTATCAAGGTACCACATGTTGGTTGAAGATTTCAACCCTCCCTACAAAACAGAAAGTTTAAGTCTTGTTAGGTACCCATTGTGATTTGGGTCCTTGTGGGTTAATACCTTTCCTTACCCAAATATATTCACCATAAGGAACACCAAAGTTTCTTATGTAGCATGTATTTGGAGTATGGCCTTTCATGTTGCAATAGAAACATGATAAATTTTGAACATGATATACACTAGAATTACTTCCATTGGAGACATTATTTCTAACCTTAGAATTTGTTTTCTTATAAGATTTGTTAGAATAATTTCTTCCATAAGAATTATTTCTAGTATTCATACTTTTAAGAGGAATTACAACATGCATTTTCTTTGGTTCCAAGTTGTTGGAAGTTGTGCTTGCTTTAACAAAGATTGTTTTACTTGTACTTGGTTTATCAAAATTTGAAAATCCAAGACCGGTTTTATTTTTTAAATCTCTTTGTTTGCTAAGAACATCTTCCAAACTATTGTGACCTTTTTCAAAATTTTTTATTACTTGATTTAATTTAATAATTTTTGTTTCATGTTCTTTACATTTATTACATGAAGAATTTTTGACCTTTTCTAAATCCACTTGTGCATCAAAAACTTTTCTTTCAAGTGAAACAATTAATTTCTTCTGTTTTACACAAGTTTTAGAAAGTTTACTACATTCTTCATATAATTCATCAAATGCATTTTGTAATTCATCATATGAAGGTTTAATATCAAGTTCAGAATCACTAACCTCTTGTTCATCATCAGAGTGATGAGATGCCATTAGTGCAAGATTTGCATACTCTTCATCCTCTGATTCAGAAGATGAACTTATGTCATTTTCTTCCCATGCAATGTAGGCCCTCCTTTGCTTGAATTCTTTCTTTCCTTTGTCACCATTTTTGTTTGTAAAAGATGGACAATCTGCTTTCATGTGACCTTCTTTCCCACATCCAAAACATGTAATGTTTTGGTTTGACGTAGAGCCCTCATTCTTCTTGAAAGATTTTCTTTTATTACCAAACTTGAAGGACTTGCCCTTTTTAAGAAATTTTTTAAAACTTTTTGCAAGAAGATTGATGGTCTCACCTTCATCAGAACTTTCTCCTTCATTTTGTTGTTTTGACTCAACTCTTAGAGCAATGCTTTTGTTCTTCTTCTCTTGCCCTTCATGCTTTTCCAATCTTCCAAGTTCCATTTCATGTTCTTGGAGTTTACCAAACAAAGCGGCAGAAGTCATTTTAGAAAGACTTTTCTTTTCTGATATTGCAGTCACCTTTGGTTGCCAAGCCCTTGTTAATGATCTAAGGACTTTGAGATTTAATTCATCATTTGTGAAAGTCTTTCCAAGAGCCATCAAGTGGTTTGTTAAGTGAGAGAATCTCTTTTGTAAATCAAGAATTGATTCACCGGGCTGCATTCTGAACAATTCATATTCTTGTGATAAAGTGTTCAGTTTTGATCTCTTCACTTCTTCTGTGCCTTCATGGGTTACTTCTAGAGTGTCCCAAATTTCTTTTGCAGTTTTGCATTGAGAAATTCGGAAGAACTCATCCATGCCAAGGGCTGAATGAAGCATGTTGATTGCCTTCTTGTCAAACAACAATTTTTTCTTATCATCATCAGTCCAAGATGTTTTTATTTTTTCTTGGACAACATCATTCACAACCGTTGTAGGAATGAATGGACCATTCTCAACGGCATTCCATATTTCTTCCCCTTGTGCTTCCAAGTATGCACGCATGCGAATTTTCCAGAAATCATAGTATTCACCAACAAAGCATGGAGGTTTGTTGCTACTACCACCATCTTTGAACACAATGTTTGAATTTGAAGCGGAAGCCATTTTTCTGGATCAAGGAGCAAATTACCTTAACTTGCTCTGATGCCAATTGTAATTTCAGAGTGCAACCTAAGAGGGGGGGGGTGAATTAGGTTGTATGACTTTTAATGGATAATTTTTCTGGTTTATTGTGTTCTTGTAAATTTTTCCGGAATTTTGTATGAATGTATGAACGAATGCTTGGAAAAATAAAGAGTGTAGGGAAGAAGAAGATGGACACAAGGAATTTATAGTGGTTCCCCTACTGGTACTCCACTCCCCCACAACCCTGTGAGGAATTCACTATGTTAGAATCTTTGTTACAAGCAATCTCTCCCCAAGACCCCCTAACAATCTTTCTAACATACACAAGATAGCACCCCACTATCTTTCAACAATTCTCACCAAAACTATGGCAAGAATTCACAACAATGGTTTTTGAAGAATAATAAATTGTATGGCTGTTATCTTTCTCAATATCACTTTAACAGATTATAACTTAGTGCTCAGAAAACTTTTTTAATAAATGTTAAAGTGTGGGCAAAGTTTTCCAAACAATTTGAATGAAAGTTTGAAAGCAAGTGATATTGAAAATTCACAATTGAGAATTTGAAAGTTGTTGTCTTGTTCTTGCTTTGATTCTCAGTTGAATTTATAGAGGTTAAAAAGATGTTTATGAAACAATGCTACTTTTCAAATAAAATAGTTGTTGCCAATTCTTTTTGCCAAAAGGGCTGTTTTGAATTTTAAAGTAAATATCCGTTGAGAATTAATTCAAAACAAGTTCAGCAAGGCAATTAAAATATATTGATTGCATGATACATATTGGTTCAAAACACGTAATTTGAATTGCCATATCGAATCATGCTACACATCTATATAATTGATCATTTTATCCATAATCAATTATATTTTTCTAGCGAATCAGTATTTTCTTGCAAAATCACTTTTAAATAAAAATTATTGTGGGTGTGTGATTTATTTGCAAGAAACTTTTAGCATTGCTTCATATGAGGACTTAGAAAAAATGATTGTAATTATTTTCTGAGCATTCTAAGTTATTCCATAAGTTAAGAATGATAAATCAAAAAATAATTGCCATACTTACAAAGAGTATAGCCAAGTAGCCTATGCGCTAATCTTCATTCTTAATCTTCATCTTGTGCCTCCATAGGTTTTCTTCTTTTGTGATGTGAGTTTGTTATCATCAAAACTCAGCCAAAGTCAGAAGGAAATCTTCTTCACACTTGTTGGGAGGCACCCCAATTTTGTAAGTATTTAATGCTTTGCATTTTAGTTTAGGTCATTTTTACATTCAAATCAAAAACCAGTCCAGAAACACAGAATACCAAATTTTTCCTATCATGGATCGCTGAGCGGAGCAGATGTTCGCTAAGCGACATTTATAGGTCAGTTTGACCATTTTTGACCAGAGTATTTTCGCTCAGCGATGAAACTTTCGCTTAGCGAATATACGTAGTCAGACAGTTCCTGTTTCCAAAGCCAATCAACCCTCTTGGCCTCATTAATGATGTCCCAACCGTTCCCCAACCACCCAGTAAACACAAAAACAGGTTTTTGCTTTCATTCTTTCATTTTTTCATAAAAAAATAACCTTACACAACCTTTCAAATTCCTCTAACAAATTTCAACCCAAAATCAATCCAAGCCAGATTAAGCTAGCACTGCATTTCATCTCTGCATATCACTCTTAATCAACAGGTTTTGGCTTATATTCTTGCTTTATTTTAAAATTTTCGTATTTGGGTTTTAAAATTGTGGATTTGATAGATTAAGTTTTTTTTATTGATTGTGTTTGAATGATAAGATGCTGGTTAGGGTAGAAATTAGTTTAGATTAGATATGAACTAGAATAACAACAGCTTGCCATGCAAAAATCATGATTTTGATTCACTTGTTGAAAATAAACCCATTTTGTATAAACTTGAAATTAACTAGGGTTTGGGATGTTTGTATGCCAAAGCTGTTATTCTACCTCATTTATAAGAGTATTGGGTGTGTTAGTTAGTGATTAGAAGTAGTTAGAGGTAGTTCAAGAGAGATTTTCGTGAAAATTTTTCACTTTCTGCACATTTTCGCTCAGCGAAATTAGGATCGCCTAGGCGAAAGTTCATCTGGAAAACCCAGAATTCATGAACATTTTCGCCTAGCGATGCTGATGGTCGCCTAGCAATTTTCTCCAGAAATTTAAAAATTTTATTTTTACTCTGACAGTTTCAATACCATTTTTTATACTAACCTCTATCTATTTTGTTCTGTGTGTATTGTCTGATTATTTTGCAGCATGGCACCTAAAACTAAGGCAACCGGAAGCAAAAGGAAAGCGGGAGAAGCATCTTCTCGAGCATCCGCTCCGTTCGATGTGAGTCGCTTCCGGAGCGCTCATCACGCAGCCAGGTACCAGGAGCTGCTGAAGAGGAAGTTTTTGCACGAGAAAGAATTTATCATCAATCCTCAAGGGAAGTACACTGGAATTTTGGGGATTTTTGAGAGCCGAAAGTGGGAGATGTTGGTTAGTCCTCCGACTAAAATCAACGCGGATATTGTGAGGGAGTTCTACGCGAACGCAATACCGGATGACCCTGAGGACCCATTTGAATTCCAAACCTTTGTCCGTGGCCATGTTGTGAAGTTTCACCGCCCAGCCATCAATGCTTACCTTGGAAACCCTCTGACTCCTGTTGAATCTGAGTACTTGTGTGAGTTCCACACTCAGCAAGCTCGTGGCAACTGGGACCACGAAGAAATTAAGAAAGCTATCTTCAAGGAGGGCAAGGACTATGATCTGAATGCAGCTGGGAGGCCTTTTAGAGCATTGAAGCAGGATATGACAATGCCGGCTCAGGTGATTCTAAACCTAATCTTACACAATATCCGTCCCAAAAGTCATATGTCCTCAACCACATTGGATGTCACCCCCCTCATCTACTGTATCCTTGCTGGGAAGAAAGTGGACGTTGCCAGAATCATTGCAAAGGAGCTTAAAACAGTTGCAATGAGTGGCATAACAACTGCTAAGTGTCCACTTGCCTTCCCTGGACTGATTATGGGCATGTGCCAGTCTGCACGCATTGTCCTCCCACTACAAATCCACGAGCAGATAGTGAATCCGGTGGATGATGCATATATTGCCCGACACAATGAGGGGAGGCAAGTAAGGAGAACCCACCACCAACCTCAAGATCAACCTGAATCATCCCATGCACAGGAGCAGCAGCCACAGCAGACTCAGTTTCCACAGTGGGATCCTAGGTATCAGAGTTATACTTGGGATGCTATGGAGGCACACTACAGAGGTCAGCTGGGTATCCAGGAGTCGCTCTATCGTATGCAGCAGCAGTGGGGTGCTCCATCAGACCCTGCTCAACAGGTTATGACTCCGGATCAGTACCGTTCCTATGTGAATTACCCTGGGGACAGGCCATTCTTTTATGGAGGGGGCAGTGCAGCAGCTGCAGGTGCTGATGATGATGTAGTAGTAGATGAAGGTTCAGATGAGGAGACGGCGAGTGATGAGGAGATGGAGGACTGAAGAGGGAGTACAACTTGAAAGCACGCACATTCAGTGAAATATTTCATTTTAAAGCTTTCAGTCAGAATTTTTTTTGGATTGTCTGATATACCATGGCTTGTATAACTGAATTTCCGTATTTGTTTCTGTATTTTGATTTGTACTTTGCTTCCGTACTTTTAATTCCGTATTTGAATTCTGTACTTTGAATTTGATGTACTTTTGGTACAATTTGCTTAAGTTTATGCTTTATTTCGATATTATGTGTTGTATTTATTTATTTAGTATCATATTCTAGTAGTTTAGTTTAATTTGCAATTGTGTGAACCCTGTTCAAATACTCAAAGCTTAATGCTGGAACTAAGCCAAAGCTGTGAGCAAAAGATTAGGTGAGTGATAATGATAAAAAGTTAGTGATAAAGCACGCAGCTAAGGTACTCGTTTCTTGTTTTTCTAGGTATATACTTGATTGTGAAATGAGTCCTTTGCACACATTTTTATATTACTCAGTTTTAAGCAAGCACATATTTACGATTGAACCAATTAGAACTAGCCGAAATGTGAGGTATCCTCAACCATTGTATATATGCAGGAGACCAACATATTATGTTTAACTCAGTTATTTTATGTTAAATCTTTTGTTGTTTTAAATTGTATAAAAGCATTGAAATGATCAAGGCAATTTTTTGAAATTGAGTGAAACACTTGACCAAATAAACCTACCCTGTGAGAAGTGAGTATCTGTTAACCCCTCTGAGCCTATTGAATCAGAATCGTTAGCCATGAACTGTCAATTTTCATAAGCTCAATTGCTTATTTAAATTGCCGGAGTTTGTAAAAAAATTCAGTTCATGGTTAACTCTTTATGGAATTCTGATATTTGTTTTCTTTTGAACCCTTATCCATCGTGTTTATTGACCTTTGCCATAATGATAAAGGAACATTCGATTAGGGTGTCATTGAACTAAGTTGGGGAGAAAGGGAGGTTGTATTTATGTCAAAGTAGTGGTGAATGATGATAAGTGATCTTGACAACAAGAAAAAGAAAAAGAAAAAGAAAAGAAAAAAGAAAGAAAAGCAAACCAAGAAAAAGAAAAGAGAAAAATGAAAAGGTTTGCAATAATTCAAAGAAAAAGTTGTCAAGATCAATCAAGAAAAGAAAAATTTATAGTTCACCAAGAGTTGTATTGGAATAAGGAGGAAGTTTGTAAATAGATTGAATGTTCCTCTTGCTTGGCCATTTGAATTCAATATCCCACATTTGACAATTCTTTTGTAACCTAGCCCAATTACAACCCTTAAAGACCTTTTGATCAATGCCTTTTATGCTTTTTGAAATGATAATTAGATGGACACATAATTTGATTGGAATGTTATCATGTTTGTTGGATGAGTGTTCATACCCTCACAATAGATTTCAATGTGTTCATATACTTTATATAGAAGTGTGTTAGGTTTGGTTCAAATTTAAATATTTTGTTTGCCAAGAATTGTGTGATATGAACCTTGTGCTTAGGACTATGTCACATTCATGGTATATATTTAGTGGAATGAGAAACTTTACTGTTGCTCGCGCTATCACAATTGAATCATTCACCTGAAAAATCTTTTCTTCCATCATGAAATTTTTGCCTCATGCTTAACTTTGTCCAAAGCCTTGTTTTTCCAATTATTTTGAATCTTTTGTTTGAGGACAAACAAAGAACTAAGTTGGGGAGTATTTGATAAGTGGCAAAATATGAATAAATCCATGTCTTTTATAAAGCTTTTTAGTTACTTGTTGTGCAAGTTATCTTAGGAAAAGCATGGAATTTATGAATAAATGCCAATTATTCTTTGTATATCTTATTCTTCCCCATTTGTGTAGGAAAAAGCAAGCCATGACCTGAAAATAGAAAGAAATATTGAAGAGAAGCATGAAGACAATCGCCCAACGATCCTAGGGCGACAGCTTAGCGAAGTCAGGCAGAGAATTATCGCCTAGCGATATACTGGCGAATGCTGAGCGAAGTCAGGCAGAGAATTATCGCCTAACGATCCTATGGCGAAAGGTTGGCGAAGTGAGGCAGGGAATTTCTGGAACAGGGGAAGTTTGATTTCGCCCAGCGAAATCATCAAGGCGGTTTAATGCTGAAGATGACGTGGCAGATTTCTATTGGTTGTTTTGAATTGTTCGCTGAGCGACGATACGCATCGCTAAGCGAAATTGTATTTATCAGTCTTAGTATTTAAAGCTTTTACAGCTTTTAGGTTAAAAAAACCTACTATTGTATTGCTTGCCTTTTTAACGAAATTCCACAGCTTTTAATCTTTGATTCCTAAGAGAGAGAATAGGCATAAGAGGAGGTAAACTTCAAATAGCAACAAGGATTTCAAGTGAAGATTACATTAAGAAGCTTTGAGAAATCAAGCCTTAACATATTCTTCATCTTCCTTTCTTGTTTTGCATAGTTATCATGACAATGATCAACTAATCTCCTTTGTTGGGATTAATAGGTAATCAATCACTCTATGTTGTAAACTTTTGATAATTTAAATATATGATTCTAGCATTTTTATATACCATTGAATTTATTCTTGCTTTTCACTCTTATATTTGATTTAAATGATGTTGAAAAATACTTTTGAATCTAGGTTTAGAATGATATTCTATCAAGATAAGAAATTCTAGAAATGGGATTTGGTTTTGATAATTACATTAAGTATTGGATCGTAAAGTTTTCGAATCGTTTAATAGATTGAGAAATCGTCGATTAAACGATATGATCGATCTCACGACGTCATTTGGACACGAATGACGTTGTCGAGTAATACGTGATAATGTCATATATAAGAAAAAGCTAGAATCCGTATTTATGATCAATCGAATACAAACGATGTTTGATTGACGAATGTTAATCCTAACACCTTTTATGTCCTATTACTCTACTATTTATTTATAATGCTTTTTATGCTTGAGTAGTGTAGTAATGAAAAAAAGGTTAAACCCTAACTTAAGACGATAATCGACGTTGAACGGTTTATGATATCACGATAATCCCTGTGGAACGATATAAAACTTATACTTACTTTTGTACATTAACAGGCACCGCCTCAAAGAGCTTCTAGAAGCCTCTAGAACGCTCTAGAATGATCTAAGCGTGGCTTTGGGTCCAAGTTACTTGGGGCCTAAGCCACGGGAAACCAAGCCCAAATAAGGCTATAAATACCCACTCGAGAGGCATTCTCAAGGCATCACTTAAACAGTTCTAAACCCTAGTTTTAGATATTGTACTCACTGCTAGTGCTAGTACAATAATGAATAAACATATTTCAAATTGCATTAATAGAGAATTCATAGATTATATGGTTCAAACAATACCATAGAGGTTCATCATTCAATCCAATTTTAAAGAGTATATCTACATACTCATTGTGAATAAAAACATAATCAAAGGTAATAAAACAATACATGCAACTAGGATGATATGATCCTTTAATCTTGTTCCTAACGGTTAAAAATTGCAACCTTAGGTCGTTGAGATCTCCGATCCCTCTAACCCTATTGATCCTCAAAATCCGAAACCTTTTCTTTTTGGAAATAAAAAATCAATATATAGACTTAATAACCCATCACGAGTGCGGCGTGCATAACTTCATGTGTAGGGAGCGTGTTGTTATACTAATGTGGCATCTGTTTCATGTTTAGTGTGTGCGGCGCGCACCTTTCGCATGAGAAGTGCGCACACGTCTGATAGGACCATCGATGGATAGAAAGCAGCATGCAAAACACTGAGGCACGGATCCGGCAATTTCAATAAGTGGGGTCAAAGTCGTTTATCATAAATATTTATAAAATATATATAAATTCATAATAACCAATAAAGATTTTTTTTTTATAAAATACTAACCAATAAAGATAATATCATTATATTGTGCAAAAAAATTTAGAAAAGGCATAAGGCGATCTGGATCCGTATGTGGGTGAGTTTCTTTTTGGACTAAATGTAGATGTATTGTTATGAGTTTTTTTTTCAATGAATTGTTTCTTAATTAGGAATCCTTAAAGAGTGTCCTTAGGATACTTGTTAACAAGACCCATTTTTTTTGTAGTAGTATTAGTGTCATGATGCAATTGTTTCCCTTTAATGCACTAAACATGCTTTTATGGGAGCAATGTGAGATTGTAAATGGAGACATCATCTAAATTTATTTAGTTGCTAGTTAAAAAAATAATTAACAAGAGGGGTCAATTGCCCCCAATTAGAGGTATGTAGATTCGTGCCTGAAAACACTTGAGTGTTTGGTTTCTTGTGCTATAAGCATGTCCCTGATGCAAAGAGAAAGAAACTACGGGACATGAGTGAACCTATAATAATATGAATCACTCTTTAACCGTTAGTAGAGATGTTATAGTGTGTGAATCAGAAGCTTGGGATTGGAACAAGGAGAAATGCTCAAAGCCAGTCATTCTAGTGATATTTGAAGAAGAACAAGTTCAAGATGTCAGAACCTCTCAAAGCAGCTACTTAAGATATTAGATCCTCTTATAAACAAAGGTTTGTGTCATCTAAACTAGATGGTCAAGAAGTAATACCTGATAATGAAGTAAATGAAGAAGGATACTGTGTGCATTTTGCATTATTAGCTGATTTTGAACCTATTAACTATGAAGTAGCATTATCTGACAAGGTATGTAAAAATGCTATGATTGAAGAATTAGATGTAATAAATAGAAACAATACTTGGGAGCTCACCAAACTACTAGCAATTAAGAAGGCTATAGATGTGAAATGGGTGTTCAAACTGAAGTTGAAACCTAATGGAGAGATAGTTAAGCACAAAGCAAGATTAGATGCTAGAGGCTTTATGCAGAAATCTGACTTGACTACTTTGAAGTATGTGCACCTGTAGCAAGACTTGAGACAGTCAGATTGATAGTTACTATAGTTTGTGGGAGGAAATGTCCTTTGTACCTTTTAGATGTGAAGTCATCATTTTTAAATGGACCACTTGATGAAGTTGTGTATGTCACACAACGTCCTGGATTCAAAGTTAAAGGAAAGGAAGATATGATATTCAGATTACACAAGGCTCTGTATGGATTGAAGCAAGCTCCAAGAGCCTAGAATAATAGGATTGACAATTTTCTAGTTCAACAAGAATTTGTCAAATGCAAAGTTGAATATGGTGTATATGTGAAGAACAACAAAGGTACATGATGTAACGCCTAGAATTTAATTTTATTATTTTATTGAATTATAATGAATTAATATAATTTAATAGATTAAATAGAATTAAAATGGCATTAAGGGCATTATGGGAAATTAAGAAAGAGGGAAGTGGAATAGAAAAAGAGGTATACGCGTGAAGAGGTTTCATTTGTTGTGTTTTCACGTGAAACAGAGAAGAGAAAAGAGGAGAAGCAGAGCCAAGGAAGAAGGTGAAGAACTTGAGAAGAGGAAAAGCTGAAGGGGGCGATTTCTTCATAACAAGGTAAGGGTGGGACTAGCTTCTATAAATCTAAGTTCCATAATCCCTAAATTTTGATTTAACATGTTGATGTTGGTGAATTTGGGAATTAGGGTTGTTGATTATGATAAACTAATGATGGAATGTTAAATTGATGATTTCTATGTTGAGATGTTGATTTTGTTGTGATTCTATGGTGTTGTTACTGATTGGTGCCATGCTTATGCATAAATTGATGAAGTTTTGAATGTTCATAAACATGTGTCAGATGAATGAGTTGTTGGATGATTTTGATGTTAAAGTTGCTTTTCCTGAGTTTTCTTATCTCTGCCCCGAATTTTGAAATAAAAACTGGTATTGATCGGTACAGAATTGGTCTTAGGTATAAACACAAAAGTTGTAGGTATGGATGTTAGTTTTCTAATGCCGTTGGTCTGACGTCAAAACGATTTATAGAACTTGAGTTATGGTCAAATTACTGCACGTAGGTCACAGTGAATTTTTATGGACTCTCTGCACAACTTTTCCGAATTTGAAACGAAAACTGGTATTGATCGGTACAGAATTGGCCTTGGGTGTAAACATGAAGGTTTTAGATAATTTTGTTAGCTTTCCAGTGGCTTTGGTTTGACGTGAAAATGACTTTTAGTTTTTGAGTTATGATGAAAATACTCCAAGGAGGTCTTAGTGAAATTGTACGGTGACAGCATTCTCTGTTTCATGTTTTTGAGTCTTTTTCACACGTCTCTGTTTTAAATTGGTCTTTGGTATAAACATGAAAGTTGTTGATAATTGTGATATCTTTTTAGTATCCTTGGTTTGACATGGAAGTCTTATGTAAACATGAGTTGTTTTAAAGTGAAGTGTAAGATGCGTAAATGATGAGGTGTTGTGATAATGATGTGTTGTGATAATGATGTGTGATGATAACGATGTGCTGTGATGATGCTTTGTTGTGATGATGATAATACACGATGATGATGTTAAACGATGATGATGTTAAACGATGATGATGATAACGATGATGATGTATATGATAATGAAGTTGTTGTTGACGTTGTATTTGTTGTAAATGTTGCATTGTCGAGTCCAGTACATATGCATTAAGTGATGGGGGTGTATGCCCGACATGTCTATTATGACATTATGAATTAAGTGATGGGGGTGTATGCCCGACATGTCTATATGACATTTACGATGGGGGTGTATGCCCGACATGTCCTATTATGACATATTTTGCGATGAATTGGTACCACATGCATGTTGCATACTTGAGTCAGTGATGTTGCATTGTTGAGTCGGTCGATGTTATTGTATTTGATGTTGCATTGAGAGGTGAGATTATGATGTGTATGTGTGATGTATGTATAAGATCTGATGGTGTTGTTTGATGATGTTTATGTGAAATGTTAAATTCATCTTTATGAATTATGTACTTATGTTTATTGAATGTGAATCTCACCCCTTCTGTTTGAATGTTGCCTCTACGTGGGTAACGTGCAGATAACCAGGAGTAATCGCTGAAGTGAGTTGATTCCTCGTGTCATTAGGAGTCGCTCTGATATGTAACGGGATGGGAAACTTTTTGATGAATTCATGTGCTATGTATTTTAATTTCAAACTGATGTTGAACCACATTTAGTGGAGTTTTAAACTACGTTGTTTTTGATGTGGCCTTGTGCCTAATGATGTTTAGATTTAATTATGAAGTTGAATTGCCGCTGCGATGGTTTTGACGTTATTGAAAAGTCTGTTTTGAAATAAATAGCAAATTATCCTATTTATAAATTGTAAACGAAGTGCGACATCCCGTCAAGGTTGAAACTCTGATTTATTTTAAATGAAATTTTCAAGTTGGGAAAACGGGGTGTTACAATTGGTATCAGAGCAGGTCGGTCTGTCCGGCCAATGTTGTCTAATGTTGTTTGTCCCTTAGTACTCGACATGTGTGTGAAACACTGTCGGTACTTGTTTGTTAGCTCATAGTCGTTGTCTGCAGGAGTTGGTTTGGAATAAGTGGGGGAGAAGCTTGCCTCCCGGACGTGTTGATAGTATGTAGAAGTTGGTTCGAGGTGATGTTGATTGTAAGAGTGCAAACGTTATTGAAGCGATGTTGTTGGGAACCGGCGAGAGTATGGACTCATGAATTCGTATCAGTCGAGTTTGAGATGTGTGTAGATTATGGATGGTGAATTAATTGAGAATGAGGAATTATTCCAATGGAAGTGATAGTTGATGGATTAATTCGGTAGATGGTATGTCTTGAGTGTAGTTGGATTAAATTCGGGTGATTTTCGTAGTTGGATGAAAAGAAAGGATGTTGGTAGATCTTGGAAGCGAGAGGGAGAGATGGGACTTATGTTCATCAACCTCAAATTCTGATTTTTACAATTATGGAGCAGCTGTCAGTAAAAGGGGCATAACTTTTTACTCGTGTTTCTGATGGAAGCGATTCTGGACTTTTTGGAAAGCTCAAGAAATTCCCTACAGTTTGCATATAAGATTTGTCTTCAGGAAGTTTGTGAAGAGGAAGAAAAGTGCATTTTAATGTTTGGGTCTGATGCTGATTTTTGGAAAATTCTGCATACGGGAATTCTGGACCAGTCCCATTGCAAGGATGATAACTTTTTACTCGTAACTCGGATTTGGGAGATTCTTGAAGTTCTGGAATCTACACGAAATTCCCTTCATTTTGGAATATAATTTTGTGCTTGGGAGGTCTGTATTGGAAGATATAATTGTGTTTGAAGTTGAAAAGGTGAAGAAGGGTGTAAGATATGGATAAGGAATGAAACGTTGGTATTTGTAAGAATGCGAAGGTATCGGAAAATGCATGGAGATGCAATTTATGTTGAATAAGAATGATTATAGTGACGGATTGTGGTAGACTTCATTGTGGAATATTAGTGAGTAATTATAATGAGTTGCTGAAGTTGTTGGAAATGCGAAGAATGAGATTTCAAGGATAGGAAGTGTTGGTAATGACCTAAAAGAAATTATGTCTGATGTTATCGTCAGAAGTGTATTAGTATGTAGCTGCAAGACGTCGGTGTTAGCATGTTCAGATGATTTTGGGAATTGTTGAAGTATGGTGCTTTTGGGTGACGTGAGTATAAGTTGGAAAAGAACTCTATTGTAGTTAGTAACGATAGTTTATGCTCCATTACGGTTGTCGGATATCTCTTGACAAATTGAGGACTTGATCACCCTCAATCTCTTGTTGATAGTAGACGAGATCGTGTTGGATGGTGTAGATTTGACTTGCTATCTTGATAGTGCATGAAGTGAATAATGTTATATCGTGTTTGTGTGAATTAATAAGGGAGTGGATAGGAAAGAGTCGAGAAGTATTGAGCGATTCAGAGTAGAGGATTTATATGCGAGCTAACGTCGCAAAGTGAAAGATTTGAGGTGTTTAGTGATCATAAAAGTTTGAAGTATCTATTTGATCAGAAGGAGCTAAATATGAGGCAGCGAAGATGGCTTGAACTGTTGAAGGATTATGATTTTGGACTGAATTATCATCCAGGTAAAGCTAACGTTGTTGCTGATGCTTTGAGCAGGAAAACCTTGCATATGTCTGCTATGATGGTTAAAGAGTTTGAGTTGCTTGAACAATTCAGAGATATGAGTTTGGTTTGTGAATTGGCACCTCAGAGTGTGAAGTTGGGTATGTTGAAGATTAACAATGAATTTTTGAGTAATATCAGAGAAGCTCAGAAAGTAGATGTGAAGTTGGTGGATTTGATGAATGAGGCTGAGGGTAGTGATTTCAAAATTGATGATCAAGGAGTGTTGAGGTTTAGAGGCAGAATTTGTATACCTGATAACGATGAGATGAAGAAGATGATTCTTGAGGAAAGTCACAGAAGTAGCTTGAGTATTCATCCGGGAGCTACAAAAATGTATCATGATTTGAAGAAGCTGTTTTGGTGGTCTGGTTTGAAGCGAGATGTGGCTCAATTTGTGTATTCATGTTTGACTTGTCAGAAGTCGAAGGTTGAGCATCAGAAACCTGCTGGGTTGTTGACACCGTTGGATGTGCCAGAGTGGAAGTGGGATAGTATATCCATGGATTTTGTGACGAGTTTGCCGAATACTCAGAGAGGACATGATTCAATTTGGGTGATTGTGGATAGGTTGACGAAGTCTGCGCATTTCCTTCCGATAAATATTAGTTATCCTGTGTCGCAGTTGGCAGAGATTTACATTCGAGAGATTGTGAAGTTGCATGGTGTTCCGTCGAGTATTGTGTCAGACAGAGATCCAAGATTTACTTCTAGATTTTGGAAGAGTTTGCAGGAAGCATTGGGTTCTAAATTGAGGTTGAGCTCGGCTTATCATCCGCAAACAGATGGTCAGTCGGAAAGGACGATTCAATCACTCGAAGATTTGTTGAGAATATGTGTTCTTGAGCAGGGTGGAGCTTGGGATAGTCATCTACCGTTGATAGAGTTCACTTATAACAACAGTTACCATTCTAGCATTGGAATGGCACCTTTTGAGGCATTGTATGGTAGGAGGTGCAGAACTCCTTTGTGTTGGTTCGAGGCTGGTGAGAGTGCAATTGTGGGACCAGAAATTATTCAGCAAACTACTGAGAAGGTCAAATTGATACAAGAGAAGATGAAAGCATCGCAGAGTCGGCAGAAAAGTTATCATGATAAGCGAAGAAAAGACCTTGAGTTCCAAGAAGGTGATCATGTGTTTTTGAGAGTCACTCCGATGACTGGTGTTGGACGTGCATTGAAATCGAAGAAGCTGACTCCGAAGTTCATTGGTCCTTATCAGATATCAGAAAAGATAGGAACAGTTGCTTATAGAGTGGGATTACCACCGCATCTTTCAAATTTGCATGATGTGTTTCACGTGTCGCAACTTCGGAAGTATGTTGCAGATCCCTCTCATGTGATTCCGAGAGATGATGTGCAGGTTAGAGACAATCTTACGGTGGAGACATTACCACTGAGGATTGAAGGCCGTGAGATGAAGAAGTTGAGGGGCAAAGAGATTCCTCTCGTGAAAGTTGTTTGGGGAGGACCAACTGGTGAAAGCTTGACGTGGGAGCTGGAAAGCAAGATGTTGGAGTCTTATCCAGAGTTATTTGCATGAGGTACATTTTCGAGGACGAAAATTTTATAAGTTGGGGAGAGTTGTAACGCCTAGAATTTAATTTTATTATTTTATTGAATTATAATGAATTAATATAATTTAATAGATTAAATAGAATTAAAATGGCATTAAGGGCATTATGGGAAATTAAGAAAGAGGGAAGTGGAATAGAAAAAGAGGTATACGCGTGAAGAGGTTTCATTTGTTGTGTTTTCACGTGAAACAGAGAAGAGAAAAGAGGAGAAGCAGAGCCAAGGAAGAAGGTGAAGAACTTGAGAAGAGGAAAAGCTGAAGGGGGCGATTTCTTCATAACAAGGTAAGGGTGGGACTAGCTTCTATAAATCTAAGTTCCATAATCCCTAAATTTTGATTTAACATGTTGATGTTGGTGAATTTGGGAATTAGGGTTGTTGATTATGATAAACTAATGATGGAATGTTAAATTGATGATTTCTATGTTGAGATGTTGATTTTGTTGTGATTCTATGGTGTTGTTACTGATTGGTGCCATGCTTATGCATAAATTGATGAAGTTTTGAATGTTCATAAACATGTGTCAGATGAATGAGTTGTTGGATGATTTTGATGTTAAAGTTGCTTTTCCTGAGTTTTCTTATCTCTGCCCCGAATTTTGAAATAAAAACTGGTATTGATCGGTACAGAATTGGTCTTAGGTGTAAACACAAAAGTTGTAGGTATGGATGTTAGTTTTCTAATGTCGTTGGTCTGACGTCAAAACGATTTATAGAACTTGAGTTATGGTCAAATTACTGCACGTAGGTCACAGTGAATTTTTATGGACTCTCTGCACAACTTTTCCGAATTTGAAACGAAAACTGGTATTGATCGGTACAGAATTGGCCTTGGGTGTAAACATGAAGGTTTTAGATAATTTTGTTAGCTTTCCAGTGGCTTTGGTTTGACGTGAAAATGACTTTTAGTTTTTGAGTTATGATGAAAATACTCCAAGGAGGTCTTAGTGAAATTGTACGGTGACAGCATTCTCTGTTTCATGTTTTTGAGTCTTTTTCACACGTCTCTGTTTTAAATTGGTCTTTGGTATAAACATGAAAGTTGTTGATAATTGTGATATCTTTTTAGTATCCTTGGTTTGACATGGAAGTCTTATGTAAACATGAGTTGTTTTAAAGTGAAGTGTAAGATGCGTAAATGATGAGGTGTTGTGATAATGATGTGTTGTGATAATGATGTGTGATGATAACGATGTGCTGTGATGATGCTTTGTTGTGATGATGATAATACACGATGATGATGTTAAACGATGATGATGTTAAACGATGATGATGATAACGATGATGATGTATATGATAATGAAGTTGTTGTTGACGTTGTATTTGTTGTAAATGTTGCATTGTCGAGTCCAGTACATATGCATTAAGTGATGGGGGTGTATGCCCGACATGTCTATTATGACATTATGAATTAAGTGATGGGGGTGTATGCCCGACATGTCTATATGACATTTACGATGGGGGTGTATGCCCGACATGTCCTATTATGACATATTTTGCGATGAATTGGTACCACATGCATGTTGCATACTTGAGTCAGTGATGTTGCATTGTTGAGTCGGTCGATGTTATTGTATTTGATGTTGCATTGAGAGGTGAGATTATGATGTGTATGTGTGATGTATGTATAAGATCTGATGGTGTTGTTTGATGATGTTTATGTGAAATGTTAAATTCATCTTTATGAATTATGTACTTATGTTTATTGAATGTGAATCTCACCCCTTCTGTTTGAATGTTGCCTCTACGTGGGTAACGTGCAGATAACCAGGAGTAATCGCTGAAGTGAGTTGATTCCTCGTGTCATTAGGAGTCGCTCTGATATGTAACGGGATGGGAAACTTTTTGATGAATTCATGTGCTATGTATTTTAATTTCAAACTGATGTTGAACCACATTTAGTGGAGTTTTAAACTACGTTGTTTTTGATGTGGCCTTGTGCCTAATGATGTTTAGATTTAATTATGAAGTTGAATTGCCGCTGCGATGGTTTTGACGTTATTGAAAAGTCTGTTTTGAAATAAATAGCAAATTATCCTATTTATAAATTGTAAACGAAGTGCGACATCCCGTCAAGGTTGAAACTCTGATTTATTTTAAATGAAATTTTCAAGTTGGGAAAACGGGGTGTTACACATGATGCTTATAGTATGTATGTTGTAACTGAAGGTGAGAAAAACACAAGAAGGGGGGTTGAATTGTGTTGAATTTTTCTTCTTTTAAAACTTGACTAAGAACTAGATTCGGATTTTGATAGAGTTCAGAGTCTGGATCAAATGCTCAGAGGCAGAGGCAGAGTTTCAGAGTCTGAAGTAAGTTCAGATTCTAATGCAGCAGATAAAAGGTTAAAGAGATAGAGAAGAGAAAGACACAAGCCGGAAGTAGTTCAGTCCCCTTGTTACTTACAAGAGATTTTTCACTATAATCCAACGATTACAAAATTTGCTCAAGCACAAAGCAAGAGACTTCCTATGCTCAAACACAAAGTAAAAGACTTATTATGCTCAAACACTAAGTAAGAGACTTCTAACAAATAAAGTTACACAAAAATTTTTTGCACTACAAGAAAATACACATTTTTCCTAAGAAATTTTCCTAGGAACTTTATTTCGTCGGAAAGCAAGTTAGTTACCGACGAATTTTTCGTCGGAAAGCTATTTTTTAGAAGAAATGGGACCCAGCAGTACAGATATGATGGCGTGGCATTTTTTTACTGGGCGTTGTTTACCGACGAATTTATTTCGTCGAAAAGCAGTGGACCCACATCAACTTTTACAGAGAAAAAGCGTACGTGGCAAAAATTTGTGTGCTGTGCTTAGCGACGAATTTTTTCGTCGGAAAGCTTGGTGCTTAGCGACGAATTTTTTCGTCGGAAAGCTTCGCTGGGACCACACGAATAAAGACGTATAGGACGCGTGGCATTGATTTAGTGGCTTGACTGTTACCGACGAAATTTTTCGTCGGAAAGCTTCGCTGGGACCACACAAATAAAGACGTATAGGACGCGTGGCATTGATATAGTGGCTTGATTGTTACCGACGAATTTTTTCGTCGGAAAGCACCCACCTAGCCGTTGTAAAATCTGACCGTTGCACTATATATCTGTTGCTTTCTTCTCCTAAATCATTTCTATATATATTTACATCCCTTATTTCATTTACATCATTACTTTCATTTCCATCCTTACTTTCTTCCCTTATTCTCACTTAATCTCTTCTCTATTCTCATTCATTTCAAATCCATTCTTACCATTTTCTTCACTTATTCTCACTTAAATTTTGTTAATCAAATTTTATTCTT